>JABWTJ010000015.1:940802-2140802 GCA_016801875.1 Solanum sitiens
TCATTCTATCAATTCATCAAGCCTTCTTTTATACCAAGGCATCATCAATCTCAAGGTAAATTAGGGTTCTTCAAGATTTTGGATTCAAAAGCTTCATTATGCTTATTTTATCACAATCACATAATCACATTCATGCAAGCATACAATTAAGCATATAGAAGGGTTTACAATATTACCAATAACTATCATTCACTACTAAAGAGTTACTACGACCTAATAGTATCAACCATTAACCTACCTTCACAAGGATCCTTGATCAAACAAGCAATCTCTCAAGCTTCTTGGTTTCCCTCTTGGTTGTCTCTCTCTATAGATCGTTCCTCTCTTCTCCTTGTTCTCTCTATTTTTTCTTCTTCCAAACTCTCTCTCTTTTCCCAATTTGGCATATAATTAGGTATAAAAGATGAGGAAACCACCCACTAAATAACTCAGGTCATCCCTTTACACCCCCAAGGATTTGAGTTTTAACATTGACCCACTAAAATTTATAATTATAGCAAGAATAGTCCAAAACTCCCCTTTAAAACTTACCCAGAAATTTGACCCAGACTGGGATTACGCAACCTGTGACGGTCCGTCGTGCCTATGACGGTCCGTCCTGCACTTCCGTCACGACGGACAGAGAATTGCTCTCAGTACCCAATTCTCAAGAGTTGAAGTGTTTTGAAATGGAACCTCACAACGGTCCGTCATGTCTGTGACGGTCCGTCCTGCAGGTCCGTCACAGACTTCAGAGAATTGCTCTCAGTACCCAATTCTCAAGAGTTGAAGTGTTTTTAAATGGAACCTCACAACGGTCCGTCATGTCTTTGACGGTCCGTCCTGTAGGTCCGTCACAGAGTTCAGAGAGTCGATTTCAGCACTCAAATATAAGAATTCCAAGTGTTTGGAACGAGACACCCTCGACGGTCCGTCGTGCCCATGACGGTCCGTCGTTGGATACGTCGTCTCAGACAGTTTTCCAGAAATAAAATCTGCTGCTCAAAACGACTAAGCAGGTCGTTACAACTACCCAAGCTCTAAATGTACTTCCACATAGGTGTCACGCCCCAAGCCTAGACCTTGGATGTTGTCGACACTCGAGAACCATTACTGACCCCAATAGAACCCTTGGTCTGACTTAATTATTTAGCGGAAGACTCTAAGCATTATTATAGTGATCGAACTCACTTATACTCAACTATTTAATAAAATAATTTAGAAAGTTTAAAGGTCAAACATTCAACTTGGCCAAAATGGCAACGCAAGTCTTAACATATGAAATAATAATGTAAAAGCAACTCACTACTAAGTGTTTATGAAGCCTCTAAATCAAGGAGGGATGTTAGTACAGGATCTCAATCATCCTAACAACTAAAATCTAAGAAATTATGAAAATGATCCTGTGGAAAGCAAAGAGGCTCACCAATTGACTCTGAGTGCTGAACCTAATTAACGAGGCGTTGGATGTTGAACCTGGTTACCTATGTCTACATCATTAGATGATGCAGGCCAACTGTCATGAGTACATTGAATGTGAATAACTTAACTCAATATAAAGCAACAATACACATGCAATGTATGGAAAGATTTTAAAGCAACTGAAAGCAACTCAATTTTTCAAAGAAATACTATATAAAGTTAACTTACTCATATGATAATGTAATATAGTTTCTGTGTGAGTTTCTCAACGACAACCACCACTATGCACCTAAGTGGTGATACATCGTCTTGCCCACGTTACCAGACCCGTCTTATAATTTTCCGACATATAGAATTGCCTTAACTAAGTGGATCCACTAGTTTATGCTAAAAACTACTTAGGTCTCATCTAAAAAGTATGACCATTACTACCCATGAACTTCTCTTGACTTGATTCTTAACTTCTAGACTTGGCTTTTAAGTTTTAGCCTTGACTCTTAACTTTTCTTGAATCATAATTTAAGGATTCAAGGATGGTAATTTGTGATAGGAAGTATCTCATGATTTTTAGGTATGTTTTAGATATTTTAACGTGAGAATTGGTCAAGAAATCACAGTTTGGAAACTAGTCCACGATACGGAGATGTATTTAAATATTTGGTCACAAAAATAATTTTTGAGGAAGAACGGTCTGTGACCGCTTTGCTCCGCGAAGAGACTTTCTCAAAATCTGAGGAACAGGTCCGTGACGCAGACCATATACCCAAATTTTCTAGACTTTTTCCTTTTTCATTTTCCATTCCCTATTCGCCTAAACTCGGTTCTATTTTAGAATTCTCTTTAGATTCAGTTACCGAGCAAATGTACCATAGAACGTAACTCAAACCAACTTTAAAAATTGACGCGATAATCTCAAGAACTTCTCAACTCATCCCAATTCAAGAACGAAAAAAATTTCAAGAACACATATGAAGAACATCAACCTTTAACCCTTTTTAGAACAAATTTTGCTGAACTAAACATGATTGACGCATGGGTGAACGAACCCAAGGCTATGAAAGTTTCACCTACCTCGTAGGGATCACCCCTTGACGAAATCCACAATCTTAGCTTCAAGAATTTGATGATTCCTGCTTCTTCTCCTCCTTTCTCCTCGTCTTTTATCTTCTCTAAAAAGCCTAACTCAATATTGTAAAGCATAAACGGAACAAGTTCAGTTTGGACCCCAACTAATTACAAAAAATGAAATTAAATTAATACGGTATGGAAAAGACTAAAACAGCCTTCCAAAATCGGATTGGCTTTCCCTATCCAAACAACCCAACTTCCAAATGGTATATCTCACTCATACGAACTCGAAATCGCACAAACTTGGGATTGGAAAGATAATTCCAAGATATTTTTTAAAGTATCTGGAAGCACACCTAACACATCTTTGCTAGGATTTATGGTCTTTTGAAGTTGACAAATATCCCAAACTTAACATAGCTTAACAAATTTCCACATTTTCCTTTCTATCGTAAAATTACTATTTCCAATTCTAACTCTTTCTAGTTCTTTCAATTAGCGAGATGTTTCAATAAGAATCTCAACTGAAACAAAGCTTAAACAAAAGAGTACAGCTCGACTTTTAGCTAAAACGCACGAGTTCATATGGATATGAGTGCATTCTTTTGTAACTCAACACTTGGTCACTAATGGGCTTCTCAAAAGCTCCTCTGAAGTTTCATGACTTCTTTAAAAAATTCGTAAGATCAACTCACCGTGAATAAATCTCTATAATTTAGCTTTATTGAATGATTTAGAGTATTAAAGAAATGGACTTTTCTTAAATGTACACAGTCTTTCATTTATAGAAGTGGGGGCCCTCACAACTATAAACAAGATCCTACTTGACACGACTTCATAGAAACTTAGGACATTTAAACTTTATTCTCTATTACCAAGTTTGTCACTACCCGAGCCTACACCCTAGACGTAGCAGACACTTGAGAATCTTTGATGATCCCAAAGAAAACACTCATCTTGGTTGACTACAAGAGGAAGACTAACATAAGCATACAAAGCTTAAAACAGAATAAAATTCATTGAAACTCAAATAATTAAATCAAAATATAATCGTATATTTAGCTAGCCAAAGTTAGGTAACTCAAGTCTTTAACATTTGACAAAATAAATAAAACATAATTCTGAAAATCTATTGTCTATCTTTGAAGCCTCTAACTAACAAAGATGAAAGTTAGGACAAGACCCACGACATCCAAACAACTAATATAACTTAAAGTACAAGTGCAACCCTCCGAAAGTAAGGAGACTCCCTATAGCTAATTCGAATTGCATATGGTATAAACGAAGCGCATGTTGATGTTCCTGAATACTTGTGTATGCATCATGAAATTATGCAGGAAAAATGGCTTAGTACATGGAATGTACTAGCATGTAACGAGAATTCTAAAGCATAACATAAGCTTGAATTTGATAAAAAGAAAACTTACTTACCTCTTCTCAACTCACTCAACTAAACTCAACTCAAGAATAAGATACTAGACACTAAGATTCAAAACTCAAACTCAAAGATATGATACTCGACTAAAGATACTCAACTATAGATACTCAACTCAAGATAAAGCAGAAACAAAAGGTGTGATATATGGAATGCTTTTAAAACTGTAGAAAAAGGCTTAATGTATTAGAAAAATAAAATAGTAACTCAATTTTTGTATACAAAGATACAAGTAAACTCTGTGTATATAAGTATGCAAAATATTTTTGTGGGACTGTCTATAACTAACAACCATCACTATGAGTTATGTGATGATTAAACGTCTCAATCATGCTGCCAGATCTGTCATATACTTTGACAGGGTATATGACCTACTCAATAAGTGGATCCACTAGTCTATGCTAAAAAGAATTAAGATATCATCTAAAATATATGACCCTTTCTACCCACGTTTCTTACATGGTTTATGCAGAATATAGTTATCTGAACTCGTTCCTATATCGATGCTCAATACTACTCCCAAAAATATACTCAGCTCATATGAATAAAAACATAACTATTTTCTTGGTTTGAGATAATTACTCAAATATCTATCTCTTAAAAGATATGGTAGTCAAACTTCTCAAAACTCTTTTGCACATCTTAGTTTCCACTCATCCTAAATGTGAAAACATTTACTCTTGAGAATACTTAGTTTTCATATATCATTTTAAAGAAAATGAACTCAACTCCGCTCTTTCTCAAAAATATTTCAAAAATCATATTAAAATATGATCATTAATGACTCGAGAAGTCATACTGTATAAACATTGATGGTATATCTAGGTACAATATTTCTCATAAATTGATGGCATACTCAATTGTCATACTAATCATGTTTTACAAAACTCTATTCTTAAAAGTCATCTTTATTTTCTCAAAGCTCAGTTTAAGAACTCAAGTGTTGGCTTTAAAAGATTTTTAAAATTCATAACTCAAATTATAGGGTTCATGTGGAATTACTAACATGAACGTCTCAACTCAGGTATCTTAATATCAATAAAGAACCTCAGTACTCAAAGCTCAAGACTCAATGATACTACTCATCTCTAGCCTTATCGACTCATAGGGTTCATAGGAATTATATGCATGAACAACTTAACTCAACTCAAGAGTGTAATGGGTAACATGTAGTAGTACCATAAGTATGAATATAATCTCAAAAGGATAAGGAACTCAATGCTCAAAGACTTAGAACTCGAATATACTACTCCTCTCAAATATGCTTAATGTATGAAGTTAGTACGGAATTTATTGGCATGAACAACTCGACTCGAGGGTCTTACATAACAATATGGAACTCATGTATAAGACTCTTCTTATTCTCATACTTACTTTATCTAAAATTAATTCAAAACTCAATAATTAGGAGTATAATTTTTAAAAGAACCATGAAATCACAAACTCAAATATAGGTAAAGAATCCTAGATTAAACTTTTACTGATCTGAAAGTAGATATAAAACTCAATTCTAGGATAGCTTTACATACTTGGAATAAAATGTTTCTTGAAGAATCTTGAAGAAGACCTTGATTAAAAGCCTTGAAACCCTAACTTGAAGGTAAACGATCAAGAAAATCTTTCTTGAAATTCTTTAATTAGTTTCTTGAAATCTCTATGGCCAAGAATTATTGTTTTCATTAGTGATTCATAATTGTATGAATGAATATTGAGATGAGAAATTAGAATTTTTGGAAAAATACTTACCTTGAAGAAGAATTTTGAAAAATATTGAAAGAATCTTGAATGAAGTCTTCTTGTTTGATTTTTCCTTAATGTTTTTCCCTAGATTTTGAAAGAGAAGAGAATAATGGATTAAAAGATGAAAATCTAATTGTTTTAAGTCTTTTAGCAGTCAAGATATTTGTATATGTTATCTGAGAGGTAAAACAAACAAAACAACCCTTTTTAATGTTTTCCAATGGACTATATTCGTAACAACAGTGTGTATGTTACAAAAATAGTCATAACTTTTTACTGAGAAATTTGATTGACGCGAAATTTATGGCGTTGGAAAGTAGATTGAAATATGTTTAATTTAATTGGTTATGGCTCACATTACTCTTTATATTTTAAGAGATATGGTTGTTTGAAGTTGACCCAAGTAGAATCATACATCAAAACTTAATCGATAAGGAAACTTCATGATCACTTATCAAGAACTCATCAAGAAATTTAATTGCTCAATATTAATTGATTGATTTGCAGATGAAACTCATGATTGGCGTTTGGGTGATCAAACCCAACACTATAGAATCATACATACTACAAAGAACTAGGTTCTTGAAACTAATTGTAATCAGTATAGACTCCTAAAACCTTAATAAAAATGCTTTAATCCGATTGGGTAAGAAAAGACCAAAATACCCCTCATATTTTCGGGTAAGTTTTCTAAATTTGACAGCCTGACTTCAAACATCCATGTCGCCCTCATACGAGTTCAAAATTTGTCATACTCGGTGGCTTTGGAAATATAATTCAAAGAAATTTCATTAGATATCTTGTAGCCTACCTAACCCATCCTTTACTAAGTGTTATAATCGTTTAAAGTTGACCCAAAACACATAACTTAAGCATAACTTGAAAAATTTCAGATTTTTCGATTGCCATTTTAGTTCGTTTTGGAATTAAAGGTGCTACATCTAGTGACTTTAATACTTGTGAAATTTTAAATTCCTTGGTAAAATCCTACTCACAAAGAAGTAGGTCTTGATTTTTAGCTCAAAATATTCTGGGTTGTTACAATATCTCCCCCTTGGGATCGTTCCTCCTCGAATGACGACTGAACTGTGTATGGAATGAGGTTACTCTTACCAAGCTCTGATTCTAATGGTACACTTTTACTATACTAAAGCTTAAACAAAATCCTCAGGGTCGGGTTCTATACCTCTCTATAATGAATCTCATCCCAAGACTATTACTCCTTACCACCACATTCAAGCTTAGTAATCTACCAACTCCATGGACTCCTACAAACCAGCTTCTTTGCAAATTCTCAACGCTAGACTTGATGTCTCATCTTATCATATCCCCCTTAGGTCTAAACCTAACACTTTAAATCTATAGACCTATTCCACATTGACAACTCAATTATGCTATCTAGGCATACATGGAAAATTATGACTTAATTTCAACCTGATCTGGTAACATACCGTCTCGAACACCTGTTAATGCTCTTGTTACTCTTGTGACATAGCCATACTTCACTCCCCTTATCTAAACGTGAGGGTCTCTCACTTGAACCACTCATATTTATTGCTGCTTATCACTTCAGTTCCTCACATACTCTATGTCAAGTCTTCTAGATCAAATATCTAGACTAACATCATCATCTTCATGTTGCCATTCTTTTGATCATGACACTCATCTCAAATTCAAGCTTAATGCTTATTACTAAACTCGAATATCAATATGATTGCTTGCCTACTATAAAACTCACCACTACTATGCACAAATTTTAGAAACACTCGTCCACTAGGACCTTATGAAAAGTAGTTAATCCTCACCTCTTATTATTCATACTTACAATTTACTATCACATTTCCCTTCACAACTTGAGTAGTGTTCACTCACTCACTATACATAAATGCCTAATTAGGTCTATCACACTTTTATTATTATGTTCTCTCCTTCAAAATCATAAACCTAGCTTAGATCTATCACCTCATGAATATTCCAAATGTTCTATTCATCACTTACACTTGGTCATTTCCTACATAATGACACTTCATCACCAACTTCTCTCTAGGCTACCTCCTATGATGAAATCTTCACAACTCATCACTTCTTAGTGTACCCATAAAGAAAAACTCTTAATCAACAACTTACTGGGTGCATGACAATAATACCGTAATCTGCCCCATCACTATCTCCTTTCACAGATCACTAAACCTATGCATACTTCCTCTAACACTGAGCTCTTTCACTACTACTGCTCATGATCTCGTAATTCATACTATTCTTTTTTAGGTGGAAATATTACCCAAGCTCTAAACTTATTTCCTCGTAAGTGTCATGCCCCGAGCTTAAACCCTAGACGTGGCCGACACCCGAGACCATTACTGACCTCAATCGAACCCTTGGTCTGTCTTACTTATTCAGCAGAAGACTATTAGGATTACTATAATGATCAAATTCACTTCTACTCAACTATTTAATAAAATAACTTAGAATATTTAAAGGTCAAACATTCAACTTGGACAAAATGGTAACTCAAGTCTTAACATATTAAATAATGTAAAGATAATTGACTACAAAGTGTCTATGAAGCCTCTAAAATTCAAGGAGGGATGTCAGGACAGGATCCTGATCATCCTAACAACTGAAAGATAAGCAATTATGGAAAGGATCCTCTGAAAAGCAAGGAGGCTCACCAACTGACTCTGAGTGCTCAACCTGATCAACGAGGTGCCGGATGTTGATCCTGGTTATATGTGTCTACATCATAAGACGATTCAGGCCAACTGACATCAGTATATTGAATGTACTAGTATGCGAGCGGAATCCTAAACATAACATAATTGAAAGGAATCTGAAAGGAACACTTACTTTGGATTTACTCAACTCATGAATAACTTAACAGAACATAAAACAACAATACACATGCAATATATTTAACACTTTTAAAACAATAGAAAGCAACTCAGTTTGTTAAAGAAATGCTATATCAACTTAACTTACTCATATGATAAGGTAATATAGTTTCTATGGGATAGTGATACATCGTCTTGCCCACGCTGCCAGAACGTTCTTATACTTTGCCGTAATATAGAATTTCCTTAACTAAGTGGATCCACTAGTATATGCTAAAACGTACTTAGGTGTCATCTAAAAAGTATGACCACTACTACCCATGATGGCTACATGGTTTATGGAGACTTGAGTTATGATGAACTCGTGTCCTCATATCAGTGCTCAATACTACTTAGCCAATTTCTAAGACGGGTTTGGGGAGGGGTTGCAATGGTGAACCACTGATCTACAACATAGTCCATCTATTAGAATATGGTCTATGGATGGCGATCGTAGGTTGCACCTGAAATTTACGAAAAGCTGAAATTTGGTCAGTTTTGAATACGGGGTGTTACATTATCTCCCCTTCGAAACATTCGTCCTCGAATAAAGTCTAAACTAGTTGAGTATGAAGGGAAGGAGCTGAAATCCCAACTACTAAACATTGGAAGCTTAATTTTTGAGCGAACTGAGTTCCAAGAATATGCAAATACACTGCAAATGCAAGTATAAACTAAAGAAACATGATACTAAGACTTATTTTATGCATGAATGGCTGAAAAACTGAAGAGGAACTATTAACAAAATCTGGAGTGGATTCGGAAGGAAAGAGGTGAAGATACTTCTCCTTCATGGTTGTTTCTGCTTCCCATGTATCTCCCTCAACGGATTGACTCCTTCACAAAACCTTGACTAAAGTGACTTCTTTGTTTCTCAACCTTCTAACTTGACGATCGAGAATCTAAACTGGTACATCCTCATAAGAAAGATTATCTTTCACATCCACACTCTAATGGCACTACGGAGGCTAGATCACCCACACACTTCTTCACTAGCAAGATGTGGAAGACCGGATGCCCTGCTTCTAGTTCTGTTCTAACTCATATGCCACCTTGGCAACCCTTTTCAAGATCTTGTAAGGTCCTACATATCCAGATCTATCCTTCACTTTCTTGCGAAATCTCATCACCCACTTCATAGGTGACATTTCCAAGAAAACTCAATCATCAACTTGAAACTCTAGTTCCCTTCTCCCTACATCTGCATAAGACTTCTGACAACTCTGGGCTGTCTTAAGTCTATCTCCAATGAGTTGCACTTCCTCCATATAATAATGGAGACTGAATCTGGTCCTATGAAAGAAGCTTCACCTAATTCAAACCAACCAAAAAGAGATCTACATGTACGCACATATAGTGCCTCATAATGGGCCATCTGAATGTTGGAATGATGGCTATTATTGTAGGCGAACTCAGTAAGAGGAAGATTATCATCCCAACTACCCTTGAAATCGATCACACAAGCTCTCAACATATCCTCTAGATTTTGAATGGTACTCTTTGTCTGTCCATCCGTCTGTGTATGATGCCCTTTGCATGTTATATACACCATTGGTCCCAATTTGTAGGAAGAGTGTCATGTTGATGAGTCCATGTTAGCAATTTTTTCCATATCCAAATGTAGAATTAGCATTGAATGGCCAAATGATCTATTGTTTCTTCCGCATCTTTTTCCATATTCAAATGTAGAATTATCTTTGAATGGCCAAATGATCTATTGTTTCTTCCTCATTTTGGAACAAGACACACGTTTAGGAATGACCACCCCCTATTTAGCGAGCGTATTTACAAATGCCAGCTTCTTGTTAAGAATGAGCCACATATAGAAGTAAGATTTAAGCCTCCCAGAATTTTTGTACATTTAGTCCTTGATTCTGCCTTAAAGCACTTTAGTCTATCATAGACCATTTCTCCAGCGTCATCAAAGTCTCGTTTTCTTGATCATCTCTATCCTTCTCAATCTGTTGACTAATAAATTTGAACTTATTAGTATTAAGATGCCTTAAAACAGACTGTAGAACCTTTAATTTGGACCAAACCTTTTTCATGTGTTCAGTACCATATTCCTTCTACCATATATTCTCTACCAGACCCATAAACGATGCATGTTCAGCCCTTGCAATCAAAAAATAATTTAATTAAAATTATATTTTTCACTTCCGTTAGAGCAAAAGGGTATATGTGAGTCATTTGTATACCACTAGGGCTATATGTGTCAGTTTCATAACAAAGGGTATATCAACTATAAATAGCAAAATGGAGGGGTATATTAGGCCATTTTCCCAAGAAACAATGGGAAATAACATTGTATCAGCTTAAGTTTTAATTTTTATTAATTGGGAAAAGGGTCTGAAAAATACTTCAACTTTGGCCAAAATTGTTGTTACGATATCAAACTTTATGTAGGACATTTTACCCCTGCACTATTTAATAGTGTATTTAAAGACATATATGTGCCCACGTGGACACATTACTATTTATAATGATGCAATAATTCTGATGTCCACGTGGACACATATATATATACCTCAAAAATACACTACTAAGTAGTGCGGGGGGGGGGGGGGGGGGTAAACATCCTTTCCAAAGTTCGGTATTGTTACAATAATTTCGGTTAAAGTTCAGATATATTTCAGAGTTTTTTCCCTAATTAATTATATGTACTCTTGTACTCTTCACTTGTAATAGGTGTGTCTTCAATTGCTTCAGCACAATAAAGCTATACACAGGATTTATTTTATTCTGAAGTTGAACAACAAGGTTGTCTCAATTTAGCTAAAAACCACAAAGTTGTTCATGAAACCAATTAGGTGAAATAAAACTAGTATCAACTATACACTGAAGGATTCAACTAAAATTGTAGAGTAAAGCTAATACTTTCTTGGTTAAAATTCATGAGTGGTACCTAAACTAATATTACCTTTAGTTTGCCGTAGTGACAAAACTTACGTTTTTTATTCTCAAATTGATGAAGATTTCTTATCTTGGTTTCTGATGAATCTTATCATAGCCCGAGGATTCTTCCTTTTGCTTTGAAATACTAAAGTACTCCTTTCCCTAAAGACATTCTGCTGCAGTAGCCAACATCATTTGGTAGATCTCATCTTTCGGGGGTTCTTCCTTTAGCATGCAATTTATCATAGCGGTGACAATCCACTTCAATAGTTACTTCATTGTTCAGTAGATACCTCAAATACAAATAACAAATGTCTTAAACATACAGGATACTAAAACATCTTCATCAGCACCTACATTTATAAGAATTCAGAATTAAAGATTCAGACTTCTGCATAGCCACTTGGGATAACAAATATCCTGTAAAATTTTAGAGTCTAATTTCACCTGCATTTGAAAATAAAAGCAGCAACATCATTTCAACTAGAAGAACTGCAAAGACTACTTCCCGCAACAATTATGATTCCTGAATTGCAAAAAGAGTCTTGTTGTATTCACAACTAAGTATTCACTGAAATTTCATTAACCTCAGCTAACATATATACCCTACAATTACACAATTACACACTTAAGCCTTAGGTGTGCACAATTACACACTTAAACCTATATAAAATTGAACAAGTAGACACATGAGATATACAAATTTGTTCGAGTGTATCTTATGTGAATTGTCATGTAGGACCCACTTTCATAAGGGGATGTCTCTGGGGTGTCAAATGTGATAAAAACAAAAATTAATTAGAAACAACTACTAAAACAATTAAAAAGATGGTTTCTTGCAATAGTAATGATTTCTAAGAAAAAGATGTATCCATCTTGTTGAACATGGTCTTGAATTGAAATTAGAGTCTTGTTTATTTCATAACTCGGCAGTCACTGAAAAGTCATTGCATACTGATCACCATGTGAAATAGATTGGATTCCATCTCAAACTTTGAAAATAATACAAGAACACAAAGATGATGTCTGGTTTTTGTAGTTCTCTTATAATGGGAAGTACTTAGCCTCATCATTTGCTGAACGCTCGGTTATTATATCATGGACATAAGTTATAATGATTCATTGTACAGTCTTGCTTTGGTGACCTAGATAAAGTTTTCATTGCCAGTTGGAGTGAGGATTCTTTTGTCATATACATGTGAATACTCACTTTCACTTGCAATGAAAGTCGTATCTAGGACTAAAGAAAGGTCATAAAACAAATCATTCTAGTTTATGCCTTTATATAGGGATGAGAGTTTTACATTTCCTGTATACTCCAAAGATGGATTTCTTGGTTCCGAAGACTTTCCTATATATATTTATACATTCACCGGAGATTACATCCCACAGTAGTACAACCTTCTCTACATCATAAGTGAGAAGTTGATTGTCATCAGGTGCTCATGTTATAAACGACACAGGTTCTTAGTAACCAGAAGACCGTTTCTTCAAGCATAAACTCCCATTTAATAACCAAAGTACTTCCCATTATTACATTAGAAACTTTAAAAAGTAGACTTCCTCTTTGTGTTCTTGTAATATCTACAATGTTTGAGATAGAATTTGATCTATTCTACGTGGTGATCCAAAGACTATTGAGTTGTTAAGTCAACAAAACACTATTTTAATTTAAGTGTCTCTTCAACAACATGGATCAAATTATTTTTAGGAATCATGACTATTGTTGAAAACCTTCTTCGCAATTCGTGCAATAGCTTTGTCTTATTAATTTTATTTTCATTGCATCTTAAACTAGGGGTGTGCACCATTTTCACACTAAAGCGAAACAGCAAACCAAATTGAATCAAATTCTAACTTGTATTTGTTTGTATGTTTGATTTTGAATGAAGAATTTACATTTTCTGATATTTCATTTCGTTTCGGATTTAGAAGAAAAAAAATCTGAAAAACCAAAAATATGGTTTTGTTCTAGAAGGAGCAAAGAGTTATGCTTTCATTTCTTTATTGAGATAGAAATCAAGTGAAAAGGTTAGGTATAATGCACAGCTAAGTCAAGAAAAGGACTTCCTTACCTTTTATTCGTAGTAGTCTTAATGAATAGTAGTTTGAAGCCTAAAGAAAGCGGGGGTTTTCCACACTCGCTTCCTTCGTCTTAAGTAAAGTTCAGTTTACTTTTTCGATTCGCAGTTATTAGTCGAGCAGATGGAGTATTCGATTTTTTGTTCGCGGTTCAAGAGCAAGGCGAGGAACCACCACCCTAGAATTTCACTATTTCCATTTTGCTAATCCTCGGGAATAGCTTAGTGACAGATAATTCAGAATCAGAATAGGTCCAGTCCAGGGGACAAATCAGCAGAAAATGATATTTGCTTCGTAAGAATAAGAATGAACTCTTTTAATCAAGTGTTATTATTTATAATATTATTAAATTTCAATTAATAGTGTATTTAATTAGTTTTTGAGATTTTCTCATCACTACACAACTATTTGATTTGTTTAAATTTAAGACAATTAATTCCTTCTTCTAAAATAATTATTTCCTTCCTTTAACAATATTTTAATTTATGTGATAACATATTTTCCCTATATCAACTCTGAACATTTTTAAAAATAATTTCTCAACTTTTCTTTTTTCCATTTCAAAATAATAACTTATAAATAAATTGAAAACGATAGGTTGTTAGTTACAAATTCAAAAACAAATATATTCTTTAAGGTAAATATTGTGCATGTTCAAGAAAAAAGTAGAAAGATATTTTTTTCTTCTAAAAGAAATATATTTATGGATAAGATAATATATATCTTTGACTGTGAGGATTCAAAAAATTTAGAAGTACATATATGGAATATTAAGTATTTAAATCATTGATTTTATTTATGGATATATACAAATTTATGGTAAGTTGGTGTAGCTTCTTACCGTCATGTTTTTTATTCAGGGGAAAAAAGGTAAAATAAATAATAAATAAAAATGTAAAGAAAATAAATAAGCTACAAAAAGGAAGTGGTAAAACTTGGTAAGCAAATCTAATATAGAGTTTGGTGCAACAAGATAGACATAAATATTTGTATAAATAATAGAACTTGGTGTCTTCATTTTTGTTCTTATCCATTTAACTTTGTGTTTTCTTTCAACAAAAACATCTAAAAAAAAATCAGTGTTATCAAATTTTTTTTGTGGAAGAAATAATGGAGGAACAAAACAATCAACTTTTTGAAATAATCAGTTGTCTGTTGGTAGATGTTGATGTCAGCTGTCTTCTCATTACTGCCACTTTTCTCAAGAAATCCAAATTTGAAGGTACTTAAATTTAGTTTTTCATTTTACAAAATATTATGAGTGTTCAAAATCTAAGATTGTGATAAAACTTATATAATCTTAAAATAAAGTATATTTTCTATTCTTTCCATGTTATCATATTTTTATTTGAGATTTATGTCAAACGAGATTTATATAAGTCAAAACTAGTCATCAATTCATCTATTAAGGTTTTTTTTAATTTCTTCTTTTTCTTATTAACTGATTTCAAAAAATTTTCTATATGTATTATCAATAATTTTAGCTTTTTATATGTTTTACAATAATATAATTATTTTGTTTAACTCAGTTGTGACAGTGACGAGCGCAAAAGATGCTTTGGGTGTTCTTCGGAGCAGTGGCCACTCATTTGATCTTGTCGTTACAGAAGTCCACATGCCCGAAATGAATGGCTTTCAACTTCACCAAGAAATAGCCAAAGAATTTAACATTCCTGTTGCATGTGAGTTCATAATTCTTTTATTCTTCTTGGAATTGAAATTAATAGATGTCTATAAGAGAAAAATAGTTTTTTATTGAGAACTCTCTATCAATAACATATTTATCTAAAAAATAACTCACTCTAAGAGCATCGTTGATGATTGATGGAAAGAAATTAACCCCACTCCAAATGTAAATGCTTGCTTTTGCTATTTTCTTAAATTTATTTAGCTTTTGCTCAAAGTGTATGATTAAATTTGTATTATTGAATGTGACCAGTTTATTCAGCCGATGAAAAAGATAGTACAATTATGAAAGGGCTTGAGAGCGGAGTTATTTTATTTATGGGGAAGCCCATATCACATAACGATATTAATTTTTTATGGAAATATGCAACCGTGGGAAAGAAAATTTATAAAGGCAAACAAGTTATTGATCAACAGAATCAAGACAATACCAATGAACGAATCCCCCATGAAGTAATTTATATTGAATCTTCATCGTCGGAAAGTGAAAGGGACAAGTCTGCGAGAAAATGTGAAGAGATCAAAAGCGAACAGAGTTCGTCTCCACCGTCAAAGAAGAGTAGAGTTGTTTGGGCAGATCCCCTCCATGACAAATTTGTGGAAGTCGTTTCAAAACTTGGCATGAAGAGTACGTCTTCTCAAACATTATATAGTAAAAAATATTATATCATCTAAAAGTTATCTATATGTAAACTACCTTACATTTGGTTGATGTTTTTGTTTTCTGCAGAAGCTCATCCAAGGAAAATTCTTGACCTCATGGATACTCCTGAATTGACAAGAATACATGTGGCAAGTCACTTGCAGGTATACTACAATTAACTCATCAATAAGAATTACTAATTGAGTATAGAGTTAATGATATTCTATATTCTATAATCAAATAAATGAGCATAGCAAGGGCTTTTTTTATAATTATAAAAACTCTAATGTTCACTACACGAAAGTAAGAAAATAAAATTAAGTCATAACTTTATAAATATATTTCAAAGTAGGTAATACAGAAACGAATTAATTGAAATAGAAGTCTATTTATGATAAATTTCTAAAAAATTATCTATGATACAATAATGAATATGAAATTATAATTTAGAAAAATATTTTAGTTATGCCAATAAAAATTATTTATCTATATAGACAATAGACAATAAGAAAAATGTCGAACGTACATACTAGTCTGCATGCACATTGGGGTCGTGAGTTTGTCATTAACTAACCCTCCGCCGGAGAAACCCTTAAGACTTAAACTTCACAAATTAAAATCAATCCATCAAATCAACAATATTATGTTAAACAATGTTTTATAAATAAATAAACTTCATAAATAAGTTAAAATCTTATTTAACAACTCCCCAAGAACTGAAGTCATCGTAAAGAACTGCTAATTAAGTCAATTCCACTAAAATGTCTAACAACTAAAATTTAAGATAGGATATCCCCGTGTATGAAACATGGACTTGAACTGTAAGATGATCCTTGGTATCTTGAGCACAACCCTGTCATAAAAAAAAGGCTTGTTAGGCTAGATATGTGATTTTGGAGGAACCCTATAAATAAGATTCACTCAACAAAGAAGGGTATATGTTGGTATTAATGTGTACTCGTCGGCATCTTAAACTGACTCCAATTAAAAAAAAGTAACACATAAACCAAATAACAAATAGATTAGACTCGAACACATAAATTATTCACAACTATTAAATATAATCATCACAAGGTTATCAATAATAAGTCATTCAACAATACCATGCTCAATGAACCATTAACCTACACAACAATAAACAAAGTATACATATATGTTAAGGGATTTATTTATGTCAACAATCATAATTTGCAGGGAGTAGCTTCGTCCATATATCAAATCGTCATGGTACCTAACCTTTGATACATACATACATATCATCACTAGCAAGCATGTATAAAGATCAATCAATGAGCATTTTATTCAGAACTATATATACATAAATCTAAGTATGTTTTAACAAATTTAACGATGTTAGAAGGGTGAAATGAGCTTACCTTGATGATAGAAAAAACCCGAGATATGGGGTTTTGGAGGAACCCATATCAATAAGATTTTGGATGAACCCTATCAATAACGTGACTTCTATTAATATAACTTTTATTTCGAAAGTTTAATCACTCACTTATCCCTCCCATTAGGATAACCTAGGACCAAAACAATCAAACCTCAATTAAAGAATCACAAATGACTTTCAAACCCTATAACATCCTTTTTTTTGCTAAAAACTATTATAATCGAAAATTTTCACCTAATATCATCCCGAAAAATTCCATCTAATTATATAAATTTTGAGGACTATCATAAAGGCAAAACATGTCTTTAGACACATAGATAACACATATTTAACACATGCCATATTATATTAAAATAACAATCATAAATGGTTATCCTTATATTTTGTATATGAAAAATATTACAGAAATGAATGATTGAAATGTTGAGGACAAAATAGAGACGATATGAAATAAGGGCGGGATGGTGGTTAGAGAATGTCTATTATATGCAATATTTTGGGGATGCTTGATATTTAAATCAAAGTTTGAAGTGTGTATTATTTTCAGTACATTGAGATATTGTAACTTCTCTTAAATGGAACTCAAGTATCCATATATATGAGACATTAAGTATTTTCTTGAATAAAAGCTATAAAATTTGAAAGTTATAGTTTTTTTAATTTATGTTCATGTTAGAAATTCTATCATTAAAAAGTTTCTAAGTTAGATAAACATTATATAGAAATTTACATATTAATTTTTTTATTGTTAGAACAAAGTAATTATTCTCGTGCTTACAAACTTTGTAGAAGTATCTCATGGACTTGAAAAAGGATAGTAGAGTTCATCAACTTATGCCAGAAAATTCGAATGTTGTTGATCATGTTATAGAGATTGATCATCAAGACTTCATTTCTAGTCAAAGGGAGAAAGAATTGGCAAGAATATTGTGCCGTCATGTAAATGAAAAGTCTCAGCATATTGGATTGGGAGGGGCTTCAGTAGAGCTATCCACTTTACAACAGAGTTATGAAAATACTGAAAATGGAGGAACTAGTACTACAGTAGATGACTTTTCTATGTTGGACAATGTTTATTCAACTGAACTTACTTCAATTATTACTGGAAGCCAGCTGAACCTTCAATCTTCTAATATGGTACGTTGTTTTTTAATTTTTTAGATTTTGTTCGTATTTATTATCTGATATTCTTTAAGTTCAAGAAGTTTTCAATTTTTTTTGGTAATAAAATATGAAATATTACCATAACACCAACAAGGAATACAAACTAAGAGCATCAAGTCTTTCTGCTACCTTTTAGGAAGAGTGCAAGAAGAACCTAGACCTCGGAAAAAGAACAAAACCAACAGCCTATTCTAGTTACAAATTCTATCTATCAAGCATGGACATTTGCTTGCTTTTCTTGCAGAACTAAACATATTCACTCTTTCGTTCTGTTCTCATTGATATTGTATCACTATACCTCAACTATTTATAATTATTTGCCTGTATACTTTCCAATTTCTAGCCTGCCAAGTATAATATACTAATATTCTACAAATTCCAGCCACCACTTCTTTCTTGAATTGCCTCCAGTGTCTTCCTTTGATCCATTGTAGACTTTGTTTCAAAACCTTTTGTGGATGTCAATTCCTATCCATATTGCTAACGCGGTCCTTGTTTCATTAATCCATTTGCATTAAGCAAATATATGTTGATCAGTTTCATCCACTTCCTCATCACATAAGCAACACATTGTGTTCTATACTTGAATATGCATCCTTTGTAGCATTTCTTTAGTCAACAACTTGTTTTGATATGCCAACCAACTAATCATTTGTTGTCTTTGCAACATCATGCAATTTCAAATCATGTTTGCTACCCTCATTACATTCATGTTTCGCAGTAGAGCATTGTAACTGCTTGATATTGAATATTGCCCATTACAAGTCAACCTATACACACCTCTATCATACCAAGTTGACATCATATCTTTTAGGACATTCAGTCTTCTCCAGTACCAACTACTGTCTCGTGATGGTTCATGACACCAAGTATCCTCATCTGCTTTCATATAAACTTCATTTACCCATTTCACCCACAGCACATCCTTCTTATTAGCTATCAACCACAATAATGTCCCCACTAACGCTAAGTTCCACAACTTACATATTTTTACATTCAATCCTCCATATTTCTTTTGCTTACAAACATTTTCCCACGCGACAAGTGATATCTTCCTTTGTCCCTCTGAGCTTCCCCATAAGAACATTCTGCATTGTTTATCTATATCATCCAATACACTTTGTGGTAGAATGAACACAACTCCCCAAAAATTATATATGGAATATAACACTGCATTGATAACATGTACTCTTCGAGCATAGGAGAGTTACCTTGCATAACCATTTTTATCCTCCCAATTATTTTCTCCACCATCTGATGACATTCCACTTTACTCCATTTCTTTGATGATAAAGGTAGTCCTAGGTATCTTATGGGAAGAGAACCTAGAACAAATCATGTTCCCTTCAATATTAATTGTTTGGTGATGTCCTCTATACCAGCTTGAAAGATACTAGACTTCTCTATGTTAGCCACAAGTCAGTTACTTCACTGAAATGCTTTAAGGCTTCATGATTCTTTTTATAGAATTCATATTACCTTTACAGAACACTATTAAATTATCTGCAAAGATAAGGTGAGTAAGCTTGCTAGACTTGCACATAGGATGAAATTTGAAATCAGGTACCTCACCCATTTTCCCAAGAAGTCTAGTAAGATATTCCATTATTAGCATAAATAAAGTGGTGGCATAGGATTTCCTTGCCTTAGCCCTCTTCTCCGTTGAAAGTAACCATGACCCTCACCATTTACTTTGATAGTTAACTTGGGGGATGTAACAAACCTCATCACTAACTGAGTAAAAGGCTGAGGAAATCCATACTCATATAATTCTTTATATAGAAAATCCCAGCTAACCATATCATAGGCCTTCTTTATATCTATCTTCATTAAGCACCTTGGAGATGTGTTCCTATTATAGTTCCATAATAAGTCATGACAAATAAACACATTATGAATTAATGATCTCCCATCCACAAATGCTACTTGATTTTCATGTACCACCAAACTAATTGTGTTCCTTAATCTCACACAAATGAGTTTAGATATGCACTTATATAAGACATTGCAACAAGAGATAGTTCTGTATTGACTAGCATATTGTGGCATTTCAGTCTTAGGAATCAAAGATATGATTGTTCTATCTAACTAAGTTAGTAACTTGCCATTATCAAAGAACTACAGAACTAACTTTGTTATATCCTCACCAATAATCTCCCAAGCTGCTTTGAAAAAAACACTACCATAACCATCATGCCCTGGACTCTTTGTGCTACCAATGTTGAACATGACTACTTTAATTTCCTTGGCCTTATGAGATTTACCAATTCTAATTATTGATCAGTATTGAGTACATGCCCATTTCTCAGTATGCTAGTGCAGGTTGTGGTTCTATGGCTCTCCTTACTACCCAACAAAGATTGATAATAATCAACAAATATTTTTGCAATAACTTGTTGTCCTGTCTGGATCACATTATACTCATCATAAATTTGAACAATAGCTTGTTGCAACTTTCTGTGTTTAATTACTAAGAAGAAATATCTTGTGTTATCATATCCTAGCTTAATCCAATTTGACTTACTCCTTTGCTGAAGGAAAGCTTCTACCATGTAGGATGAATTTCTGAATTACTGATAACTCTTTTTTTCTACCTGTTGTAATTCATTATTAGTGGGATCCTGATGCAAAGCTATTTGAGCCACATTCAGGGCTATCCTATCTTCATATGCTTTCATAATAATGTTTCTGAAATTCTCCTCATTCAAAATTCTTAGCTTGTTCTTTAAATATTTTAACTTCTTCACTATCTGCAACATCATACACCCTTCTATCTGTTTGTCCCATACTTCCTTAAAAATTGACTAAAATTTGGGATGATTAGCCCACACATTGCAAAACTTAGATGTTGCTCACTTTCTACTTGGACCGTTTAGAATCATTAGCTTTAGATGGCAGTGGTCACTAATTCCCTCAGGCATAAAATTTGCATAATAGTCTGACATGGAATTTAGACAATCAATATTGACAGAAACCCAATCTAACTTTGAAAGTATTATGTTATCATCATGTCTGTCACTCCAGGAATACCTACTCCCTTGTTGAGTCATTTCTAATAATTCACACCTCTCCACACAATTCTGAAAATCAGCAACCTCCACTGGACTTATAGGATTTCCTCCTAATCTATCCTCCATTTTTAACACAGCATTAAAATTCCCCATGATTAACCATGGCATATTAATTCTTGCATTCACTTCCTCTAAATAACTCTATAAACTTCTCCTCTCTTCTGTTGTGTTTAAAGCATACACAATTGTGACGATAAACATCCTTTGCAAAGTCATATTTCCACTTGACATGTTATAGCTTGTGCATAACTACTAATAGGAGTCACATTAAACCAATCAGGTCTCCAAGTCACACATACTCTGCCATTGTAATGTTTTGTCATGTTTGTTAAATACCCCCATCCTCCAAACAGTTTGTTGGCCATCTTGTCCATCTTATCGACCCTAACTTTTGTCTCAACCATCCCTAGAAGTCCTATTTTCTTTATTACATAGGAGTTTCACCTCCTTTTGTTTGTTAGGAGCATTCAAGCCCCGAACATTCTAGCACATGATACTATCCAGAAGCAGAGGAAGGTTTAACACTAGTTCCCTTTTTTCGGTTGGGTTTCTTGCAACCTGCATACCTGTTTTTTCCTTATTCAGTACCTGGAAGAAGTTGTCATGTGTTACACTACCTTCCCTCTTTTGTATTATTCGTTGACTTTGCTTGTTGTAATTCCTGTTTGTGTGGCTTATCTATCCTGGCTGTGCATTCCTTTTTGGACTCTCATTGCTTCCGCTAGCCTCACTTTCCTTTGTATCCATATGTGCCTTATCATTGTTACCATCTTTCACCATGGGTGTCAGTTCCTTTTGGTCTTGATCTTGGGGCTGCATAGGATGTTCATTTTTTGTGTCTTTGTTTGCCCTATAAGATTCTTCATCATGCCTATATTTCTTATAGAAATTACATAAAATTGGCTTTCATTCATATTGGACCTTCTTCTCTACTAATATTCCTTTCTCATTTAAAAAAAATACTTTATCCGGCAGCTTCACATTCATTTCCACCTCTGTTAGAAGCCTCGCAAAATTCAAACAAACAATCATTTTGTGTTGCTTTACTTTCTTTTTCTTTTTTTTCACTTTCCCTTACTCCGATCAAGGAGCGGAGATGGTTGTATAATTTGAGGTCAAAGGGTTCTCAAAAATTTGATTATCAATTTCAATTTTGTAATTTCTTATATTTTTCAAAACTTGCACTAAAATACTCCAATAATGAAAATAGACATTATATCATAACCAATAAGAAAATATTTAGAATGATTGTTAATAAAAATGCTTACAACTTTTGGTGTCTTATTATACTGTGCACTAAGGAGATTATGGATGTTGTATTAAAGAGGACTATTTATTTCTCCATAATAGTTTTTTGAATCAAGAATATGAGGTAGTTTCTCATATACATGTGTTTGTTTGATCATAGAGCATTATGTTTTGAAAGAATTTTTAGAATTGAATGTTAAGCAGGTTTATATATATTATAATTTTTCTCTTCACTTCATATTATTTTTAAACATTTTCCTCCCTCGAGTCAATGAATAAATTAGTGATTATATACTTTAAGGTGAAATGGTTCGATTTAGCTTATTAATTTTTAACAAAGTCATTTCTTACATTTTTGTAGAATAAAATAATCAACTTTTATTATAGAACAGGTCAAACATGTATGTAACAATGACAATCTCAACAATTAAAATCAAACTATAACATAGCATGTGAATGCCTGTTGTAGAAACATTGTTTTGTAAATATTCGTCAAAAACATTTATGTCTTATTTTATTGGGTACCAGAAAATTAAGGCATTATAACTACAAGTAAAAATAATTTTATCTCCATAATATTTCTACGAATACGAATATGTGGTGATATTTCATAAGTCTATGTTTGGTATAATAGTTTATTCTAAAAAAAATAATTACAGATTTAAGAGGAAAAAAAATAAAAATTACACAAACTATCATTTTTTTCTTCACTTCTATATTTTTACCTCCTTCCATTCTTCTAGTTATTAATTTGTATAGATGTTTATATATTTTGAGGTGGAAGTATGCTCAAACAATTTATCTAGTTAATTTTTAATTGATTTGTTTCTTATATTTTCTTACAACACAAACTACTGACTTTAGTAATATGAAAGGCCACATTTGTGTTGTATAAGGTAGTCTATTAATGAAGCTAAAGTTATATCATAACATATGAATACATAGTGAAATAATTAGTCGTAAATTTGTTTAACAATTCATTCTTACACTATGTTATAGTAAAATTTGAAGGTGTTACTAAAGAGGAAATATAGTTCCTGCTTCATTATGACTTTACTACATTCAAAACTTTGAGTAATATTTTCTATACTATATTTGATCATATTGAAGTTTATTGTAAAAATGTGATTTAAAAAGATAAGCATATTAAGAAAGTTTGTACACAATATCATTTTTCTCTTCACTCTAATAAATATTTACCTACGTTTCCTTGCCTAGTTAATTAATGGTGATGATAATATAACTTGAGGTGAAAGAATTGTAAAAATATGATTGGGTAACTTTTAATTTACTTGTGTCTTACATATTTTAGAACATAAATAATTGAAATTTATTTAATGAAAGAATAAATATATATTTGATAAGATAATTCGACATTGGCGATTAAAATTATATCATAAGTTGCGAATAAAAAGCTTTCAATTAATTATCACTAAATTTACTTACAATTTTTTTTTCTTATATTTATATGTAGCAAGAAAATTATGAAGGTATTACAACACAGAA
The DNA here is from genome assembly GCA_016801875.1 of Solanum sitiens. Taxonomy (NCBI): domain Eukaryota; kingdom Viridiplantae; phylum Streptophyta; class Magnoliopsida; order Solanales; family Solanaceae; genus Solanum; species Solanum sitiens. The sequence goes on from JABWTJ010000015.1 coordinate 965,008, forward strand.
AAGATCATTCGATCTCTGTAATGTTCTTCCGAATTTGGAACCTGAGGTAATATTTCTTGTACCTTTATTTTTAATATAATTTTAGAGTTAACCAAAATAATAAAGTTTATACATACTTCCATCTTTCTACTTTACCCGCTATTGAGAAATTATAATTTTTACTCTATTATGATTTTCCGAAATCAAAACATGAGATAATTACTTTTATATATATATATATATATATATATATATATATATATATATATATATATATATATATATATATGAAAATAGATTATTTAATTCTAAAAATATAATTATAAAACTAAATTAATAAAAATATTTGTAATATCTGATGACTTATTTTTTGATGTACCAAAAAACTTATTGTGATATTACTGAAGATGAAAAATCCTTCAATTTTTGTATCGAGTATAAAACCTCAAATCGTTTTTAATCTGACTATGTTTGATCATAGAATAATTACTCTAAAAATATACTTATAAAATTGAGAGAATAGACAAAGGTTTTACACACTATTATGTTTTGAGGTGAAAAGGTCTCCAAAAAAAATTCATTAGTTATTTTTTAATTTAATTATTTATAAATTTAATAGAACACATACGATCGACTTTTGTTGTATGAACGATAAATCTTGTAATGTATTAGATAATTCGATAATAAAACTAAAAACCACACCATAATGTTGAACACATAGAGCAAAAATTATAAGTAGTAAATATATTTACAATTTTTTATGCAATGAATGTGTAGCAAGAAAATATATAGGTATTACTATAGAGGAGGGGTCCTTCCAACTTAATTATAATTCCTCAAATTCAGAAGTTGAGGTAGTTTCACTTATGTCAATGTTTGATAATAGCATATTATATTTTGAAAATATATTTATGATGAAGTTCTAGAATTAAAAATCGATGTATATACTATCATTTTTCTTACTTGTTCTACTTATCCACTTTCACTCCTCTAGTTAATTAGTTGAGGTGATTGTGTATTTTGAGTTGATAAAGTTTCTAAATTGTGTGATTGACTATTTTTTCATTTCGTTTTTATTTAACTTTTTGTAGTGTTAAAATAAACTCCTTTTGTTAAATGAGTGGTTAATTATGTTTTGAACAAAATAATTCAAAATTGAATATCAATGTTAAATCCTAACTTGTGAATAAACAGTGTGAAAATAATTTTCATGAAATATACTTACAACTTTAGTGTTTATTTTATTATGTTGCAAAATAATTACAATGATATTACTTCAAATGAAAGAGCGTCCAGTTTTTTTAATGTTCTTTCGAGTTCGAAACCTCAGGTAATTTTTTTGTATACGTATATTCGGTCATACCATACTATATAAAAAATTATACTTATAGAATTGAGAGAAAAAATGTATACACACAATCATTTTTATCTTCATAATCTACTATTTGTTCCACCCACTTTTCCTCCACTCGCTAATTGTGAAGACAATAGTACATTTTGAGTTAAACGAATTCACAAATAATTCAAGCTAGATTGTTTCAACACCAAAATATTTTCCCCAGTTCAGAATTTGAGATAGTTTTTTTGTTATATCTATGTTAGTCAATGATCATTGTGTCTTAAATATATAATTTACAGAGTTAAAGAAAATTAAATATTATTGTCTACAATATCATTTTCTCTGCACTCTACGATTCTTTTATCCAAATTTCTTCCCCGATTAATTTGTAGAGATGATTTTATACTTTGAGATGAAAAAAAAATTCAAATAGTTTGGCATGTTACTTTTTGTAGAACATAAGTTTCAGATTATTTTTAATATAAAATATTAAATTATTATTGTAGAAAATAATTAAACAATAAAATATAAAACTATATCACTTTTGGTGTACATTCTTACGACTTCTGATGTCTTATTTAACTATGCAGCAAGAAGATTATGAATGTTTTACTGCAGAAGACTTTTCATTCCTCCATAGTATTTTTCATAAAGAATTGGAGGTATTTTCTCATATATATTTGCTCGTTTGATTATAGGATATTATGTTTTGAAGAATCATTTTTATAGTTGAACAAATTAATTAATCTTTTATATATTTTCATTTTTCTCGTCATGGTTTTATATATTATTTTAAAACTATTTCCCCCCTTCTAGTTAATGAGTAAAGATGATTGTATACTTTTAAGTGAAAGGATTTAATTTGGCTGGCTAAATTTCGATAAAATTATTTCTTATGTTTTTAACAAATAAAATTAACCAGTTTTGATAATGGAATGATTAAATATGTATGAAATAAATACAATTCAAAATGATAATTAAACTATATCGTAAAACATAAATACATATCTTGAAAATGTTATTTTGTAAATATGCTTACAACTTCTAATGTTCAATTTAATTATACAGCAAGAAAATTTCATATCTATTGCGACAGAGGATAGACCACTCCATTTGCATAATGTTCCTCTAACTTCAGAATTTGAGGTATTTTTCTGATATATCAATGTCTAGAAGTACAATATTTTATTCTAAAGATATAATTTAAAGTTGACTGATATAATAGAAATCATACTCACTGTTATCTTTTTCTTTCTCTTCATTATCTGTCCTGTTTATTCTTTTTTTCGCTCCTCCAATTAATTATGGAGATAATTGTATATTTTTAAGTGCAACGAAAAGAATTACTAACCAATTTGACTTGTTAATATTTAAATTAATTATTTCTTAAATTATTATAGAACACACATGATTGACTTATATTATATGAAAGGTAAATTTTGTGATGTATAAGTTAATCCGATAACGAAACTCAAAATTATGCCATAACTTATGAATACATATTGAACAAATTATCATTAGTAAATAATCTTGCAAGTTTTGATGTATTATTTTAATATGTTGCGAGAAAATTATATAGATTTTACTACAGATGAAAGATCCTTTCAACTTCACTATAGTCCCTTAAATTCAGAGGTAGAGGTAGTTTCACATATACTAATATTTTAGATAATACTCACAACCTCGAAAATATATTTACGATTAAATTCTATGAATTAATAATTTGTGTATACTATTAATTTTCTCTTTACTAGTTATTTTTACCAAACTTCACTCATCTTGTTAATTAGTTGAGATAAATGTATATTTTGTGGTGATAGAATTTTTAAACAATATGAATGATCAACTTTCAATTACTTTTTTCTTATTCTTTTGTAGAGTACAAATGATCAACTTTTATTATATGGGTGATTAAATATGTTTTGAATAAGATAATTTAAAATTAAATATTGAAATCAAATCCTAACTTGTGATAAACAATGTGAAAATAGTTTTATGAAATGTTCTACTTCTGATGTTTATTTCACTATCTAGCAAAATAACAACAATGATATTATTGCGGCTGAAATATCGTGCCATTGTACTATACTATTTGAGTTAGTTCAATCTGATGTACGGACCTGTCCTTACTCTATTTTTATCAGGTTATAATCATTTTGTGACTTTCTCTCGAGTTCAAAACCTCATATCGACTTTTATATACATATATTGGGTCATAAAATGTTATATTCTAAAAATATACTTATAGTGTTGACAGAATAAACAAAGATTGTACACACTATTATTTTTCTCTTAATTATCTATTGTTCATTTCACACACTTTTCCTCCACCAATTAATTTGTGAAGATAATAGTGCATTTGAAGTAAATAAGTTCATGAATGATTAACTAGCAAATTTTTAATTTAGTTGTTTCTATTATTTTTGTAGAACACAAATAATTGACCCTTGCTATATGAACAACTAAAAATTTATATTGTATAAAACATTTTAATAAGAAAACACAAAACTATATAAAAATTGGAGAATTCTTGATAAAAAATGTTTGTCTGTAATGCACTTATTACTTTTTAAGTCTTATTTTGTTGCATCTCTTTTCCATTTCTATTTACCCAGTTCATATCTTTGTTTCGTGTGTTCCTGGGAGGAATTCGACAACAATACTTCTCCCCCAATTTTGAGGTAGTTTTTGATATATTTATGTCTAGTCAACGAACATTATACTTTGAATATATAATTTACTAAATCACTTCTTTTATAAAAATTTTACAACTATCATATTTCTCTTCACTTTATCCTTTAACTAGTTTTCCTCGCAAATTGACTAGTAGATGATTTTATATTTTTAGATGAATGTGTTACCCTAATAGTTTGGCATATTAACTTCAATTTAGTTGTTCTTAGATTTTTCAGAGCATAAATATAAGATATGAAGGGTTCGCAAGTAATTTGACTGGTTAATTTTAAATTTTATTTCTTATTTTTAAAAAAAACATATATGATCGACTCTTGTTATATGAAAATCATTAATTTCATGATATATAAAATAATCAATAATGATATAACCTGTAAATACATAGTGCAAATAATTATCAGTAAGCATACTTATATCTTTTGATATCTTATTTAGGTTTTACCTATGTTTGATAATAGTGAATTATGTTCCGATAATTTAATTACAACAAACTTCTATTAATTATGGGTATTTATACACACTATTATTTTTTTGTTCACTAGTTGTTCTTTATGAAAACTCTTACAATTCTGGCATCTTATTTTACTATGTAGCAAAACAAATACGGTGATATTAGTATAGATGAAATATTTTCCAATCTCTGTGATGTTCTCCCAAATTTAGAACCTCAGGTAAATTTTCATATCCATATGTTTGGTCATAGATTAATATAATTTAAAAATATACTTACAAAGTTGAGAGAAATAAAAATATTGTAATTTGATTGGTTGATTTTTTATTTAATTATTGTAGAAAACAAATGATCAACTATTATTTTATGGAAGATTAATTTTGTGATGGGTAGACTAATTTGATGATGAAACTACAAACTATATAATTATTGTGAATATATAATGCAAATAATTGACGATAAATATGAATACAACTTTTAGAGTTTATTTTTATGTGTAGCAAAACAATCACAGAGGTATTAGTACTGAGGAAGGATCCTTCCAACACAACTATAATCCTTCACATTCGGAACTTGAGGTAGTTTGTCATCCCTATGTTTTATAATAGAGCATTATGTTCTAAAAATGTTCTTACATAAACTTTTAATAATTAAAAATTCTTGCGCACAGTGTAATTTTTCTCTTCACTAGAATATTTAAGTGACGCTTACCATCCAACAACTCTCTTTTCTTGGTTCTTTCCACCCACTTTCTTTACTCTAGTTCATAGTTGTGATGATTGTATTTTTAGGTGACAGAATTATGGAATAATTTTGATTAATTAATTTTAAATTAATTTTTACTTACCATTTTGTAGAGTACAAATGCCCAACTTCTGTTATATGATTGGTTAAATTTGTATTGTGTAGGATAATCCAAATTTAAATATCAAAATTATATATCCTAAATTGTGTGAAAATATTTTTCATGAAATATACTTGCATTTTTTGGTGTCTTATTTAACAATGTAGCAAAACAATCACGGTGGTATTATCTATCACGACCGGAATCTGGACCCCAGACGAGACCGGCGTCGTTGACCTCTCAGAGGTCGCAGACAAGCCTACTTAAGTCATTCTTACTTCATCTAGGTTAATTTTAGCGGAAAATTTGAACTTTTTGTTTTCTTATTTCATGCTAAACATTTTAAACTTAACATCATGGGCGTTCACAAATCAACCATCTAATATAGAGATAATCAAATGAAAGAAACAGTGCAATACTGTAATAAATGTATAATTGCCAAAATGGCACCAATACAGTGTCTGAAATAAAAACGGAAAGAAACACTAGTGAAACATGCTCCACTAGCTAAAGCCTATATCTAAGCTAGATAGTAACGGTAGACATCCTCGAAAGCATGAGGGCCTACCAAGTCCGGATGAAAGCTCCACGTCCGGATAGCTGCAACGTCAACCTGTACGCTCTAGCGTCCACCTGTGCCTGCACCTAAAATTGTAGAGTTGTATAGGGTGAGTACACACTTGTACTACATATGGGTATATGCAAGCACACACCAAGGACATGCATGAGAAATGATAGCTCTTTCCTAACAACATGATTATGGAAAGTCAAGTCAGTGAACTTGCCAAATTGGGATTAGGAAAGTTAGTGAACTTTCCAAATTTTGATTAGGAAAGTCAGTGAGCTTTCCAAATTTGTATTAGGAAAGTCATGCCATGAGAGTAACATGCATCATCATACTTATCATATTGCACACAGCACATAACATCTTACGCATAGCATATATCATATAGCATACATCACATAACATCTTTTATAACATTCATTCATATGCCATGAGACCTTGGAATCATGGACTTGACATTAAGACTTTCCAAAATGAGGGCTCAACATATGGGACCTCAACTAGGGAGTCTTCATTAGCAAACACAGAGTCTGCTTCATTTATTCAGACGTACTTCATTTCATTTCGTTCATAGGCTAGTGTGAACACCAACTATACCTAGGATGTAGTTTAAGACTTTCATCGGGTTTGCTGTGCAATGATCAAGAATAACCTAGTGTCATTACTTGAGTCTAGCTCACCTCTTGATTATCCTAACCTAACACCTTTGGTATCATTCATTTCATTATGTGCATCATTTGAGGCTAGCCTCATTCAGTCATTGGGAACTTTAACTTTAACCGACATAGATCATGTGAGCATCATGAAATCCAGTGTCTCCCCCACACCGAAAAGAGGTGGAATCACCGGCCAAAGTGACCCAAAACATGCTAGCGTATATGGGAATTTAACCGCGCCAGATCCCTATATTGGCAGTATAGGTTCAAAGACCAGGAGATATAAGGAGACCAATACCGGGCAAGCCGGACAGTCTCATCTCATGAGAGTTACGTGAACCTCGGCCCTTCCCAAAAGAAGGCATCACCGCTCATAGCTAGTCTATCGGTAATCAGTATAAAGTTCCATTACATTCAACTCATACGTCATGGAAGTTGGCTTCTAGTATGAGGACATCATTGCTCAATAGATGATTTCTCATCTCATCATTAGTATTAAGTGTGTTAATCTCAATACATTCATTAGAGTGTTCATAGAGACTGGTTTCTTCATTAACTTTACACTCTCATAGGTGAGTACGTTTTGGTAACATTTACTTAGGCTCATTTGAGATTTTTCTCATCTTTTACATTAGCCTCATATCATGTTGTCACCACATTCATTAACATTAGCACATTTGCTCTTCATAATTACTCACCCCATTTTACGTGAATGTTCATTTCATCATATGCCAATATACTTGGCCATTTGTGTGTTTCACACTCTTACTTAACCCTGCTAGGGTTTCGTCATTTCATGACATAATAATCATTTCATCGTATGCCAATGCACTTGTCCATTTAGTGTGTTTTACACTCGTACTTAACCCTTCTAGGGTTACATTATTTCATTACATACATCTTAGGTTCACTTATTTTTAAACGGATGCTAGACTTATGGGTCTATACATATAAGCCATGAGACTTCATTCATAGTTCGTTACGTGACTCATATCTTCCTAAGATTATGTAGTACAAGACTTATGCATCTTGTATGTATGCCAAGATCCCGATTGCGATCTAAGTAGGTGGCATTATTCTTGAACATTTAATTCACGTATGACTTATGTATCAATATGGAATTTGGGCAAGGGAACCCAAGTTCGAATCCCTTTGGACAATACTTACATTTTTCCTTGACTTTATTTTAGTCTTCATGACATTGGGACCGTAGATCGAGCCCCAACATCAACATTCTATCTTTATTTTTCTCCTTGGGTTTTCCCTTTATTTAGCCGAAGGGTTGTGAGATCGAACCCCCACAACCCCTTTTATTTTTCATTTAAAACATTGTTGTCCCATTTCGCCTAGACCAAGAGGTTGTGGCATCAAACCCCCACAACCTCTTTTTATTTTACTCTTTATTTCGCTGGGAATTGGGAGGTTGTGGGTTCGAACCCCCATAGCCTTCTTATTTTATTTGAAATTTCGCTAGGGCTGTGAGGTTGTGGGTCCGAACCCCCACAGCCTCCTTATTTTTATTTTTAATTAAAATTGACTTAGCTAGGCGTTTGGCAGTGAGGTTGTGGGATCGATACCACACAACCTCACTTTATTTTATTAATTATTTCGCCCTTCTCCTTTCCAGCCTTGAGGTCGTGGGTTCGATTCCCATGCCTCACACTTCATTTCTTTTAATTTTAATTCCCTTCATTCGCTGCCTAGAGGTCGTGGGTTCGATTCCCACGCCTCTCATTTTATTTATTTAAATTGTTGCTCTCTCCTTTCCCAACCAGTAGACCCAATTTCGAATCCCCCCAGCCCCTTTCCTTTTTGCGAATTTAAATTGCTACACGGGTGAGGTCACAGGTTCGAATCCTGGTGGCCTCACCCCTTTAAAATTCATCAAATTTTCCAGATTTCTTCATTAAACTTTAGCCTAAACTAAAATTGTATTTTTGGCTAGAACTTTATCATCTTATTAACTTATTTTCATCAATATATTCACTTGAAAACTTAGGACAATTCATGGATCGTTTGTTACTTTTTGGGGGAGTATTTCATGGATTCGTTTAGCCAAAATGTTGACACTCAAATCAGCCCCATCTCCATTTTAATGAACATCACGATTACATAGATTTATACACGTAAAATGACAACCAAAACAATATCAAACTTGTAACCATAAATCAAACCGTCATTCATAGTGCATTTACAGTAACATTTTTGCACATACACACGCTTGCAAAACTTTCGAATACATGGTTGTCTTTCCTACGATTTCAAGTATACAATCAAAATCATGTTCATCACGAAATCATAACATACCTAAATCTACCAGCAATCATACCCAACCTACGATTCATTGGGAGCTAGTGACAGGGGCATGCAAAAGGGAAACAATCCTAGTTTTCGAATGAACAATATGAACCTTAAAGGGTCTCTTGGGAAAGGGACCAAGAGAGAAGAAAACCCATACCTTTTTTACGTTAAACCCTTGAATTTCTGCCCAGAAACTCCTCCCAAGAACACGTCTAAGCCTCCTCAATGTCAACTCCACTCGAATGACAACCTCCCTTAGCCTAGTGTGCGATTAACGTTTGTTTTCTTGTGATTTCGTGTGAGTTCTTGGTTTATTTTTCTGCTTTTGTATCTTACTTTGGCAGAGAATTTTCGTGTGAAAGAGGAAGAGAGATTGAGCGTGAGAATGGAGAGATAAACGTGAGAGAGAGTTGGAGTTATAGGAGGCTTAGGAGTCTAGTTTTAGGACTTAGTCAATAGGGTTTTTATTTATTTAATAAAATCTGATTTTTATTTTATTTTAAATCAGCTAATGAATAATAATTATTAATTAATTACATTAATTCAATAGCTTAAATAAAAATCACATTAATTCATTGCTTCCCCCTAGGTTCGAACCCGGGTGGAGCAAGACTTCACTTCAAGAGCTCAATTTCGGCTCTCTCTCCCCAAATTGCCCCTCCACCTTATTAATTAAATAATTAATTATATATTTAGGGTAATTACAATACTACCCTTAGCCAGGAAAAGGCCATTTTACCCCTAGACCCTTCAAACCTAAGATTTCCTCTTTTTAAGTCCGGTAAAGACTCCTTCGAGTAAATCTTCGTATTCGAGATCCCTACATGGTTGGAACCAACCTTTCCAAGCTCAACTAACTCCCCAAGTTAGTTGGCTTGGGCTGTAGCAAGGGTTCCGAGGTCTGGTTCTACGCGCAACAATCTGTGTGAACCCTGGTCTAATCATAGGCATTCTTGACACCTTAAGCATTACTTATCTTATCCATTTTTAGGGTTGTTACATTACCGAAGATAAAAGTCCATTCAATCACTGTATCACGGATTTGGAACCTCAGGTAATTTTCATCTTCTTATCTCTAGTCGTAGTATACTATATTCAATATTTATACTTACAAAGTTGAGGATAAGAAAAATTGTACACACTATTATTTTTCTTTTCTCTATCTATCTTCTCACCAATTTTGCCTCTACTGGTTAACTAGTGGCGATGGTAGTATATTTGAACGTAAAAGAATTTAAAAATAATTTGATTGGTATATAGTTAATTACATTACTAATATTTTTGTAGACAAATAATTGAACTATGTTATATAATTTTAAATTTTTGTTGTATAAGATATTTTAATAACAAACTTCGAAACTATATCAACACTAGCTCATAAAAAATTAAAATATTTCTCAGTAAATATGCTTACAACTTTTAATATGTTACTTCCCTATATAGCAAGAAAATTATAGAGGAGTTATTAAAGAGGAAAGATCGTTCCAATGACATCCAAAATTTAGAACTTGAGGTGGTTTCTCATGTATCTTTGTTTAGTTATGCATAAAATATTTTTAAAATATTATTTATAGAGTAAAGAAATATAAAAAACTTGTATACACTCTCCTGTTTTCTTTACATATTTTGTTCAGTTTACACACTTTCCCTAGTTAGTTAATTTGTGGATATGGTTATACATTTTTAGATAACCGAGTTCATAAATAACTTGATTGGTAAATTTTGAATTTAGTCATTTCTTGAATTTATGTAGAATATGAATGATGAATCTTTGTTATATGGAAGTTCAAATTATTTTTGTATGCGATGATTATATGATGAAACTAAAAATATGTCATAATTTCTGAATGCATAGCGAAAATAATTGTCATGAAATATGGTTATAACTTTTGATATCTTCTTTCATTTTGTAGCTATGAAATTTCGGAGGAATGTTGATCAGATGTCTGCGAATTATGAATATGAATTTTGTAGGTGTCTTCTTTGAATGTGGAGCTTTCGTTTAGGTGACTTTGTGTATGTTGCCGAATATGGTCATTTGCTGCATCCTCTCTCTAGATATGGAAACAAATTTACCAAACTTGCTATTTCACTACCTTTTAGTTTTTACTTTCTTTTGTGTAATTCAGTTATATTTTCAAGTAGTAGTATGTGTTTTGAGTTCTCTTAATTCATACATTTAAGTCTGTTTCATTAGTATCGGTGATCATGTGAACACCAATTGAAAAGTAAGAAAATCATTCACTTTTATATAAACAATACTATAAATCTTGTATCATTACAACATTAGTATTACTACATTTTAATGGATTAGCATTCGATATAAATATTATTATTATGAAGGCACGTTGTGATATAAAGTTGTATAGTAGGTTACAACATATAGTTAAGTTATAGATTTTAAAATTAACACATATAAAAACGTATTTTCATTTCTTATTGGCTTGTTTTTGCAACAATAAATTGATATCATATCACAAGTGCGTTATTTATTTGTAATTGGTAGTGAAGGTATTTGTAAATCCCCACAACTTCTAAGCAGAGATTCAAATCATCCTCCATGTGCATATAGGTCCGAGTCTGATGATTTTTAAGTTTTACATTATTTTAAGGTACTCTATTGTAACATCGCGCAACTTGAAATTGCTAAGAATAAATTAAGAAACTAAAAATAAACATTTTTGGAAAGAAAAGGGAAAATCTGGAAAATAATTCTAAGTTAAGCAAGTGGGTTTTGGTCATTTTCAAAAGGTCATACCTTCTAGCTTAGGATGTGTTATAGGTAGTTCTTGATATGGTTAAAAATCCTTTGAAAATATCTTTCCAACGCCGCCAAATTTTCACGATTTTGATATCGTATGAGTTAGTTATGCCTTTCCAAAGTTAGGTTGTTGGATTGAGAAAAGTCCCAATACGGATTTAGGAAAGGGCAAACTAGACTTTTCACCAATGAATTTACTATTTCGTTTTAGGAGTTTATTGTGGTAAAAGTCTTAGATCAGTTAGGAAAAGTTAGAATTACGCTTAGGGCTTGGAGAAGAGAGAAAAGAAGAAAGAAAGGAAGATAAGTCAATAATTTGCTAAAAACGTCAACCTTTGCAAGTGGAATTCATCAGGGGTGATCCCTAGCAAGGTATGTGAGATCTTTTAATGTTGTTTCACTTCACCCACACACCAAACTTGTTTCAATTCAGTGATTTTCGAGTTGGGTGAATGATAAAAAGTGAAAATCATGAAGAACATTGTTGAATTCTTGTTTATTGAGTTGTTGAATGCCTAGTGTTTATTTGATTTGTGTTTTCGTGTTGTTTTTCGAGCTAAATCTATTTGGTATTGAGGGTATTAATGATCCTAAGTGTTAGGGGAAAGAACCATGGAAGTTTAGAGATGAAAAACGGAGGAGAAAATTCGAGAACACCTGGGTACGGGGGTTGGGGAGCCGCCCCTGCCATAGCCCCACTGGTCAATCTCTGTCCGTATGGCCTTGGGGCGACGCGCCAGCCAGAGCGCCCCAACCTAGCCTCTGAAGTTTTGGGGCCTGGCGCCCCATGCCTCTTAGTGCGTCAAGGACGCCAGTTCACCCTATCTTCCCTCATATTTTCAAACTAGTTTGTAAATGATGTACCTACATTTCCTAGTTGATTCTAACACTCTAAGGCATGTCTAAACATCATGAAATCATCCATAAACATGAGATCATAAACCATGAATCTATAATCCAATTGAAGGAAAGTTACGATCAAAGTTAAAGAAGTTAAGAGTCAAGTCTAAAAGTTGAAATGCAAGTAAAAGTAAGTTGTTAAAGTTTTCAAGAGTCTTTTAACATTCGTTTTAACTTTGTTTTAAGGCTCACATTGCAAGTTAAGCAAAGAATAAAGAGTTGAGTTCCTTTCTCAAAAGTTATAAGGAAACTAAGTATTTGCTAAGAGCTAAGTTGCAAGTTAAGGAAATAGTAAAGAGTTGAGTTCATTTATCAAAAGTTGTAATGAAACAAAGTATTCCCTAAGAGTTAAGTTGAAAGTTAAGGAAAGAGTAAAGAGTTGAGTTCATTTCTCAAAAGTTATAAGGGAACTAAGTATTCCCTAAGATTGCAAATGTTTTCACATTTTGAGCAAGAAAGGAAGCTAGACTTCCAACAGAGCCTTTGACTAGCTTTAGTAAAGAGGAAACATGATTTCCAAGAGAGGTTTTAAAACTAAGTTTGAGCAATTACCTCAAACCAGAGAAGAAGTTGTTTTAAAAACATATGAACTAAGTATTTTTGGGATTAGTATTGATCACTGACATGGGAACGTGAGTTCATATTAACTCATGCCCCCATAAACCATTTAGCCAACATGGTAGAAGAAGGATCATACTTTTTAGATGATTCCTTAGTGATTTTTAACATATACTAGTGGATCCACTTAGTAGTTAAGGTTCTATACTGACGGCAAGGTATAGGACGGTCCTCTTGCAATGTGAGATAAAACATTGTACCATCACTTAGGCTCATAGTGATGGTTGTCGATAAGATAATCTCCCACAGAAACTATATTACTTTGTATGAGTAAAGTTGAGTTTTTTATTGCGTTTTCTTTAATGAATTAAGTCTTTTCATTGTTTTACAAGATTTTATCTATTGCGTGTGTCTTATTTCTTTATATTAAGTCAAGTTATTCATGAATTGAGCAGAGCCAAGGTAAGTGCTCCTTCTTACTCTTTTTCAAGCTTAAGTCGTTGTTAGCATTCCAACTCGCATACTCATACAGTCAATGTACTGGTGCCAGTTGGCCTGCATCATCTTATGATGCAGACGCAGGTAACCAGGATTAGCATCATTCATCGCCTCGTTGATCTAGTTGAGCACTCAGAGTCAGTGGTGTGCCTCCTTGCATCCCAGAGGACACTTTTATTCGCTTTTAGTCTTTCTTTTATAGGATGTTGTGGGGTCTGTCCCAACATCCATATTAGTAATATAGAGGCTTCATAGACAGTCAAACAGTTAGTTATGAGTCTCTTATCTTTGTATTACAGATCATTTGCTATGAGACTTAAGTTGCCAATTTACCCAGATTATATCTCTTTAAATTATTATATGAGATTGTTTTATTGAGTTAAGTCTTTCGCTGAGTTAACTAAGTCAGGCCAAAGTCCGCTCGAGGCCAAAAATGGTCTTCGAGTGCTAGTCCCGCCCAATGTGTAGGCTCGAGGCGTGACAAACTTGGTATCAGAGCATAGATTCAAGAGTCCTAGGGAGTCTATGAAGCCGTGTGTGTAGATTCCTAGTTATCAGTGTTAAACCTGCCACATCTATAATTAGGAGGTTGCAACATCTAGGAATTCCTTCGCTTCTTTCATACAAACTTCATGCGTTAGATTTTATCTTTAAAAGGTTTCTTTCTAACTTGTGCTTATGCATAACCGATTGTGAGCTGAGCTTTGTTCGAGGAGGCCTTTTTAGGGCGTTTCTTACCCCGTGTGATCTAAGAGTAGCTAAGAGATTGTTTTTTACATGAGAGTAGAACAAACTTGTTTGTATCTGGGTTGTCTCGTCTATCGTGTAAGGAAAGTAAGGGTGTGATCCTAATAGATGACATATGCACAGTAAGGTTGTGATCCTAATAGTTGACATGGGCATAGCAAAGTTGATGATCCATGTGCACAAAGTTGAGGAGGACCATCATAGGAATAAATAAGAGTTCAAGAATAAGAGGGCTAAGACATATGGAATGATTCTATGCAACAAAGGAATAATGTGAACTGGTCTTCTTTCTAATAGAAGCAGAAGGACTTGCTTCATCATTTTCTAGTGCACCGGCACCAAGGAAGTAATGTGTGTACAATACTCAGGATTCTCAGCTAGACTTCAACATTCGCAAGGTAGTACGGCACAAAGTGGTACTAAGACTCCTGCATGTGCTAAGTTTGGTTAGAACCACTCAGAGGTGTGTCATGATGGCTCCACTGGTTTCTTTAGGTGTTGCCAAAATGGTCATTTTATAAGAGAGTTTTCTAAGAACGGGCAGAGAAATGATATAGTGGGAAAAAAGCCGAGTCTTTTTTAGTTTCTTCACCATATAGAGTTACATATGGATAAGCTACTTCAGGGGAAGGCGGAGAAGGAAACCACATTTATGCAATCAGTAGTCACCGAGAACAAGAGGATTCGACGGATTTTGTTACTGGTATGATCCAAGTTTTCTGTCTTGATGTTTTCTAGAGAAACATCTTGATCCCTTCAGTGTTTTTACACCGGTTGAGAATTCTAATCTAGCAAAGAGAGTCTATCGTGATTGTACCATTTCCCGTCAATAACAAGATTACCATGAATGACTTAGTCTAGTTAGACATGGTAGAGTTTGATATCATTCTTGGTATGGACTAACTTCATGCCTATTATGCATCAATATATTTGAGAACTCGAATAGTCAAGTTCCAATTTCTAGTTTACCAGTTATAGAGTGGAAAAGAAATTCAACAATGCCTAAGGGTCGTTTCACTTTGTACCTTTAGGCGAGAATGTTAGTTTTGAAGGTTTGTATCTATCACTTAGTCCGAGTTAATGACTCAATTGTTAAGGTACCTTCCCTCTAATCAGTTCCTCTAGAAAAAGAGTTTCGAGATGTTTTTCCTGATGATCTACCAGGAGTCCCTCTTAAGAGAGAAATAAACTTCGGCATAGAATTCATTCCAGATAATCGTCCTACCTCTATTCCGCCATATAGAATGTCACCAACAGAGTTGAAAGAGTTTAAAGAACTGTTGAAAGATATATAAGATAAGAATTTCATTCAACCAAGTGTCTCACCTTGGGGCGCTCAGGTCTTATTTGTGAGAAAGAAAGTTGGTTCCCTTAGTATGTTTATAGATTACCGCCAATTGAACAAGGTTACCATCAATAACGTCTTCCTAGAATTAATGATCTTTTCGACCAACTTTAGAGTGATTCCTCCTTCTCAAAAATTGATTTCAGATCACGCTACCATCAGTTGAAAGTCAGGGAATGTGATATTCTAAAGACTGCTTTTAGAACCAAATATGGGCATTATGAGTTTTTGGTCATGTCATTTGGTTTGACCAATGCGCCTGTAACATTCATGGATCTTATGAATAGAGTCTTCAAACCTTATCTATATATGTTTGTTATCGACTTCATTGATGACATACTAATCTATTCAAGGAATAAAGAAGATCATGATAGTCACCTCAGAATAGTCCTTCGGACTTTGAAAGATAAGGAGTTATATGCTAAGTTCTCAAAATGCCAGTTTTGGCTTAAGTTTGTGGCATTCTTGGGACACATAGTTTCCGGCGATGGAATCAAAGTTGATACCCAAAAGATAGAAGCAGTTCAGAGTTGGTCTAAACCTACGTCTACAAGTGATATAAAGAATTTCTTGGGTTCGGCTGGCTACTATAGAAGGTTTGTTGAGGGGTTTTTGTCTATCTCATCTCCTTTGACCAAGCTGGCTTAGAAGCCAGTTAAGTTTCAATGGTCTTGGTCTGAAGCTTGTGAGAAAAACTTTCAGGAATTGAAAAAGAGGTTGACTACTGCCCCAACTTTGACCTTACCAGAGGGTTCTCAAGGTTTTGTGGTGTAATGTGATGAATGAAGAGTTGGTTTGGGTTGTGTTCTAATGCAGAATGGCAAAGTTATAGCTTATGCCTCCAGACAATTTAAGGTTCATGAGAAGAATTATCCAACCCATGAATTAGAGTTGGTCGTTGTAGTTTTTTTCTTGAAAATATGGTGTCACTATTTGTATGGTGTTCATGTTGATATATTCACTGATCACAAGAGCCTACAATATGTGGTTCACTTAGAGAGGGCTTAATATTAGACAAAGGAGGTGATTAGAATTGCTCAAAGGATTATGACATGAGTATTCTTTACCACCTAGATAAGACTAATGTGGTTTCTGATGCTTTAAGCATGTTATCTGTGGGGAGTACCACCAATCTTGAAGAAGAGAAGAAAGAACTAGCAAAAGATGTTCATAGAATTGCACGACTGACAGTAAGACTTATGGATTCCACAAAGGAGGAATAATGGTGATAAACGGGGCTGAATCATCACTAGTTTTAGAGGTGAAAGAAATACAAGACCAAGACCCCATTTTGCTTGAATTGAAGGCAAATGTTCATAAACAAAGAGTATTAACTTTTGAACAATGGGGAGATGGTGTTTTGAAGTATCAGGGTAGGTTTGTTTGTACCAATGGTGGATGGGCTCCAAGAGAGGATCGCGGAGGAAGATCATTGCTCCAGATATTGATGTACCGCGATTTGAGAGAGGTATATTGCTGGAATAGTATGAAGAACGGAATTGCTGAATTTGTTGCCAAGTGTCCGAATTGCCAAGAAAGTAAAAGTGAAACACCAAAGGCCTAGTGGTTTGGCGCAGAACATCAAACTTCTGGAATGGAAGTGGGAGATGATTAACATGGATTTCATCACAGACTTTCCATGTTCTTGCAAGCAGCATGATACCATTTGGGTGATTGTTGATAGCATGACAAAATCAACCCACTTTTTGCAGGTAAAGATAACTCATTCGGTAGAGGATTATGCAAAGTTATACATTCAGGAGGTGGTGAGACTTCATGGAGTCCCAGTTTCAATTATTTCAGATAGAGGTGCACAATTTACTTCATTGTTCTGGAAATCTTTTCAGAAAGGTTTGGGTTCAAATGTAAATTGAAGTACTGCAGTCACCCTTTGACTTATGGGCAAGCGGAGCATACTATCCAAACCTTAGAAGATATGTTGAGGTCTTGCGTAATTGATTTTAAGGCAAATTGGGATGATCACTGACCTCTCATTGAGTTCGCTTACATCAGTTATCATTCGAGCATCCAAATGGCTCCATATGAATCTCTTTATGGAAGAAGATACAGGTCTCCTATTGGGTGGTTCAAAGTTTGTTAAGTAGGGTTGATAGGACCAGACTTAGGGCACCAAGATATGGAGAAGTTGAAGTTTAAGCTGATTCAATAGAGATTGAAAACGACACATAGTCGTCAAAAAATCTTACACTGATGTTAGGGGAAGGTCATTGGAGTTCAAAGTGCATGATTGCGTATACTTGAAGGTTTCCACCATGATGGGTGTTATTGGGTTTGGTAAGAAGGGGAAACTTAGTCCCCGGTATATAGGACCTTATCGCATAGCCAAAAAGATTGACAATGTAGCTTATGAGTTAGAGCTACCTCAAGAGTTAGCAATAATTCATCTGGTGTTTCACATATCTATGTTGAAAAAGTTCATGGGCGATCCTTCATTGATTGTAACAACTGAAAATGTTAGGATTGAGGATAGCTTATCCTATGAGGAGATTCCGGTTCAGATTTTAGATCGCCAAGTTCGCAAGTTGAGAACAAAGAGGTCACATCAATCAAGGTCGTATGGATGAACCAATTTATTGAAGAAGATACTTGGGAAGCTGATGAGGATATGAAGAAAAGATATCCACATCTCTTTGAATCCAAAGGAGATGCAGATCAAGGTACTAATTCTCTTCTTAGTACTATACTAACTATGAGTAATCATGTTATTATTTACTTTTGATTATTGATTGTTGAGTGTTGAACATGAGGGTTACTATTCTTATCTTAGTGAAATAAATCTCATTCGAGGATGAATGTTCCCAAGGGGGAGATATTGTAACATCTTTCAACTTGAAATAGCTAATAATAAGCTAAGAAACTAAAAATAACATTTTTGGAAAGAAAAGAAAAATCTGGAAAGAATTTCTAAGTTAAGAAAGTGGGTTGTGGTCATTTTCAAACAGCCATAACTTCTAGATCGGGATGATTTAGAGGTAGTTCTTGATATGGTTGGAAAATATTTGGAAAGATCTTTCCAGCGCCTCCGAGTTTGCGCAATTTTGATATTGTTTGAGTGAGTTATGCCTTTGTGAAGTTGGGCTGTTGGATTAAGGGAAGTCCCAATCCGGATTTAGTGAAGGGCAAACTAGTCTTTTCACCAATGAATTTCCTATTTCGTTTTAGGAGTTTATTAGGTTAAACCAAATCTTAGATCAGTTTTGAAAAGTTAGAATTACGCTTAGGATTTGCAGAAGAGAAAAGAAGAAAGAAAGGGATAGAAGTCAAGAATTCGCTAACAATGTCAAGCTTTGCAAGTGGAATTCGTCGGGGGTGATCCCTATCAAGGTATGTGAGATCTTTTAGTGTTGGGTCAGTTCACCCACACACCAAACTTGTTTCAATTTAGTGATTTTCGATTGGGTGCATGACAAAAAGTGAAGTTCTTGAAGAACATTGTTTAATTCTTGTTGGTTGAGTTGTCGAATGCCTAGTGTTGATTTGATTCGTGTTGCCGGGTTGTTTTTCCAGTTAAATATATTGGGTATTGAGGGTACTAATGATCCTAAGTGTTTGGTGAAAGAACCATGGATTTTTAGAGGGTTTAGAGATGAAAAACGGAGGAGAAAAGTCGAGAACACCTGGGTATGGAGGTTGGAGCGCCGTGCCTCCCATAGTGCCACGGGACAATCTCTGTCCATAGGGCCTCGGGGCACCGTACCAACTAGAGCACCCCAACCTGGCCTCTGAAGTTTGGCGACAGTTATGCCGTAATTTTAGCATCTTTAGAAAAGTTACTTTTGAAATGTTAGAAGTATAAAATAATTTGAGAAAAATACTTAGAAAAAAATTGCCACTTAATTTTTTACAGAAAATAAGAAAACTTAATTTAAAAGATTCTTCAGATCAAATCTTTATAAATTTATAGAAAATGGGTAAGAGTTTCTTAGTTACGCTTCAAGAAGATTTTTAAGGCATTTAAAACGTCCACTAACATGCAGTTATCCTATGACTTAGGTTAAATATTTTTTTACTATTTTTTAAAAAAATGATTTGATATAAACATAATAATATTAATTTAAAATATTCAATTAACTTGAGAAAATACTTAAAAGAACAATTTCTTGATTTTTCAGAAAATTGGACCTTAATTGAAACATTTTAATTGAAATGCAAGTGATTAGAATTTTAACAAAACTAGATTTATTAGAATTTACTCGGCTCAACAATTTAAACAAATTGGTTAATTTAAGCATGAAAATCATTTTAAATTGATTGAAGAATAAAAATTATGACTAAATATATTTAATGAAAAGCATGAGAGTTTATAAAAAAAATGAATAAACTAACATAACGAATATGGTTCGGCTTCTATGATTACATAAAGAATAATCAATTAACAATTCTAAAGTTAGAGTTAATGATAATAAAAACAAACAATAATTAAATTAAGACAATTAAATAATAAAGAGAGGGAGAGAAGAATTTGAGCTCTTTGAGCCCATTACTGGCCATAAACATTGGGCCGAAGATGCTATTTTTTTTTTTACTTTGAACCAATTCCCATTTTTGTATACATTGGTTTTATATCAATATGTACATCTTGTATATTAGCCCCGTTTCCTATATCTTGGGATGTGTACCAACTGTATGCCGTTAGTTTTAACACCTCAAACCTGTATCTTTGTGTTTGACCACTATGTTGTACTGGACTTGTATGTCAATGTATAATGTTGTTTACAGTATGTATACAATACATTTCTTGGGATCTTAAAACTAATTTCCAGCAGTATGTTGGGTCTTCGGAACTTGTAACAACTTTTGTATGTATAGAGGGGCTGACTCAAGAAATAGGGAAAGCAAAGATTGAGTCTTTATGGCTCAACTAAGAAATGCAAGGTAGAAAAGTCCACCATGGGCTCGGAAGGGGTACATGTGAGAAAATGACAAAAGAG
This sequence comes from Solanum sitiens, assembly GCA_016801875.1. Lineage (NCBI taxonomy): Eukaryota > Viridiplantae > Streptophyta > Magnoliopsida > Solanales > Solanaceae > Solanum > Solanum sitiens. The sequence continues at coordinate 985,598 of JABWTJ010000015.1, forward strand.
ATACCATAAGCATTCGAAATAGTGAAACAAATGAGACATAATTTAATTGAAGTGAAAGCCTTTCGAGTATTTCAGGAGCCCCAAAAAAACGACCAAAAGAAATTCTATTCTTGATTTTTAATAAGCAACAAAGCTAAAAACATGTCAACACACAAAGAAAAGAGATAATGAGCAGAAAATATAAAATCATGAGGGATTATAGCTTGCATGAGACAGAATTACTACATAAGAATCCTAATCAATCCAAATATACATCCATGTTAGAGACGGATAACATCGAAAACAATGACTCCATCCAATTGAAGACTAAGTCCAAATGACAAACAAATAAAAGATGGCTATGTGAAGCTAATGGAACGGAGTTAAGAAAAGAAAGAAGACTTTTTAATCCTGTGGTTCTAAATTAAAGTTATGTCAAATGTACCAAAATGTCCTTTAATCTTGTGGTCTTAAACATGCCACGTGGAACGTTAAAGTTAAAGTGTTGCCAAAAACGGAAATGGGTCATTCTTTTTTAAATAGACTAAAAAGGAAAAAAAGTCATTCTTTTTGAAACGGAGTGAGTATATCAAGAAAGACACACAAAAATATTTATACCATGAAGGACTACAATTTGCGATGAAAGAAACTAATATACTAAAGGAAAATATCAGGCCAAAATACACATCATCAAAGGTAAGCTAAACAAGGGTAGCAGTTCATCACGTAAAAAATGATTAATAACAGACATACGATAGCTCTACTACATACTCGAAACAACAACCTCTAATTCCAAGAGATTTTAGAGAGAGAGAACAAAAAAAAGATTGTACTACGTGCAAATGAAAAGAAAAAAAATACCCCAGAAACATGCTACATGCTACAAAAATCTCACTGATTTAATTAAGGGTCCATGAACCAAAACGAACACACATTGGAGAGAGCAACCACATTTTGAATCATGTTAAGCATTCAAATCCATACATTGGTAACTAATCGAGCTCAAGCGAAAAGAATGAAATTAGGACGACGAGCAAAGGAGGGTAGTGATTCTTCTACCACAAAATTCGAATAAACGAACAGCAGGCCAAAGAACTTAAACTCCGAAATATTCTATCTATGCTCGCTCCTCCCTTCAAAGATGGGTAGGGATAGTTTATATAGAGGAAAATTAGGGCCGATAACGGGTGAAATTTTAAATTTTAAATTCAAATTCCTCTGCCTCTTTTCAAGACAACAGTGAAAAGATTTGAAAAGCCCTTAAAATGAGGGAAAAGGAACATCGATGGCGATGGCTGCTGCAGACACCGTTTGAAGCTGCTGCGGATGTTGACGTTTTGTGGGTTTCGTCTGAACAAGAAGAAAGAGTGAGACTTTTTGGATAAAACCATCCATGAAGTATAACTTAAACCTAAAGTACATCCTAATATTATATAAGTGAACAAAAAACATCCTTTCACTATCCAAAAAGTTGCAAGTTTCATCCTTCTGTCTATTTTTTAAGAAACTCACGCCCCAACAAGGAAAAAATGTGTCAAGTTGAATGAAAAAATGCGTACATGGTTAAGCTAGTCAAGTTGTTGTTTTTTTTATAGAAATTGAGGGGTTAAATCATATTCAAACAAAATTATTCAAATTCTAAATATTATTTGTAAAAGTATAGCCAAATACAAATTTCAACTTCAAAAATTTCAAATAAAGTGATTTTTTTATATTTTCATTAAAAACCCTAAGTAATTTCACTAAATTTCCATAATTTATGTACATTTTATTAAATTTGAATTGCATTGTATATAACGTACATACGTACGTACTAAATATTTTATTCAAAATAATCTCTAATTAATTGGGCGTAATATTTTTAAGATGAATTTTTTTTACATAATCTTTCTAACTATCGAACCTACTATATAAATATTTCAAGACTTACGTATTGTTGCAAGTCAATTTACTTAATAATGCAATAGATATTTAAACCAACAACACACAAAAATTAAATTGTGAGAATGAAAGATTCATTTTCTATTCATATCCTTATTCATTTTAGGTAACTTTTGATCTTCTAGTCGTGGCTAATACATGAGAAAATTAAAAAAAAATTATTTTACTGGTTCAATCAGTTTATTAATAAAAAATAAAGTGAAGGATCATTCTTGTTATTATTTGGATAGTATAAGGATGTTTTTACCAACTTACATAATACAAGGATGTACATTAGATTTGAATCATATTTGAGGGATGTTTTTAGACAAAAGCTCGAAATAGCAAGGTGGGGTGGGATTTGGTATTGTTGTGCGTGTGCTACTGCTGTATTTTTTATGCTGATGGGCTGGGTTATTGTATTGCTGTTGATGGGTTGCTGATCAATGAATTTGGGCAAAGAATAATGGGCCAAAAGTTGGTTCAAGATTGGAGGTGGAAATTGGTTAGGGCTTGGAATTTAAGAAATAACCAAATTGAGTTTAATTTAAAAAATTTGATAAAAACTTAAATAAAAGGAATTAATATTAATTAATCAACTAGCTTGTAAATCTTATGAAATGTAATAATTAATTCAATTACACACTTATTAACTCAAAGTTATAATTATAACTTAAGGTAAAATGATAAAATGTTTAACTAAAAAATGTAAAATCTTTTGTGAGGATTTTCAAACATTTATTAAATATATTAATTGTATACATAATTATATAAAACACATATATTGTTGGGGAACTTATATAAATTTACTATAATAAAAAAATATTTACCATTTATAGCGATAATATTTCTTTTTCACTTGATCACTTTTAATTCATTTATAATACAAGTTTAATTCATATTACAAATAACAATTTTTTATTCACATATAATACATATTTTAATGATAGATAATTCATTTATCACACTTTTTAATACACTTATAATACAATGTGTCAAATTTTTACAAAACAAACATAATATATTTTAAAAAACAAGTATTATTCATATATAATTCATATATATTGCATACATAATTCACTTTTAATACATATTGCAGATTTAGCATAGTATTGCTATAAATGGTAATAAATGAAAAGTATTGCTAAAATCAGTAATTATTTATTAAAATGTACCAATTCATGTAATTTTTCCTATATTATTTAAAGATTATAAAAAAATGAAACAACTATTTAAAATAACTTGAAAACTATATTTTTTGAATTTATAAAACTAACTATTTTATATCGTTTGAGATTTAAGAAGCTCGGTGATTAATATAAAATATGGAGATCCAAATTGGGTGTCAACATTCACGACATCCAAAAAACCGATATGACTGAAAGTACAACTGGAACCGTTCGGAAGCAAGGAGGCTAACCATAGCTAACTAAAAACTCCATGTCGTATCAACGAAGCGCATGTTGATGCTCCTGAATACATGTATATTCATCATGAAATGATGCAGGTCAAATGGCTCAGTACGTGGAATGTACCAGCATGTAAGGCGAATTCTAAAGCATAACACAAACTTGAACATGATAAAAAGGAAACATACTTACCTCTTCTCAACTAACTCAACTAAGCTCAACTCAAGAATAAGAAACACAACTCAAAGCTTAGATACTCAAACTCAAAGATATGATAATCAACTTAAGATACTCAACTCAAGATAAAACAAAAATATAAGTGTGATTGTAGACATTGAAATTTTGCGGGACTCTACAAGATGCGTTCAATTCGAGTTGGGACTCTACGAATTGTGTTTAACTCAAACTAGAATTCTTGAAGGCTACTCAATCCTAAACCATGGTTCACGCCTATATAAAGGATACTAAATTCCTTTATAAGACATCTCAAAATATCCCATAAACTATTGGGTATTTTTGAAGATCAAGATCTCAAATAATTCACAAATTTATGAAATATTAATATAGAGGTCAAATTAAACCATCCTAGTTCGAGTACACCACGGACAACCCTTGAATCGTGGATAAATATTAGGATTGATGAATAAATTTATGTTTCTTCAAATTTTATTTGTGATTGCAATTTATGTTTTATCGCTTTAAAATTTGTGGCAAACATCGACATATGAAAATCTTTTAAAATAGTAGAAAACAACTTAATGTATTAAAAAAATACAATAATAACTCAACTTTTCTATATACCAAGATACAAGATAAACTCTGCTACAAAGTAAACTCTGTGTATATAAGTATACAAAATTATTTTGTGGGAGTTTTTATAACTGACAATCATTACTATGAGCTATGTGATGATACAGTGTCTCACCCACGTTGCCAAAACTGTCCTATAATTTGCCAGAGTATAATACCTACTCACTAAGTGGATCCACTAGTCTATGTTAAAAAGAATTAAGGAATCATCTAAAATGTATGACCCCTTCTACTGATGTTGGCTACATGGTTTATGGAGAATTGAGTTATCTGAACTCGTCCCCGTATAGGTGATTATTATAACTCTAGAAAATATACTCAGCTCATATTTTTAAAAATAGAACTCTTTTCTAGGTTTGAGATAATTACTCAAAAATCTATCTCTTAAAAGAGACGGTACTCAAACTACTCAAAACTCTTTTAGAAATCTTAGTTTCCTCTCATCTTAAATGTGAAAACTTTTACTCTTGGGAATACTTATTTTCCATATATCATTTTAAAGGAAATGAACTCAACTCCTCTCTTTCTCAAAAACATTTCAAAAATAATATGATAATATGATCATCGATGACTCGAGAAGTCATACTGAATAAACATTGATGGTATATCTAGATACTTTATTGCTCATACATTGTGACATACTCGATTTTCATACTAATCATGTTTTAAAAAACTCTTTTCTCCAAACTCATCTTTACTTTCTCAAAGCTCAGTTTAAGAACTCAAGTATTGGCTTTAAAAGATTTTTAAAATTCATAACTCAAATTATAGGGTTTATGTGGAATTATGAACATGCACAACTCAACTCAGGTATCTTAATATGTAACACCTCGCAACTAGTAATAGCCAAGAATAAGCTAAGAAACCAAAATTTATAATTTTTGGAAAGAATAGGAGAAATCTGGAAAATTTCCTAAGTTAAAAAGTGAGTTTTTGGTCATTTCAAACGGCCATAACTTCTAGCTCAGGATGATTTAGAGTTAGTTAATTATATGGTTGGAAAGAGCTTGAATATATATTTCCAACACCGTTGAGTTTGCGCATTTTCGATATCATATGAGGGAGATATGTCTATCGGAAGTTGGGTTGTTGGATTGAGAAAGGTACCAATCCGGATTTTAGTAAGGGTAAAGTGGTCTTTTCACACAAATATTTCCTAATTCCTTTTAAAGGTTTATTAGGGATAAAGCTAAGCCTTAGTTCAGTTTAGAAAAGTTATAGGGTTGGAAGAAAAGAGAAGAGAAGAAAGAGAAGGGAGAAAGTCAAGAATTCATCAAGAACGCCCAGATCTTCTAGTGGAATTCGTCGGGGTGATCCCTATTAAGTCATGTGAGATCTTTCTATGTTAGGTTAGTTCATCCACACACCAACTTGTTTAATTCAGTGATTTTGAGTAGATTGATTGATTAAAATTAATGTTCTTGCAAAACAATGGTTGAATTATTGTTGGTTGAGTTGTAGTACACTTCTAGTTGATTGGATTCGTATTTACGGGTTTATTTTTGAAAATAATCTATTGGGTATTGAGGTTATTAGTGATTCTAAGTGATTAGGGGGAGATCCACGAAATATTATAGGGTTTAGAGATGAAAAACGGAGAAAAAAAGTCAAAATGCCCGTCTGATAGGCCCTGGAGCGCCGCGACAACCCGATCCCCTCAAGACAGTCTCATTCAGTCAGGATCTGGTGCACCGCGCCAACTAGAGCCCCTTAAGACAGACTGTGTCCGTCAGGCTTTGGCGCTCCATGTAAGATCTCGAAAATGACTTAGGTGAAGCTAGAGCCTAACGTGGTTGTCATGATGGTATAAGGTCCTAAATTTGACTATAATGTGGTATAGAGGCAGTGTCTAAGAGTTTAGGTGCATTGGAAGTCAAACGTCAAGAAACGGCCAAGACGTTCGATGACTAAGTCACCTAAGTGCCTTATATGTGGTTTTATGTGTTTATGTGTGATTCATGAGGTTATATGGTTCTTAAATGAGTTATTATGGTGTATATAGGCAATGTGTAAAGTTTCGTGAAGTTTGGAGGTCAAATGTCCAAGAACGTCCATGACGTTCGAAAGATGTGCCTTGAAATGACCTTGTGTGTGTAAGCATGTTTTGTCGAGTTTTACGTGTTCGTTTTGGATGAAATTCATGTGAGAGGTCCTAAGCACGTATACGGTCATGTTTGGGCTGGAAACGTTTGGTAAAACATCCCCAAGGACCATCCAAGGGTCCTTGAGGAAGGACCCTTTTATTGAGCCAAAGCTGCCCAAGACAGCTCAACCAACGGTTGGCAATCGACGCCCAGTGGGTCAGTCGACGCCCCGTTGGTGGGATATCATCGATGGAGACTTAGGAGTGGGATAGTAATAGCCAATGACAAGCCTCAGTCCCAAACCACGTACAACAAGACAGTCTGTTGGTTAAGGGACAGGCCGTCGTTTGGCAAATCGTGGGTGAACTGCCTTTTGCGCTGCTTCACTGTAATGTTAGGGGTGAAGTTGGGAATTCACCCCAAGTCTTTTAAAAATAGGAGGAAGATTGTTTTAGGTGTTTAGGGGTATTTTAAGAATATATAAGTGATTAAACTCACATTTAAACCCTAGCACTTAGATCAAAACCTTTTCCCTCCTAAAGTTTCTCCAAAAACCTCCATGATAGCTCAAAGTGAAGATGAAGCTTTAAGATGGGTCTTCAATGGAGTTTATTCTTCAATTATAATTGGGTTCTACTAATAAGGTATATGAGTTCTTCATCTAAGGCTTTCTATCACCTTAGATCCAATTTCAAAGATGATTTTTAAAGATTTCAAAAAGATGAAAAAAGTCCAATTTCTACTCTAAGTCTTGGGTTCTTGCATGAAACGTTTTTAAAACTTAAGATATGATGTTATCGATGTATAATTGATGTTTTTCAATGAAATTCTCCATGAACCCTTGATCTTCTCAAATCTCTAAATTTGACTAAAATATGGATGAATTGATCATGCTTTGAAATTAATGAATTCATGTGTAGATTGTTATGGGCTTTTGATTTATGTATAGATTATGTATGTATGGTTCATAGGCTGTTTCAATTTGATAAATTCAGGATTGAATACTCTTAGATCTATTGCATGTTAAGCTTATTGAATTGATATTAACTTAACGTTTATAGATTCTAGTGTAGTTTTCTATGGGCTATTGAATGATGTAAGAATTATATTCAAATGATGTCTAATTGGTCTTAGATTGATAAATCTATATTCAATTAACCTAGATTCATTGAGTATTATGGTTATTGTATCGAATTGATGTTCATGGCCATGGATAAGGGCCTTATGGTATCGAATTGAATGATTTGGCTTTGGATTGAAGTGGTGAGATTAAATGGGTGGTACACTGCCCCAAATCTCTTATTATAATGTCTAGCTATTGTAATTTAAATCTTGAATTATGTGTGATTGGTATGACCCACTTATGGTGGCGGTGTTATGTGAATGATGTGGCCTTGTCAGCGTTACTTTATGTAATATGATGATCATGGCCTTGTCGGCACTAATTGAAGTATTATGATGATTTGTGTAGTTGATTATGTGAAGTATGATCATATCTACCAATATGTGAAGTAATGTGAAAGTAAGTGGTTTATTCTATTGATGCTATTTAGGTGATCATATTAGACTAGGACTATATCTTTATTTGTGAAGTCTTAGAATTGATATATCATTATTCCTACTTGACTATATGAGTCTATGATGGTTATATTGATGATGTTATATTAGTGTGTAGGGTGACCTAAATTAGGATGAAGGTTGTGCCTATGTGCTTCTTGAATATGATATGCTATATGTGATAAAGTGAAGTAATGATGTGTCTTGTTTAGGTAGACTTAATGTCCCTCTTCTTGATGAATGAATGATATATGAATATGAGATGTCTTGACTTAGGATGCTAAAGCCTCTTAGTCTTGAATGTATGAATAATATGCGAGACCTTGAATGATGATAAGAAGGTCCTTTATGTGAAACCTTGAACCTAGTGGTAAGGTTATGAAACTTGAAGTCGAAAGTCGTAATGGTATACTTCATGTAATGAATGATGGACTTAAGGTTGATTGGCTGGAACGACATCTTATCAATACTTAGGAAAGTCATGATGAGCTTTTTATCTCCATTGTAAGGCAGCCCTAGGGGGCCTCTTTGGTATGGTAAATGTAATTGGGTTTTGAACTTGATATGGAACCGTTTTGTATGAACCTTAATGTGAATTAATCTATGAGAACAAAGGCTAGAACCAAGGGAGTATGGTAAGGGAAGGAGCTCTAGTTAAAGGATGAGGCTAGAGTACAAAGTAAGCCCTTCATATTCCTTAACCAATTGCCTACATGGTATGTGTCCATGTTCAATCATTGGCAAGTAGAACACCCTCCATCAGAGTAGGTTACAACTCCGGATTCCATGCTTTGCTACCATGGTCTATGTTGGTTATTGTATATTCTCATCATGTGGGATACCTACTAGTATTGGAGAAGTTCTATGAAGTTTAGATGGTGGTATGAGACTCTATTTAGACATTGCACAATAGGCTTTGAAGATGTTAGAGAGAGTCTCTAGGTCTTCTTCAAGACCATTACTTGAATGTCCTTAAGTGATGAATGTCTCTTAAATGAACTAAGGAATGTAATGACTTAACTTAAGAAAGCATGTTAAATGAATAAGTTCTTATCTAGCATAGTTAAAGGTTGTCTAGTTAAGGTATGAAGGGGGCATAGGAATGGTCACTTCATCTCTTACATAGATAAGCCTTAATAATGATTTAAGTTAATGAAATTAATCGATTAGGTGGGCATGATCCAAACTTAGGTAAGTCTTAAGGATTACTTAGGTAATCTTGAAGAGGTCAATATGGACATTCTTCGTGAGTTACTTGAGTAGGTCTTTTGATAACCTTTGAAAGGAGAATGTCATGTTTCATGTATGCTATTGTATTACGTGAGAATGATTCTATCTTAGGTAGTATATAGGATCCCTTGAGTGTGTCTGAAAGGGATTGTATGGGCGGTCGCTTCACAACTCACTCAAGTGAACCTTAGAATCACCTTTGGTGGGAGGATCTCATGTTCATGTACTTGATGTATTGTAAATGAATGTATCTCATTCTAAGTAGTCTCGAGGATCATTTAGGCATACTTAGAGAGGGTGTATGGGCGGTCTCCTTTGTGTTGCTTAAGTGAGTCTTGGGATAGCTTTTAGGGAGGGAATTATATGTTAACTAATGTCTAAGAAGACATTAAGGAACTTCACTGTAACAGTGAAGGAGTTCACTGTACAGTGAAGTAGTTCACTGGAAAGTGTGCTTAAAAAATGTGAATAATTGTTTAAATGATTTGTTATGTATTGCTAAAGTGTTAAATGTTGTTCTTGTGCTTATAGTATGATGTTTTAATTAAAATTCATGAAAAGCATGCTATTGACTAAATGTCACTTTTTCATGGTTTTTGCATGGTTTCCATACTTAGTACATCTAATGTGCTAACCCGTTCTTTTCCCTTTTTGACTAAAGTGTAGGAAATTGGAATTCTTGATGTGCAATGAAGGATGGATAGGTTTCTAAGAGTTGAATATGAAGTATTGGTGAGTCCTCATCGATTCGAGGACAATCTCCACATGTTCCTTTATGTCTTAGCCTTTACTTTATGTCTTGTATGGGCTTAGTCCCAAGTGTTGTATACTCCAAAGTTTAGATGGTTCAATGGGATATTGCAAAGGTTTAATGATTTAATGAAAGTCTTCCGCTTGCGTATTGATTATGAAAAGAGTTCTTCGTGTGTGAAGAAAGTTTTAAATTCTTACTCATTTTAGAATGTTTTATTATGCAATGAATGATAAGAGTGACTCAATTGAGACTTCTTGAAATCTCATTTGCCGTGTGATGACTCAAGAATGCTCTAACTTCTAGGGTGTACTTGAGAGTCGTGACATTCCACGCCTCTCAGAGCGCCAAGGACACCTGGAGACCCCGTTCTTCCCCCATATTTTCGTACTAGTTCCCAAGTGATGTAACCACATTTCTTAGTTGATTCCAACACTCTAAGGTACATCTAAACATCATGAAATCATCCATAAACATGAGATCATGAACCTTGAATCCATAATTCAATTCAAGAAAGTTAAGATCAAAGTCAAGGAAGTTAAGAAGTCAAGTCTAAAGCTAAGAAGTAAGTTAAAGTAAAGTTCTTAAAGGTTATCAAGAGTCTCGTTTAAACATTTTAACTTTGTTTTAAGACTCAAGTTTCAAGCTAAGTAAAGAGTAAGTTGAAATTCTTTTCTTCAAAGATATATGTGACTAAGTATTCCCAAATAGACTTAAAATGTTTTAACATTTAAATAGTAAGGAAACTTTGATATCGAAGGAGCCTTAGGGAAAGTTTTAATAAAAGAACTATAGCTTACTAAAAGGATCAAGCACGAAACTATGATTTCCAAGATAGCTTTGAGCTAAGTATTTTGAGCACTAATCTCAAAACCAAAGAATCAGAATGTTTTTAAAACATAAGAGCCAACATATTTTTGGGAGTAGTATTGAGCACCGATATGGGAGAGAGTTCGTACAACTCACAACCCCCATAAACTATGTAGACACCATGGGTAGAAAAGGTTCATACTTTTTAGATGAGCCCTTTTCACAGTAGACTACTGGATCTATTAGGCAGTTAAGGTCTTATACCTTTGGCTGGGTGTAGGATGCGCCTGCAGCGTGAGGTAGATCGATGTATCATCACTGTAGCTCTTAAGTGATGGTTGTCAGTTAGAGAACTCCCACTGAAGTTATTGTATTCTTGTATACATCAGTTTGCTTGTATTTTTACATATATACCAGAGTTAATTGTATCTTGCATACATTCAGTGTTTACAACATGTTTCAGACAATTTTTTTTTATATTGCACTTTCTTTTAAATTGCATTATATTGAAATGAGTTAAGTTATTCATAAGTTGAGAAGAGACAAGATAGGTGTTCCTTCTTACTCCTTTTCAAGATTAAGTTGTTTTAGCATTCCAACTTGAACACTCTTACATCCAATGTACTGATGCAGTTGGCCTGCATCGTATTATGATTCAGACGCATGTAACTAGGATCAGCATTCGGCGCACCGTTGATACGGTGAGCAACTAAGAGTCAGTTGGTGAGCCTCTCTTCATTACGGAGGACATCTTTCGAGTTTAGGTAATTGCTTTAGTATTCTATTGTTAGTATGATTGGGGTTTTATCCCAACATCTATCCTTACTTTAGAGGCTTCATAGACAGATGGAAGTAGTTTTCTTAGTCTTTTCCTTTCATTTGTAATTGACTAAGACATTGGGTTGCCATTTTGGCTAAGTACTTCTTTTAAGTTATTTCCTTGAGTTAACCTTATGTTTAAGTCTTCCGTTGAGTTAAGTAAGTCAGGCCAAGGGCTTACTCATGACCAGCAATGATCATTGTGTGCTGACCACGTCCAGGGTGTAGGCTCGGGGCGTGACAAACTTGGTATCAGAGCACAGAGTTCAAGAGTCGTAGGGAGTCTATAAAGTCGTGTCTATAGTGTCTTAGTTATCACTATGAAGCGCACCACATCTATAATTAAGAGGCTATAACATTTAGATAACCATACCTCAATGAAGATCAGCAAGAGGTCGTCCATCTAGGAGGAACGTTGAATCTCAAGAACAAGAATTACCCAACGCACCTGAATTGCCACCACAAGGAGAAGTTACTTATGCTGAGTTCATAGAGACAATTAGGATGCTGAGTCAAGTTGTGACTACCCAAGTTGGTCAACAAAGGATAGCTCGACAAAAAGAGGCTAAAACTTCGAGGATTCGGGAATTCTTGAGGATGAATCCTCCAAGTTTCACTGGTTCGAGCACTACTGAGGACCCATAGAACTTCGTAGAGGAACTAAAAAAGGTGTTTGAGGTGATGCACGTTGGTGACACTGAGAGAGTAGAGTTAACTACTTATCAACTCAAGGGCATTTCTAGGACTTGGTTTGATCAGTGGAAGGAGGGTAGAGATGAAGATGCACCACCTGCTAGTTGGGCTTGTTTTGAGGAGGCATTCTTGGGGTGCTTCATTCCCCCGAGAACTAAGAGAGGCAAAGGTACGTGATTTCCTCACCTTGAAGCATGACTCGCTCTGTATGGGTTGAAATCACCCAACTATCTCATTATGCTCCGGGGATGGTTAAGGACATGAGGAGTAGGATGAGTTTGTTCGTTGCCAAATTGGGTCGCTCTTCAAGAAAAGAAGGATGGGTTGCAATCCTTTTTGGAGACATGGACATTTCGAGGTTGATGATCTATGTACAACAGGTAGAGGAGAAAAAACTAAGGGACAAAAAGGATTACAGAAACAAGAAAGCCAAGACTTGAAAAGAGTGTGAGCAGCAGAAAGGTGTTTCAAATAGACCACAGTTTCAGAAACAAAAGGTGTGTGCACCATCATCTGCTAGTGCACATGCGCCTAGAGACAGAGTTGATCATCATAGTCAGAACTCCCGAGCTAAGCCTACATATTCACAGGGTAATGTGGCGCATGGAGGTACTAAGCCTCCTGCCAGCACCAAATATGGTAGAAATCACTCCAGTGTTTGTCGTGATGGATCCACGGGTTTCTTCAAGTGTGTTCATACCGTGCATCTCATTAGGGAGTGCCCAAAGAACAAGCAAGGTGGTAGTAGTGGGGGAAACAGAGCTCAGTCTTCATCAGTTGCTCCACCAGATAGGGTTGTACCTAGGGGAACCACTTCTGGTGCTGGCGGAGGAACAAACCTCTTGTGTGCTCTCAAAAATCGCCAAGAACATGAGAATTCTCCAGATGTTGTCACTGGTATGATTCAAGTCTTTGACTTTACTGTTTATGCATTGTTAGAAACAAGAGGGAGTTTATCTTTTGTAACTCCTTATGTTTCCATGAACTTTGAAATTATTCCTGAGCAACTTAGTGAACCATTTAGTGTTTCCACACTTGTTGGTGAATCCATTCTAGCAGAAAGAGTCTATCGTGATTGTCCTATTTCTGTCAGTCACAAGAGTACCATGGCTGACTTAATTGAATTAGACATGGTAGACTTCGATGAAATTCTTGGTATGGACTGGCTTCATGCCTTTTATGCCTCAGTTGATTGTAGAACTCGAGTAGTAAAGTTTCAGTTTCCAAATGAGCCAGTCTTAGAGTGGAAAAGCAGTCCACCAGTGCCTAAGGGTCGATTCATTTCTTATATTAAGGAGAGGTAGTTAGTTTGTAAGGGGTGTGTCTATCATTAAGTCCGAGTAAATGACTCTAGTGCTGAGATACCTCCTATTAAGTCAGTTCCAGTAGTGAAAGAGTTTCCAGAAGTCTTCCCAGATGAACTCCCCGGAGTTCCTCCTGAAAGAGAGATAAACTTCGATATAGATCTTCTTCGAGATATACTTCCCATCTTTATTCCACCATATAAAATGGCACCAACAGAGTTAAAAGAGTTGAATGAACAATTGAAAGATTTGTTAGGTAAGGGTTTTATTTGACCAAGTGTCTCACCTTAGGGCGCTCTAGTCTTGTTTGTGAGAAAGAAGTATGGTTCCCTTAGGATGTTTATAAACTATCGCCAATTGAATAAGGTGAACATCAAGAATAGGTATCCTCTTCCAAGGATATATGATCTTTTCTACCAGCTTCAGGGGGCTTCCTACTTCTCAAAAATTGATCTCAGATTAGGCTACCATCAGTTGAAAGTTATGAAATGTGATATTCCAAGGAAAAATTTTAGAACCATATATGGGCATTATGAGTTTTTGGTCATGTCATTTGGTTTGACCAATGCACCTGCCTAATTCATGGATATCATAAACAGAGTCTTCAAACCCTATTTAGATCTGTTTATTATCGTCTTTATTGATGACATACTGATGTATGCAAGGAATGAAGAAGATCATGTTAGTCACCTCAGGATAGTTCTTTATACTTTGAAGGATAGAGAGTTGTATGACAAGTTCTCTAAGTGTGAGTTTTGACTTGAGTCTTTGGCATTCTTGGGTCACATAGTTTACGGTGATGATATTAGAGTTGATACCTAGAAAATTGAGGAAGTACAGAATTTACCTAGACCCACATCTCCAACTGATAGTAAGAGCTTCTTGGGTTTGGCTGGCTATTATAGAAGATTTGTCGAAGGTTTTTCATCTATTTCGTCTACTCTGACCAAGCTGAATCAAAAAAATATTTAAGTTTTAAAGGCCTGAAGCTTGTGAGAATAGCTTTCAGGAGTTGAAAAAGAGGTTGACTACTGCTCTAATTTTGACCTTACCATAGGGAACTCAGCGTTTTGGGGTGTACTGTGATACATCAATAGTTGGTTTGGGCTGTGTGGTAATGCAGAATGGCAAAGTTATAGCTTATGCCTCTAGATAGTTGAAAGTTCATGAGAAGAATTATCCAACCCATGACTTAGAGTTAGCTGTTGTAGTTTTCGCCTTGAGGATATGACATCACTACTTATATGGTGTTCATGTTGACATATTCACTGACCACAAGAGCTTACAATATGTGTTCACCCAAAAAGAGCTCAATCCCAGAAAAATTAGGCGGTTAGAACTACTCAAGGATTATGACATAATTAAGGATTATGACATAATTAAGGATTATGACATTATTATTCTTTACGACCCAGGTAAGGCTAATGTGGTTGTTGATGCTTTAAGTAGGTTATCCATGGGAGTACTGCCCATGTTAAGGAAGAAAAGAGTGAGTTAGCCAAGGATGTTCACAGACTTGCATGCCTCGGAGTCACACTTATGGATTCCACTGAAGGAGGAATAGGGGTGACCAATGGGGCTGAGTCATCATTAGTGTCAGAAGTGAAGGAGAAGCAAGACCAAGACCCCATTTTGCTTGATTTAAAAGGGAATGTTCAGTAGCAAAGAGTGTCAGCTTTTGAATAAGGGGGAGATGGTGTGTTAAAGTATCAAGGTAGGTTGTGTGTACCTAGGGTGGATGGACTCCAATAAAGGATCATTGAGAAGTCTCATAGCTCCAGATATTCCATTCATTCGGGTTCCACAAAGATGTACCACAACTTGAGAGAAATATATTGGTGGGAAGGCATGAAGAAGGGCATTGCTGATATTTTTTGCCAAATGCCCAAATTTCCAACGTGTGAAAGTAGAACACCAAAGGCCTGGCGGTTTGTCTTAAAATATAGAACTTTTGGAATGGAAGTGGGAGATTATTAAAATGGACTTCATCACGGACTACCAAAGGCTCGCAAACAAGATGATTCATTTTGGGTGATTGTCGATAGAATGACAAAATCCGCCCATTTCTTGCCGGTAAATACCACTCATTCGGCGGAGGATTATGCTATGTTGTACATTCAGGAAGTGGTAAGACTTCAAGGAGTTTCCGTCTCAATTATTTCAGATAGAGGTGCACGATTTACCACTCCGTTCTGGAAGTTTCCAAAAAGGTTTAGATTCAAAGGTGAACTTAAGCAGTGCTTTTCATCGTCAGACGGATGGACAAGCAGAGCGTACCATACAGAATTTAGAAGACATGTTGAGATCTTGTGTGATCAATTTCAAGGGGAATTGGTATAATCACCTACCTCTCATTGAATTTTCTTACAACAACAACTACCATTAGAGCATCTAAATGGCTCCATATGAATCTCTTTATAGGAGAAGATGCAGATCTCCTATTGGGTGGTTCGAAGTCGGTGAAGCAGGGTGGATAGGACCAAATATAGTTCACCAAGCCATGGAGATGGTGAAGGTGATTCAAGAAATATTGAAACACTGTGCATTTGTTGGGCTTGATCTTCTTTCTGTTTTTCCAGATTCAGGTTGTGTTCCAGATTTTAGATTTGTGAATTAATTTCTATCTTCTGTTTTTCATTGGTTCTTTAAACTTTGGTAACTTTGTGTTTCTGTAAAGTCTGTTAGATTCAGTAAGATTCTTTAAATACAGATTGACAACAATTCTTCTTTAAAAAAATATTTCGTATATTTTTTCTAATCTATTTTTGATTCTAGTTTCTCTACTAGTTTTAATTTTCTAGTTGTGAAAATGTTCTTAAATTTTGTTGTATCTTATCAAGCTCTTCAAAGTTTTGTTCTAAGTATCTTAGGAATACAAGATGAACAACACAATATTCATAATCGATAATGTCCAATGGAATGATGTGAAATGTCATATAAAGTGATACATGATTTTCCTAGCCATACATACATGTTGTATTTCACTTTGGGAACCATTGGGGACTTACTAGTTCATGCATCTGCCACGGGCATATTGTCGTGTCCTAATTTCATCTCAATGAATAAACCACGAATATGTGACCCACATCTTATTTCCTCTCATCTTAACCAGTATCATCACAACAGTAATAAAGAACAAATGAAAACATAATAGTGCAATGATCAAATATGAGGATGATAATTCAACACCAATATCCAACAATATTCAATCGAAGCAGATCAGTAACTTACTTATCTCATTCGGCCAATTGCCCACAACATTATCAAGTCATATAATAAACAAGATTCTTATATAACAAAAGATGTTTGGCAACTTCACATCTTAAATTCACACACACATTCCACCATGATAATCTTGAATATTTCATTTGTGATAGACTGCCCTTTGCATGTTATCTACACCATTGGTCCCAATTTGTAGGAAGAGTGTCATGTTGATGAGTCCATGTTAGCATTTTTTCAATATTCAAATGTAGAATTAGCATTGAATAGCCAAATGATCTATTGTTTCTTCCGCATCTTTTTCCATATTCAAATGTAGAATTAGCGTTGAATGGCCAAATGATCTATTGTTTCTTCTTCATTTTGGAACAAGACACACGATTAGGTATGACTATTTACAAATGGCAGCTATTTAGCGAGCCTATTTGCAAATGCCAGCTTCTTGTTAAGAATGAGCCACACAGAGAAGTAAGATTTATAAATGATGCATGTTCATCCCTTGTAATCAAAAAAATAATTTAATTAAAATTTTATTTTTTTTCACTTCCGTTAGAGGAAAAGGGTATATGTGAGTCATTTGTATAACAATAGGGGTATGATATATGGGTCAGTTTCATAACAAAGGGTATATCAACTATAAATAGCAAAATGGAGGGGTATATTAGGCCATTTTCCCAAGAAACAATGGGAAATAACATTGTATCAACTTAAGTTTTAATTTCTATTAATTGGGAAAAGGGTCTGAAAAATACTCCAATTTTGGCCGAAATTGTTGTTATGATACCAAACTTTATGGAGGACATTTTACCCCTGCACTATTTAATAGTGTTTTTTAAAGACACATATGTGCCCACGTGGACACATTACTATTTATAATGATGCAATAATTCTGATGTCCACGTGGACACACACATATATATATATACCTCTAAAATACACTACTAAGTAGTGCGCGGGGGGGGGGGGGGTAAAAATCCTTTCCAAAGTTCGGTATTTTTACAATAATTTCGATCAAAGTTCAGATATATTTCGGATTTTTTTCCCTAATTAATTACATGTACTCTTCACTTGTAATAGGTGTGTCTTCAATTGCTTCAGCACAACAAAGCTATACACAGGTTGTCTCAATTGAGCTAAAAACCAGACAGTTGTTCATGAAACCAATTATGTGAAATAAAACTAGCATCAACTATACACTGAAGTATTCAACTAAAATTGTAGAGTAAAGCTAATACTTTCTTGGTTAAAATTCTTGAGTGGTACCTAAACTAATATTACTTTTAGTTCGCCGTAGTGACCAAACTTACGTTTTATATTCTATATATTTTGTTTTTATTCTCAAATTGATGAAGATTTCTTATGGTTTAATTCATTTCTTTTATATGATTCTTAAAGATAAAAAATGAAGTTATAGTTCTCTATCGAAACTGAAGAATAAATCAAAGTTATAGAACCCATATGGACGAGAGGAAAATTGAAGATACTAATTTTTTTGGTAACTAGTCATTTTCATTAACAAAAGTGAACATTACATAGTATATAAGAAGATCAATTGTTGGACATAGCCCCCACAATTATCTTTGCTAATGATCGTTTAAATAAATGACAAGAAAGACACAATAGTCAACACCTAACTACAACAATATCGACTAAATATTAGGTAGGATAAGAGTTGTAAATTTTCGGCCATGAGTCTATCTTGGTTTCTGATGAAATACTGAAGTACTCCTTTCCCTAAAGACATTATGCTGCAGTAGCCGACATCATTCGGTAGATCTCATCTTTCGGGGGTTCTTCCCTTAGCATGCAATTGATCAGCCCATAATCTTCTGACCATTAAGCAATGGCCATAGCGGGGACAATCCACTTCAGTAGTTACTTCATTGTTCAGTAGATACCTCAAATACAAATAAAAAATGGGTTAAACATACAGGATACTAAAACATCTTCATCAACACCTACGTTTATAAGAATTCAAAATTAAATATTCAGACTTCTGCATAGCCACTTGGGATTACAAATATCCTCTGAAACTTTAGAGTCTAATTTCACCTGCATTTGAAAATAAAAGCAGCAACATTATTTCAACTAAAAGAACTGCAAAGACTACTTCCCGCAATAGTTATGATTCCTGAATTACACAATTACACACGTAAACCTTAGGTGCGCACAATTACGCAATTACACAATTACACACGTAAACCTTAGGTGCGCACAATTACACACTTAAACCTATATAGAATTGAACAAGTAAACACATGAGATATACAAATTTGTTCGAGTGTATCTTATGTGAATTGTCATATAGGATCCCACTTTCATAAGGGGATGTCTCTGGAGTGTCAGATGTGATGAAAACAAAAATTAATTAGACACAACTACTAAAACAGTTGAAAAGATGGTTTCTTGCAATAGTAATGATTTCTAAAAAAAATGTATCCATCTTGTTGAACATGGTCTTGAATTGAAACTAGAGTCTTGTTTATTTCATTACTCGGCAGTCGCTGAAAAGTCATTGTATACTGATCATCATGTGAAATATATTAGATTCCATCTCAAACTTCGCAAATAATACAAGAACACAAAGATGATGTCTGGTTTTTGTAGTTCTCTCATAATAGGAAGTACTTAGCCTCATCATTTGCTGACCGCTCGGTTATTATATCATGGGCATAAGTTAGAATGATTCATTGTACAGTCTTGCTTTGGTGACCTAGATATAGTTTTCATTGCCAGTGGGATTGAGGATTCTTTTGCCATATACATGTGAATCCACACTTTCACTTGCAATGAAAGTCGTATCTAGGACTAACGAAAGGTCATAAAACAAAGCATTCTAGTTTATGCCTTTATATAGGAATGAGAGTTTTACATTTCCTCTATACTCCAAAGATGGATTTCTTGGTTCCGAAGACTTTCCTATATATATTTATACATTCACCGGAGATTACATCCCACAATAGTACAATCTTCTCTATATCACAAGTGAGAAGTTGATTGTCATCAGGTGCTCATGTTATAAACGACACAGGTTCCTAGTAACCAGAAGACCGTTTCTTCAAGCATAACCTCCCATTTAATAACCAAAGTACTTCCTATTATTACATTAGAAACTTTATAAAGTAGACTTCCTCTTTGTGTTCTTGTAATATATACAATGTTTGAGATAGAATTTAATCTATTCTATGTGGTGATCCGTAAGCAATGATATTTCAAAGACTATTGAGTTGTTAAGTAAACAAGACACTATCTTAATTTAAGGGTCTGTTCAATATGCAACAAGATGGAACAAATTATTTTCAGGAATCATGACTATTGTTGAAAACCTTCTTAGCAATTCGTCTAATAGCTTTGTCTTATTAATTTTATTTTCATTGCATCTTAAACTAGGGTTGTGCACCATTTTCACACTAAAGCGAAAACACCAAAACAAATTGAATCAAATTCTAACTTGTATTTGTTTGTTGGTTTGATTTTGAATTAAGAATGTACATTGTCTGATATTTGGTTTTGTTTCGTATTTAGAAGAAAAAAAAATCTGAAAAACCAAAATTTGGTTTGGTTTTAGAAGGAGCAAAGAGTTGTGCTTTCATTTCTTTATTGAGATAGAAATCAAGTGAAAAGGTTGGGTATGATGCACAACTAAGTCAAGAAAAGGACTTCCTTACCTTTCATTCATAGTAGTCTTAATGACTAGTAGTTTAAAGCCTAAAGAAAGCGGTTTTTTTCTACACTCGCTTCCTTCGTCTTAAGCGAAGTTCAGTTTACTTTTTCGATTAGCAGTTGTTAGTCGAGCTGATGGAGTGATCGATTTTTTGTTCGCGGTTCAAGATCAAGGTGAGGAACCACCGCCCTAGAATTTCACTATTTCCATTTTGCTAATCTTTGGGAATAGCTTTGTGACGGATAATTCAGAATCAGAATAGGTACAGTCCAGGGAACAAATCAGTAGAAAATGATATTTGTTTCGTAAGAATAAGAATGAATTCTTTTAATCAAGTGTTATTATTTATAATATTATTAAATTTTAATTTATAGTGTATTGAATTAGTTTTTGAGATTTTTCTCATCACTACTCAACTATTTGATTTGTTTAAATTTAAGACAATTAATTCCTTCTTCTAAAATAACTATTTCTTCCTTTAACAATTTTTTAATTTATGCGATAAAATCTTTTCCCTATATCAACTCTGAACTTTTTTAAAAATAATTTCTTAACTTTTCTTTATTCCATTTCTAAATAATAACTTATAAATAAATTGAAAATGATAGGTTGTTAGTTATAAATTCAAAAACAAATAAATTCTTTAAGGTAGATATTGTGCAGGTTCAAGAAAAAAGTAGAAAGATATTTTTTTCTTCTAAAAGAAATATATTTATGGATAAGATAATATATATATATGTTTGATTGTGAGGATTCAAACAATTTAGAAGTACATATATGGAATATTAATTATTTAAATCATTGATTTGACTGTGAATATATACAAATTTATGGTAAGTTGGTGTACCTTCTTACCGTCACGTTGTTATTCAGGAAAAAAAGGTAAAATAAATAATAAATAAAAATGTAAAGAAAATAAATAAGCTACTAAAAGGAAGTGGTAAAACTTGGTAAGCAAATCTAATTTAGACTTTAATAAAACAAGATAGACTTAAATATTTGTATAAATAATAGAACTTGGTGTCTTCATTTTTGTTCTTATCTATTTAACTTTGTGTTTTCTTCCAACAAAAAAAATCTAAAATAATTCAATGTTATAAATTATTGTTTGTAGAAGAAATAATGGAGGAACAAAACAATTAACTTTTTGAAATAATCAGATGTCTGTTGGTAGATGTTGATGTCAGTTGTCTTCTCATTACTTCCACTTTTCTCAAGAAATCCAAATTTGAAGGTACTTAACTTTAGTTTTTCATTTTACCAAAGATTAAGAGTGTTTAAAATCTAAGATTTTGATAAAACTTATATCATCTTAAAATGAAGTATATTTTCTATTCTTTTCATGTTATCATATTTGTATTTGAGATTTATGTCGATCGAGATTTATATAAGTGAAAACTAGTCATCAATTCATCTAATAAGTTTTTTTTTTTAATTTTTTCTTTTTCTTATCAACTGATTTCGGAAAATTTTCTATACGTATTATCAATAATTTTAGCTTTTTATATGTTTTACAATAATATAATTCCTTGGTTTAACTCAGTTGTGACAGTGAAGAGCGCAAAGATGCTTTAGGTGTTCTTCGGAGCAGTGACCTCTCATTTGATCTTGTGGTTACAGAAGTCCACATGACCAAAATGAATGACTTTCAACTTCAAAAAGAAATAGCCAAAGAATTTAACATTCCCGTTGCATGTGAGTTCATAATTCTTTTTATTCTTCTTGGGATTGAAATTAATAGATGTCTATAAGAGAAAAATGTTTTTTTATTGAAAACTCTTTATCAATAACATTTATATAAAAAAAATAAATCACCCTAAGAGCATCGTTGTTGATTGATGGAAAGAAATTAACACCACCCAAAATGTAAATGATTATTTTTGCTATTTTCTTATAACATCATCCCTTTTATTTAGCTTTTGCTCAAAGTGTATGGCTTACATTTGTATTATTGAATGTGACCAGTTTATCCAGCCGATGAAAAAGAAAGTACAATTATGAAAGGGTTTGAGAGTGGAGTTATTTTATTTATGGGGAAGCCCATATCACATAACGATATTAATTTTTCATGGAAATATGCTACCATGGGAAAGAAAATTTATAAAGGCAAACAAGTTATTGATCAACAGAATCAAGACAATACCAATGAAAGAATCCCCCATGAAGTAATTTATATTGAATCTTCATCGTCAGACAGTGAAAGGGACAAGTCTGCGAGAAAATGTGAAGAGACCGAAAGCAAACAGAGTTCTTTTCCACCGTCAAAGAAGAGTAGAGTTGTTTGGACAGATTCCCTCCATGACAAATTTGTGGAAGTCGTTTCAAAACATGTGAAGAGTACGTCTTCTCAAACAATATATAGTGAAAAATATGAGATCATCTATAAGTTATGTATATGTAAACTACCTTACATATTGTTGATGATTTTTTTTCCTGCAGAAGCTCATCCAAGAAAAATTCTTGACCTCATGGATACTCCTGAATTGACAATACATGTGGCAAGTCACTTGCAGGTATACTACAATTAACTCATCAATACGAATTACTAATTGAGTATAGAGTTAATGATATTCTATATTCTATAATAAAATAAATTAGCATACCAAGGATTTTTTTTATAATTATAAAAACTCTTTTCATTACACAAAAGTAAGAAAACAAAATTAAGTCATAACTTTATAAATATATTTCAAAGTAGGTAACACAGAAACGAATTAATTAAAATAGAAGTCAATTTATGATAAATTTCTAAAAAAATATCTATTATACAATAATGAATATGAAATTATAATTTAGAAAAATATTCAGTTATGCCAATAAAAATTATTTATCTATATAGACAATAGACAATAAGAAAAATGTCAAACATACATACTAGCCTGGATGCACATTGGGGTCGTGAGTGTGTCATTAACTAACCCTCCGTCGGAGAAACCCTTAAGATTTAAACTTAGCAAATTAAAATCAATCCATCAAATCAACACTATTATGTTCAACAATGTTTTATATATAATTAAACTTCATAAATAAGTTTAAATCTTATTTAACAACTCCCAAGAACTGAAGTCATCGTAATGAAATGCTAATTAAGTCAATTCCACTAAAATGTCTAACAACTAAAATTTAAGATAGAATATCCCTGTGAAACATGGACTTGAACTGTAAGATAATCCTTGGTAGCCTGAGCACCACCCCGTCATAAAAAAAATGCTTGTTAGGCTAGATATGTGGTTTTGGAGAAACCCTATCAATAAGATTCACTCAACAAAGAAGAGTAGATGTTGGTATTATTGTGTACTCGTAGGCATCATAGAATGACTCCAATTAAAAAAAATAACACATAAACCAAATAACAAGTAGATTAGACTCGAACACATAAAAAATTCACAACTATTAAATATAATCATCACAAGATTATCAATAATAAGTCATTTAACAATACCATTCTCAATGAACCATTAACTTACACAACAATAAACAAAGTATACATATATGTTAAGGGATTTATTTATGTCAACAACCATAATTTGCAGGGAATAGCTTCGTCCATATATCAAATCGTCATGGTACCCAACCTTCGATACATACATACATATAATCACTAGCAAGCATGTATAAAGATCAATCAATAAGCATTTTACTCAGAAGTATATATACATAAATCTAAGTATGTTCTAACCAATTTAACGATGTTAGAAGGGTGTAATGAGCTTACCTTGATGATAGAAAAAACCCGAGATATGGGGTTTTGGAGGAACCCATATCAATAAGATTTTGGAGGAACCCTATCAATAACGTGAGTTATATTAATATAACTTTCATTTCAAAAGTTTTTACCGCTCACTAATCCCTCCCATTAGGATAATCTAGGATGATCAAAACATTCAAACCTCAATTAAAGAATCACAAATGAATTTCAAACCCTATAACATCCTTTTTTTCTTTGCTAAAACTATCATAATCGGAAATTTTAACATAATATCATCCCGACAAATTCCTTCTAATTATATAAAATTTTAGGACTATCATAACAACAGAACATGTAATTAGACACATAGATAACACATATTTAATGCATGAGATATTATATTAAAATAACAATCATAAATGGTTATCCGTAGATTTTTTATATGAAAAATATTACATAAATGAATGATTGAAATTTTGAGGACAAAATAGAGACGATATGAAATAAGAGCGGGATGGTGGTTAGAGAATGTCTATTATATGCAATGTTTATGGGATGCTTGATATTTAAATCAAAGTTTGAAGTGTGTATTATTTTCAGTCCATTGAGATATTGTAACTTCTCTTAAATGGAACTCAAGTATCCATATATATGAGACATTAAGTATTTTCTTGAATAAAAGCTATAAAATTTGAAAGTTGTAGTTGTATTAATTTATGCTCATGTTAGAAATTCTATCATTAAAAAAAAATACAAAGTTAGATAAACATTGTATAGATATTTACATATTAATTTTTTATTGTTAGAACAAAGTAATCACTCTCGTGCTTACAAACTTCGTAGAAATATTGCATGGACTTGGAAAAGGACAGTAGAGTTCAACAACTTATACCAGAAAATTCGAATGTTGTTGATCATGTTATAAAGATTGATCATCAAGACTTCCATTCTAGTCAAAGGGAGAAAGAATTGGCAAGAATATTGTGTCGTCATATAAATCAAAAGTCTCATCATATTGTATTGGGAGAGGCTTCAGTAGAGCTATCCACTTTACAATAAAGTTATGAAAGTACTGAAATTTGAGGAACTAGTACTACAGTAGATGACTTTGCTATGTTGGACAATGTTTATTCAACTAAACTTACTTCAATTATTTCTGGAAGCTTGCTGAATATTCAATCTTCTAATATGGTACCTTTTTTTAACTTTAGATTTTGTTCGTATTTATTATCTGGCATTCTTTAAGTTCAAGAAGTTTTCAATCTTTTTTGGTAATAAAATGTGAAATATTGCAATAAAACCAATAAGGAATTACAAACTAAGAGCATCAAGTCTTTGTGCTACCTTTTAGGAAGAGTGCAAGAAGAACCTAGACCTCGGAAAAAGAACAAAACCAACAACCTATTCTAGTTACAAATTATATCTATCAAGCATGGACTTTTGCTTGCTTTTCTTACATAACTAAACATACTCACTCTTTCTTTCTGTTCTCTTCTCTTTGAATCTGTATCACTATACCTCCACTATTTACAATTATTTGCCGGTATACTTTCCAATTTCTAGCTTGACAAGTATAATATACTAATGTTCCACAAATTGCAGTCACCACTTCTTTTTTTAAATTGCCTCCACTGTCTTCCTTTGATCAATTGTAGACTTTGTTTCAAAACCTTTTGTGGAATGTCAATTCCTATCCATATTTCTAACGCAATCCTTGCTTTATTAATCCATTTGCATTAAGCAAACATATGTTGATCAGTTTCATCCACTTCCTCATCACATAAGCAACACATTGTGTTCACTACTTTAATATGCATCATTTGTAGCATTTCTTTAGTCAACAACTTATTTTGTGATGCCAACCAACTAATCATTCGTTGTCTTGGCAACATCATGCAATTCCAAATCAGGTCTGCTTCCCTCATTACATTCATGTTTCGCGCTACAGCATTATAACTTCTTGATATTTAATATTTCCCATTACTAGTCAACCTATACACACCTCTATCATACCAAGTAGACATCATATCTTTTAGGCCATTCAGTCTTCTCCAGTACCAACTACTGTCTCGTGATGGTTCATGACTCCAAATATCCTCATCTGCTTTCATATAAACTTCATTTACTCATTTCACCCACAACACATCCTTCTTATTAGCTATCAACAACAACAATTTCCCCACTGATGCTAAGGTCCACAACTTACATATTTTTACATTCAATCCTCCATATTTCTTTTGTTTACAAACATTATCCCACGCCACAAGTGATATCTTCCTATGTCCCTTTGAGCTTCCCCATAAGAACATTCTGCATTATTTATCAATATAATCCAATAAACTTAGGTCTAAAGCTAAAACTTTAAATCTATAGACCTATTCCACATTGACAACTCAATTATGCTATCTAGGCATACATGAAAAATTATAACTTAATTTCAACCTCATCCGGTTACATACCATCTTGACACACCTCTTAATGCTTTTCTTACTCTTGTGACTTAGCCACACTTCCCTTCCCTTATCTAAATGTGAGGGTCTCTCACTTGTACCACTCATATTTATTGCCTCTTATCACCTCAATTCCTCACATACTCTATGTCAAGTCTTCTAGATCAAATATCTTGACTAACATCATCATCTTTATGTTGTCATTCTTTTGATCATGACACTCATCTCAAATTCAAGCTTAATGTTTATAACTAAATCAAAATATCAATATGATTGCTTGCTTACTATACAAACTCACCACTAGTATGCACAAATTTTAAAAACACTCGTCCACTAGGACCTTATGAAAAGTAGTTAATCCTCACATCTTAGTATTCATACTTACAATTTACTATCACATTTCCCTTCACAACTTGATTAGTGTTCACTCATTCACTATACATAAATGCCTAATTAGGTCTATCACACTTCGAATATTCTGGTCTTTCCCTCAAAATCATAAACCTCGCTTAGATCTATCACCTCATGAATATTTCCGATGTTCTATTCATCACTTACACTTGATCATTTCCTACATAATGATACTTCATCACCAACTTCTCTCTAGGTACAAAACACTCTACCTCCTATGATGAAATCTTCACAACTCATCACTTCTTAGTCTACCAATGAAAGAAAACTCTTAATCAACAACTTACTTGGTGCATGACTATAATAACATAATCTGCCCCATCACTATCTCCTTTCATAGATCACTAAACCTATGCATACTTTCCTCTAACTCTGGGCACTTTCACTACTACTGCTCATGATCTCGTAATTCATACTATTCTTTTTTAAATAGAAATATTACCCAAGCTCTAAACTTATTTCCTCATAAGGTCCATGGCCTGAGCTTACACCCTAGACGTGGCCTACACCCGAGACCATTACTGACCTCAATCGAACCCTTGGTCTGGATTACTTATTCAGCGGAAGACTATAAGAATTATTATAATGATCAAATTCACTTCTACTCAACTATTTAATAAAATAGCTTAGAACGTTTAAAGGTCAAACATTCAACTTGGACAAAATGACAACTCAAGTCTTAACATATTAAATAATAATGTAAAGACAATTGACTACTAAGTGTCTATGAAGCCTCTAAATCAAGGAGGGATGTCAGAATAAGATCCTGATCATCCTAACAACTGAAAGTTAAGCAATTATGAAAGGGATCCTTTGGAAAGTAATGAGGCTCACCAACTAACTCTGAGTGCTCAACCTGATCAACGAGATGCTGGATGTTAATCCTTGTTACCTGTGTCTGCATGATAAGACAATGCACGCCAACTGTCATCAGTACATTGAATGTACTAGTATGCGAGTGGAATGCTAAACATAACATAAACTTGAAAGGAATCTGAAAGGAACACTTACTTTGGCTTTACTCAACTCATGAATAACTTAACACAACATAAAACAACAATACACATGCAATATATGTAAAGGCTTTAAAACAATAGAAAGCAACTCCGTTTGTTAAAGAAATACTATATCAACTTAACTTACTCATATGATAAGGTAATATAGTTTCTATGGGATAGTGATACATCGTCTTGCCCACGCTGCGAGAACTTTCTTATACTTTGCCGTAATATATATTTTCCTTAACTAAGTGGATCCACTAGTATATGCTAAAAATTACTTAGGTGTCATCTAAAAAGTATGACCATTACTACTCATGATGGCTACATGGTTTATGGAGACTTGAGTTATGATGAACTCATGTCCCCATATCAGTGCTCAATACTACTTAGCCAATTTCTAAGATGGATTTGGGGAGGGGTTGCAGTGGTGAACCATGGATCTACAACACAATCTATTGATTAGACTATAGTCCATGGATGGCGATCGTAAGTTGCACCTGAAATTTCTGAAAAGTTGAAATCTGGTCAGTTTTGGATACGGGGTGTTGCATTATCTCCCCCTTGGGAACATTTATCCTGGAATGAAGTCAAAACTAGTTGAGTATGAAGGTAAGGATCTGCAATCACTACTACTAAACACTGGACGCTGAATTTTTGAGCGAACTGAGTTCCAAGAACATGCAAATACACTGCAAATGCAAGTATAAACTAAAGGAAATGATACTAAGACTGATTTTATGGATGAATGGCTGAAAACTGAAGAGGAACTATTACCTAATGCTGGACTGAATTCGTAAGGAAAGAGGTGAGGATACTTGGTCTTCATGACTACTTCTACTTCCCATGTATCTCCCTCAACGGACTGACTCCTTCACAAAACCTTTACTAAAGCGACTTCTTTGTTTCTCAACCCTCTAACCTAATGATCGAGAATATAAACTGGTACATCCTCATAAGAAAGACTATCTTTCATATCCACACTCTCTATCGCACTACGGAGGCTGGATCACCCACACACTTCTTCAAAAGCAAGATGTGTAAGACCGGATGCCCTGCTTCTAATTCTGTTGGAAACTGTGACTCATATGCCACTTTGGAAAACCTTTTCAAGATCTTCTAAGGGCCTACATATCTAGGACTGTCCTTCACTTTCTTTCCAAATCTCATCACCCACTTCATAGGTGACACTTTTAAGAAAACTCAATCATCAACTTGGAACTCTAGTTCCCTTCTCCCTACATCTGCATAAGACTATTGACGACTCTGGGGTGTCTTAAGTCTACATCTAATGAGTTTCACTTCTTATATATAATAATGGACTGAATCTGGTCCTATAAAAGAAGCTTCACCTACTTCAAACAAACCAACAAGATATCTACATATACGCCCATACAGTGCCTTATAATGGGCCATCTGAATTTTGGAATGATGGATATTATTGTAGGCGAACTCAGTAAGAGGAAGATGATCATCCCAACTACCCTTGAAATCGATCACACAAGCTCTCAACATATCCTCTAGAGTCTGAATGGTACTCTTTGTCTGTTCATCCGTCTGTGGATGAAATGTTATGCTAAGATTAACCTGAGTACCAAGACCTTTCTAAAATGACTTCCAGAAATGAGAGGTAAATTGAGAACTTTTATCTGAGATGATAGACAAAGGAAGCCCATGCAACCTAACTATCTCATTCATGTAAAGGTTGGCATAGTCCTCTTTCGTGTGTGTAGTCTTGACTGCCAAAAATCGAGAAGACTCAGTCATCA
Source organism: Solanum sitiens (assembly GCA_016801875.1). NCBI lineage: Eukaryota > Viridiplantae > Streptophyta > Magnoliopsida > Solanales > Solanaceae > Solanum > Solanum sitiens. Next base: position 1,015,166 of record JABWTJ010000015.1, read on the forward strand.
TATCCACTATCACCCAAATGAAGTCATATTCTTTGCGAGTACGAGGTAACCCTGTAATGAAATCCATATTGATCAGTTCCTACTTCCAAGTAGGAATGTCGATATCTTTAGTCATAACCCCTTGTTTATGATATTCTACCTTCACTTGCTGGCAATTGCGGCACTTACTCACAAAATCTTCTATATCCCTCTTTATGCCATTCCACCAAAACATGTTCTACAGAGCGCGATATATCTTAGTGGCTCCTAGATGAATAGAATATCTGGATTTGTAGGCTTCTACACAAATATGTTGTCTCAACTCACCCACATCGAGAACACACAATTTACCCGGTAGCGAAGTAAACCATCTCCCCCTTGGGAGAAAATCTCCTCTCTAATTGTGGACTGCACCATTAAGTTCAAGAAAAATTGGATCACTGGCTTGCTTTTCCTTAACCTCCACTACCAATGAAGATTTTTCCCCATTCTAAACTATTACACCACTGTCTGATATGCTCATAAGGTGAACTCCCAAGAGAGCAAGCCTGTGAACATCCTTTACTAGTTCCTTCCTTTATTCCTCAACATGGTCTACACTACCCATAGATAATCTCCTAAGAGCATCTGTTACTACATTCGCCTTACCTGGATGGTAATGCATACTGATATCATAATCCTTAGGAACTCAAGCCATCTCCTCTGACGAGGATTCAACTGTTTATGGGTGAATACATATTGAAGGCTCTTATGATCCGTAAACACATCTACGTGAATACCATACAAGTAGTGTCCCAGATCTTGAGTGCAAACACCATTGCTGCAAGCTAGAGGTCAGGAGTTGGATAGTTCTTCTCATGCACCTTAAGTTGTTTAGAAGAAAAACCTTATCTCGCTGCGTCAACACATAACTTAGGCCTGCTTTGGATGCACTGTAACAGATCACATAACCATTTGAACCCTCTGGTAGAGTCAAGGCAAGAGTTGCAGTCAATCTAGTTTTTATTTCTAGATTTTCTTACAATCATTTGACCATAGAAACTTGACCATCTTCTGACTCAACCTAATAAATGGTGAGGCTATGGATGAAAATCCTTCCACCAACTTTATGTAATAACTCTCTAGACCCAAGAACTTCTGATATCTGTAGCAGAGGTAGGTCAGGACCATTGTTTCACTTCTTCTATATTCTGGGAATCTACTCAAATTCCTTCACTAGACATATCATTCCCAAGAAAAGCAATTGATTTTAACCAAAACTCGCACATGTTAAATTTTGCAAATAACTGGCGATCTTTGAGAGTTTGCAGAATAACTCTAAAATGACTCGCATGTTTTTCCTCATTCCTAGAGTAAATTTAGATATCATCAATAAAGACCATAATGAATAAGTCCAAGTACTTCTTGAACACTCTCTTCATCAAATGCATAAAAGTTGTAGGAGCATTCGTTAGTATAAATGACATAATTATAAATTCATAATGACAACACCGAGTTCTGAAGCCTGTTTTCGGAATGTCACTATCTCTAACTCTGAGCTAATGATAACCACATATAAGGTCTATCTTTGAGAAATGGATAGCACCCTGAAGTTGGTTACACTATTCATCAATCTTGGGGATGGAATACTTATTCTTGATTGTGACCTTGTTCAACTGCCTATAGTCAATGCACATTCTGAGAGAACTATCTTTGTTCTTCGCGAATAACATTGGTGCACCCCAGGGCAAAATACTAGGTCTGATGTAGACTTTATCAAGAAGGTCTTTTAACTTCTCTTTCAATTCCTTAAGCTCAGCTGGAGCCATTCTATAAGGAGTAATAGAAATAGGCTGGGTGTCTGAAAGGAGATCAATGCTAAAGTCGATTTCCTTTCGGGAGGAACTCCTAAAAGATCTTCTAGAAACACTGGAAACTCATTAACTACAAGAACTGACTCAAGAGATGGGGTTTCGGAGCTAGAATCCTTAACCCAACCTAGATGACAGAGATAACCCTTAGAGATCATCTTTATAGCTTTAAGGTAATAACTAAATAGTCCCATAGGCCCTAAGCTACTACCCTTCCACTCTAAGAATTGTTCATTTTGAAACTAAAAAGGAACAATCCTAGTTCTACAATTAACTAAGGAATAATAGGAATATAACCAATCCATGCCTAGAATGACATCGAAATCTACCATTTCTAACTCTACAAGATTTGCTGAGCTGAATTTATGAGAGACCATGATAGGTCAACTTTTGTATACTCATCTAACTATAACCGGGTCACCCATAGGAGTAGAGACTGAGAAGGGTTCTGAGAGAGTTTATGTACTAACACTGAATTACACTACTATATAAAGAGTTACAAAATAAAGAGTATCCCCTGGATCTAATAAAGCGTAAACATCAAGATGAAAGACTAGTAATGTAGCAGTGACTACATCAGGACAATCTTCCTAATCCTGGCAATCCTGAAGAGTATACATGTTATGACGCTAACCGCCACCTATACCAGATGAGTTACCTTGCTGATTTGGGTGAATTGTTGGTGTCATTGATGTTGTAGACTGAGCTCTACCATTATTACCCCCTTGTCCCCATCTAGAAGGACATTACCTCAACCTGTAATCAGACTGACTACATCCAAAATATTCTTCCTTTTCTGCAAGGCACTTGCCTGGATTGTTCTTACCAGACTTTGGGCAAGTGTGGTAAGTTTTAGTACCTATAACAATTCCCTGAGGCTTAGAGCCTGATATCCTACCTTTCTAATGATACAGGTTTTTGGAGGATGACACACTAGCTGATGAAGGTGTTGGAGTCGAAGACTTCTACTGAAATTGCGAACGATTTCCACCACCCGACTTCTGCTGAGAGTAGTAATAGTTCCCATTCCTAGATTTCTTATTCTCCTTGTCCTATTCCCTAAGCTTATCACCCTCAACTTGCTGAGCATGAGTCATAGGCCTAGAGATGTTCATATATCTTAGTAATATAACATCTCTGAACTTTGTTTTCACTATGTTCCACACTCCATAGAGAAGCTTATTCATCTGAGCCCGAGAATCAGGAACGATGTGAGGAGTATACCTCGAGAGCTGGTTAAACTTGTGTCCATACTCTTGGATCTTCATGTTAACTTTACTTAAGTTCATGAATTCCTGGGCCCTTGGTTCTTTAAACTCTATCGGGAAAAACTTGTCCAGAAAGGTCGCACTAAAATATTCCTAAGTAATGGGGGTTGCATCTGTACCCCTGCTCTCCTTCCACTAGGTATACTAGATATGATCCACATCCTTAAGTTGGTAAGATTCTAGATCACCCCGATCATTCCCAGTGACCTGCGTCACCTCGAGGATCTTCTTGATATCATCCATGAAATTCTAAGGATCCTCACCAGTCTGCGATCCTAAGAACTCAAGCAGATTCATCCTAACAAAGTCACGAACCCTTGCAGCTGCTGATCCACCATTAGCATTCACATGATCTTGAACAAACTGTTGTTCTTATTGGCGAAACTCTGAGCCAACATCTGAATGACATTCCTGAATTCAAGATTGTAGACTTTGTGATCTGGGACTGAAGGAGATACATTAGCATTCCTAGCTTTCACATTCGTATCGTTAGCTTACGAGAAGGCATGATCACTGAAACATAAAACATCGAGCAAGAATGGAATTAGATCATACCTTACGTACGATAAGAGTAATAAGAAAATGAAGATTTTTTCTAAAACATTTTGTATCCTCCTTCTCATTAGATGTGGTGCACTTCACACCCATGAAAAGGACCCTACTTAGTGCAACTTTGAAGACATCCTATGACACTTAAACCTAGTGATCTGATACCAAGTTTATCACACCCTAAGCTACCCTTGAGACACAAATACGGGACCTAGAACCACAAGTGATCCCAATCTAACCATGATGGCATGATCATGAGCATACTAAATATAAACAAAATAATAAATACTGTGCAGCAGCTATAATCATAAACAAAATGAAAATATGGAGAATACCTATATGATATAACTAAGATAAATGAAAACTGATGAGTTTAATACTAGGAAGATATTAAATCAATACTAAGATGAATCAATCTATGTCTGAAATAAGTCTCTAAACTTACAAGAAACTGAATACTGGATCTACTGATAAATGGTCAATACAATAAAATCTGACTGAAATGAGGGAGCTAATAATAAGGATAATTAAATCACATTAGCTAAATGTGGAGTCTGATGTATACGTTGTATCGAGAGAACCCAATATACCCTGCCGTAGGTATAGAGGCATGATGGTGTAATCACTGAAATAATTCCCACAGAGGGGACTTACAACTTATATGGCTAGTAGTTCTAGGACTAATTGAGTAAGCTGAACCCTAGTCCAACTCAGTATTATGCTAAACCAGTGGATTAAGTAATGAACACATTAGAGTTTCTGTAATACTAGATAGCTCAAAACTGAACATGCAAACTGAGAATGCAACAATTAATCTGATAATGATGCATTAAAAATTGAGGTATGTATAACTGAATAACTGATATATCTGACCTAGCATGTGTAACTAAAGAACTAAAGAAATACATAGCTAAGGTTCTGGAATTTATGCAATAGACTGTATATTAACGTACTAATCTGATTTTGATCATTCTAACAAATACGAACCCAATAACTCTAACATTCAAAAATCCTAGGTCTGTCATAATAAGGGTATCAAGAGGCTGACTGAAAAACTAGGGACCTAATGGGTGAAAGGAACCCACTAGTGAAATCCCACAGTTCTGGTGACGAATTCCACGTAGAAATATTTAAGTTTTGGGGCTGGAACTGATGGAAGCTTGTTGCGTTCTTGAGCTATGGTTCTGACCTTTTTCTCATCTCTTGCTTCTAATTTTTTAAGTTTTGATAAAGATTTGACTTAGATAAGTTCTAGTTATGTTTCTAGGCTAAAACTGACTAAAAACTCATAATTTAGGGTCTAAATGGCGTAGCTTAGGAGTCCAACAAAATAGGTAAAGACCAAAAGATCCCTGGGCCCTAACTTAATTGTTTTAGGAGTGATTTGCAGGCAGGACCTATGGGTCGTAGGTCAATCTATCGTCCATAGATTGAGGTCGTAGGTTAAGTCTGCCCGAAAGGGCTTCACTAAAACAAGCATAACTTTTACTCGAAGATTGGATTTTAGCAAACTCGGTGGTGAAGAGGATTCAATTATCTATCATATCATAGGTCATGGGACACCTAATTCCTTTTATGCTAAGATTTATGCCCATTTGAAGTTTTTCCAATCAGCAATTTTCCCGTAAATGACTGTTGACCTTCACCAACGGTCATACTTACTGTACGTATATAGGTCCATCTATGGACCGTACTAGTCAATCGTGGTTTGTGTCAGAGGCTTGATAAAGGGGGCGTCGATCTACGGTAACAAACCACAGACCATGGTCTGGTCTACGGACCGTGGGTCTGTTCCGTGTGTTGAGACTTATTCGATTTCTGAGTTGGGTTTGGCAAGAGGTTGTAGTTGTGAACCATGGACCTAGAACACGAGCCATTGATCAGACTGTAGTTCGTGGATGGTAGCCGCACTCTGCACATAAAATTTCTGAAAAGTTGAAATCTGGTCTGTTTTTGGATACGGGTGTTACAATGTATGCTAAGTGGCTTGTGTAGGACCTTCCTAGGTTTTATACACCAAGTTACGCCTAGGGTATATTTTGGATCGTGACACTTATGGTGCTGAAGAAGATACAAATAAAGAACAAAAGAAAAAAATGAAAGAGAAGAAAAAAAAAGTTAAAAAATGAGAAGGGGAACAAGTATTTCACAAAGAAACAAAGGAAACTAGTCTGATATACCTCTCAACTTTGTAATTTACAAATGACCTCTTGTTAGAAACTGCCTCATATATATCTTCACCGCTATAAAAATGACTCACATATATTCCTACCATTACAAAAAAGCTCACATATATCCTTCATCGAACGAAAGTGAAAAAATTAGTTTTGAATTTTATTTTTTTAAAATTCATGTAGGGATGTATTGATCCTTCTAGAAAAGTTTAAGGTATATTTTAATCTTTTTCATACAGAAAATCTTTTGACTTCTTTTATTATCATTGTTGATATTCTTATTTTTTCTTTCACTCTAAGTGTGGAAAAAATAATTGAAGACTATTTATTTGCAGCTATATTGTACTTTAGTTTTTGTAAATTTAAATAAGTTGTTGAAACAAAAAAATAAAAAATATATGTCTGAATGATCAAATATACCCAAATGGGTTATTTTTTAAAAAAAAATTTAAAAATTTAAATTAAATTTTTTACTTATGTTAGAGGAAAAGGGTATATGTTATTCCTTTGTATAACGAGGGTTATATAACCTTTAAAATACAAAATGTTGGGGGGTGGGGGTATATTAAGACCTTTTCCCAAGATACAAATAAGTTTTAATGTAAATTAATTAAGTATACTTTTCAATTGTAATTAGTGTGTCTTCAATTTCTTCAGCCACAATAAAGCTTTACAGATTTTTAATGAAGCTAATACTTTCTTGGATAAAATTCTGAGTGGTACCTAAACTAATATTATTTTTAGTTCGCTAGAGCAAAAAAACTCTATGCTTTTTATTTTCTATATTTTGTTCTTATTCTTAAATTGATGAATATTTCTTATGGTTTCATTCGACTCAGGTATCTGATCTTGAAAGACAAAAAATAAAGTTATAGTTTTCTATCCAATCCGAAGAATAAATCGAAGATATCGAACTCATATCAATGAGAGGAAAATTGAAGATACTAATTTATTTTAGGTAACTAACTTTTCTCATTACCAAAAGTGAATATTACACAGCATATAAGAAGATCAACTGTGGGACATAGCCCCCAAAATTATCTTTGTGAAGGATTATTTGAAAAAATGACCATAAGACACCATAGTCACTGCCATATATGATGAGTCTGATCATACGGAGGAGTGTTTTTTTTGCTTTGACTCATGTATTCCTTTCCCTCAAGGCATAGTATGTTGCAGCAGCCAACATCATTTGGCAGATGTCATCTTTCGGGGGTTCTTTCTATAGCATGTAATTCAGCCCATTTCAAATCATCTGACCATTGACCACATGTCTTTTGATCATTTCAACTAGAAGTCCTGCAAAGTCTACTTCCTGCAATTGTTATGATTCTTGAACTGCAACAGAATTCTTGTTTAATTCACAACTCAATATTCACGAAAATGTCATTAGCCTCAGCTAACATATCTGCCCTTCAATTTTGGGGGTGCACAATCGCATACTTAAACCTACATAGAATTGAACAAGTAGACACGTGACATATACAAATTACGTTGAGTGTATCTTCTGCGAATTGTCATGTGGGACACCACCTTCTCGAGGAATGTCTGTGGGTTGTCAGATTTAATGAAAATATAAAATCAATTGGACAAAGCTATTAGAAGAATTGCAAAGAGGGTTTCCTGCAAAAATCATGATTCCTAAGAAAAATATTGATCCATCTTGTTGATAGGCCCTTGAATTGCAACCAGAGTCTTGTTTATTTCATAACTCACTATTCACTTAAATGTCATTGCTTACTTATCAAATCTGTGAAACAGATTGAATTCCATCTCAAAATATGCAAATATATGAAGAACATGAAGATGCTATAAGGTTTTTACAGTTCTCTCATAATGGGAGGTAATTAGCCTTGTTTTTGCTTATTGATTAGTTATTATAAGAGAGGTAATACTTGAAGCAATATTTTTTTGGCCGAGAGGAACTTGTGTCATTTATATTATAGGGCCATGATTACAATAAGCTTCTCACATGTGAAGTAGAGGAGGTTGTTCGACTATGGGATGTCAAATCTTGTGAATATATAGATATATATATGTAAGACTTTGGAATTAAGAAATTAATCTTTGGAGTATACAGGGAAATGCAAAATTTGTAGCCTCTAGATAAAGTTTTCATTGCCAGTGAGAGTGAGGATTCTTGTGCCATATACATGTGAATCCTCAATTCCACTGGCGTTGAAATCTTGATCTAGGACTAAAGAAATACCATACAAGAAAACATTCTAGTTTATTCTTTTATAAATGGCTAAGAGATTTACATTCCCTATATGTTCCCAAGATGGATTTCTTTGGTTCCAAAAACTTTCCTATTTATATCTATACATTCACTAAAGTTTACATCCCATGAACAACCTTCTCTACTCCATAAATGAGAAGCTTATTTTCCCCAAAGTCATGTTATAAATGGCACGGATTCTTAGTAACCAAAAATTGATGCGTCAAGCATATAACCTCCCATTTAATAACCAAAGATTCAACCGATAATGAGGCTATGTAGTTCCCATTATTATATTACAAAATTCAAAAACTATACTTCAGCATTGTTCTTGTAATATCTTGAAAATTTGAGATAGAATCCGATCTATTCTACACGGTGATCCGTAAGCAATAACATTTTAAAGACTACTGAGTCGTAAGGTAAACAAGACTCTAGTTTCAATTTAATGGTCTATTCAACTAGATGGATCAAATTTTTTTCAGAAACCATGTCCGTTGTGGACAACCTTCCTTGAAATTTTTCCTTCTCCTATTGATTGTATTTTCATTATATCTTACATTAAGGGTGTGCACTATTTAAATTAAACCAAAACACCAAGCCATATTTAATCAAATTCTAATTTGGATTGGTTTGTTTGTTTTATTCTTTTATTCAGAATTTAATTTGTTTGATTTTTTTTGTTTGTATTCGGATTAAAAAAAAATCAAAATATCTATAATACATTTACAATATTTAGCTTTAGAATTAAATTGGAATTAACCAATTTCACCCTTTTTGCCTTTTGTCTTTCTTTAGGATTTAGTTTATATATTTCATCTTTAAAAATCTATCATCGGTATACTTTTAATTATTGTGTTTTATGTTTAACTTGTGAGTTATATTAGAAAGTGTGATTAAGAAATTAAATATTATATACTTTTCTTTGTATAATATATATGTCTTTTCAAATTTCAATTATAACTTTTTCTTTGTATATATGTCTTTTCAAATTTCAATTATAACTTTTTCTTTGTATATATATGTCTTTTCAAATTTCAATTATAACCTTGATTATGTTATTAATTAATGAGATAATCTAACAAAATAAAAGTCCAACTGAAAAGAGAAAAACCAAGGCAAACCAGATTTAATTTTGTGTGAATTGGATTATAGTTTTCAAAACCAAAAGCTGAAAAATTCAAACCAAATAATACAAAAAACAAATTCAAACACTCCTATCTGCCACAACAAAGAGAACTTGTTGTTAAGGTGGGGTCCTACATCACAATTATCAGAACCCATCTTTCTCACGAAAGACGGGCCAACAACGTAAGAATTCTTTTTCAAGTTTTAAAAACAGAAAAGACGCCACCTATAGAATTAGAAGAGCTTTACGACACCATTATGCACAAAACAAACTAATAAATTTAATTTAAAGGGTCTGGAAAACTATATGTCGGCAAGGATTCAAGTTACCCTCAAAGGAAAGTGTTAGATACCTTTTAAGCTCCACAAATATGGTAGCCAATTGAATCTGTGAAATATGTGGTGGAAATATGTCGCAAAAAATGTCGCAAATATATATATTGACAAAATATGTAAAACAACAATACAAAACAACTATAAGTAACTTACTAGTTGTTTTATTTTCATAAACTATATGTTTGCTTCATATAAGAAGTCAATTATAGACTGTCATTTTTCATCATTAACCTAACGTACAACGCCTTTATCGGGGTGGTGATTCTACTAATGTTTTGCTTCACGCGTTGGATTCTCCATTAATCGTGGTTGAACTCCAAACAACTTCATTCCATTATGATGTACATGTAATAATTATTCAAAGAGGTGAGAGTATGTTTGTTCTTAAGATTTAACAAATCAAACAAAAATTAAACGATAAAGTAGTAAAGATTCTTAATGAAAATAAGTTCATAATAAGAAAAACAAAAGTTTAAAATGAGTAAGCATATCAAACTAACCACATAAGATTCAGAATAAATATGTATCTCATTTCACTTGAGTGGATTTTAAAATTTTATCAAAATTTACGATATACAACCTAATTACTTCATGTAAAACAATACTTAATAAACTATATCTCGTCGCCATTATAGTGAAAAGATTTAACATGAATTAAAATTTCAATATTGTGAATACTATTGATTTTTAGTCTATGATCACATATATCATTAATAGTTAATATTCTTCATCATTTCTAATCCAATTCATTAAATTCAATGAACCTTAACATAAATTCATTAGTAAATACACTAAGATAATAAAATAAAGCTAAGACTTGATATCACAGATGTAACATTAAATTTATTGAAGCAATCCCCATATTAGAAAGATTAAATAAATTTAAAAGTGAGCGTATGAAATGTACCTTTTTATCAAGGAACTTGACATCAACGACTCTAAAATCATCAATTAAAAAAGAGGTATAATTATTATTATTGTTATTGTTATTGTTATTGTTATTGTTGTTGTTGTTGTTGTTATTGTTGTTGTTATTGTTTGTTGTTGTTGTTGTTATTGTTGTTGTTATTATTGTTGTTATTATTATTATTGTTGTTGTTATTGTTATTGTTATTGTTATTGTCATTGTTATTGTCATTGTCATTGTTATTGTTGTTGTTATTGTTATTATTCTTGTTATTCTTGTTATTGTCATTCTTGTTAGTATTGTTATTATTGTTATTATTGTTATTATTGTTATTGTTATTATTATTATTATTATTATTGTTATTATAGTTATTATTGTTATTATTGTTATTATTGTTATTATTATTGTTATTGTTGTTATTAGAATTTTTGTAGATAATGAATACAAAAGTTGTCACGTTGAAAAATAGGTGTGATGACACCCGTCTAATGCCACCACGACAAGTCAATCTAGAACCAAAAAACATGAGGATAGAAATGATGATATTTAAAATATCAATAATATAAATGGAGATAACTTAGTTAAACTCATAATAAATAACCCCAAAACATGGTTGTCGCATCTATAAACCACCAGTGTATTACAACTGATTTGTAAGAAATTACAGGTCTCAAATGTCATTGTTTCTAAATAAAATAAAACCAAAATAAAGGAACAAGAGGTCCCACTGAGATGGTAAATATCTACCTCTTAAATATCCATAGTAAAGTCTCACTAAAGATATGGAGGAAGGACAATTACGAGGATTTGGGCTCGTAACCTACATAAATATAGAAGCAAGAGTGAATACCAAATAATACGGTACTCGGTAAGTAAACACAATACTCAAACTAAAACATTATTGAGCACGGTACTCGAATAACTCTACCCAAACATCCATTAATACAACTTGTAATAAATAACTATAACACATCAAAAATTTAAAAGTTGAAAGGATAGGAAAAATTTAGATTTTTGGCACTGAAGAATGAAGGTTCTACGAGTCCAATCTACATACAGTAAGAAATCCCATGGGCCGTAGGAAGTGAGTCTAGACTTGAAAATGAGTTTTGGAAGTTCATGTTTTTGATGTTTGACCTACGACTTGACACGAAGAATCATAGTAACTTGTATAAGATGTAAATGGAACTCGTGAAATGGATTCATAGATTTCGTTTAAGACCTCAGTCCTACACAAGGGTTTGATGGGTCGTAGTTGGTTCTACTGGTCGTAGGTTTTTCTCGTACAACTGATCTTGACTTAGTGAAATTTTTGACGTAGTAGTTTAAATGGACCATAAAAATGTCTCGTCGAAAGTATGGTGAATTTGAGTTTCTGAAGTTGATTTTACGGTTGACAAGTACGAAACGTAGAAAGTAAAATGAAGTGTAGGTCCGAACCGTAGGGCTATCCGATAGTTATTTCTTAAGGGTATTTATGTCTTTTCCTATCTGTTAAATACATAGACTATGTTATTTTAACCCTAATTCTAAGCTTATAACTACCCTTCTACTCCTGAACGTACCCGACTCCCTCATTCTCTCAATTGTCAATTCCCACCCACATTCATTCTCTCCAAATTATCTCATGTCTCAACGAAGAAAAAGACTAGGGTTTCCATCTTCAAGTATCATATTAATCCATTTATTTGGACTTTGATCCTCAAGGTATGTATGGTTTAATCAATGGGTTTTACCCATTGAGTTTCAAAGATTTCTCTATTCTCGAAAGTCAATTTCATCAATTTGTTAGGTTTTCAAAAATTATGTATGGATTCTATATGTGAGAATTCAATAGTGTGCTTTTCATCTTATCATGATTGTTTTTACTCAGTTAGATGCTTTTCAAATGATTTTATATGATGGCATGCAATTTCCATGATTTTGACTATGAACCCTAAAAGACATGAATTTATGAAGAAGATATGAATCTATGAATGATGTCTTCATGAATGTTATGCATGATTTATGAAAATATATATTTTATGATCTAGGTTTCTTCAAGATGAGTATTAGTGAAATAGTGAAAGGTTTTCTCACCTTAAGAAGTCATGATTTGGTGAAAGATTTTCTCACACATGATTTAATGAGCTACTCTATAATGATTTAAGGTTGGATTAGTAACTTAATTGTGATTTTACACATATGATGACATTTTTTATAAATATGAATATTTTGTTGGGATTTTACTTAGCATCGAGAGGACATTGATGTAGTACCCCGAAAATGACTTAGGTGAAGCTAGAGCCTAACGTGATGGTCATGATGGTTTAAGGTCATTAATTAGTCTATAAAGTGTTATTGAGGCAGTAGCTAATAGCTTAGGTGCATTGGAAGTCAAACGTCAAGGGTCGACCAAGACGTTCGACGACTAAGTCACCTAAATGCCTCGTATATGATTCTATGTGATTATGTGTAATTAGCTTATATGGTTCTTAAATGTGTTTGTATGATGTTTATAGTCAGCATGTTAAGTTTCGTAAAGTTTGGAGGTCAAACGCTCAAGAACGTCTATGACGTTCGAAAGTTGTGCCTAGAAGCGACCTTGTGTGTCTAAGCATGTTTCGTCGAGTTTTACGTGGTCGTTTTGGATGAAACTTATGTGGTAGGTCCTAAACTTGTATACGTACATATTTGGGTTGAAAACGTCCGGGTACGACTCCATATAGGACCCTTAAAGGGTCCCTACGAAAGGACCCCAACTTGGAGACCAACACTGCCAGGCAGTGGCCAAACGACGGACCAGTCGACGGACCGTCGACCAGGCAACGGCCCGTCGATGGCCCCCGTTGATGGATCCATCATGCCTACAGGTTGGGAAGCTCTTGAACCAACCAACGAGACCTCACTGACAGGACGTAAACTAGATTACGGACCGTCGATGCTGGGCGTCGATGAGAGGCTGTTGTCCGTAAGTGTGGAGTTTAAGGGTGCAACGACGGTACCCTATCAACGGGGAGTGGGTGAGACCACGGACCGTCGATGGTCCTAGGTCCTTGCTGCCAGTTTTTTGTTAAGTGAAGGGGTGATATCGTAAATTCTCCCCAAGCCCCTATAAGCCTATGGACGGTTGTTTTAAGTGTCTAAGGGTATTTTAAGTGTGTATAAGTCATTAAACACTCTATTACACCCTAACACTAAGATCAAAACGTGTTCCCTCCAAAAGTTCTTCCAAAAACCTCCATGAGAGTTCAAGGTGAAGATGAAGCTTGAAGATGGGTCTTCAATGGAGTTTCTTCTTCAATGGGCATTGGGTTCTTCAAATAAGGTATTGGAGTTCTTCATCTAAGGTTTGCTATCACCTTAGATCCAATTTCAAAGATGTTTTCAAAATGATTTCAAAAGGATGAAAAGTCCAATTTCTACTCTAAATCATGGGTTCTTGCATGAAAGGTTTTCAAACGTTAAGATATGATGTTATTAATGTTAAATTGATGTTTTCCAATGAAATTCTCCATGGACCCATGATCTTCTCAATTCTATAATTTTCACTAAAATATGGGTGAATTGACTATATTTTGAGATTGATGAATTCATGTGTAGATTGATGTGGGCTTTTGAATGATGTATATATTATGTATGAATGATATATAGGTTGTTTCAATTTGATTAATTGAGTAATGAATACTCTTAGATCTTTTGACTATTAGGCTTATTGAATTGATATGAACTTAATGCTTATAGATTCTAGTGTAGTTTCTTATGGGCTTTCTAATGATATAAGGATTGTATTCAATCGATATCTAATTGCTTTTAGATTGATAATTGTAGATTGAATTGACTTAGATTCATTGATTATTATGATCTATGCTTTGAATTGATGTTCATGGCCATGGGTAAGGGCCTTATGGTATTGAATTGAATGGTTTGGCTTTGGATTGAAGTGATGAGATCAAGTGGGTGGTATGCTTCCCAAACTCTTTTATTATTGTGTATGTTTAATGTAATTTAGCTTTTGGATTATATGAGATTGGTATGGTCCACTTATGGTGGCGGTGTTATGTGAATTGATGTGGCCTTATCGGCGTTACTTAAAGTATATTGATGATCATGGCCTTGTCGGCACTACTTGAACTTATATGACTATTTGTGTAGTTGATTATATGAAGTATGATTATATCTACCTATATGTGAAGTAATGTGAAAGTATGTGTTAGACTCTTGATGTTATTTAGGTAATCATGTTATGCTTTGACTATGTGTTTAGGGTGTAGTCTTAGAGTAGATACATGGTTATTCCTAAAGTGGTTAGATGAGCCTAAAATGGTTAATTTGATGATGTTAAGGTAATGAATAGGTTGACTAAATAAGGTTAAGGGTCATTCCTAAGTGTCTAAAGAAAGATAGGCTATATGTGTTAAATGGAAGTATGTTGTGTCTTGTTTAGGTAGACTTATGTCCCTTACTTGATGCTTATTTTACTATGTGATGTCTTGACTTAGGAACCTAAAGGGTCTTAGTCTTTAATAAATGAATATAGGTGAGACCTTCAATGATAAGGGGGTCATTTATGTGGAACCTTGAACCAAGTGGTAAGGTTATGAATCGTGAAGTAGTTAGCCGTAATGGTATCCTTCATGTAATGAGTGATGGACTTAAGGTTGATTGGCTGGAACGGCATCATATCATACCTTAGGAAAGTCGCGATGACCTTCTTGTCGCCATAGTGAGATATGCCCTAGTGGACCTTGCTTTGGTAGGGTAAATGTAATTGGGTCATGAACTTGATATGGGACCCCTTTATATGAACCTTAATGTGAATTAATCTATGAGAAATAAGGCTAGCAACGAGTGAATATGGTAAGGGAAAGTAGTTCTAGTTAAGTATGAGACTAGAATACAAAGTATGCCCTTCATATTCCCTAACCATGTGCCTACATGGGATGTCCATGTTTTACCATTGGCAAGTAGAACACCTCATCGGAGTAGGATAGAACTCCGGATTCCATGCTTTGCTACCATGGTCTATGTCGGTTATTTCCTATTCTCATCATATGGGATACCCACTAGCATTAGAGAAGTCTATGAAGTTTAGGTGGTGGTATGGGACGCTACTTAGACATTACACAATAGACTTTGAAGATGTTAGTGAGAGTCCCTAGGTCTTCTTTAAGACCATTATTTGAATGTCATTATGTGATGAATATCTTTTAAATGAACTAAGTAATGTAATGACTTAATATAGGAAAGCATGTTAATTGAATAAGTTCCTTTCTAGAGTAATTACGGTTTTTCTAGTTAAGGTGTGAAGGGGGCAATGGAATGGTCACTTCATTTCTTAGTTAGATGAGTCTTAATAAAGATTCTAGTTAGTCAATATGTTTGACTATGTGGACATGATTCTAACTTAGGTAAGTCTTAAGGAATATTTAGGTAATCTTGAAGTGGTCAATCATGGACGTTATCTTCTTGAGTTACTTGAGTAGGTCTTTGGATAACCTTTGAAAGAAGAATGTCATGTTTGATGTATACTATTGTATTAAGTAAGAATGATTCTATCCTAGGTAGTCTATAGGATCCCTGGTGTGTGTGATAGGGATTGTATGGGCGGTCTCTCCATACTCACTCAAGTGAACATTGGAATCACCTTTTGTAGGAGGATCTTATGTTTTGTTTGTTGATGTTTGTAGGCGTGTATGTGTCTCATTATGAGTAATCTTAAGGATCGTTTAGGCACATCTAGAGAGGGTGTATGGGCGGTCTCTCTTTGTATGACTTAAGTGAAACTTAGGATACCTTTAGTGAGGAGACGACATGCCAAATGATGTCATACGTGAAGCTAGGGGACTTCACTGTACAGTGAAGGGACTTCACTGTAACAGTGAAGTACTCACTGTAATGTTTTTCTTAAATTGTGATAATTATTTAAATGATTTTCTTATGTATTTCTAATGCGATAAATGATGTTCTTATTATTATATTATGATGTTTTAAACCGAAATTCATGAAAAGCATGTTTTTAACTAAATGTCCCTTTTTCAAGGTTTTTTCATGGCTTCCATACTTAGTACATCTAATGTGCTAACCCCTTCATTCACTTTTTGAATAAAGTGTAGGGAATTGGATGCCTTGATGTACCATGGATGACAGATAGGTTTATAAGAGTTGAAGATGAAGTATTGGTGAGTCCTCATCGATTCGAGGACAATATCCACACGTTCTTTATGTTAAAGTTTATGTCTTGTATGGGATTAGTCCCAAGTCTTGTATACTCTAAGTTTAGATGGTTCAAGGGTTGTAAAGGTTTAATGTTTTAAATGAAGTATTCCGCTTATATTGTTTATGAAAAGAAAGGTTTTAATTCTTACGCATTTTTAGCATGTTATTATGCAATGAACGATACGATAGGCTTGTATAAGACCTCCGAGAGGTCGAATACGCCGGTCGCAATCCAAGATTGCACTCTAACTTCTAGGGTGTACTTGAGGGTCGTGACAAGCTTGGTATCAGAGCATAATGTTTGGGAGTGTCGTAGTTGTGTCATGAACCACATCGAATAGAATCTTGTTTATAATGTGAAGCGCGCCACATTATAAATAAGAGGCTATTGGGTGCTAAGAAAAGTTTCACTTCTTCATTCATCTAATCGTGCCTAAGAGCCTTGTCTATGGTGTCTTTCTCTTGTCTTCCTTATGTGTTGGTCATTTGAGTGTGACCTTATGAGGTTTGGGTTGAGGTAGAGAAAAGATGAGGTGTGCCTTGTTAGGTGAGGTGTAAAAGATGGTGTTGATGACCTATAATTGGTTTAGTTACCTTTTGAAGGGTAGTGGAGTTGGAAAAGAATGGTAAGGTATAGAGTTAAAAATGTGAAAAGAGTAATGGTGAGTTCCTTTTAGTAAGGGGGATGTAATGACTAGATGGTTGAACCTTTAGAGTCTTTAGTTTCATGAATTAGACTTTGGGTGAGAAGGTATTAGTAAGGTTAAGGTGCCTTGAGGATTCCTTGCGGTAGAGGTTAAGTTGACCTTAGAATGGGTTTCTCCTAAGTAGGGGAGTATGGTGAAGAGTATGGTTGTTTTGGAGTAAGGTACCCTTAACTTTAATATATGTGTATATTCAAGCCTAAAACAAAGAGTTCTTGGTGACTTGATTTGTATAGGAGTTATTGTGGAAAATGAGTTCCTAACTGTAACACCCCGTAGCCAAAACAGACCAAAAATCATTTTTTCAGAAAGATCTACAGGTGCAGCCAACGATGGCATCGACGGATAGTAGCCGACCCACGGTCCGTCCTCCACAACCGTCGATGGGATCAGAAACTCCCAAAAATTTCAGCCCAGAAAAATTGGTTAAGTCTTGGACGATGGACGGACTTACGGTTCGTAGGTCAGACGACGGTCCGTAGTCTGTGACCATCGATCAAGACTCCCTTCACCCACTCTCTGACAAGAGCTACGGATGGCCAGCACGGTCCGTAGGTGGAAAATTTGCAGATATTTAAGGGGAAATGCAGTTGGGTCAACTTCAAATGGTCCTACCTTTTAGCACAAAATTAATTAGGTGTCCTTTGTCCTACCAACAGATATATAATTGAATTATCTTTCCATAGCCACCGACCTTGCTAAAATCAGACCTCAGAGTAAAAAGTTATGCCCATTTTAGTAAAGGCCTGTCGAACAGGCCCAGTCGACGGACCCAACGACGGGGCGTCGGTCAGACGACGGACCGTCAGTCCTGGCCATCGTTTGGTCCGACAGCTTTTTTCCCAGGGGTCTTTTTGACCTTTCCCACTCCGTTTAAACCCTAAGTTACGTCGTTTTCACCCTAAATCATCAGATTTTAGTCAGTTTAAGCATAGAAACATAATTAAAACATATCCAAGACAAATCATTAAATCAAAACTTAGAAAATTAGAAGCAAGAGAGGAGAAAAAGCTCAAGAACCCTAGTTCAAGAACGCCACAAGCTCCAGCAGTTCCAGCCCCGAAACTTAAGTATTTTTCCGTGGATTTCATCACCAGGTATGTGGGATTTCACTAGTGGGTTCCTTTCACCCATTGGGTCCCTAGTTTTCAGTGAGTTCTTGATTCTCTTGTCATGATTAAACCTAGGGTTTCTAGAACTTTGATAGAACTTCATGAATTTATTAAATATATGTTCCAAATTAGATTATCATGTTATTACTCAGATTATCACATGAATTCAGAACCCTAGCTTTGTATTTCTTTAGTTCTTGAATTACAATGCTAGGTCAGATATTTCAGACACTTCAGATATACATGCCTCGGTAATAAATGCATATTTACCAGATTAATTGTTGCATTCTCAGTTTGCATGTTCAGTTTTGAGCTATCTAGTATTTACAGAAACTCAGACATAATTAGTTAATTTACAGAATTCATTGGGAGTAGTATAATACCGAGTTGGACTAGGGCTTAGCGTACCCAATAGTCCCAGAAGTACTAGCCAAGTAGGTTGTAAGTCCCCTCTGTGGGCAATCAGTTTAGTGATCACGCCAGCATGCCTTTATACCTTTGGCAGGGTATATTGGGTCCTCTCGATGGGGCGTATACATCGGACTCCACATTTAGCTCATGTGGTTTTATTATAGGTTTTTAGTAGCTTCTACAGTTCAGTCAGACTCTCTGCATTGACCATTTATCAGTATATTCAGTATTCAGTTTCAGCATGTTATAAATTGGTCATTGCATTCAGTTATCTCAGAAATTCAGTATATTATGTTCAGTTTATTATACTTGCTTTTGTGCTTGTTCAGTTATGTTTTATTTCAGCTTTACTCCATCCTACATGCTCAGTACCTTTCAAGTACTGACGCATACGTGTGCTACATCTTCTCGTGATGTAGGTTCAGGTTCTCAGCATCCAGATCACGCATAGATCAATTTTCGATCTCTAGTTCAGCAGATTCAGTGGTGAGTCCTCATTCTCTGAGGACAATAGTCATGAGTTTCTTTTCAGTATTTAGTCTTTTGGTTTCAGTTTTTGCTAGATTTAGCTGGGGCTTGTCCCAGTATTTCTAGTCCAGTTTAGAGGCTATTTTCAGACATAGTTAGATTCAGCTTAGTATTGAGTTAATATTTCTTTTGTATTAAACTCATTGTTTTCATATTATATCAATTTTAGCATATGGTATTCCCCATCTTTTCAGATTAAATTATGATTTAGCTTCCGCATCAGTTTATTATTCTTTAGTATGCTCATGATCATGCCAGCAGGGTTAGCTTGGGATCACTTGTGGTCCTAGGTTCCGTGTCCGCATCTCGGGGGTAGCTCGGGGCGTGACAAAAATTGGTATTAGAGAATTAGGTTCAAGAGTTCTAGGATGTCTTAAAAGCCGCACAAAGTAGAGTCCTTTTCATGGGTGTGAAGTGCACCACATCTAATGAGAGGGAGGTTATGAAGTGTTTTAGGAAAACTTCACTTTCTTGTTACTCTTATCGTGCGTAAGGTATGATATTATTCCATTCTATCTTGATGTTCTACGTTTCAGATCATGCCTCCTCGTAGAGCTAACGCTAGGAATGCGAATGCCAGAAATGCAAACGCAGCTCCTCCAGTCCCAGATCAAAAAGTCTCCAATGCTGAGTTCAGGAATGCCACACAGATGTTGGCTAAGAGTATGACACACCAGAACAATCGGGTTCAAGATCCTCTGAATGAAAATGGTGGATCAGCAGCAGCAAGGGTCCCTGACTTTGTTAGGATGAATCTACATGAGTTCTTAGGATCGCAGACTAATGAAGATCCTCAGAATTTCTTGGATGAAATCAAGAAGATCTTTGAGGTGATGTAGGTTACTGGTAATGATCGGGTTGAGTTGGCGTCATACCAGCTGAAAGACGTGGCTCATATCTGGTACACTCAGTGGAATGAGAATAAGGGTGCAAATGTAGCTCCTATTACTTCGGAGTGCTTTAGTGAGACTTTTCTCAACAGGTTTTTCTCAATAGAGTTGAGAGAAGCAAAATCCCAAGAATTCATGAACTTGAGGCAGGGAAACATGACAGTCCAAGAGTATGGGATGAAGTTTAACCAACTCTCCAGGTATGTTCCTCATATGCTTGCTGACTCTAGGGCTCAGATGAATAAGTTCTTGTATGAAGTATTAGATTTGGTGAAGACAGAGTGCAGAAATGCTATGTTGCTTGGAGATATGAACATCTCTAGGCTTATGACTCATGCTCAGCTGGTTGAGGGTAATAAGCTTAGGGAACCGGCTAAGGAAAATAAGAAGGCTAGGACTAGGAACTATGACTATTCTCAGTAGAAATTGGGTGGTGGAAACCGCTCGCAGGGTCAGCAGAAGTTTTCACCTCCAGCCCCTTCATCAGCTAGTGTTCCATCCTCCAAGAATAGGTATGACCAGAAAGGCAGAGCACCAGACTCTAAGTCTCAGGGAAGAGTTTCAAGCACCAAGACTTACCCCGCTTGCCGTAAGTGTGGTAAGAACCATCCGGGCGAGTGTCTTGCAGGAAAACAAGGATGTTTTGGATGTGGTCAGTCTGGTCACAGGTTGAGGGACTGTCCTTCTAGACAGGGTCAAGGAGGTGGTAATGGTAGAGCTCAGTCTACAGATTCAGCAGCACCAGCAAGTCGCCCAACTCAGCAGGGTAACTCATCTGGTACAGGTGGCGGTCAGCGCCAGAACAGACTTTATGCTCTTCAGGCTCGCCAGGATCATCAGGAAGGTTCTCCTGATGTAGTCACTGGTACGTTATGAGTCTTTGACCTTGATGTTTATGCATTGTTAGATCCAGGGGCTACTCTTTCTTTTGTAACTTCTTATATAGCAGTACAATTCAGTGTCAGTCCAGAAACTCTCTCAGAACCCTTCTCAGTCTCTACTCCAGTCGGTGACCCAGTTATAGCTAGACGGGTATACAGAAATTGCCCTGTCACAGTCTCTCAGAAAGTCACCTCAGCAGATCTAGTAGAGTTAGAAATGGTAGACTTCGATGTCATTCTAGGCATGGATTGGTTACACTTATGTTATGCCTCAGTCGATTGTAGAACTAGGATTGTTCGTTTTCAGTTTCCAGATGAACCAAGATTAGAATGGAAGGGTAGTAGCTTAGCGCCTATGGGTCGATTTATTTCTTACCTTAAGGCCAGAAAGATGATATCTAAGGGTTACCTCTATCATCTAGTTAGGGTTAAGGATTCTAGCCTTGAAATCCCAACTCTTGAGTTAGTTCCAGTAGTCTGTGAATTTCCAGAAGATCTTCCCAGAGTCTCTCCCAAAAGGGAAATCGACTTTGGAATTGATCTCCTTCCAGATACCCAGCCTATTTATATTCCTCCTTACAAAATTGCTCCAACAGAACTTAAGGAATTGAAAGAGCAGTTGAAAGACCTTCTAGATAAGGGCTTCATCAGACCTAGTATTTCACCATGGGGTGCACCAGTGTTGTTCGTAAAGAAGAAAGATGGTTCTCTCAGAATGTGCATTGACTATATACAGTTGAACTAGGTCACAATCAAGAATAAGTATCCCATCGCCAGGATTGATGACTTGTTTGACCAACTTCAGGGTGCTAGTCATTTCTCAAAGATAGACCTCAGATCGGGTTATTATCAGCTCAGAGTCAGAGATAGTGAAATTCTGAAAACATCCTTCAAAACTCGGTATGGTCATTATCAATTTGTAGTTATGTCGTTTGGACTAACCAATGCTCCTGCAGCTTTCATGGATTTGATGAACAGAGTGTTCAAATAGTACTTGGACTTATTCGTTATCGTCTTTATTGATGATATCCTTATTTACTCTAGGAGTGAGGAAGAACATGCAAGTCACTTGAGAATTGTTCTACAGACTCTCAAGGATCGCCAGTTATTCGTTAAGTGTAGCAAATGTGAGTTTTGGTTGCAATCCGTTGCTTTTCTTGGTCACATTGTATCTAGCGAAGGGATCCGTGTAGATTCACAGAAGATAGAAGTAGTGAAACCATGGCCCAGACCTACCTCTGCTACAGATATCATAAGTTTCTTAGGTCTAGCGGGTTATTACATAAGGTTCGTGGAAGGATTTTCATCCATAGCCTCACCATTGACTAGGTTGACTCAGAAGATGGTCAAGTTCCAATGGTCAGATGATTGTGAGAAAAGCTTCACAGAATTGAAAACTAGATTGACTACAGCTCCTGTCTTGACTCTACCAGAGGGTTTAGATGGTTATGTGATCTATTGCGATGCATCCAGAGTTGCCTTGGTTGTGTATTGATGCAAAGAGATAAGGTTATAGCTTATACTTCTAGACAGCTTAAGGTGCATGAGAAGAACTATCCAACTCATGACCTCGATCTTGCAGCAGTGGTGTTTGCACTCAAGATATGGAGACAATACTTTTATGGTGTTCATGTAGATGTGTTCACCGATCATAAGAGCCTTCAGTATGTGTTCACCCAGAAAGAGTTGAATCTTCACCAGAGGAGATGGCTTGAGTTCCTTAAGGATTATGATATGAGTATGCATTATCATCCTGGAAAGGCGAATGTAGTAGCCGATGCTCTCAGTAGATTATCTATGGGTGTGTAGCCCATGTTGAGGAATAAAGAAATGAGCTAGTGAAGGATGTTCACAGGCTTACTCGCTTGGGAGTTCGCCTTATGAGAATATCAGACAGTGGTGTAACAATTCAGAATGGGGCAGAATCGTCATTGGTAGTGGAGGTTAAGGAAAAGCAAGACAGTGATCCGATCTTGCTTGAACTTAAGGGTGCAGTCCATATTCAAAGAGTGGAGGTTTTCTCCCAAGGGGGAGATGTTGTACTTCGCTTCCAAGGTAGATTGTGTGTTCCTGATATGGGTGAGTTGAAGCAGCATATTCTTGCAGAAGCCCATAATTCCAGGTATTCCATTCATCCCGGTGCCACTAAGATGTACTGCGATCTGCGGGAAGTCTATTGGTGGAATGGCATGAAGAGGGATATAGCAGACTTTGTGAGTAAGTGCCCCAATTGCCAGCAAGTCAAGGTAGAACATCAGAAACCAGGAGGTATGACTCAAGAGATCGATATTCCTACCTGGAAGTTGGATGTAATCAATATGGATTTCATCACAGGGTTACCTCGTACTCGCAGACAGCATGACTCAATTTGGGTGATAGTTGATAGGATGACTAAGTCTTCTCGCTTTTTGGCGGTTAAGACTACAGATTCGGCAGAGGACTATCCCAAGCTATACATTAATGAAATTGTGAGGTTGCATGGGGTTCCTTTGTCTATCATCTCAGATAGAGGTCCTCAGTTTACCTCTCATTTCTGGAAGTCATTTCAAAAAGGTCTTGGTACTCAAGTTAACCTTAGTACATCATTTCATCCACAGACGGATGGGCAGGTAGAGCGTACCATTCAGACCTTAGAGGATATGTTGAGAGCTTATGTGATCAATTTCAAAGGTAGTTGGGATGATCACCTTCCTCTTATTGAGTTTTCCTACAATAATAGCTACCATTCCAGCATTCAGATGGCCCCTTATGAGGCTTTATATGGGCGTAGATGTAGATCTCCTGTTAGTTGGTTTGAAGTAGGTGAGCAGCTTTGATAGGGCCAGATTCAGTCCTTTATGCTATGGAGAAAGTGCAACTCATTAGAGATAGACTTAAGACAACCCAAAGTCGTCAGAAATCTTATGCAGATGTAAGGATAAGGGAACTAGAGTTCCAAGTTGATGATTGGGTTTTTCTGAAAGTCTCACCTATGAAAGGGGTGATGAGATTTGGAAAGAAAGGGAAGCTCAGTCCTAGATATGTAGGCCCTTACAAGATCTTGAAAAGGGTTGGCAAGGTGGCATATGAGTTGGAGTTACCAGCAGACTTAGCAGCAGTGCATCCGGTCTTCCACATCTCACTCTTGAAGAAGTGTATGGGTGACCCAGCCTCTATAGTGCCATTGGAGAGTGTGGCGGTGAAAGATAGTCTTTCTTATGAGGATGTACGTACCAGTTGAGATTCTTGTCAGGTTAGAAGGTTGAGAAACAAAGAAGTCACTTCAGTCAAGGTTCTGTGGAGGAGTAAGTCCATAGAGGGAGCAACTTCGGAAGCAGAAGCAGCCATGAAAGCCAAGTATCCTCACCTATTTCCTTCCGATTCCACTCCAGCTTGAGGTAATAATTCCTCTTCAGTTTTCCAGTCATTCATGTGTAAATTCAGTTTTAGAATCATGTCTCCTCAGTTTGTACTTTCATTTTCAGCGCAATTGCATGTACTCAGAACTCAATTCAATCAGAAATTAAGTTCTCAGCGTTTAGTAGTGGGGTTTGCAGCTCTCTCTCTATTTCATCTAGTTTGGTCTTCATTCGAGGACGAATGTTCCCAAGGGGAAGATAATGTAACACCCCATAACCAAAATAGACCAAAAATCAGTTTTTTAGAAAAATCTACAGGTGCAACCAACGGTGGCATCGACGGACCGTAGCCTTACCCACGGTCTGTCCTGCACAACCGTCGATGGGATCAGAAACTCCCAAAAATTTCAGCCAAGAAAAATTGGTTAAGTCTTGGACGACGGACGGACTTACGGTCCGTAGGTCAGACGACGGTCCGTAGTCCATGACCGTCGATCAAGACTCCCTTCACCCACTCTCTGACAAGAGCTACGGATGACCAGCACGGTCCGTAGGTGGAAAATTTGCAGGCAGTTAAGGGGAAATGCAGTTAGGTCAACTTCAAATGGTCGTACCTCTTACCACAAAATGCATTAGGTGTCCCATGACCTACCAACAGATAGATAATTGAATTATCTTTCCACATCCACCGACCTTGCTAAAGTCAGACCTCAGAGTAAAGAGTTATGCCCATTTTAGTAAAGGCCTGTCGAACAGGCCCAGTCGACGGACCCAACGACGGGGCGTCGGTCAGACTACGGACCGTCAGTCCTGGCCGTCGTTTGGTCTGATAGCTTTTTTCCCAGGGGTCTTTTTGACCTTTCCCACTCTGTTTAAACCCTAAGTTATGTCGTTTTGACCCTAAATCATCAGATTTTAGTCAGTTTAAGCCTAGAAACATAATTAAAACATATCTAAGTCAAATCATTAAATCAAAACTTAGAAAATTAGAAGCAAGAGAGGAGAAAAAGCTCAAGATACCTATTTCAAGAACGCCACAAGCTCCAGCAGTTCCAGCCCTGAAACTTAAGTATTTTTCCGTGGAATTCATCACTAGGTATGTGGGATTTCACTAGTGGGTTCCTTCCACCCATTGGGTCCCTAGTTTTCAGTCAGTTCTTGATTCTCTTGTCATGATTAAACCTAGGGTTTCTAGAACTTTGATAGAAATTCATGAATTTATTAAATATATGTTCCAAATCAGATTATCATGTTATTAATCAGATTATCGCATGAATTTCAGAACCCTAGCTTTGTATTTCTTTAGTTCTTGAATTACACATGCTAGGTCAGATATTTCAGACACTTCAGATATACATGCCTCGGTTATAAATGCATAATTACCAGATTAATTGTTGCATTCTCAGTTTGCATGTTCAGTTTTGAGCTATTTAGTATTTACAGAAACTCAGACATAATCAGTTAATTTACAGAATTCATTAGGAGTAGCATAATACCGAGTTGGACTAGGGTTGAGCGTACCCAATACCCAGAAGTACTAGCCAAGTAGGTTGTAAGTCCCCTCTGTTGGCAATCAGTTTAGTGATCACGCCAGCATGCCTTTATACCTTTGGCAGGGTATATTGGGTCCTCTCGATGGGGCGTATACATCGGACTCCACATTTAGCTCATGTGGTTTTATTATCGGTTATTAGTAGCTTCCACAGTTCAGTCAGACTCTCTGCATTGACCATTTATCAGTATATTCAGTATTCAGTTTCAGCATGTTATAAATTGGTCATTGCATTCAGTTATCTCAGAAATTCAGTATATTATGTTCAGTTTATTATACTTGCTTTTGTGCTTGTTCAGTTATGTTTTATTTCAGCTTTACTCCATCCTACATGCTCAGTACCTTTCAAGTACTGACGCATACGTGTGCTACATCTTCTCGTGATGTAGGTTCAGGTTCTCAGCATCCAAATTACGCATAGATCGATTTTCGATCTCCATTTCAGCAGTTCAGTGGTGAGTCCTCATTCTCCGAGGACAATAGTCATGAGTTTCTTTTCAGTATTTAGTCTTTTGGTTTCAGTTTTTGCTAGATTTAGCTGGGGTTGTCCCAGTATTTCTAGTCCAGTTTAGATGCTATTTTCAGACATAGTTAGATTCAGCTTAGTATTGAGTTAATATTTCTTTTGTATTAAACTCATTATTTTCATATTATATCAGTTTTAGCATATGGGTATTCCCATCTTTTCAGATTAAATTATGATTTAGCTTCCGCATCAGTTTATTATTCTTTAGTATGCTCATGATCATGCCAGCAGGGTTAGCTTGGGACTTGTGGTCCTAGGTTCCGTGTCCGCGTCTCGGGGGTA
The DNA here is from genome assembly GCA_016801875.1 of Solanum sitiens. Classification (NCBI taxonomy): domain Eukaryota; kingdom Viridiplantae; phylum Streptophyta; class Magnoliopsida; order Solanales; family Solanaceae; genus Solanum; species Solanum sitiens. The sequence continues at coordinate 1,041,997 of JABWTJ010000015.1, forward strand.
GCTCGGGGCGTGACACTAACATTCTCCTTATGATATTCATGCTTGTTTGAAATTGAATTTCATAAATTCTTGCATTATGTGTTTTATGAGGCCATGACTATGTTTTAAAAGTGTTTATATGATGTTCCCTTGCATATTAACATGTCTATATAATGAATTGCCTAAAAGTTGCATTTTTGGAAAAATTGCACAATTCACTGTAGCATGGATCACTGTTCACTGTGAAGTTTTTTGAAAATTGACTAATTGATTCTTTGGTCTAAAATTATTGTTATATGGTTAGAACTGATGTATATGAGCATGCTAAGGAAAAGAAAACGAGTTTTTACTATTTGGAGTTAAGGAGATGAGTTTTGTAGCATAATGAGTTATAGAATCCTATTCTAATTGCTTGTTGTGTTGTAATTCTCTTCATGGTGTACAATTTATGTTTTCTCCTTGATTATGTGTTATGTGGTTTGGTTATGATTTGCTTACTGAATCCTTACTCTTGAAAGTGTTCGGAGAGTGGCAAGTGTCATTCGAGGACAAAAGTTGTCCAAGTGGGGGAGAATGTAAGACCCCGAAAATGACTTAGGTGAAGCTAGAGCCTAACGTGGTGGTCATGATGGTCTAAGGTCCTAAATTATTCTATAAAGTGTTATTGAGGCAGTAGCTAAGAGTTTAGGTGCATTGGAAGTCAAACGTCAAGTGTCGACCAAGACGTTCGACGACTAAGTCACCTAAATGCCTCGTATGTAATTCTATGTGATTATGTGTAAAGCATGAGCTTATATTGTTCTTAAATGTGTTTATATGATGTTTATAGTCATCATGTTAAGTTTCGTAAAGTTTGGAGGTCAAACACTCAAGAACGTCTATGACGTTCGAAAGTTGTGCCTAGAAGTGACCTTGTGTGTCTAAGCATGTTTCGTTGAGTTTTATGTGTTCGTTTTGGATGAAACTTATGTGGTAGGTCCTTAAGTCTTATACGTGCATATTTGGGTTGGAAACATCCGGGTACGACTCCACATAGGACCTTCAAAGGGGCCCTACGGGAGGACCCAACTTGGAGACCAACACTGCCAGGCAGTGGCCAAACGACGGACCGTCAACCAGGAAAAGGCCCGTCGATGTCCCCCGTCGTTGGAGCCATCATGCCTGCAGGTTGGGAAGCTCCTGAACCAACCAAAGAGACCCCACCGACGGGACGTCAACTGGCTTACGAACCGTCAATGGTGGGCGTCGATGGGAGGCTGTCGTCCGTAAGTGAGGAGTTTAAAGGTGCAACGACGGGACACCATCGACGGGGTGTGGGTGATACCACGGACCGTCGATGGTCACGTCGATGATCCCAGGTCCTTGCTGCCAGTTTTCTGTTAAGTAAAGGGGTGATATCGTAAATTCACCACAAGCCTATATAAGCCTATGGACGGTTGTTTTAAGTGTCTAAGGGTATTTTAAGTGTGTATAAGTCATTAAACACTCTATTACACCCTAACACTAAGATCAAAACATGTTTCCTCCAAAAGTTCTTCCAAAAACCTCCATGAGAGTTCAAGGTGAAGATGAAGCTTAAAGATGCGTCTTCAATGGAGTTTCTTCTTCAATTGGCATTGGGTTCTTCAAATAAGGTATTGGAGTTCATTATCTAAGGTTTGCTATCACCTTAGAGGCAATTTTAAAGATGTTTTCAAAGTGATTTCAAAAGGATGAAAAGTCCAATTTTTACTCTAAATCATGGGTTCTTGCATGAAAGGTTTTGAAACGTTAAGATATGATGTTATTAATGTTAAGTTGATATTTTCCAATGAAATTCTCCATGGACCCGTGATCTTCTCAATTCTATAATTTTCACTAAAATATGGGTGAATTGACTATGTTTTGAGATTGGTGAATTCATGTGTAGATTGATGTGGCCTTTTGAATGATGTATATATTATATATGAATGATTTATAGGTTGTTTCAATTTGATTAATTGAGTAATGAATACTCTTAGATATTTTGACTATTAGGCTTATTGAATTGATATGAACTTAATGCTTATAGATTCTAGTGTAGCTTCTTATGGGCTTTCTAATGATATAAGGATTGTATTCAATCGATATCTAATTGCTTTTAGATTGATAATTGTAGATTAAATTGACTTAGATTCATTGATTATTATGATCTATGCTTTGAATTGATGTTCATGGCCATGGGTAAGGGTCTTATGGTATTGAAATGAATGGTTTGGCTTTGGATTGAAGTGATGAGATCAAGTGGGTGGTATGCTGCCCTAACTCTTTTATTATTGTGTATGTTTAATGTAATTTAGCTTTTGGATTATATGAGATTGGTATGGTCCACTTATGGTGGAGGTGTTATGTGAATTGATGTGGCCTTGTCGGTGTTACTTTAAGTATATTGACGAGCATGGACTTGTCGGTACTACTTGAACTTATATGACTATTTGTGTAGTTTATTATGTGAAGTATGATTATATCTACCTATATGTGAAGTGATGTGAAAGTATGTGTTAGACTCTTGATGCTATTTAGGTAATCATGTTATGCTTTGACTAAGTGTTTAGGGTGTAGTCTTAGAGTTGATACATGGTTAGTACTAAAGTGGTTAGATGATACTAAAATGGTTAAGTTGATGATGTTAAGGTAATGAATAGGTTGACTAAATAAGGTTAAGGGTCATTCCTAAGTGTCTAAAGAAAGATAGGCTATATGTGTTAAATGAAAGTATGTTGTGTCTTGTTTAGGTAGACTTGTGTCCCTTACTTGATGCTTATATGACTATGTGATGTCTTTACTTAGGAACTTAAAGGGTCTTAGTCTTGAATAAATGAATATAGGTGAGACCTTCAATGATAAGGGGGTCATTTATGTGGAACCTTGAACCAAGTGGTAAGGTTATGAATCGTGAAGTAGTTAGCCGTAATGGTATCCTTCATGTAATGAGTGATGGACTTAAGGTTGATTGGCTGGAACGGCATCATATCATACCTTAGGAAAGTCGCGATGAGCTTCTTGTCGCCATAGTGAGATATGCCCTAGTGGACCTTGCTTTGGTAGGGTAAATGTAATTGAGTCATGAACTTGATATGGGACCCCTTATGAACCTTAATGTGAATTAATCAATAAGAACTAAGGCTAGCACCGAGTGAATATGGTAAGGGAAAGTAGTTCTAGTTAAGTATGAGACGAGAATACAAAGTATTCCGTTCATATTCCTTAACCATGTGCCTACATGGGATGTCCATGTTTTACCAATGGCAAGTGGAACACCTCATCAGAGTAGGATAGAACTCCGGATTCCATGCTTTGCTACCATGGTCTATGTCGGTTATTGCCTATTCTCATCATATGGATACCCACTAGCATTAGAGAAGTCTATGAAGTTTAGGTGGTGGTATGGAACGTTACTTAGACATTGCACAATAGACTTTGAAGATGTTAGTGAGAGTCCCTAGGTCTTCTTTAAGACCATTATGTGAATGTCCTTTTGTGATGAATGTCTCTTAAATGAACTAAGTAATGTAATGACTTAAGATAGGAAAGCATGTTAATTGAATAAGTTCCTTTCTAGAGTAATTACGGTTTTTCTAGTCAAGGTGTGAAGGGGGCAATGGAATGGTCACTTCATTTCTTAGTTAGATGAGTCTTAATAAAGATTCTAGTTAGTCAATATGTTTGACTATGTGGACATGATTCTAACTTAGGTAAGTCTTAAGGAATATTTAGGTAATCTTGAAGAGGTCAATCATGGACGTTATCTTCTTGAGTTACTTGAGTAGGTCTTTGGATAACCTTTGAAAGAAGAATGTCATGTTTGATGTATACTATTGTATTAAGTAAGAATGATTCTATCCTAGGTAGTCTATAGGATCCCTGGTGTGTGTGATAGGGATTGTATGGGCGGTCGCTCCACACTCACTCAAGTGAACCTTGGAATCACCTTTGGTAGGAGGATCTTATGTTTTGTTTGTTGATGTTTGTAGGTGTGTATATGTCTCATTATGAGTAATCTTAAGAATCGTTTAGGCACATCTAGAGAGGGTGTATGAGCGGTCTCTCTTTGTGTGACTTAAGTGAGTCTTAGGATAGCTTTAGTGAGGAGACGACATGCCAAATGATGTCATACGTGAAGCTAGGGGACTTCACTGTACAGTGAAGGGGACTTCACTGTAACAGTGAAGTACTCACTGTAATGTTTTTCTTAAATTGTGATAATTGTTTAAATGATTTTCTTATGTATTTCTAATGTGATAAATGATGTTCTTATGATTATATTATGATGTTTTAAACCGAAATTCATGAAAAGCATGTTATTAACTAAATGTCCCTTTTTCATGGTTTTTGCATGGCTTGCATACTTAGTACATCTAATGTGCTAACCCCTTCTTTCCCTTTTTGACTAAAGTGTAGGGAATTGGATGACTTGATGTACCATGGATGACAGATAAGAATTGAAGATGAAGTATTGGTGAGTCCTCATCGATTCGAGGACAATATCCACACGTTCTTTATGTTTAAGTCTTTATGTTTATGTCTTGTATGGGATTAGTCCCAAGTCTTGTATACTCTAAGTTTAGATTGTTCAAGGGTTGTAAAGGTTTGATGTTTTAAAGGAAGTCTTCCGCTTATATTGTTTATGAAAAGAAAGTTTTTAATTCTTACGCATTTTTAGTATGTTATTATGCAATGAACGATATGATAGGCTTGTATGAGACCTCCGAGAGGTCGAATACGCCGGTCACAATCCAAGATTGCACTCTAACTTCTAGGGTGTACTTGAGGGTCGTGACAATTTAGATTGAGGCTCTCCCGTTAGTAGAGAATAGGTCTATAGTAGCAATATCCTTGACCCTAACTATGAAACCTAATAGGATTTGTTTTACAAAGACATAGCTAGTGTATCCACCTAAACTAGAAGCTTAAGGTCTTTGCCTTGTCAAGCGAGGACATCTCTTTTAAGTGTGGGAACAAGACACGGGATTTCACGTTATAGCTCACATGGTCTATTTGTTAATGGTAAATAACCCAAAAAATGAACTAAGTTACTTTCAATGGTTTTATGAAGCTTTCCGTATATTTTAGATGCATTGACCATGTTGATGATTTATGATTCTTCTTTTAAAGTGTTTACTATGGTTTTATCTATGTCATGCATATATAATGTTCTCCTTTATGTGCCTTTATGATCATGTTTTATTTTTTATGCATATCCATCATACTTAGTACATTTCATGTACTAATGCATACTTTTTCTTACATTGTTTAACTATTGTTGGGTCCAAAAATCTTCCTCCTCCCGTTCATGGCTAGTAGATTGCTTGTACTTTATAGAGTTGGTGAGTCATCATGTGCCGAGGACCATGTATCTTTACCTTTCTTTCTTATGTTTTAGTTTTTAGACACTATACTTGGTGTATGGGTTAGGTCCTGACAAATTCCTTGATATATTAATATGTCTTCTCAAGACTATGTTTAGAATTCTACTTTTATGTCAAACTTTTTTGTGATATCAGACTTCCTACATTAAATTCCTGTATTTTCTATTATATTGTGTTGTATGTATTTCAAGTGGGTTATGTAGGTCCTCTCAGGATTTTATACACCATTTCACGTTTAGGATGTACTTTGGGTCGTGAAAACTTTGTATTCATAGCAAAGAGTTTTAGAAAAGATCCTATGATGTGTGACAAATAACTTTGAGTAAAGTCTTGTTCATAAGTGTAAATTGCACCACCGAGGCTACAAAATGTTTAGAAAACTTCACTTCTTTAAGTACTCTAAAGTCATGCCATAGACTCTATATCTTTCAAGATCATTCTCCTGAGTCAAGCCCGCTGCTTTTAACGATATGGTCGACCCCTCCAAAAGCTAACGTGAGAAGGGATGTAGGTGAGCATGTAGAGCTCGAGGTTCTTCAAGTTCTGATTGTTCCTTTGTCCAAGAAAATGAATCATGTTAAGGTTTGAGCTACTTTCCATGTGGTGGCTCAATCTAAGATGGCCTACGCCAATGAAAAGGTCATTGCTCCAGTGAACCTAATTGTGGGTACGGTGGTGACGAGGATAAGAGACTTAATTGCGATGAATCCTCTAGAGTTTAATGGGTGGAAGGTGGATGAAGATCCTAAAGAATTCATTGATGAGGTGTATAAGATAGTTGGAGTTATGGGATTTTCAACGATGGGAAAGGCATAACTGGCTGCTTATCAACTCTAAGGGTATTGCTAAAGTTTCTTTCAACTAATTAATGGAAAGTAGAGAAGGTGGTGAATGGGGTCCTCTTGATTGGGAGACATTCAAAGGACAATTTCTTCATCGTTTATTTCCTCTCGAAATGAGAGAAAGGAAAAGTTCTTGAGTTCATTAACCTCCGACAAGGAAATATGAGTGTGAAAAAGTATGCTTTGAAGTTCACTCATGTCGTGATCCAAAGTACACCTTAGACGTGACATGGCGTAAAAGACCCCTGAGAGGCCTTACATAAGACACTTGACATATATATACATAATATAATAGACAACTATAAGTTTTATATCAATAAGAGAGTTTGACATTAGAAAGAGAAAATCTTACATAATCTTGAAAAGCCATCTATTACATCAAAAAAAATGGTCGGTACATAACCCATACACCACTTACAACATCTAAAACCTAAACACATGTAAAGGCAATAAAAGGGATATGGTCCTCGAAATATGTGGGCTCGCCAAGTCTTTCAATCTACTAAGCAATCCACTAGCCACAAACGGAGGGAGAAGAGTCGTCAAGTCCTAACATTAGTTAAACAATGTAAGCACAAGTATGCATTAGTACATGAAAGGTACTAAGTATGAGGGAAATCCAATAAATTATGAAGCATGATCATAACGGGAAGTAATTGAAATCATGGTATGCATAAACAAGCTAAACATAGCAATACCTTTAAAGAACATCATAAAACATGACATGGTAAATGAATCTTAAAATCATGAGAAAGATCTTCATAAATATTTTAAGGAAAATTTAGTTTACTTTTTTTGGATATTAGCTATAAACCATAATAGATCATGTGAGTCATAACATGGAATCCAATGCAACTTCCACATTGAAAAGGGAGAGTCTACTTTCCAAAGTAGAACCCCGTATCATATCATATGATATATGTTGATACACTAGCTCGAACATTTAAGGAAAATCTATGGGGCACGCAGTATGAAACTAGAGGTTGCTACTAGTGAATATCCTATTTGAGCCTCCACCTCAAAGTTCTCTGTGCTAAGTTATATCCCAACATAATAGGCATTTTCATAAAATTTGCCTCACCAAGACCTTTCATATAAAAATGGTTTCTAAGAATATTTTTAGTTTCATCAATCACATTCATATTAGAGCCAAAGATAAATAAATTATCCACGTATAGGCAAATAATAACATATGAATTATTCCAAGACTTATGATAAATGCACTTATCACATTCATTTGTCTTAAAATAATTTTCAATCATGCTGGAATCAATTTTTTCATGTCGCTGATTAGGTGTATGTCTCAAGCCATATAGGTATTTAGTATGTTTTCTTGGTCTGGTGCAATAAAATACTCGGGTTATTCCATATAGATATCCTCAATTAGGTCTCTATTTACAAAAGAAGCTTTTACATCCATTTGAATTTGCAAATAAAAAATTGCAGTCATAGCAACTAAAAGTCTGATGGATGTAATTCAGGTTACCGGAGAAAAAGTATAGAAGAATTTGACGCCTTCAAGCTGTTTAAAACCTTTTGTAACTAGTATAGCCTTGTATTTATCAATAGATCCACCCGGTTTCAAAAATTATTGTATGACCCAATTGCAACCAATTGTTTTACTACCCGGTGGTAAATCAACTAACTTCTAAGTTTTATTAGAAATTAGAGATTTCATTTCATCATTTATACCTCTTTCCAAAGAAAAAAAATAGAATCATGTGAAGATAATTCTTCTTTCAATGTGAGAGGATCATCTCCAACATTAAACACATAAAACTCAGGACCAATATCTTTTTCTACTCTATCTCATTTACTTTTTCTTAACTCAAAATCATCACTTTTTTTATTTACTAATGTAGAAGTAGAAGAACTAGGCAGTGAAAAATATATTGTTCAATCCTTTGACCCCCACTATTTTTAGAATCAAAAGGAAATTTATTTTCACGAAACATAGTGTGACCTAATTCTATTATAATATTACCTTCAAGATTAAAGAATCTATATGTTGTACTATTTGAAGCATAACCAAGAAAAGTAGAAGTAGTAAATTTCTTACCCAACTTTGTAATATTGGGATCCATTAGCCTCACAAAGGATAGACAACCTCAAACTCTAAGATATCCCAAACTTGCCTTGTAACCTTTCCACAATTCAAAATGTGTCAATTTAGATTTTCTTCTACGAGGCACAAGATTCAACACATAAAAAAAATAGTCAAAATAACTTCACCCCATAAATTAACAGGTGTATGTGACTCAATAAGCATCACATTAGTTAATTCAACCAAAATTCTATTTCTCCTTTCCGCTACACCATTAGATGGAGGGGAATAAGAAAGTGTAGTTTCATGAATTATTGTGCTTGATATAACAAAAGAATTAAATTCATTTGATTCGTATTCATGGACTCTGTAACTTCTAATTATTTTTATTGTTCTTCCAAACTTATTTTCAGCTTCATGGAGATAAACTTCAAAGTTTTCAAAAGTATCACTTTTATCTTTCATCAAGTAACATATGTTAACATAGAAAACTCATCAATAAAAGTCCCACCATCCATCAACATTCTCAACCATGTTTATTTCAATAATTACTGCCACAAAAGTGTAACGACTCTTTTTGGTTGTTTTGAGCACTAGAACTTTTTATTTTATAAAATATTTTTCGATAGATTCTAATTGGGTATTTTGAACTACTTGTAATTACAATTATGAAATTAGTGGGGTAGTTTTAACATTTGAGTTAGTTGGTGGTTAAAGAAGGTAATATTAAAATTGGTAGGGAGGACACTTTCCCTATTTTTATAATTAGTTATATATAATAATTAGGGTATAATTAATCTCTACTGGAAAGGGAGAAACTCACCTGCAGAGGAGCCGCACACGATTTGATGAAAACCAATTCCCTAAACGACTTAAGGTGAGTTTTTATTCAATTTTTCTTGTTACATGTACTATGCGTAGGTGCTGGAATGGTTATTAGTTTCTCAGTGGTGTGAAAGGAAATTAGGTAGAGGTAATGCGGAGATGACTGGTAGTTAAACTGCAAAGGAAAGGGGGGTATCGATTATTACCGCCTTAGTTAGATAATTAGTAATGGGAATTTAATTGCAGACAAACTTGTTCCCTGGAATTGATTTTAGGGTGAGAATTAATTATGGAATGGAAATCCACAAATTGATGCAGTTTATTCAGCAATTAAGGCAATGGACCACACATACATTCCAGTTAATAATAAGAATATATTAAAAGTAATGATGACCACATGATGGGGAAATTATGAGTTAATCATTAGAAGGAATAAGGTACCGTTAATTGCATGTTGAAATGTGAGTAGTGGATCGAATAATCTTATGGGATTTTAATGTTCCTTATATTATTATATTATAAGTTTATATCTTAGTATATTGAGATAATTAATTTAATATTAAGAGTGTTGTATTAGTTGAATACCATTAAAATTATACTAATTGGAGGAATTAAGATTTATCCCTAGGATTGAACTTTAAGAAATCGATTCTATAATTAGGCGAGTTTTTGGGTCTTGGCTAAACATAGACTAATCTGAGTGGTTATAGACTCGTTAACTTACAAATTGTGCAGATATATACTTGATAGATTGGAAAGGTTCAAAGGCATTAAGGAAAGGAAAGACATTGGACAAGTAGTTTCTTGACTTTGGTTCTTCGGGGGAGGTAGGTTATGGTTTATTTCTATTTGATAGATAAACTTTTAATAGCGATTGATATGTATTGAGTGATATTGTGAAGTTTAATATGTGCTTGATTATGTGGTTGTATATCTTGGTTGGGTGGTTTGTGGTTTGCCTACAATTCTGAGTCTGTTAAATTTATAATCTTGAATCCTCTTTATCAAAATGACGCCTTGAATAATGAAGTCTTGACAAAATAATTTAATGAGATAATGGGATCGGAGTGTCACATTCTGACACGGTATAATGGGATCGGAGTGTCACGTTCCGACACGGTATATGGGATCGAAGTGTCACGTTCCGACACAATAACATTAAAGGAAAGGAATCTTGAATTAACTTAATATACTCAATCTCAAATTAAAGAACCCATTTTCCAAATGAGTATGGTGTGGAGGCATGAGTCCTCATATGTGTGTTTGATATTGTGATTGATGGTGTACCTACTATGGTGTTGTGGTCAATGGTTCATGTTGTCTGTTGCTTGCTACCTGTTCAGTATTGTAGCTGATTTTATATTATTATTCAATATATATTGGTTTCTATTTTGGGCTGGCCGATGATACCTACTCAGTACGTGTTTTTTGTACTGACCCCTAATTGTATTTTCTTCTTTGTTCTTTTGTGGAGTACAGCAAGTGTACCATCGACTTCGACTTGCCCTCAGCTCTAGCCAGTTCCAGTACATAAGAGTTCAGGGTGAGTCATTATTTCTAGCTCGTGCTGGATCCTATCATTCACGTCTTGATGTCCTTGAATTTCGGATATGAACCATATTTTTACTTATTTTGGTGTCTTAAATACTCTTATACTTGGTATTTTGAGAATAAATTTCCTTGATGTGATGACTTTCAGATTTTGGGGATAATAAGTGTTAAACCTTAAAAGCTTATTTAATTGGTTACTTAATAAGTTTTGAGCTTCCGCATTTTATTGGTATTCACAGTTGCATTATTCATATATGTTGGGGGTTTAGATTCCTTGGTTCACCCACTTAGGAGGTCAAGTGTGGGTGTCTCTCACGACTTATTTTGGGTCATGACAAAAAGGTTCTTCGGTAAAGTTTACCTGAGGGTTAGGACCACATTTTTGAAATCTGCAAAATCGAGCAATATGCCCATTCTTGCCACAAATAAAAGACAATCTCTTATCTTGAACTTTTGATTTTCTGTTTGGGTATTGTATCCATTATTTTTCTTGGGAGGTCTAACATTATTTTTCTTGAATTGTTTATTCTTAGACTTCAAATAAGTATTTTTGTGAGATTCGTGAGTAGAACTATTTGAAGTAATATGACGATCTGTTCCGGTCGTTATGGAAAAGCCAATGGGAAAGAATTTTGGCCAAAAAACTTTTGAGTGGTGACTTGGAAATTCCTAGCCTAGTCCGGATTTGGATGAAATCTAAGTGAGGTGAGGTCTAGGAATCTTGAAATTAATTTAGATTTAATTACGAACTTGAACACATGAGTGGATAGTCAAGGTGTTAAGGAGCTCGTACGACTTTTCGTAATCGAATTCGAGCGAGTAGAACTCTCGAAACTAATCTTGGCGTGAAATGGTAGTTTTTAAACGCCAAGGTTGAAGATGTGTTGCGAAATGGGAGCTTGGAACTCCAATTACGATCTTCTATCTCCGTGCAGGCCACTGTGTAGCGGGATGGGTCCTACTATAGCAGGCCAGTCGCGACTTAAATAGGGTAAAACTCCGAAACCGAGAGCTAAGAAACAACTCGGGGCAAGTTTTTGACAATTTTCCACCTCTAAGGTAAGGTTTTACTCTCCTAAACCTTTTTTTGATCCGTAGAACTTAGATTCTTGGGTAATTATCCTTAGGGGAGTGTTTTGACCTCTAATTAAAGGGGGGAAAACCCTAAGTTTGGTATTTCGATTTTTGGTTGGCCTAGGGTTTATAATGTAGAGTTTTGAGCAAGAAATGCAGAAGAGACCATCTACGGAGCTTATGACGGTCCGTCGATGCTGTGACGGTCCGTAGGTGGCATCGTAGTGAGGAGAGAAGCTGCTGAAGGAAGATGGGGAAGTCTGACCAAGTGTGGGCCTACGGAAGTTCATGACGGACCATCATAGCTACGACGGTCCGTCTTACTGGTTCTTCATAATGATCAGAGAGTAGTCCCAGTACCCAAATTCCAAGAAGTTAAGTATTTTGGAACGGAGCCCCTCGACGGACCGTCGTGCTTGAAATGGTCCGTCATACCTGTCCGTCGAGGGTAATAAAGAAAGCAGCAGAAGAAGTTGTGAAGTATGGGACGACGGAGGACATGACGGTCCGTCGTGCCCACAACGGTCCGTCACGAGGTCCGTCGACTCAGACGCGTTTGGACAGATTTTCATTAATTAGAAACCTTCTTTTATTAGGTTTTGTCTTTATTATAAATAGTTCGAAAAACCTCGTTTTTGGGGTTAGAGTTTTGGATAATTTTCTCTTGTTCAAGTATTGAAGAATTAATTTCAGTAATTGATACACTTTTTCTGGAATTGATTGTTGGTGTTTTTGTTGATTAATCAAGTGAATTTCTGGATTTTATTCTTTCTAAGTAAGTGCATGAATTCTTATATTAAAAATATAAATAGTGTGATTATGACCATGGGTAACTAAACTCCATAACTAGGGTTATGGGAACCATGGGTAAATAACAAGGTAAAATCTAGCTAATAACAAGTCTTGAATAGTGTCTTGCATGTATTGATAATTCTTTCGTTTAGAAGTCTTTTTAACGGATGGCCAACGTTAGAACTCGCCTTAATGCTACTTGCCGAACCAAGGAGGTAGATAATAGAAAAAGAATTATCAACGTAGATTTAGTGTATACTATCTAATAGGCTAGTGTTGGTTGGTACGTAGTAACAACTTCGTCAAATATCGATTATGATACTTAATATGAGGTAAAGATAAGGTTTAGTAAAGCAACACACGTAGCTGGACCAAGGTGCGGAGTGAAATTCTCTAGATGCCGGACTAAGGATTTAGAGATACCTAACTTATCACTTTGCATGCAAGATATTAGGAAAGAATTGTTATAGTTAGAATTACCGAGTTAGGAGCCTGTGGGCAACACTTAAGCCCTAGTTAATCTCATCACTTGATTAAACTTCAATACTTAAATCTGTTAGCTTATTACTTTAACTTAGTTAATTGTTTTTATTAATTAAAACCCCCTTTTAGTTATTTGTTTTCTCGGAAAATAGTTGACTAAATAGTAGTATAATAGAATAAAGTTAAGTCTGAACCATTTTCCTCGTGGGATCGACCCTAACCTCGTTAGTTGGGTTCTCTACTTGATACGACCGTTTTTACTTCTTATTTGAGAAGTAAGTTTGAGCGTATCAAATTTTGGCGCCGCTGCCGGGGAAAGTGGCTTTGAGATTAACTTAAAACTTATTACTAAAGTTTAGTCATTATTTTCCTAATTTTACTTTATTTGTTGTTTTTGTCTCTTGCAGAACTAACTTCCTTGTATGCCAAATACGCGAAGAGGAAGAGAACCTTTGTTTCCCTACGACCACGAATTAGAGCGTACATTACGAAATATTAATCGAAATTTGGGTATTAATGATGATGATCCCAACCAGAACATCCCTGCTCCAGTTGATGCTCATGGTCAATTATTACCCAAAAATTGTGGTGAAGATGAACAAATGGGACAAAACCCCGCTCCACGCCCTCAAGAGTATTGTAGGGGTTATGATAACATTGCAGACTCTGACGGGCTACTTGTCTTGCCTCCTTTACCACACGGCCACACTTTTGTGGTAACCAGTAGTCTAATGCAAATGCTCACTGCTAGAGGTTTGTTCTCAGGGCTACCTTCTGAAGATCCACATGCCCACATCACTAAGGTAAGGGCAGTGTGCAAAAGTTGTGTACGGAGGCCCGATTTGAACATGGATGTAATTGGGCTAAGAGTATTTCCTCTTTCACTGACGGGAGAGGCTGCTATATGGTTGACTGAGCTCCCTTATAACTCAATCTTCACTTGGAATCAACTGAGGGATGCTTTCTTAGCACGTTACTATTCAGTCTCTAAAAAACTAAACCACAAAGACAGAGTGAACAACTTTGTGGCACTACCGGGAGAGTCAGTTAGCAGTTCTTGGGATAGGTTCACTTCATTCTTGAGAAGTGTCCCCAATCACCGCATCGATGATGAGTCACTGAAAGAATACTTCTATCGGGGATAGTATGATAATAATTAAGCGGTATTGGATACTATAGCGGGTGGTTCTTATGGGGAGTGTCCTTATACTGAGATCGCTGAAAAGTTAGAGAAAATCTTGCGAAATAATAAAGCTTGGAGTACTAGGAAGTCAGATACTGGAAGAAACACCTTCGCAGTATAATCCACACACAACCCAGCCACAGACGAGATTCATGAAGAGATGGCTCAGATGAGAACTGAGCTTGGGTTGGTATTAAAACATGTCACTGGGGGTGCAGAAAAGATAAATGCAGTGAACTACTTGTCTAAACCACCACCACCAAATGATGAATATTATTATGAGGAGGACACCTATGCGGTGAATGAGCAGACGGGGGGTTTCCGGCCGAATGCCCAAGGCTCCAATCAGGAAAATTAGCGCCAAGGTCAAGGAAACCAAGGTCGGAACTATGGTAATTATAACCGTGAGGGTAATTATGTCCGAGATGGAAATTACAACCGCGACAACAACTTCAACAGGGGTAACTATGGTAACAGAAATGATAGGAGTGGGCCCTATGTTCCTCCTCAAAATCGTGAAGTTGCTCCTAGGGATGGTGGAGGTAGTATGGCGCGAGTTGAGGATATGTTGCACGAAATGATGAGGAGGTTCGATGCTAGTGATGAGCACACTAAAGAGTTAAGGAGTGATTTAGCGGGTATTGGGCAGAAAGTCGATACACATGCAATATCGATTAAGCAGCTTGAGTTGCAAATGGCCCAATTATCTGCGACGATGAATACACGACAACCGGGCACTCTCCCTAGCAACACTGTCCAAAATCCAAAAAATGATGGACATTGTATGGCAATCACTACTCAGGGTGGTAAGCAAACCATTGACCCACCTATGTCGTCTGATGCAGAAAAGGTGATAAGAGATAATGATAAAGTGGAGGAGCTTAGTGGTGAGTTAGAAGATAAAATGGGAAAAGATGCTGAAGTGCCTAAAAAAGTGACTCCCATGCCTAGACCACCACCCCTCTTTCCTCAAAGATTAGTGAAAAAGATCGAGGATGGTAAATATCGGCATTTTATAACGATGTTGAAGCAGCTTTCCATCAATGTCCCTTTGGTAGAAGCTCTAGAACAAATGCCCGGTTATGCCAAGTTTATGAAAGATCTGGTTACTAAGAAAAGATCGGTCACTTTTGAGGATGATGATAGAATGCAGCATTGTAGTATTATTGCTACAAGATCTCTAGTGCAAAAGAAGGAAGATCCGGGTGCTTTCACTATTCCTTGTACAATCGGGTTATTACATTCTGCGAAAGCATTATGTGATCTTGGGGCAAGCATAAATCTTATGCCCCTCTAGATTTACAAGAAGTTGGGTTTGGGTAACCCAAAGCCCACTGCGATGCGGCTACTGATGGCCGATCGAACAGTAAAAAGGCTTATTGGGATACTCTATAATGTGCTAGTAAAAGTGGAGTCATTCATATTTCCGGCCGATTTTGTTATTCTTGATTGTGAAGTTGATTTTGAGGTGCCTATTATTCTTGGGAGGCCATTCCTTGCTACGGGTAGAGCCTTAGTTGACATGGAAAAGGGGCAGATGAAATTTCGGTTGAACAATGAAGAAGTGACCTTCAACATTTGTAGGTCCATGAGGCAGAGTGGTGAGCTCCAATCGGTATCTGCGATATCCTACAAAGTTGATAAGTCATCCGAGACACAAATAGAAGAACGTCTAGGTGTAGAAGCACTAGCGGCAGTGATAATGAATTTTGATAGCGACTGCATTGAAGAGTATGGGTCATTAGTCGCAGCTCTCGATCATGGTGATGTTCGGTTTAAACCGAAGAAATATGAGTTAGATATGAAGAATCGCGAGTCTCCACTCGCGAAACCATCTATAGAGGAGGCTCCAAAGTTAGAACTAAAAGCTCTCCAACTTCATCTCTGGTATGAATTCTTAGGGAATGGTGACACTTTACCGGTAATCATTGCATCAGACCTGAATGAACAACAAATTGAGAGTTTGGTGAAAGTGCTTAAAAGGTTCAAAAGAGCTATTGGGTGGACTATTGCGGATATTATTGGGATCCCTCCCGGTATTTGTTCTCATAAAATCCAACTCATGCCTGATCATAAGCCAAGTATTGAGCATCAGAGACGCTTAAATCCACCTATGCAAGAGGTAGTGAAGAAGGAAATTATTAAGCGGTTGGATGCCGGAGTAATATATCCAATCGCTGATAGTAGTTGGGTATGCCCTGTTCAGTGTGTACCTAAGAAAGGGGGAACGACTATGGTCCCCAATGAAAAAAATGAACTTGTTCCAATGAGACCGATTACTGGATGGAGGGTGTGTATGGATTACCGGAAATTAAATGCATGGACCGAAAAAGACCATTTTCCTATGCCCTTCATGGATCAGATGTTGGATAGACTTGCCGGAAAAGGGTGGTACTATTTTCTTGATGGTTATTTGGGGTATAATCAGATTTCTATTGCACCGGAAGATCAAGAGAAAATCACCTTCACTTGCCCATATGGGACCTTTGCTTTCAAGAGAATGTCGTTTGGGTTGTGCAATGCACCTGCCACATTTCAGAGATGTATGATGTCGATATTCTCCGCTATGGTAGAGGACACTATTGAGGTGTTTATGGATGATTTTTCTGTGGTTGGTGACTCCTTTGAGCGGTGTTTGAGTCATTTATCTGAGGTCCTTAAGAGGTGTGAAGACTGCAATCTAGTATTAAATTGGGAAAAATGCCACTTCATGGTGAAAGAAGGTATTATTTCGGGTCATCGCATTTTAGAGAAGGGTATAGAGGTTGATCGAGCTAAAGTCGAGGTAATAGAGAAACTTCCCCCACCTATCTCTGTAAAAGGTGTGAGAAGCTTTCTTGGGCATGCAGGTTTTTACCGGAGATTCATCAAAGATTTTTCAAAAATTGCGCATCCATTGTGCAAATTGCTGGAGAAAGAGTGTAAATTTTATTTTGATGAATCTTGTCTTAAAGCATTCGGCGAGTTAAAAGAGAAGTTGGTGTCTGCACCTATCATTATTTCTCCGGATTGGAGCAGTCCATTTGAGGTGATGTGCGATGCTAGTGGGGTTGCTCTAGGTGTGGTATTGCGACAAAGAAGGGACAAAATCCTTCATCCCATTTACTATGCTAGTAAAGCCCTCAATGAAGCCCAGAAGAACTACACAGTGACTGAGCAAGAGCTACTTGCAGTAGTCTTTGCTTTTGAAAAATTTTGATCCTATTTGCTAGGTACTAGAGTTATAGTGCATACTGACCATTCAGCATTGAGATATTTGATGGCAAAGAAGGATGCGAAACCGAGGTTGATTCGTTGGGTTTTACTACTGCAATAATTTGACTTTTAGGTGAGGGATAGAAAAGGGACCGAAAATCAAGTTGCTGATCACTTGTCCCCTTTAGAAGATAAATCTATGAGAGAGTTAGGGGATAAGACTGATATTGATGATACTTTCCCCGATGAGCATGTATTGGCTGCCTCACAAGACTTGATTCCATGGTTCGCAGATTTTGCGAACTATCTGGCTAGCGATATTGTTCCATCGGACTTGTCCTTTCATCAAAGGAAAAAGTTCATATACGATGTGAAGAAGTTCTTTTGGGATGAACCATACTTATATAAGAGCTGTGCCGATGGGCTTATTCAGCGTTGTGTGCCAGAAGTTGAGATGTTGAGTATTTTAGAGGCATGCCATTCCTCACCTGTTGGTGGACATCATAGTGGTATACGGACCGCTCATAAGATGTTACAATGTGGTTACTATTGGCAACTATTCATCACTATGCTCATGAGTTCGCTAAAGCATGTGATAGATGCCAAAGAGATGGCGGCATTTCAAGAAAGCAAGAGCTCCCTCTAAACCCCATTCTTGTGATTGAATTATTTGATATTTGGGGTATTGACTTTATGGGTCCTTTTGTGAGTTCTCATGGAATGAAGTATATTTTAGTAGCGGTTGATTATGTATCTAAATGGGTGGAAGCTATCGCCCTCGCAAACAATGAAGGAAAGAGTGTCACTGCATTCTTGAAAAAGAATATATTCTCTCGATTTGGTACCCCAAAGGCAATTATTAGTGATGGGGGATCCCACTTTTGCAACAAATTGTTTAAGGGATTATTGGAGAAATATGGGGTTCGCCATAATGTGGCCACTCCTTACCATACTCAAACTAGTGGGCAAGTTGAAGTGTCAAATAGGGAGATCAAACAGATTTTGTCAAAAACAGTGAACGCTAGTAGAACGGACTGGTCAAGGAGGCTTGATGATGCTCTTTGGGCCTACCGGACAGCATATAAGACTCCCATAGGTATGTCCCTATACCAACTTGTATATGGGAAAGCTTGTCACCTACCGGTTGAATTAGAGCACAATGCCATGTGGGCTATGAAGAAGTTGAAAATGGATTGGAATGAAGCTGTAGAACAGAGGTTAAATCGGTTGAATGAACTCGATGAATTTCGCCTAAAAGCTTATGAAAGTTCAGCCCTCTACAAAGAAAAGATGAAGAAATACCATGACCAGAAGATTGAGAAACGCGAGTTTATAGTTGGGGATTTGGTGCTTTTATTCAATTCTAGATTGCGTTTGTTTCCGGGCAAGCTCAAGTCCAAATGGACTGGCCCTTACTTGATCACCCAACTATTCCCTCACGGAGCGGTTGAGTTGGAAAACAAGGAGGGTGTGCGGTTTAAGGTGAACGGACAACGAATAAAAATCTATTTGGGGCATGCTGAATCGGCGAATGAAGTGATCGAGGCATACCATCTTGATGAAGTCTGAGTAATCGAGTATCCTCGTCGTGCCGCGACGTTAAATCAAGCGCTAGTTGGGAGGCAACACAATATGTATCCTCTAAGCCAACTATAGTTTTTGTTTCTCTAGTAATAGTCGCATTTTCTTTGTTTTTCGTTTTGTTAGAAGTGTTGGCTAGAGCGTAGTTTAGGGTCCGTGTATACTAAGTCTCTAGTCAAACACATAGAGAATAGCTTAATGGGTGTTAACTTTGCAGGTAGCACATCACCAGAAAAATCTGTAGAAATTGATCTGAAACACTCAATGACGGATCCATCGACGGACCGTCACGCTTGAAACGGACCGTCACAGGAATCCGTCGTGCAAGGTAAGTTTTTCTATTTTTTTAAAAATTAGGGAACCCGCGACGAAACCCACGACGGACCGTCGCACGTGTGACGGACTGTCGTCGGGGACTCATCGCGTCATTAACCAGCAACCCGACCCGACCCGGCTGGGGAATTTTAAAAGTTTTAAAAACTTTTTAAACTCCCCACCCCTTCATTTCAACCGTTTCTTTCCCTCTATCTCCCATTTCCTCCCTTTTCAACTTCCTTTCATCCTCATCCTCTTCCCTATCAACTGATCCACCATCACTTCCCCAAATCCACACATTCTCATTTTCCCCTTTCCCAATCTCCTTTCTGCTGGTCGGAGTCTGTTGCTGTGTTTCTGATCTTCCTAGCTGAGTGCCTCACTTGCTTGTTTTTCTCCTCTTCCCAGGTATGTGCTTTTGATATCTACCCATTTACACTACATTATTGTTTTTAAATTACTCTTGGCCTATTTCTTTTTGGTGGGTCTTTGATTTTTGATCCCCTGTAGTATGCTACAGACAACATGACATGTTTTAAAGACCTACACTTATAATTACAATTGATGTGGGTAATGGGTTAACCGAATCAAAGCAGGGGTATATGTTTTTTTTTTGGAATCTTGTCTGACCTATGTTGATAGTCCCACGAATTGCCTTGTTAAAACTCGAAAAATTGGTGCTTTAGCATTGCTAGTTTGCTAGGTATTTGGGTTAGAAATATGCAGGTTAATATGGAGTCTTTCATTGAAATCACAGAGGATGATTGTGGCATCCTCAGTTCTGTCACTGAATGACAGAACGAGACCCCGATGATGGACCATCGTACCCACGATGGACCGTCGTACCCACGATGGACCATCATAGGTTCTGTCCCAACACCCCACGATTTGTTTTCTCTAAGTGTCCACCAACGGACATATGCGACGGACCGTCGTGCCCTCGATGGTCCGTCCTGCACAACCGTCATGGTTGTCAGAGACCCTATTCCTAAGGGTCTCCAACTTTTTCTAAGTGTCCACTGACGGACCTATACGACGGACCGTCATTCCCACGATGGTCCGTCCTGCACAACCGTCATGACGGTCAGAGATCCCTATCTTAAGGGTCTCCAATATTTTTCTAAGTGTCTACTGATGGACATCTACGACGGACCGTCATGAGCATGACGGTCCGTCCTGCACAACCGTCATGGTTGTCAGATACCCCAGTCCTAAGGGTCTCCAAATTTTTTCCCAAGTGTCCAATTATGGACCTATACGATGGACCGTCGCAACCACGATGGTCCGTCCTGCACAACCGTCATGACGGTCAGAGATCTCTCTCCTAAGGGTCTACATACTTTTTCTAAGTGCCCCACGACGGACATCTACGATGGACCGTCATGAGCACGACGGTCCATCCTGCTTATCCGTCGTAACTGTCAGAGACTTTCCTTCTGAGGGTCTCCAAAGACATATTGTTTATGTAATACATAACGGACCCCATGACGGTCCGTCATACTCACGATAGGCCGTCAACTGGTCCATCGTGTTTCACTACTACTTCAGAGATGTCATTACAACTTTGATCTTATGTTTATTTTGTTTCGTTTTTGCTTGTCTTGTTTGCTCCTTCTAGTATTAATGAGGATTATTTACAGGTACTATCTCTCATGGCACCGAAACAAGATCGCGTTTACGCACGTGGGCGTTCAAAGTCCGTCCCCGCGTCTGCTCGACTGGTTATAGGCTCTGATGATGAGCATGGTCCCGAGTACGTACCCCCAGGCACTGCCACTCCAGCATGAGCTGCACGTACTACCATAGCCACGCCCAAGAAGGTGGCGTCCGGCGTAGTCACTGCCTCCCAGTCTGATGAGGAGCGCACAGTGACTGGCACACCTTCTGGGTCAGCTGCACAAGATGAAGGAGCGTCTGGCTCCTTAGGAGTTTCTTGGTCGGAGGAAGCCTCCGGGTCTGCAGAAGCCTCTGCACCCGCCACAGCTGCACAGTCTACCTCGTCTGCTGAGGCTGACAGAACTGATTCCACTCCAGGCTCACCGACTGGAGTCCCCGACCCGGTTGCCAACCAGCCCAACCGGTGGTGTGTCGACGGGCAATACCAAGTGTATTCAGACGCCAAGCTGCTAAATGATAAGGGCGTCATGACACGGACACTTACACTGGAGAGGCGGGTCCTTACGGGTAGTCTTCCCACCATGCCGGATATCCACACTCTCTTCACCAAACACCGGCTAGAGTGGACGGCTCGTTCTTTGGGCCGATACAGTGAGGAGTTGGTCTGAGAGTTTTACGCCTCTTATGTGGCTACTCTCCGATCACAAATCGATAGGCAGGCTGCCCCCGCCAAAAAGGCCCCACTTGATCACGTCAGAGTCCGCAGCATACAGGTCGACATCTCCCTGCCAGCCATCCGCCGGTATCTGCACGGCGAGGATTTTGATGCCACCAGGACCGCTCTCACCGCCGAGTTCGACTACCAGTGGCAAATTGTTAAACAGGGTCGGTTCTTGCGTGAGCCATCGTTAAGAGAGACCACCAAGAAATGGATGGACCAGCACTTATCTATTGATGGAGAGGTTGCTGACTAGGTAATGGAGCGTAAGGGAGCCATCAGGAAGGCTAACTTGACCTTCACGGCCAAGTTTCTATGGTTGATTATCCGCCACTGCCTCTCCCCCACTGCTGCAGATAATATAGTTACATGGTATCGCGCAGTTCTGATGACAGCGATGATGGCAGGGTTTGAGGTTGACTTCGCTTGGCTTCTTCAGGCGGTCATGCACGAGAGGGCTTTCAAGGTCACCATGACTTACCCTTTTCCGTGCATGGTCTTTTCCTTATGCAGGTCCGCAGGTGTGCCTATCTGGCACATTGATTAGCTCAAGACCCCGCAGGGCAATGTTGATATCGTCCTCATCAGGGATGAGGCCAATGAGTTGGCTCCACGAAGAGGGCCCCGCCCAGATATGCCTCCACTTGGTGAGAACCTGGCAGATACTGCGCATGCTCAAGCGGCTACCCAGGCTGCTTCTGTACCCACTGACACTACCCCGGTCGAGTCTATCCCGGGTAGTAGCACTGCCCCGAGCCCTTCTCGCTCAGCACCTTCCCCCGCTTTGGTCCCACTTTCTAGGGTCCAAAAACTAGAAGCTCAGATGGCCATACTTCTGCATCACATCCAGCTCTGGATGCAGAGGTCTATTGCTGAGACGGAGGAGCGCTTGGAGCATAAGATGGCACAGCACACAGAGAGGAAGATCTCAGAGGTTCATCAACGCTTAGATGCTTTTGAGTTGCGGGTGCTAGCCCGGCCAGCCCCTCCGACGGACGTGTCGACCCTTTAGGCTGCGGTTGAGAGTTTGCGAGCAGATCTTGATATGATCCTAGAGGCTAGGGTGCCTGAGTCTGAGGGCCCTTCTGCAGAACCTGCTGAGGACACAGTGATGGCTGGTCTATTCGCCACTTCTGATATTCCACCATCTCCCCCACGAGATCATGCCAAGAGGCGCAAGGGTCGAGAGGAGGACGAGGCTAGGGCGAGGAAGAAGGAGCGCCGTGAGATGGAGGCTGCGAGGAGAGCCTCGATTGCCGATGAGGAGGCCCGTACGTTGAGGGTTGTAGCGTTAGCTGCCGGGGCGTCTAGCTCCAGAGTTGTGGAGACAGTGAGAGGCACTACTGATAGTGCTGTTGCTGCTGAGGACACTACTGAGGGTGTCCAGACTACGGAGGGAGTGGGTTCCGAGGAACCGGACCCACCAGCTTATTGATCGCCGGCGCTTTGCGCCTCAGGTTTGCTTCACCGACCATTCACGTATTTTAGTTTTTTTATGCATTGGGGACAAATGCATATCTTTTTTGTTGGGGGTGGGGTAAATGGAAAGTGAATGTTAGGGTGAAGTCTGAGTAGCCCAATTCACGATCCTCTCTTGGGGTTTTCTTGCCTGTGTTCTTTTTCCCCAAGAGACTGATTACTTTTATTGTCGAACCAGCATGTTTATATCTTGTGTACATAGTATAACTCTGAAGCATGATGGCTAAAACTGAAATGATATCCGGATGTAATGAATATGATGCAATGACTAGGCATAGTAATTGATAAATGTGTGGCTCTAAGCATGACATAGAGATACACTACTGCATGACCCTGAATCTAAGACTCGAACTAGGTGTCTGATAATCTGGTAGTGTAACGAGATGTCAAGTGAGTGTGAGGAAAATTCGAATGATCCACCATTGATACTGAGCTAGAACTTGCCTGGTTAGTCTTGCTGAAAGTAAGCCGAAATAAACAATTAGGAAAGGATCATAGGCCCTTGTTCAAAATAGTCAATCTTGAGCCTAAAAATAACAGAAAACCAAATGAAGTTAATCCCTTTTTGATCCAAATGAATTGAGCTTAAAATAGATTTTTCTTTTTCACCCCAAATGATCTTCTCTCGGAACAATGTGTTGGCCCTGGTCCCTCCTTGGACATATGCACCTCATTTTATGCCAAAAGCATAAGTTGAGGGTGGCTAATGCAGAAAGCAACCTTGTTTTCGCCCCGACCCAACCATGGGTATTGTGAACCTTGACTCATGGCAAAATCATGAGTTGAGGGTGTCTGTTATAAGGAAAACCCCGGAAAGTGGGGTTGAAAGAATGAAGAGAAAGAAAGAACAAAACCGAAGTAACTAAAAAAATATGAATAAAGTATACATATGAAGCAAAATAAACACAAGAAAAGAGAAAAGTCACTTACACATAAGGATAAGAAAGGGAAAACAGCAAGGTGAAAAGAAAATTGAGAAATAGGGAGAAATAAAATGATAAAAAGGTGGTACGCTTAGCCGATATGTCAAGGAGGGCAACAAGTCACTAAAGTATACCTAAATATACCCTACCTGATCCTGAGCCTATGTTACAAGCTAAGAAAGTCCTGTTGTGATCCTAAGAGTTGTATGGCAAACTTAAAGCAGTGAAAATAAGGGCAAGTTTATGGCAATATGTATAAATGAGTTGTGAATTTGTTCTGAGAGTGAGTGTTGAAAAGTAATCCTTATACTCAAACTGAAATCATTGTGTGAAAAATAGGGATGTGTTTTGAAGAGAGGACACTAGTTGCAATATCGGAAATATTAACACCTCGGTGAGAAATTGAAGAGGATAGGTGTCAGTGCGTAGTGAGTCTGTGTCATGGTCTGGTTCCACATGATTCAAGCCTAATAGTGATAACATGCATGAACGTAATGAGAATGATCGGGATTGATAGCCAAATGATTGCGAAAGCTAAAATGTGGATACTCTTGTACAAAGATTTTGTAGTGAGTCATAGTGCGTCGCTTGAGGACAAACAACGAATTTAAGTTGAGGGTGTTGACGTACTGTGGTTTCACGGTACTTTTAATGCTTTTTTCTTAAGTTTAGTGTGTGTCTAAAGCCTCTTTGTATTGATTTTTTATATAAGTTTCTCTTTATTTGCAGGAAATCTGTCCAAAGATGAACGGGACAGTTTTCAGCAAAAAATGCAGAAGAGACCACCTACGGAGCTTATGACGGTCCGTCGATGCTGCGACGGTCCGTAGGTGGCATCGTAGTGGGGAGAGAAGCTGCTGAAGGAAGATGGAGAAGTCTGACCAAGTGTGGGCCTATGGAAGTTCATGACGGACCGTCATAGCCACGACGGTCCGTCCTGCTAGTTCATCGTAATGATCAGAGAGTAGTCCCAGTACCCAAATTCCAAGAAGTTAAGTATTTTGGAACGGAGCCCCTCGACGGACTGTCGTGCTTGAAACGGTCCGTCATACCTGTCTGTCGAGGGTAATGAAGAAAGCAGCAGAAGAAGTTGTGAAGTATGGGACGACGGAGGATATGATGGTCCGTCGTACCCACGATGGTCTGTCACGAGGTTCGTCGACTCAGACGTGTTTGGACAGATTTTCATTAATTAGAAACCTTCTTTTATTAGGTTTTCTCTTTATTATAAATAGTTCGAAAAACCTCGTTTTTGGGGTTAAACTTTTGGATAATTTTTAGTTCTCTTGTTCAAGTATTGAAGAATTAATTTCAGTAATTGATACACTTTTTCTGGAATTGATTGTTGGTGTTTTTATTGATTAATCAAGTGAATTTCTGGATTTTATTCTTTCTCATTAAAGTAAGTGCATGAATTCTTATATTAAAAATATGAATAGTGTGATTATGACCATGGGTAACTAAACTCCATAACTAGGGTTGTGGAAACCATGAGTAAATAACAAGGTAAAATCTAGCTAAAATAACAAGTCTTGAATAGTGTCTTGCATGTATTGATAATTCTTTAGTTTAGAAGTCTTTTTAATGGATGGCCAACGTTAGAACTCGCCTTAATGCTACTTGCCGGACCAAGGAGGTAGATAATAGGAAAAGAATTATCAACGTAGATTTAGTGTATACTATCTAATAGGCTAGTGTTGGTTGGTACGTAGTAACAACTTTGTCAAATATCGATTACGATGCTTAATATGAGGTAAATATAAGGTTTAGTAAAGCAACACACGTAGCCGGACCAAGGTGCGGAGTGAAATTCTCTAGATGCCGGACCAAGGATTTAGAGATACCTAACTTATCACTTGCATGCAAGATATTAGGAAAGAATTGTTATAGTTAGAATTACCGAGTTAGGAGCCTGTGGGGAACACTTAAGCCCTAGTTAATCTCATTACTTGATTAAACTTCAATACTTAAATCTATTAGTTTATTACTTTAACTTAGTTAATTGTTTTTATTAATTAAAAACCCCCTTTTAGTTATTTGTTTTCTCGGAAAATAGTTGACTAAATAGTAGTAATAATGGAATAAAGTTAAGTCTGAACTATTTTCCTCGTGGGATCGACCCTAACCTCATTAGTTGGGTTCTCTACTTATACGACCATTTTTACTTCTTATTTGAGAAGTAAGTTTGAGCGTATCATATATGTCGGCAATTTCTTCATCGTAATGCATTTTTGTATGTGAATGAAAAATTATTCATCAAATCAAATGTAAATGATTATGAATAAACAATTGTATGTCATGAATCAACACTGATTGTATGATTATAAGTATGTACATCATGATTGTAATTGTGATTGTGGTTGTGATGATTGGATTGGTGTCACATTCCAACACATTAATTGGATTAGGTGTCCCATCTGGACACATACAATGGATTGGGTGCCATATTCCCACACATACATTGGATCGCGTGTCAGATTTTGACACATATATTAGATCGGGTATACCATTCTGACATACTTACAGTTTGGGTGTGGGTCCCATGAGAGGACCCTTGTATCTATTTGTTATTGAGAGTGTGGAATTGTACATTTCTCCTTAAATGATTACTGATTTATATATTTTGTACATGTCATGTTTACTATGTTGTGACTACTTGTATATGTTTCGCTTACTGGAATATCCATGTGATCCTACCAATACAATGTGGTTGTATGCTGATACTGCACTTGCTCGTTATTTATTGAGTACATGGCATCTTTAGGCGACGATCGATAGACCTCTGCTAGGAGATCAGTGATCGAGATCAGATACAAGGGTGAGCCAGTTCTTTCAGGCTGCCATGGATCCTTCATTTTGGTTTCAGGGTTGCACCTCTTTTCTCAGACTTGTTGAATTATAGAGTTTTGGTATAATGACTTTGAGGTTCTAGGAGTTGAACTTCCGCAATAGTTTTGGTAATGTGTTATTTAAGCTTTTGGATTTTATGGGAACTCCATGTTATTTAGTCATTTAAACCTGTTGTTGTATCTTCATCTACGAGCATCTCCGGTTGTGTACTAGTCTAAACATATAGTATAGAGTATATTGCATTTTGCTATTTAAGTCTTATTATACTTGTTAATCTAAATTTGTTAATTATCGTTAATATTATCATGAATTTTGAGCTAAATGTTGAAAGTATAATTAGTACATACTTAATTGATAACCTTTTGGAAGAATTGAATTCAGTGAAATCATTAGAAGACAAAGGGGTCATTTGTTGGAAACAAGTTATCCTGGGATAATTTATCCTAGGTTAGCTATCCTAGGATAACTTATCCCACCATGTATATGGAATAACTTATCCCAGTACTATGATATAAATGGTGGGATAAGTTTTCCCAAACATGGCAACCAAACAACATAAAAAAATTATCCCATCACTATTTTTTTAATCCCTCACACCAAACGAGCCCTAAAAGTGCATAACATGAATTTATAATTTGGTTGATGCTTTGTTGTGGTTATCACCTAATAATACATGATTGCTTTTAAAGGATATATAGTTGAATTAAGGAATGCATATCAAAATTAAAGCAAAAGGTATTAATATTTCTTATGTTGACCTACATTAACTTTAATCAACATCATATATTATTTTACACTTGTTTATCTTTCACTAACTAATCATATATTTCTTAAATTATTATAATATACTATATGTACTAACATAACTTGTTTTATAGCTTCTTTAAAAATGAAGCAAACTAATATTTGAAGAAGAATTTTATTTTCTTTTGGAATCATCAAAAGAACTTTCTTATGATGAAAATTCTTTGAAGTCATGTCATTCAAGTTGGGAATTAACAAACTTGTCAATGGTAAGCTAAAGGTATATTTTTGCTTTATGATAAGCTTCCTTCATAACACTAATTTGTGTATATCTACAAAAAGAGTGTGCTAATTTTTGAAATCCATAAAACATGCTAAATGTCATTGACACAATTTGACATGTAGACTTTATTAGGTTCATTCAGCAACTGTTTATTTAATTCTTGGATTTAAATGTATCATTCTATTTATTGTGATTATTAGTGTTTACCTCTAGTTGCTTTATCTATGAATTACAATTGAAGAAAGAAATTTTCTTAATTAGCAACAAATGAAATCAATATTGAGAATTAATTTGTTGATCTTACAATAAGTAAATTATTCATAAAACTAAGTTGAAAATAATATTCAGAGCCATCTATGAGGATCAACTTTATTTCGGTAATAAT
The DNA here is from genome assembly GCA_016801875.1 of Solanum sitiens. Taxonomy (NCBI): domain Eukaryota; kingdom Viridiplantae; phylum Streptophyta; class Magnoliopsida; order Solanales; family Solanaceae; genus Solanum; species Solanum sitiens. The sequence continues at coordinate 1,070,247 of JABWTJ010000015.1, forward strand.
TTGTATATGATTTTTTGAAGAGTTATTATGACTAAATTTATTTGTGCTATTAATAACAAAGTAATAATATTTTAAAGGTTCAAGGATGAATTTTATTTTGGACTATATATGATGTTATTGATTGAGGTAATACAGTGAATTCTAATTTCACAGCACCAAAAGGGTAAGACATCAATTAATGTCCCGATGTACCATGATGATAAGATTTTGGGTTCAAGTCCCTTCGTATTTATGCTAACACACCATTGTATGTATAAGACGTTGGGTTAAAGTGTCAACGTAACATATTGATGTATAATGATGATTGAGCAAATCGGTATGCTCTTGCTAAAAATTGTTAAGGTCATCCCACAAAATGTGCTCCATTCATTTAAGTGGATATGATAGCAATACAATAAAAGTCTGAAAGATGACATGATTATTTTATTATTGGACTATATGAATATGGGCGTGAATGAAAAATATAATAATAGTCATCATTCCTATAATTATAGAAGAAAGAACAATATGAGTTCTCAAAATTGTCCTTCAAAGAGTGAAGATAATTTTTTGTCATCAAATTTTGGTACGAAAGGTACTGGGCGCGCAATTATTGTACGTGTAAACTAATATGAATTCATAAATACTCTTTCATAACCAAGAAACATAAAGTGAATATGCACTTGACCTTTCAAAGTTTATGTAGAGGTATGTCATATGAATATGATAAATTTCAAAGTATGATAATGAACTTCAAATGAAAGGAATAATTATGAAGCACATATATTATTATGGTCAATACCTTGAAGAGAATGTGACTTATGATAAGTATCATATTAAGTGGATCATTCTTGTAATTAGTTAATGTGTCAACAGATGATGAAAATTATAAATAAGGACATACTCATGTATGACTTAAGAATTACCCAAACTAACTCCTATGGGAGGTTAAAGAGAAATAAAGAAATTTATTTTGGTATAAATGATCATTGGTCAAGTACTTTTAGTACATCACAAGTATTATGATATGTTTTAGTATGAACTACCAAAAGGGCAAAGAAGGAAATAATTTCTTGCCACAAAAATTGTTATTGGTTACGTACCTCTGTGCATCTAAAATATTTTGCTTGTAATAATTTTAACCATGACAATAATGATATAAATTTCTCCTTGAAAGAGATGTTTATCATACAAGCAAAGTAACGAAATATGTGGTTGTATCCAATGTTAATTGTGAGCTTTAGTGAGTTATAGTGTTACTAACCAAAGAAATAAATTTCTCATGATATTGAAAATGTAGTAAGCTCAAAAGAATCTTTTTATATTTTAAAGAAATAGTCAAAGAAAAAAAAATTGAGACTATAAAATATGGAACGATTTCAGATCTTCATATTACTACATTCAAAGTGAGTTATAAATATTTACGTGAAAGATAACAAATATTTGTATATTGTTTGTGGTAATTAAGTATGGGCATGATGATATAATCACATGTAAAATAAACTAAAACTTATTGAAATAAATATCATTTAGCATGACCGGTTGTTGACAATCCGATTTTAATCTGATGAGAAATAACACAGAATTCATGTGGTTAATATATACATTGAAAAAATAATAAATACTTCACGAATTCTCTAGTTTGTTCTCATGATAAAATTATCATTGTACAAGATAAGGTAGGGATCGCATCTCTCAAAATTTTAAAATGTATAAAAAGGTGAATAAGGGCATGTTCACCTGCCATGTGGAACATTTACTATTATATAGATGCATCTATGTGTGATCACATGTGCTTCATTATCAAGTTGCAATTTAATTTTTGCAAAGTTTGTTTGCTCGAATTGATAAATCAAGAGCACATTTCAAATTATAAAACTATATTGATAATGTTAGTATATATCCATGTGGTTTATGCTGAAATTATATGTCTCCAATTATACCTAAACGATTGGCTATGAGAAAAAAACTCCCAATTTTTTTTTAGTTTGAGATGTGTTATTTAAAGTGTAGCAGCACTTGTACATATCAAGTCAACAAGGTTGTGTCAGGAACCAAATAATGTTCGTCTAAAATTTTAAGTGAGTTATATATTATTCCAGTCACCACTACGGAATGCACAAAGATGAGTGCTCAAATAAGGTTGGGAAATGTTAGATTCGCTAACATTAGGGGGACAACTGAAGAATAAGTTATACATAATGAAATATCATTGATATGATCCTCGTTGAAGATATAATTTAAGTTAATTGTCAGACGCATTCAGTGACCCTATGTTATAATCTTGTTATAAATGCTCTAGTGAAAAGTCCTTGAAGGAGATAACTTATGGCACGCTGAAGCGTGATAAATTAATCGATCCGAAAGATAAATGAGCAAATGATCAAGATAGTCATAAGAATGAGGCAAGTACTTTAGAAAGAGCACCACGACATAACACTTTATAAAAAATTTTGGCAAAGCTTCAAGTACCTGAAAATGATGAAAATAAAGTGAGCTTGATAAGTAATATCACATTCTAATCGATATCAAATAATTATCCATGACATCTTTAACATGATGTAGGGCTCAATAGTATAAATGGTGATGAGTATCTTGATATTTAATTTGTCGAGAGTTGATAGATAAATGATTGGTCAAAGAAAATACATTCAAGAATTTTTCTATTCACTTGAAAAAGCGATGTTTTGGACTTATGTTGTTCATATACCAAGAAATAATGTCGGTGGGGTACAAATGAATTACTGTGCGATAAGAAAAAGTGTAAAACACAAAGTATGTGTTGTGCATTGAAAAATAAAGATTTTTCGCAAAAGTCATTACATTATTGTATGGAGATGTATACTCCTAGGGTCGTTGCGATAAGGTTTTTTGAGTCTGACAATATATGAAAAACTTGAAAACGCATGATGAATGATTATTATGTCTACAGACAGTAAATATTATATGAAAATCATCGAAGGATTTAAAATGCTATAAAGTGATTCCATTGAATAGTACCCCAGTAGTTGTAAGATCGCATCACAGAAAAGATCGATTTTGATCTCATTAAAATAGTTAGAAAATACCATCTCATAGAAGCAAGGGGTAAGTACCAAACAATAGGGTATCAGCAAGTACACAAGTGACTCAACTACTATTTAAAACAAGTACCCAAACCACTAATATCTAAAACTCCATAATTACAACCTCCAATAAACATCAAACCAACCTAAACATTTCTTAATCCACATAACAAACCACATAAACTATAACTCAAGTTGCACCTCCATGCGAATAGGTTATCATCACAGTATTCCATAATTAATATTCTCGACAATGTATAATTAATATGTTAGGTTTTAAAAGGTGTGAATGAAAAATGAAAGTTGCGACTTTTATGAAAGGTTTCGACTTTTATGAAAAGTTATGGCTTTTATGAAAAGTTGCGATTTTTATGAGAACTTGCAACTTTTATGAAAAGTTGTGACTTTTTCAACAGTTTGTGACCTTTTCGTTAAGGTATAATAAGAACCTCTTCTCACTACCCTTTGTTTTCTATAAGTTAAGGGATTTACTCTCATTTTAAAAATAGAATTTTTTGGACTTCTTCTACTACTACTAAATCTAGTATTCTAAGTGTACTTTACTGCCGTTGAGTGGCTCGCTGACACCAGCGTTTTGGGTATCAATACACTGGTGATTGAGATTATTCTATCCTGGGAGGACATATTCCAAATCAAACCTCAAATACTAGAGGGAAATAATTTCCTTAAGGGGACATTGTGCATTCAGTGTACTTGATCTTCTTTCTGTTTTTCCATATTCTGGTATGTGTTCTAAATTTTAGATTTGTGAATTAATTTATGTTCTTCTGTTCTTCACTGGTTCATTAAACTTTGGTAAGTTCGTATTTCTGCAAAGTTTGTTGGAATGAGTAAGATTCTTTAAACACATATTGACAATAATTCTTCTTTAAGAAAAATATTTCGTATATTTTTTCTAATATATTCCTGATTCTAGTTTTTCTACTAGTTTTAATTTTCTACTTGTTAAAATGTTCTTAAACTTTGTTGTATCTTATCAAGTTCTTCAAAGTTTTGTTCTAAGTATCTTAGGAATACAAGATGAACAACAATCTTATGGAAATTATTATACTGTTAGTATTTTTTTATTGTACTTCTTGAGAGAATATGATCATGGAAGTAGAATTTAAATGCATTACTTCTCCATAATTCATTTCTTTGTTTAGCAATGTCGAAGCGAGCAGGTGACAGAAAAAATTATGGTATTTCGGTTAAAGATTACACCAGGTAACCTTTTTATTATTTATTAAAGGAGGAAAATAGTTTTTAAGGTTTAAAAGTTTTGATTTTTTATCATGTGTATCGTTGGAAAAAATATGCAAACTATATGTTGTAGAATGAATTTTGCTTGACAAATAATGTTAGTTTTCAAATTCTTTAACTTTCAAAATGAGAGACAAACATTTTTGTTTGATAAAATAGTATGTCAAAATGTATAGTTGGAAGACTATTTGGAAAGAAAAACATTTCTATGTGATAAAGAATATGTTTAATTCTGTTTGGAGACTTAAAAAGTTTTGTAGTATTGTACTCCTTGTGAATTTGATTATGTCTGATTGTTTGATTAAATACATTTGTAGTTTTCTACTCTGAATAAATTAGACGATGTAATTGATTTGAAGAATATGAAAACTTCACCTACTAAGTTTGTGTTGTACTTTTGATTTTCTATAAATTTGGGTGTTAAAACATTCCAAATACTAAGTGATATGTCAATTTGTGATGGAGGAAAAAGACCAGTGACTTAGAGTTGGTGAGTTTGTGTCTCTAGGGAATGAACTTTGAAACTATGTAAAGATTGTCAAAGAGAATTGAAACTCTATAATTCTTTCGTGGAATAATATTTTCAAAAGAGGTTTCATACTAATAATGACATTTTGACAGTCTCGAAAAATATGTTAAAAAACTATTTCCAAATACTTGAAAAATATTTGTGACATCACATTAAAAATGTGGGGGTTCTTTGCTTATGATAATAAATAAAATTAGACTTGGTGTCTAATTTAGTATTGGAGCAAAAGATATGAAATTCAATGATACTTTTGTATTACGTTAGACTCACAAAATTTTTGGAGTATATTTGGTATTGTGGTTGTTGATTTTCTCTATTAGTAGTATATGGTGTTACTAGTATAAAACTACCGAATTATATGTTTACTTGTTCAAAATGATTGAGTTCTTTTATGAAAAAAGTGTAATTTAAAATGTTGTGATTTTTCATGTAAAGATATGTCTATTATATAATTATTTGTAAAGACATGAATATTGGTGAATAGTCATTACTCATGTTTTGTAAAAGAAGCATTTGGACTATATCGCCTTTATTGGACCCGATGAAACTTCATTCATGGGTTGTTCTATAATAATCAAATTGAAAGTTATGAAAATGTCCTTATGAAAAGGACATTTGACAAGGTGTTGACTCTAAACAATGTTTGTATCACACAAAATTGTAAGAAGTTGGAACAGAATATTTGGGAAAAAAGCTACCTCGCGAAGAGATTTAATTTGCAAACTCAATATTTTTAGTCGTTCTACTTGCTTTAGTCAAAGTTTGTGACATGAGCACTTGGGGAATGTCAATAAAAAACTTTGTAAGGAAAACGGATCAACTTAGAAATTCTGTCTAACTTTGAGTGCAATAAATAAAAATGTCAAGTTTGTGTGGAATCTAAGTCTGTTGAGCATTTTTATAAATCTGTTGAAAGGAATTATAATCCCTTAGAATTTTATTTACACTGACATTTGTGATATGAAGTCAATACCATCTCGTGGTGGAAAAATATATATCGTTACTTTTATTAACAATTGCATTAGAAACGACTATGTCTATTTGCTGAATGGTAAGGATAAAGCAATGAAAACGTCTAGACAATATAATATTGAAGTTGAAAATCAGTTGGGAAAAAGATAAGAAGTGATAGCGATGGAGAGTAAAAATCTCATTTTGCAGATATGTGTTTAAAAAGTGGAATTATACATCAAATTGTTGTCCTATTCACCTCAATCTAATGAAAAACTGAACGTTAAAAGAAATGATGGAGGCATTATTTATAAGTTCGGGGTTATCAAAAAACTTTTATGGAGGAACTATCCTTACTGCAAAAGGGAACAACAAAAAGTTTTGTGTTTTCATAAAGAAAGCAATTTTGTTTGTTTAGGACACAATATATTCCATATGAGAAATGGAAATGAAAGAAAATGCAAGTTGAAATATTTCAAAGTGTAGGGGTGTCTAGCCAAAGTCCAAGTTCCTATTCCTAAAAGGATTGAAATAGGACCTAACACCGTGGACTGTAAAATTAGACTTGAGTAGTCTAGTGAAAGTTCTAAACGACCTTGGAAAGAACAAAAGAAGAATGTCCTTAATAAAGAGATTCAGATGCACAGTAAATGTCAAGGGACATATACTTCCTTCGACATGATTTTGTAACATTTCTTGTGTTTTATCTAGACTCATCCTTTTGGACAAATGGTGTCAATAGTGAGATTGATTCAATATTGAGCAATCGTATTGGAAGTTGGTTGATTTTCCTCCAGGAAATAAACTTTTGGGTTCAAAGTGAATCCTCAAAAGAAAAATGAAAGTCGATGGAACTGTTGACAAATATAGAGCAAGACTTTGTGTCAAAGGCTTTAGACAAAAAACAAAGTTTTGATCTTGTTGATATATATACTCGTCAGTAACTAGAATTACATCTATTCAAATGCTAATATTATTAGTTGTTGTATATGACCTCCAAATTCATCAAATGAATGTGGAAAAAACTCTCTTAAATGGAGAATTGGAGGAAGAAATTTGCATGGAACAGCCCGAGGATTTTGCGGTTCCTGGTATATAAAAGAAAGTGTGTGAACTTGTTAAGTCACATTATGGACTAAAACAAGCACCCAAACAATGACATAAGAAATTTGACCAAATCATGTTGTTAAATGGATTTAAGAATCATGGAAGTGATAAATGTGTTCACATTAAAATCGCAAGGTCATTGTTTGTTTGTAAATTGGTGATATGTTGATCATCAATAGAGACACTAATGACATAAATGCTACTAAATGTATGCTAGATAGAAAGTTTGGAATGAAAAATCTTGGAGTTGGTGATACGATCTTAGGTATAAGAATCCTTAGAACTCCATAATGTTTAGCATTTTCACAGTCGCATTGCATTGAAAAGGTACCTGACAAGTTCAAATATTTGGATGTCAATATTGTCAAGTCTCCAATAAATGTGAGCTTTGCATTTCAAAAGAGTGAAAGCGAAAGTGACTCACAATTGGATTGTGCTATAGTATTGGGAAGTATGATGTATATCATGAAGTGTGCGCGATCAAATATAAAATTTGCTATTAATAAATTGAGTCGGTTCACAAGTGATCCCAATCAAACTCATTACATGACAATAAATAATGTTTTAGAGTATTTAAAAATACTTAAAACTATGTCTTGCATTATAACAATATCCAGCAGTATTGAAAGGATATAGTGATGCAAATTTGATCACCGGACAAATGAAGTACAATCCATGAGTGGATATATATTTACTCTTGGTAGAGGAGTAATCTCTTCGAAATATTTCAAAAGATACATGTATCCCTAGCTCTATAATGATCTTTGATCTAGGTGCTCAAGATAAGGTCGGTGAATAAGTTGAAAGAGTCCAGAATTTCTTGATAGATATTCTTTTTTCGCCCAAACCATTGGAATTAGTATGCATACATTTTGATAGTCAAGATGCAATAGGTAGGGCATGGAGCATGATGTATAATGGAAAGTATCGTCTTATATGACGTAGACATGATATTGTTAGAAAACTACTCTCTAGTGGAATTATAAGAATTGACTATGTAAAGTCAAAGGATAATGTGTCGGATCCACTTACAAAAGGCATAACTAGAGAGAAAGTTTAAAGATCATATAAGGAAATGGGTTTACCGCTTAGGACAAGTCATCATGGCGGTAACTCTATTTAGCAGACTGGAGATCCCAAGAGCTAGATTCAAGGATAAAAACAAAGTTGTGAATGACGGTTCGACATTGTCAACTAACTGAATCCATTCTCATGATGAATACAATTCTTAGGAACAAAGTTACATCATTAAGACTTGTTAATAAGTTAATAAAGCTTAATGGTTTTAATGATTTACTAAGTTTGGTAGAGTTGACCAAATAATGTATCTACGCGATAACACAGTTAGAAATCACCTATGTGAGTGTGAAGTGTAAGCCGCTTCAAAGAGAATTATTGTCAAAAGTGTATTCTCTATACACTCATGAAACCAGGAGGTGTTCATGGCTGAAACGAACACAACAGTAAGAACCATAAACAGTAAAGGGTTAGTTGTATGACATATGGTTGTCTAGGTATACATCAAAGCTTGACGGTTCAAAGATATCGCATCTACCGATTGACCGAGTATATCCGACATATGTTCACTACGGAAAGTCCATGGGGAAGCCTACTTATCCCGATGCAATTAATTCTTTCTTGTAAAGTACACATACTTGTCCGTTTCTTTGTCTTGGAATCCTTTCCCATTCATGTGGGGGATTCATGGGTTTTGAAAGTTGTGAATGGAAAATGAAGAGTTGCGACTTTTATAAAGAGTTGCGACTTTTATGAAAGGTTGCGACTTTTATAAAAGCTTATTACTTTTATGAGAAGTTGCGACTTTTATGAAAATTTGTGACTTTCTGAAAGGTGATGACCTTTCTGAAAGATTATTACTTTTACGAAGGTTTGTGACCTTTCCGTTAAGGCATAATAAGAACCTTTTCGCACTACCCTTTGTTTTATATAAATTGAGGGATTTACTCTCTTTTTAAAAATAGAATTTTTTGGACTTCTTCTACTAATAATAAATCTAGTATTCTAGTTTACTTTACTGACGTTGAGTTTCTCGCTGACACCAGGGTTTTGGATATCAATACACTGGTTATTGAGATCATTCTATCCTGGGAGGACACATTCCAAATCAAACCTCAAATACTAGAGGGGAATAATTTCCTTAAGGGGACACTGTACCATTCGTTGGGCTTGATCTTATTTTTGTTTTTCCAGATTCTTGTATGTGTTCCAGATTTTAGATTTGTGAATTAATTTCTGTTCTTCTGTTTTTCACTAGTTCTTTAAACTTTTGTAACTTCGTTTTTCTGTAAAGTTTGTTGGAATCAATAAGATTCTTTAAACACAGATTAACAACAATTCTTCTTTAAGAAAAATATTTCGTATATTTTTTCTAATCTATTTCTTATTCTAGTTTCTCTACTAGTTTTAATTTTCTAGTTGTGAAAATGTTCTTAAACTTTGTTGTATCTTATCAAGTTCTTCAAAGTTTTGTTCTAAGTATCTTAGGAATACACGATGAACAACACAAGATTCTTATTTTTAACAAAAGATGTTTGGCAAGTTCACATCTTAAATTCATACACACATTCCAACATGATAATCTTGAATATTTCATTTTGATAGACTGCCCTTTGCATGTTATATACACCATTGCATAAATTGGTCCCATTTTGTAGGAAGAGTGTCATGTTGATGAGTCCATGATAGCATTTTTTTCCATATTCAAATGTAGAATTAGCATTGAATGGCCAAATGATCTATTGTTTCTTCCTTATTTTGGAATAAGACACACGTTTAGGTATGACCACCCCCTATTTAGCGAGCCTATTTAAAAATCCAGCTTCTTTTTAAGAATGAGCCACATAGAGAAGTAAGATTTTAGCCTCCTAGAATTTTTGTACTTAGGACATTTCGAGTCTCTTCTCTGCTGGTCCCCCGGCAAGGACAAACAAATTTGCCTAGTCAATCTTCCTCTTTTGCTCCTCGCATGTTGTATTTGATCAATTGTTCTTAGCATTCATAACTTTAGTGATCACCTCGTTGGCCTGTTTGGACTTGGGTAATGGGTTTTGTCTCTTTGTGTAGAAGTTATAGATCCATTTAATCCATAATTTGACCTTTTTGTGAGCTAGGTCCCAGCTTAGTTTTGCCACTGCTGCCTTGTTCCACAATTACATATTGATCAGTGTCATTCCTCATACAGATTTAGGATAACATACCCTATCCCAAGCCAAAAGATCCTATTTAGTAATATGTCCAACACAGACCAAAAGTAGCTTCTACAAAGCTCCTCAACCAGCTTGATAATCTTTGCAGGTATAATGAATAGTTATACCCAATATGAGCGAACTCCAAACAAAATAGTTTGAACCAATTGTACTCTCCCAGCATATAACAGCTTCCATGAATTGATCCTTTCCATGATTCTTTCCATGAGGGTACCATTGAAGTACTAATAGCTTCTTTGTGGACAAAGGTATCCCAAGGTACTTAAAAGACAGCTTGATAATCTTTGCTGGATATGAAGTAATGGAGCTCTTACTGAGGTTATCTTGCAATCCTGAAGCTTCTGAGAATAGAGAGAAGCAGTTTTCGAGGGCATTGTGGATTCTAGACTCCTCTAGAGAAAATTAGTATTTATCTACAAAATGCAAGTGAGTACTACCCAATATAGAGTAGTTTAGGTGAAACTTAAAAGTTTAAACATTCTTAATTCCATTGAGTGATCTGTTGAGGTACTACATGGCTATAATAAATAGAAAGGGGGTACTGGACAACCCTGCCTATGTATTTTAGCAGCTGGAAAATCCTTAGAAGTCTATCGATTCACAACAATAGCATATCTAATAGTTTTCACACCTATCATATCTCATCCTCCATGGAATGAATCCAACTCGACAATCACAAATGACAGTATGGATCACATCATGTAAGCATTTTTCCAAAACTTTTGAGATGGTTTTATACAAGATTGTGCAACATGCAATAGGTCTATACTCTTTAAAAGTTTATGCACTTTATTTTCTACCATGTGTTTTTAAAAAAGAAAGCATTGTACCTGAGACATCTTTTAATTATCTAAACATCTATAGCTGGCAAAGTATCTGCTGATGTGCCCATGAGGCGTTAGTAAAATTGCACAAATTCTATTTGGTTTCTTTTGGCTCATACAATATGTGTCTAGAGAGGGATGTAATGTTCCTGATTTGCCTCTTTTAGGTTCTCTCTTCTATGATAGCACCGAAGCATTTTGTATTAGCATCTGCAAGTTGAATCCATTTAGTCCTTGATTTCTTCCTTAAAGCACTTTCGTCTATCATAGACCATTTCTCCAGCGTCATCAAAGTCTCGTTTTCTTGATCTATCTGTATCAGTTCATCAGTAGTTTGGCTAGTTGTATTTTTTTTAAGATCATCTCTATCCTTCTCAATCTGTTGACTAATAAATTTGAACTTCTTAGTATTAAGATGCCTTAAAACAGACTGTAGAACCTTTAATTTGGAAACAAACCTTCTTCATGTGTTCAGTACCATATTCCTTCTACCATATATTCTCTACCAGACCCATAAATGATGCATGTTCAGCCCTTGTAATCAAAAAAATAATTTAATTAAAATTATATTTTTCACTTCCGTTAGAGGAAAAGGGTATATGTGAGCCATTTGTATAACAATAGGGGTAGATATATGGGTCAGTTTTATAACAAAGGGTATATCAACTACAAATAGCAAAATGGAGGGGTATATTAGGCCATTTTCCCAAGAAACAATGGGAAATAACATTGTATCAGCTTAAGTTTTAATTTTTATTAATTGGGAAAAGGGTCTGGAAAATACTCCAACTTTGGCCGAAATTGTTGTTACGATACCAAACTTTATGGAAGACATTTTACCCCTGCACTATTTAATAGTGTGTTTTAAAGACATATATGTGTCCACGTGGACACATTACTATATATAATGATGCAATAATTCTGATGTCCACGTGGACACACACATATATATATAACTCTAAAATACACTACTAAGTGGTGCGGTGGGGGTGGGGTGGGGGGGGGTAAAGATCCTTTCCAAAATTTGGTATTGTTACAATAATTTTGGTTAAAGTTCAGATATATTTCAGAGTTTTTTCCCTAATTAATTACATGTACTCTTCACTTGTAATAGGTATGTCTTCAATTGCTTCAACACAACAAAGCTATACACAGGTTTTATTTTATTCTGAAGTTGAACAACAAGGTTGTCTCAATTGAGCTATAAACCACACAGTTGTTCATGAAACCAATTATGTGAAATAAAACTAGCATCAGCTATACATTGAAGGATTCAACTAAAACTGTAAAGTAAAGCTAATACTTTCTTGGTTAAAATTCATGAGTGGTACCTAAACTAATATTACTTTTAGTTCGCCGTAGTGCCAAAACATGCGTTGTTTATTCTACATATTTTGTTTTTATTCTCAAATTGATGAATATTTCTTATCGTTTCATTTATTTCTTTTATAAGATTCTTAAAGAGAAAAAATAAAGTTATAGTTCTCTATCGAAACTGAAGAATAAATCAAAGTTATAGAACCCATATGGACGAGAGGAAAACTGAAGATACTAATTTTTTGGGTAACTAATCATTTTCATTACCAAAAGTGAATTATCTTTGCTAATAATCGTTTAAACAAATCATGACAAGAAAGACATAATAGTCAACACCTAACTACACCAATATCGACTAAATATTAGATAGGATAAGAGTTGTAATTTTCGTCCATGCTGCAAGTCTATCTTGGTTTCTGATGAATCTTATCATAGTCCGAGGATCCTGCCTTTTGCGTTGAAATACTGAAGTACTCCTTTCCCTAAAGACATTATGCTGCAGTAGCCAACATCGTTTGGTAGATCTCATCTTTCGGGGGTTCTTCCTTTAGCATGCAATTGATCAGCCCATAATCTTCTGGCCATTAAGCAATGGTCATAGCGGTGACAATCCACTTCAGTAGTTACTTCATTGTTCAGTAGATACCTCAAATACAAATAACAAATGGCTTAAACATACAGGATACTAAATCATCTTCATCAGCACCTACGTTTATAAGAATTCAGAATTAAAGATTCAGACTTCTGCATAGCCACTTCGGATTACAAATATTCTCTAAAATTTTAGAGTCTAATTTCACCTGCATTTGAAAATAAAAGCTACAACATCATTTCAACTAGAAGAACTGCAAAGACTACTTCCTGCAACAGTTATGATTCCTGAATTGCAAAAAGAGTTGTTGTATTCAAAACTAAGTATTCACTGAAATTTCGTTAACCTCAGCTAACATATATGCCCTACATATACACAATTACACAGTTAAACCTTAGGTGTGCACAATTACACACTTAAACCTATATAGAATTGAACAAGTAGACACATGAGATATACAAATTTGTTCGAGTGTATCTTATGTGAATTGTCATGTAGGACCCCACTTTCATAAGGGGATGTCTCTGGGGTGTCAGATGTGATGAAAACAAAAATTAATTAGACACAACTACTAAAACAATTGAAAAGATGGTTTCTTGTAATAGTAATGATTTCTAAGAAAAAGATGTATCCATCTTGTTGAACATGGTCTTGAATTGAAACTAGAGTCTTATTTATTTCATAACTCGGCAGTCGCTGAAAAGTCTTTGCATACTGATCACCATGTAAAATAGATTGGATTCCATCTCAAACATCCCAAATAATACAACAACAAAAAGATGATGTCTGGTTTTTGTAGTTCTCTCATAATGGGAAGTACTTAGCCTCATCATTTGCTGATCCCTCGGTTATTATATCATGGGCATAAGTTAGAATGATTCATTGTACAGTCTTGCGTTGGTGACCTAGATAAAGTTTTCATTGCCAGTGGGAGTGAGGATTCTTTTGCCATATACATGTGAATCCTCACTTTCACTTGCAATGAAAGTCGTATCTATATATAGGGATGAGAGTTTTACATTTCCTCTATACTCCAAAGATGGATTTCTTGGTTCCGAAGAGTTTCCTATATATATATATATATTTATACATTCACTGGAGATTACATCCCACGGTAGTACAATCTTCTCTACATCATAAGTGAGAAGTTGATTGTCATCAGGTGCTCATGTTATAAACGACACAGGTTCCTAGTAACCAGAAGACCGTTTCTTCAAGCGTAACCTCCCATTTAATTACCAAAGTACTTCCCATTATTACATTAGAAACTTTAAAAAGTAGACTTCCTCTTTGTGTTCTTGTAATATCTACAATGTTTGAGATAGAATTTGATCTATTCTACGTGGTGATCCGTAAGCAATGACATTTCAAAGACTATTGAGTTATTAAGTAAACAAGACACTATTTTAATTTAAGGGTCTGTTCAACAAGATGGATTAAATTATTTTTAGGAATCATGACTATTGTTGAAAACCTTCTTCGCAATTCTTCTAATAGCTTTGTCTTATTAATTTTATTTTCATTGCATCTTAAACTAGGGGTGTGCACCATTTTCACACTAAAGCGAAACACCAAACCAAATTGAATCAAATTCTAACTTGTATTTGTTTGTTGGTTTGATTTTGAATTAAGAATTTACATTGTCTGATATTTGGTTTCATTTCGGATTTAGAAGAAAAAAAATATCTGAAAAACCAAAAATATGGTTTGGTTCTAGAAGGATGAAAGAGTTATGCTTTCATTTCTTTATTGAGATAGAAATCAAGTGCAAAGATTAGGTATAATGCACAACTAAGTCAAGAAAAGTACTTCCTTACCTTTCATTCATAGTAGTCTTAATGACTAGTAGTGTGAAACCTAAAGAAAGCGGCTGTTTTCTACACTCGCTTCCTTCGTCTCAAGTAAAGTTCAGTTTACTTTTTCGATTCGCAGTTGTTAGTCGATCTGATGGAGTGATCGATTTTTTGTTCGCGGTTCAAGAGCAAGGTGAGGAACCACCGCCCTAGAATTTCACTATTTCCATTTTGCTAATCCTTGGGAATAGCTTAGTGAAGGATAATGCAGAATCAGAATAGGTCCAGTCCACGGGACAAATCAGTAGAAAATGATATTTGCTTCGTAAGAATAAGAATGAACTACTATGAAATGAAAGAGTTTCACGGGTATTGTCTTGACTCCGGATATCATTGAGAAAGAAATAGGAAGAAGTGTTATTGAACGATTTCCTACAACTCTTCCCAGTAAGGAATGAGTAAAGAATCATGATACAAGTCTGGATCTATATGAAAGGCATTTGTTTTTTTCTTTCTTTTAGTTTCATTGATATCAGAAAACACTTACACTAAAGGATCACTAGCGCTTGACTAATAAAATACCAAAGGGGACCTGAAAAAAACGTAAGAGGCTACTACTCTAGGCTCGCTTCCCTTTTTTAAGTTCTTCCCCTTCTTTCAAAAATCAACAAGCAGCGGTAACGAGCAAGAAAGGGGATGCGCTGAGGTGCAACGACTTTCGCGCATCTGCTACGCCATTGCTTTTTGTCTTATCTTACTTAGTAAAGAAACCTTTTGTTCTAGGCGCTCACCTTTTTTGTCTGGGTGGAACCTAGCACCTTCTTACGTAAGGATGGATTCGGGCTTAAGCCAACTCGACCAAGGGGGGAGGATAACTCCTTTTCAATAATAGGAGCGTAACCTACTACTAATGTATGTAGACCAAGGACTTTCCATTTCAACGGGATTCTCGTCTCAAGGGCATTTCCGCTTCCGGTCTGGAGCTCATTCCGGGTGTGCGAACCGAAGGGAAACCTGAGTTGGTGAAAAAAAAAAACTAACGCTAACTAAGTGTTTAGTTACCATGCCCAAAATCCCATGCCTTTCCTGAATGGATAACCAAATCCAACCGGCGATTTCCTACAAGTTTGTCTTTTTTTGGGGGGGAAGCCCTATGTATTCGAAGGAGAGGCTGTAACCGAAAAAGACCAGGTTCCACAAATATGAGATAGGGAGAAGGTATGGGACGAGCAGTTTCTTGAAGAGCGAATTTGATCCTATAGTCGTCTTCTTTATTCGAAAAATGCAAAGTGGAAAGGGATGCTAGTCGGCTCAGAGAAGTTGTAGACAAAAAAAACGAAATCTTCTCTCCTAACGAATTTCCCCTTTGCTACTCCCTTTCGCTACCTGGAGACAGGTTTTTTCTTATTATAGATAACGTACGCACAGGATAGCTTTTATATATTTGCTTAATTATAAGCTTGCATAGTGCTCTTCCTATTTGTTTGTTTTCTCGGCTTTCTTCTGCTGAACCGAACGAAGATAGTTTCTCGTACCTCTGTACCTATTGCACTGATATCTTCTCTTTTACTCTCTTTCTTCATTCAGGAAAGGTGAAGATTGAATCGAGAACCGAAAACAAAGCCGGAACAGACTTGTCCTTAGATGGATATATACCCGATCTATATGTCTCACTTCCTATCATTTTGCCATTCAATTTGGAATACTTGAACGATCGATTCTTGTTTTTTATCTTCACTTTCCCCTGAAAGCCGAGGAATGTCTCATTAGTTATAACTAACCTTTCCATTAAACAATTAAGAATTTGAAATAAATATAGAATGAGATATATATATAATTGTGGGCACGATAACTGGTACACCAGAGGTGCGTCCTTCCCGGTCCTCTCGTACTAGGGAAAGGTCCTCTCAATGCTCTAACGCCCACATCGGATATGGACCAAACTCTCTCACAACGTTCTAAACCCAGCTCACGTACCGCTTTAATGGGCGAACAGCCCAACCCTTGGAACATACTACAGCCCTAGGTGGCGAAGAGCCGACATTGAGGTGCCAAACCTTCCCGTCGATGTGAGCTCTTGGGGAAGATCAAACTGTTATCCCTAGAGTAACTTTTATCCGTTGAGCGACGGCCCTTCCACTCGGCACCATCGGATCACTAAGGCGAACTTTCGTCCCTGCTCGGTACACGAAAGTGATGAAGTTGCTTTGACTACAGAACCATGCCTGTATGTTGGAGCGAATTGGATGATCGGGCCGAGGGTTGACCCCTCTTCCCCTCACTCTCCTTTCCTTGATATGAACCTTAAGTTATCAAAGCCTTTCTGACTCGGCCTGGCCCGGTCGCCCTACGCGACTGGCGCTTCAAAAGGTGAAACTCTCGGGCGTAGTTTGGTGACCTATCTTGAGTAGGGGCCTTTAGTCTTTTGATTATAGTAGGGGTCGTGAGAGAGCAGAGCCTATAGATGAACCTTTATCGGTGGAGGAAAGGAATATCGGTGGATTCCTATAGAGCATCCAGGAAAAAGCAGATTCAATCGAACGACGAATTCTTACGTGGTCCAAGAAAATCAAAGGTCTGTTTCCACGAATTTCATATATATTTAATCTCTTAATATCAGAATAGCTTATATAGTCATGATTCAATTCAGGTCCATCTTGATTGATTTCTCATTTTTCGGATCTGATTATAACAATGGAGATGTCTCTTATCCCTGGGAGGTCTTCCTCCACTTGCAGGTTTTTTCGGAAAACTCTATTTATTCTGGTGTGGATGGCAGGCAGGCCTATAGTAGAATCAATAGCGCAGAGTCAAAAAGAACGAAGACTATTAATAAATCAAACCAATAAATTCGCTCATTTTATAAGAAATTTCAATATGATTTATAATCGGGAAAGATTAAACCCAAGCAAAATCCACAGTAACATCTCAAGGGAATGTTACTAATGGAACATGTAGGAATAATAGGTCCTATTCTTTTTTTGTTGACCCTCATTTGAATTGATTGGATGCTTGAGCACTGAGATATTTTTGTGAGTTCCTCGTAGAGTTTCTATTCAAATCCCTACTCAACATGGTGCCTTAAGAGAATTCGAAGCCGGTTGCTAGCGGAAGTAGCGCAACAAAGAGCAAAGCGGAGGAGCGACTCTCTGTTCCCATTCTCCAAAGGGTCATCAAGTGATTAGCCAGCTCAATCCATTTTTCTATCCGATGATCTTCACCCTAGGACTGACTCTTGAGGCTGTTCCTGATGCTGGACTTCAGCAATGGTAGCCACTGCTTCTTCAGTCTGAGAATCTGCCTCTTTGTCGCTTGCGGCCTGGGCGGCTCGGTTCGGCCGAGCCCGTGGGCGTGGTGTTTTGTCCGTAGTCGGATCGGCACATCGATTGGCGATTTGCCTTGCTTGGCTTACTTGCTTGATTGAAAGAGTTTTCCCGTTGGACAACTACTATGAATAAATGGATTGCCTGGGCAAGGCTTGCTTAACTGGATACACTTAATTGAGATCTTTGTTGCATGCGGGAAACCCTCACTTATTCAAAGGGCTTTTTATTTAGAACCTTTTTTTTGCATAGTTGTAAGTAAATGTTCGTAGGAGCGGTGGGAGGATAATGAGTATATAAATCAATAAATATCAAAAAAAGAAGAAATGGCTAGGTAAAAAGATACCTATGGAAAAATAATTTTGTAGAAGGAGACTTAAAAGGAGGCTCGACCTACAGGAGATTGGTGGGCATGGATTCTCTACAATAATACTTTTGTATAACGCTGGCAACGAAATGGGGAGGTGCCGGTTTCGGTACCGTTCCATCCCTATCCGTTATCGGTCCAGTTCCATTCCGGCTTATCCCAGTTAGGATCGGTCATTAGGGTGTGTGGAAGGGGTAACCGGACAGAAACCGAGATTTACCGGTTAGTCCCGGTTTCGTCCGGGTCCGTTCCGTTCCGGTTTATTATTTTTTTTTAAATTAATATATAGCCATTTGAAAGATCCGTTGGGCAATGGATTTTGGGCCCCACCAACTGCTCTTTCACCCTCATTACACCCCCTAACCCCCCCCCCCTAACTTTTTTTTAATACCCCAACCTTCAAAAAGTACATTTTCATCATTTCTTTTACCTATAAATACCCCAAATCTTTCTTTCTTTTCACTCACAAAAAATTCATCTTCTACCCCTCTCAACTCTCAAGTCTCTATTCTCTAATCTCTTATTCTCGTTAAAATTATGAATTTGGTCTTTGGAAATTGGATTTGGAGATTCAAATTACACTTTCAACTTTCAATTATCGGCTTTCGGTCATACGCATCTACTTTTTTAAGTAAACATTTGGTACATTTTCCAACTTCCATTTCACTTTTTTACATTTATTTATCTATATATTTGCATTATTTATTTATTTATTTGGTGAGTATTTATTTGTTTACATTACATTTTTCGTATTATACATAATTTACTCACTTTTCTTATTTGAATATGGAATTCAGTAAAAATTTGTTGAAAAGGATTAAACAATCGTAGTTGAGAAGGTTAGTAGTTTATTTAACTTAAAATCCACCACTAATAAAAAAGTCGATAGTTCTTCTAAATCTAAAACTAAAAAATCTAGTGTATTACAAATGATTATATGCATGTTAATGATATTGTTTTTGATAATGATAGTAATAGTGGATTAGAACCTTATCATGAACATTTACAAAGAAGGTTTGATAATTTTGATGAGAAACTGCCTGAACATGATAATGTTAATGATTATATTGCTATGCCTACTTTTGATGATGATGATGATGATGATGAAACTGAGCCACCTACGGCTACTAGTATTCGTAGTCCCTCTCCCCCTCCTGCTCCTAGTCCCGCTCCCTTTCATTGTCCTGCTCCCGTTCCC
This sequence comes from Solanum sitiens, assembly GCA_016801875.1. Classification (NCBI taxonomy): domain Eukaryota; kingdom Viridiplantae; phylum Streptophyta; class Magnoliopsida; order Solanales; family Solanaceae; genus Solanum; species Solanum sitiens. The sequence goes on from JABWTJ010000015.1 coordinate 1,089,782, forward strand.
CCCTTACATCCTACACCTAAGGTAGAACGTGCTAAAAAATCAGTTGTGAAGCAATTTATGACTCAGAATAAAGATAAAACACAAGCTATTTGTAATAAATGTAAACATAGATTGATTCATAAAACTGTAGGGAAACAGGGTGGAACGAGACATTTGAGTAATCATTTAATGTCATATTGTAAAAATGAATTTATGCATGCTAAAGTTTTAGCCGAAGTTAAAAAGAATGGTACCCCCTTCGTGAAACTCTAGAACTAAGTGGCTCTAATGTGGTCCAAACACAATTAAATCCTTCTAATGTTTCTGGCTCTAGTATACAACGGTCCTATAGTAGAGCAAAAGATCTTGAAGAATTAGCTAAAATGATTGTCATTATGGGTTTGCCATTTAGTTTTGCTGAAAATCTCGGTTTCATTCATTATATTCAAATTGTGTGTAATCCACATTTGAAAGGTTTTACAAGAGATACAATTAAAAGGCTATCTTTGATTATCAAGCTCAACATTTTCAATATCTTCGTTGTTTATTTTATTATAATAATTGTAAAATACCTATTACTTTTGATATAGGTCGTAGTGTAAACGATAAGGATTAGTTCACTATTAATGCACATTGGATTGATGAAACTTGGACATTGTTTAAAAAGAAATTTAGGTTATAAATGTTGTGAAATGGATAAAATCGGTAGTTATATAGCTCAAACAATTATATATGTTTTACGAAACTATGGAATTTGTGATAAAATAAGTAGTGTCCCCTTAGATAATGCTACTAATAATACATCTACTGTTGAAATACTAAAACCGTCTCTTTGACCTGTTTATATTGATGGTTTTCATATTTGGTGTGATGCACACATATATAATTTGATTGTTAGAGATGGTATGAAAATGTATAATAATGGTTACATAAAAGTTGAAACTGCATGTCATTTTATTTTTGAATGTCAAGTTAAGTCTAGACGTAGAGATTTTGAAAATCGTTGTCGTGAATATAATCTTCGACCTAGAAAAATTCCAAAATCAGTTTGTACTAGATGAAATTCATTATATGAAATGCTTGAAGTCACTTATGAATATTGAAAACTTTTACAAATGGTTTGGAATGCTCATAATTCTAATATTACATATAGACTTGATGATAATGATTGGAATGACATAAAAGAACTCATAGAATTCTTAAATATTTTTTTATTTAACTACAAAAGAAATATATGCCATTTATTATCTAACCATTTGCTCGGTTTTACCTGATATTTGTGAGATTTCTAATACATTTTATAAATGAAAAAATAAACCAAGATTTGAAGAATCTCTTAACAAAATGATTGACAAAAATTAAAAATATTTTATTCCTGTTACTCAAATTTATTTAACCGCTTGTTTGTTAAACTCTCATTACAAAGATGAAGGTGCATCTCGAATGGTAGAAATTATATATTTAAATGTGGGTATTGATATTGAAGATGATGAAACATCTAGTTGTCAAGATGTTAAAGATAGTATAAAAATTGAAGCTTCAAAACTGTATGACTTGTATAATTCTAATATAAGAAATGTAGTAAATGATGAAGAACCTCAAAGTTCTATTAGTAGATATAATGAAGATGATGTTGATGATATGTTAGATTCTTATCTTGAACTTTCTCAAAATAATAGAAATGATTTTGATGCATATATTAATCAAAATACAGAACTTATTGCTGATCTTCTAGAATGGTGGAGCAATCGCGGCAAGGGATTTTCAAAATTTCAACTGGTGGCTCGAGATGTGCTAGCTATTCAAGCATCTTTAGTAGCTTCGGAAGGAGCTTTTAGTGCAACAAGGTTTCAACTTGGAGATCATAGATCATCGTTAGCAGCAGATAGCTTGGAGTTAACGATATTATTAAGAGATGGGGTTAATGCTGAGAGAAGTAGTTATGGTCGTCCACCTATGCCGACCAAATTTGGACGAAATAATGCAAGATTTTAGTGACAATGGCATTGAAGCAATGGAGGAAATATCTAATCAACCAATTCCTGAGCATGTTTTTTTAGAGAAATGTTACATGATTTAAAAAAAGATTTCCTTGGTAGCATGAACTATTAAATTTAAATAGATTAGTATGAGCATGATAATTCGAGGTCTAATTCAAACAGAACCCTTCCTAGAAGGTGACTGTGTAGACTATATCTTTAATACTTTACTAATATTTTGTAACACAAATTGTAATATTGAACTAATATTAATAAAAGTATATGTTGTTCGCCTTAATTTTTTTTTTATTATTGTCTTAAATTTAAATTTTCAATTAATATTAATTAAACTTTTAAAGTTTTAAATTTGAACTTTCATAGATTTAACGTTTGAAATTTAAATTTCAAAAATTTTAAAGTGTGAAATTTAAAATTTTATAACCTCAAAATTTGAAATTTAACATTTTTAAACTTTTAAAGTGTGAAGTTTAAAATTTAATAATTTTAAAGTTTGATATTTAAATTTTCAAACTTTAAAAATGTGAAATTTAAAATTTTATAGTTTTATAGTTTGAATTTAAATTTTCAAACTTTTAAAGTTAAACATTTAAACTTTAATACTTTTAAACTTTAAAGTTTGAAAGTTTGTATTTAAAAGTTTAAATGTATAAATTTTTAGCTTAAAAATTATTATTTTTTAAATATTATTTGAGTAATAATTTTTTTTTAAAAATATATGCCTGGTTTTTAACTTTATTAGTTAATTTTTTTTTGATAATTTTTTTTAAAAAAAGAGTCGTTGGGACCCTACTTCCGGTATGGTCCGGTGCGGTCCTGGTTCGTTACCGGTCCGGGATGGGTACTCCTAATTTTTTATGTAACTACTGGTACCGGTCCGTATTGGTTCCGACCCGTGGTGCTCGGTTCTGTTCTGGTGCCGGTCAGTCCCGATCCAGTAGTCCCAATTTCGATTCTGTTGTCAGACTTACTTTTGTACACCAATGGAAAGGGATGTATCACAGTTTGGTAGGACCTTTGCTTTGGGTTAAAAATGTCACGGGTTCAAATCTTTTCATCTCTACCTATTCTTCTCTTCTAGGCAGTAACAAAGGATCCATTATGGTTGATTCAAATTGGACATACAAATTTTCATTTTATGAGACTTTATGCATGCAAGATGTATTGGGAGTACAAAAAGAATCCTTCTTCTTATAGTCGTATCTACTGTGATAAGAAAGCACTCTCAGTTCAGTTCAGTATAACGTGGGTCTCCAAAACCAGATGTCGTAGGTTCAAATCCTAGAGAGCGTGATTTATTTCTTCTTAGATTGAATTAGAATGAAATAGATTCATTCAATAAATTTCACAAAAAACAGAATATGACCTCTTGTGCATGTGAATTAAAGAAAGGAGGAGTTGAATTCTACTTGAATGTAAGGCGAGGACTTCCAGGCTTGATCTACGGTTGCATCCCATGGTTTAGTAGAATAGAAACTTTCAAGGATAGTCTACACACACAAACCCAATCTCTTTTTCTTAGGGTTATAGTGGGACGATGTTTAAATTGACTACCCCTCCCCTTCAACCTACCCCAACTCCCAATATCATAAAATAGAGAGTGAAATATAATAAATCAAGTGATCCTATCCATTACAAGTGGAATCTTCCACTTTATAATTGAAGGATTCCAAACCTTGCTTCGTCGCTTAGTCCCTTGCTTTTTTCCTTCCCTTTTTTCTTTCCATCTCTTTATACCAATGTCATTTAATTCCATGTGCATATTTCAATAACGTCTTCCATGATTCTTAGATCCAGATGTAGCATCATCCATCAATAGAAATATCCCTTTCTCTCACACCCAATCTACTATCTCTTAGGTTGATATCCAGTAGCTCCAATAGCAGCACAGGAAAAGATCAATAGAGAAGGTAACAAAATAAAAACTCAAGGAGAGATCGAAAGCAAGATTTTATAAGGAAAAGGCGGAACCCAGGGTATACACTAAACTAGACATAACCTGGGGCCACGCAACTCAGGCAGACTCTTTACCCCTGTTCATGCCTATTTCTCCTTATGAGAGCATAATTATGGGTAAAAAGCTTTATATTACTACTAATTCTCTTCTTGTTTTACCATGTCCATGATGATAGCAGTGGAGTGTTGTCAACAACGACTGTTGTTATGGAAACACTCAAGGATAGAGTGACCCAACTTGATGGAAAGATAGACCATTTGGAAGGACAAGTGTAAACTATGTCAAAAATGTAGAGGAATCCAAAATCGTTTGTCACCAGACACTCACTAATGAGTACTGTGTCTTCCCAGTGAAGCAGAGTTGTCTTCATGGGGCCTCAACAATCTCGGTGGTGATTTCCAAAGCGTGATGGGCCGGGTAAAATTGAGGAGCTTGTTGTGAAGATAGGTTTCTGGTTTGTAAACCGAATGTCTCACCTAGTGACTCTAGACTTGAGTCCCAAAACCACAACCATTCAACGAGATTCGAAATGCGAAGGCTCGAAGACCTATGGGACACAGAACTGTACTTTAAGGTTGTTTGTGCCCCTTTCTTTTGAAAACCAAGGCACAATGGCAATAATCTATCTCTCTAGGGATGCAAAGAATATTTGAAATAACTTTTGAACCATTACACGGATTTCGACAAAACTATTGGAAGAAAAAAATGGAAGGGCAAAAAAGGATTATATGCGTAGACGTGAAAGCTCTACCAATAGGAAGATTCGAGCTCTTTTTAGAGAGAAATATTGTCATACCCGGAGCCTACACCTTGGATGTGATCGACACCCAATGACCATTGTTGGCCTTGAGCGAACCCTTGGCCTGACTTACTTAACTCAGCGGAAGTCTTAGCTTAACTCAACTATAAATAAGATACATTCTCAAGATGAAATACGTAATTATATTAGTCTGGCCTAAATGGAACTTAAGTCTCAAATAAAACATCTAAAAATAAAGAGAGACCCAAAACTGAATTATTTGACTGAAGACTCTACTATACTAGATGAATGTTGGAGCAGACCCCACAACATCCTATAAATAAAATACTAGAAAGCTAATAAAAGTGTCCTCCAGAATGCATGGAGGCTCACCATTGACTCCGAATGCTCAACTGGATCAACGAGGGGCAAGATGCTGATCCTAGTTACCTGCGTCTGCATCATAAGATGATGAAGTACATTGAATGTACAAGTATGCGAGTGGGAATGCTAAACAACAACTTAAGCTTAATGAGAATAAAATGAACTTACCTTGTCTTTACTCAATTCAAGAAATTTTCAACTCAATGTATGTATTTAAGCAATTTAACCCACATGTGTTATGTATATAAAACTTGTAAAAATAGTAAAGCAACTTAGTTTGTCAAAGAAAATACAATAGCAACTAAACTTTACTTATATATGAAAGTAATATAGTTCGGTAGGAGTTTCTCTAACCGACAACACCATTATGATCCTAAGTGGTGATACATCGTCTCGCCCACGCTGTCAGAACTGTCCTATACTTTGTTGATGCATAGAAACATCATTAACCTAGTGGATCCACTAGCTTAACTTACTTGATCAGCTAATAAGTATGACCCGTTAATACCCATGATGACTACATGGTTTACATGGAGACTTGAGTTAATATGAACTCTCATTCCCACATAGGTGCTCAATACTACTTCCAAAATATACTTTAGCTCATGCTTTTAAAATAAATTCCTTTCTTTGGGTTGAGATAATTTGCTCAATTCTTTAGCTTTAAAAAGCTCTCTTGGAACTAATGTTCCCTTTTCTTGTTCAAAATACTTTTGGGAAATATTACTTTCCTATTAACTTAAATGTGAAACATTTATAACTTTCCAAGGAATACTTAGTTCCCTTGTATATTTTTGAGAAATGAACTCAACTCTTACTCTTTGCTTAGCTTGAAACTTAACTCTTAGGCAATACTTAGTTCCCTTATAGCTTTGGACAATTTAACTCAACTCTTTACTCTTTCTTTAATTTGAAACTTGAGCCTTAAAACGAAGTTAAAACGTTTAAATAAGACTCTTGGAAGCTTTAAGAAACTCTACTTTAACTTACTTAAAAACTTTAGACTTAACTCCTTAACTTTAATCCTAACTTTCCATGAATTGAATTATGGATTCAAGGTTTCATGATTCATGTTTATGGAAAATGTCATGAAGTTTCGATGTACCTTAGAGTATTTGAATAGACTAGAAATTGTAGGTACATCTCTTAGGAACTAGTACGAAAAGATAGGGGAAGAATGGGTTCTCTAGTTGGCCTTGGCGCTCTGTGAGGCGGGGAATCAGAGCCTGACAGACAGACACTTTCCTCATGCGCTCTGGCTGGCGCGGAGCGCCAGAGCTTGATGGACAGATTCTATCCTGAGAGGCTCTGGTTGGCGCGGCGCTCCCGGGCCTGTCAAACGGGTTTTCCAACTTTTCTTCTCCGATTTTCAACTATAAACCTTCTAAACTTCCATGGATATTTCCCCCAAACACTTAGTATCACTAATATTCTCAATACCCAATATTTTAGACTTGTAAAACATCCCGGAAACACGAATCAAATAGCTAAAGGTATACTACAACTCAACCAACAAGAATTCAATGATTATTCATCAAGAACTTCAATGTTCAACATTAATCTACTCTAATTTCGCTGAATTAAACATGTTGTTGTGTGGGTGGAAGAACCCAACACATAAAGATCTCACATACCTTATAGGGATCACCCCCGACGAATTCCACTCAACAATCTTGGCGTTCTTGAAGAATTCTTGGTCCTTTCTCCTTTCTCCTTCTCTCTTCTCTTTTCTCCCAAGCCCTAAGCGTATTAAAATTTTATAAACTAAGTCTTCGTTTTACCTCTAATAAACCCTTAAAACAAATCAGGAAATAGTAGAGTGAAAAGACTATTGTACCCTTACTAAAAATCCGGATTGGTTTCCTCAGTCCACAAGCCCAACTTCCGAAAGGCATATCTCCATCATACGACATCGAAAGTGATAAAACTCAGCTCCGTTGGAAATAGATTCCCAAGAGATTTCCATCCATATAAAGAACTACCCCTAACACTTTCTGAGCTAGAAGTTATGGTCGTTTGAAAATGACCAAAACTCATTTTTTAAACATAGGAAATTTTCCAGATTTTTCCCTGCATTTCCAGAACTTATTATTTTTGGTTTCTAGGATTATTCCTAGATATTTCGAGTTACAAGATGTTACAATATCTCCTCGTTTGGAACATTCATCTTTGAATGAGAACTCTTTCACTAATCTAAGGGTAGTAACGTCATTTCAGTACTAAACAACAAAAGCAAGTAATAACATGCTTACACATAGTCTTAATAAGTGCTAAGACGAGAATTTAGTACCTTGGTTTGCATTCTCTCCGAATTCAAAGAAATGTGGATATCTCTTCTTCATATCTTCTTCAACTTCCCAAGTCGCTTCTTTAACGAATTGGTACCTCCAAAGGACCTTGACCGATGCAACTTCCTTAGTTCTCAACTTGCGAACCTGACGATCTGTACTGAAATCTTCTCATAGGATAGACTATCCTTAATCCCAATATATTCAGTTGGTACAATCAATGAAGGATCACCCAAGCACTTCTTCAACATAGAAATATGGAATACCGAATGGACCGCTGCTAACTCTTGGGGTAGCTCCAAATCATAAGATACATTGCAAACTCTTTTGGAGATTCTGTAGGTACCAATATACCGGGGACTAAGTTTCCCCTTCTTACCAAACCTCATAACACCCTTCATGGGTGAAACTTTCAGATACACCCAATAATCCATCTCAAACTCTATTGGCCTTCTCCTAACATCTGTGTAGGACATTTGGCGACCCTGTGCCATTTTCAATCTCTCTTGAATCACTTTCACCTTTTCCATAGCTTGGTGAACTGATATGGCCCTATTAACCCTACTTCACAAACTTCAAACCACCCAACTGGGGATCTACATCTTCTTCTATAAAGAGATTCATATTGAGCCATTTGAATGCTCGATTGGTAATTGTTATTGTATGCAAACTCAATGAGAGGTATATGATCATCTGAATTTCCCTTGAAGTCAATCGCACAAGATCTCAACATGTCCTCTAAAGTCTGGATAGTACGTTTGCTTGTCCATCTGTCTAAGGATGAAAAGCAGTGCTTAAGTTCACCTTTGAACCCAAACCATTCTGGAAAGATTTTTAGAAATGTGCAGTAAATTGTGCAACTTTATCTGAAATAATGGAAACCGGAACTCCATGAAGTCTTACCACTTCCTGAAGGTAAAACTTAGCATACTCCTCGGCCGAATAGGTAGTCTATACCGGCAAAAAGTGGCTGATTTTTTCATTCCATCGACAATTACCCAAATAGAATCTTGCTGCATGCGAGATCTTGGCAAGCCAGTGATGAAGTCCATATATTAATAATTTCCCACTTCCATTCAGGAATTTCTATAATCTGAGCCAAACCTCCCGGCCTTTGGTGTTCTACTTTCACTTGTTGGCAATTCAGGCACTTGGCAACAAACTCTGCAATGCCCTTCTTCATGCCTTCCCACCAATATATCTCTCTCAAATCGTGGTACATCTTTGTGAAACTTGGATGAATGGAATATCTAGAGCAATGATCTTCCTCCATGATCCTCTCTTGGAGTTCATCCACCCTAGGTATACACAACCTACCTTGATACTTCAGTACACCATCTCCCCCTTGTTCAAAAGCTAATACTCTTTGCTTATGAATATTTGCCTTCAAGTCAAACAAAATGGGATCTTCGTCTTGTTTCTCTTTCACCTATGACACTAATGATGCCTCAGCCCCATTGGTCACCACTATTCCTCCTTCTTTGGAATTCATAAGTCTAACTACCAGGTGTGCAAGTTTGTGCACAAGCTAACTCTCTCTTTTCTTCTTCAATATGGGTGGTACTCCCCATGGATAACCTGCTTAAGGCATCAACAACCACATTAGCCTTACATGGGTGGTAAAGAATACTCATTTTCATAATCCTTGAGTAATTCTAACCACCTCCTTTGTCTGAGATTAGATCCTTCTGAGTGAACACATATTGGAGGCTCTTGTGATCAGTGAATATGTCAATATGAACACCACACAAGTAGTGATTCCATAACTTCAAAGCAAAAACAACTACAGCCAATTCTAAGTCATGAGTTGGATAATTTTTTTGATGAACCTTCAAGTGTCTGGATGCATAGGCTATAACTTTGCCATTTTGCATTAACCCACAACCTAAACAAACTCTTGATGCATCACAGTACACCACAAAACCTTGGGTAACCTACGGTAAGGTAACAATTAGAGTAGTAGTCAACCTCTTTTTCAACTCTTGAAAGCTTTTCTCACAGGCTTCAGACCATTGAAATTTGATCGTCTTTTGAGTCAGCTTGGTAAAAGGAGACAAGATAGATGAAAACCCCTCCAAAAATCTCCTATAGTAGCCAGCCAAACCCAAAAAACTCCTTATATCTGTTGGTGATGAGGGTCTAGGCTAACTCAGAACTACTTCTATCTTTTGGGTGTCAACTCTAATCCCACCACTGTAAACTATTTGGCCCAAGAATTCTAGAGACTTAAGCCAAAACTCACACTTGGAGAACTTGGCATATAACACGTTATCTCTCAAAGTCTGTAGAACTATCCTGAGGTGACTAACATTCCCTAACTTTCAACTGATGGTAGCCTGATATGAGATCAATTTTTGAGAAGAAGGAAGCAGCCTAAAGCTGGTCGAAAAGATCATCTATCCTTGGGAGAGGATACTTATTCTTGATGGTCACCTTATTAAATTGGCGGTAGTCTATACACATCCTAAGGGAACCATCCTTCTTCCTTACAAACAAGACCGGAGCGCCCCAATATGAGACACTTGGTCCAATAAAGGTTTTATCTAATAAATCTTCCAATTATTCTTTTAGCTATTTTAGCTCTGTTGGTGTCATTCTGTATGGTGGAATAGAGATAGAACGAGTATATGGGATGATGTCTATGCCGGAGTCTATTTTCTCTCACTAGGGACTCTGGGTAGATCATGAGGAAGGACTTCTTGAAACTCATTTACTATGGGAATTGACTGAAGGGAAGGTACCTCAACACTTGAGTCATTAATTTTGACTAAGGATAGATACATCCTTTTGAAACTAACTTCCTCACCTTAAAGTACGAAATGAAATGAACCTTAGGCACTGCTAAACTAATATTCCACTCTATGACTGGATCATCAGGAATCTGGAACTTGACAACTCGAGTTCTATAATATATTGACACATGACAGGCATGAAGCCAGTCCACACCCAAAATGACATCAAAATCTACCTTGTTTATCTCTACTAGATCAGCCATGGTGTTCTTTTGATTGATGAAAATGGGACAATCACGATATACTCTTTCCACTAGAATACTCTCCAATAAGGGTTGAAACACAGAAAGGTTTACAATGTTTCTCAGGAAGAATCTCAAATTGATTTTCAACATATGTAGTTACAAAATATAAACTTGCTCTTGGGTCTAAGAGAGCATAAACATCAAAAGTAAACACTTTGATAATACCCGTTACAACATCTGAAGAGTGTTTCTTAAGCTTGGGGGCTAGTGATTGCATAAAGACGATTTGCCCCTCTACCAGTACCAAAAGTGGCTCCTCTAAGTGCAGCCCTTTCTAGTGGAGCAATTGATGAAGATTGAGCTATATTTCCCGGATTTTCACAACTTTGCTTATTCTTAGGGCACTCTCTCATGAAGTGAGCCTCTTGAACACACTAGAGCAACCTGTCTGGCCATTACAACATTTACCAGGTGGTTTCTACCACAATTAGCACATGTAGGAGCCAAACTTCCTCCTTGCGCCAAATTACCTTTTAGACTGGGCCGGTCTATCCTTCAAGTTCTGTGAATTCTGGCAGTTATACTCAACTCTGTTTTTGGGCACATGTGCACTAGCAGATGATGGTGCCTGACCCTTCTGTTTCTGAAATTTTGGTCAACTTGAACCATCTTTATGTTGACGAAACTCATTCCCAATCTTTGTTTACTTGTTACGGTACTCCTCTTTATCCCTCGGCTTCTCCTCTTCAACTTGTTGAACATAGACCATCAGCCTGGATATGTACATGTCACCTATAAACATTGCAGTCATACCTTCTTTGCTTGAAGCACGACCCAAACCAAGAACAAACAAGCTCATTCTGATCTTCATATCCTTAACCATCTCCGGAGCATAGCGAAACAGTTGGATGAACTTTAACCCATACTCATGAACACTCAAGGAGTCTTGTTTAAAAGTAAGGAACTCTCATACCTTTTCTTCCTACAGTTCTCAGGGAAAGGAATGCCCCAAGAAGGCTTCTTCAAAGAAAGCCCAACTATGATGTGCTGCATCCTCATCTATGTTCTCCTTGCACTGATCGAACCACGTCCTAGCCACATTCTTTAGTTGATATTTGGGTAGTTCAACTCTCTCAGTGTCTACCACATGCATCACATCGAAGACCTTCTTCAACTCCTCCACAATGTTTTCCAGATCCTCAATAGTGCTCGAACCAGTGAAGTTGGGAGGATTCATTGTCAAGAAATAACGAATCCTCGAGGTGTCAACCTCTTCTTTTCAAGCTCCCCTCTGTTGCTCAACTTTGTTGGTCACCGATTGGCTTAACATTTGGATAGCCTCACGGAATTCAACATTAGTGACCTCTCCTTGAGGTTGGACATTCGGTTCATTAGGTACCTCTAGATCTTTGACATTCTTTCAGGCGGTACAACCTCTTACTGCTCTTTGTGGAGGCATGATAATCTGAAACACGCGTAAGCACGAATTACAGGGAAACGTTTTAGAGGTAAACTCTAACACATGAAAAGAAATATGAAAAAGTGAGAAATTCCTAAATAATGTAGCCTCCTAATCATAGATGTGGCGCGCTTCACACCGATGACTAAGACTCTACAGACACGGCTTCATAGACTCTATACGACTCTCGAACTCTGGGCTCAGATACCATGTTTTCACGCTCGGAGCCTACGCCCTAGACGTGGTCGGCACCCAATGACCATTGTTGGCATTGAGCGAACCCTTGGCCCGACTTACTTAACTCAGCGGAAGACTTAGCTTAACTCAACTATAAATAACAGGCATTCTCAAGATGAAATACGTAATTATATTAGTCTGGCTAAAATGGCACTTAAGTCTCAAATAAAACATCGAAAAATAAAGAGAGACACAAAACTGAATTATCTAACTGTTTATGAAGACTCTACTATACTAGATGGATGTTGGGACATACCCCATAACATCCTATAAATGAAATACTAGAAAGCGAATAAAAGAGTCCTTCGGAATACAAGAAGGCTCACTACTGACTCCAAATGCTCAACTGGATCAACGATGTGCTGAATGCTGATCTTGGTTACCTGCTTCTGCATCATATGATGATGCAGGCACACTTGTATCAGTACATTGAATATACGAGTATGCGAGTTTGAATGCTAAACAATAACTTAAGCTTGATGAGAATAATATGAACTTACCTTGGTTCTACTTAACTCAAGAAATTCTCAACTCAATATATGTATATAAAGTAATTTAAAACACATTTGTTATATATATAAAACTTGTAAAACAGTAAAGCAACTTAGTTCATTAAAGAAAATACAATAGCAATTCAACTTTATTTATATATGAAAGTAATGTAGTTCTGTGGGATTTTCTCTAACCGACAACCACCATTATGAGCCTAAGTGGTGATACAACGTCTTGCACCCACGCTGCCACAACTGTCCTATACTTTGCCGTCGCATAGAAATGTCCTCAACATAGTGGATCCAATAGATTAACTTACGTGATCATCTAAAAAGTATGACCCGTTAATACCCGTGATGGCTATATGGTTTACATGGATACTAGAGTTAATATAAACTCGCATTCCTACATCGGTGCTCAATACTACTCCCAAAATATACTTTAGCTCATGCTTTAAAAATAACTTCCTTTCTTTGAGTAGAGATAATTTGCTCAAAACTTTAGCTTTAAAAAGCTCTCTTGGAACTAATGTTCGCTTTTCTTGTTCAAAACTCTTTTGGGAAATATTACTTTCCTCTTAACTTAAATGTGAAAAAATTTATAAATTTTTAGGGAACACTTAGTTCCCTTATATCTTTTTGAGAAATGAACTCAACTCTTACTTTTTGCTTAACTTGAAACTTAACTCTTAGGGAATACTTAGTTCCCTTATAGCTTTTGAGAATTTAACTCAACTCTTTACTCTTTCTTTAACTTGAAACATAAGCCTTAAAACAAACTCAAAAGTTTTAAATAAGACTCTTGGAAGCTTTAAGAAACTCTGCTTTAACTTACGTCATAGCTTTAGACTTAACTCCATAACTTCCTTTACTTTGATCTTAAATTTCCTTGAATTGAATTATGGATTCAAGGTTCATGATTCATGTTTATGGATGATTTCATGACATTTAGATGTACCTTAGAGTATTGGAATCAACTAGGATTGTAGGTACATTGCTTAGGAACTAGTACGAAAAGATAGGGGAAGAATGGGTCTCAAGGTGGCCTTGGCGCTCTAAGAGGCGCGGGGCGCCAGAGCCTGACGGACAGACAATGTCCTCAGGGCCTCTGGCTGGCACGGCGCGACAGAGGCAGAGTCTCTACTGAGGGGCTCTGGTTGGCGCAGCGCCCAGGGCCTGTCAGACGGGATTTCCCACTTCTTTCTCCGATTATCAACTCTAACCTTCTAAACTTCCATAGTTCTTTCCCCAAACACTTAGGGTCACTATTATTCTTAATACCCAATAGTTTAGACTCGTAAAACAACCTGTAAACATGAATCAAACAACTAAAGGTAGACTACAATTCAACCAACTAGAATTCAACAATTACTCATCAAGAACTTCAATGTTCAACATTCAATATACTCAATTTTCTCTAAATTAAACATGTTGTGTGGATGGAAGAACCCAGCACAAAAAGATCTCACATACCTTATAGGGATCACACACGACGAATTCCACTCAACGATCTTGGCGTTCCTGAATAATTCTTGGTTCTTTCTCCTTTCTCCTTCTTCTCTTCTCTTTTCTCCCAAGCCCTAAGCGTATTCAACTTTTCTAAACTAAATTAAGGATTAGTTTTACCGCTAAAAACCCTTAAAATGAATTAGGCAATAGTAGGGTGAAAATACTACTTCACCTTTACCAAAATCCGGATTGGACTTTCCTCAGTCCAATAGCCTAACTTACGAAAGGCATATCTCCCTCATACAACATCGAAAATGAGCAAAATTGGAGCCGTTGGAAAGATATTCCCAAGGGCTTACCATCCATATAAAGAAATGCCCTAACTCCTCTTGAGTTAGAAATTATGACCTTTTGAAAATGACTAAAACTGATTTTTTAAACATAGGAAATTTTCCAGATTTTTCCCTTTATTTTCAAAATTGATTATTTTTTGTTTCTAGGCTTATATCTATCTATTTCAAGTTACGTGATATTACAAATACTTCCCTTCTCTTAGAACCGACATTCACATACTATTCCTCCCCACTAAAAAGAGCGATTAAGTATCTCGAGAACATAAACAAAAATGCAGAAGTGAGCGTACCCCAAAGCTCTCCTCTCTTCCCCTTTTTTATCCATCACCATCAGCCCTATTTTTTACTGGGTCAAAGCCAAAAATATGATGAATAGAAGAAAAGGAGATCAAAAATATAGGCGAACGAATTGACTATAGAATAGGTTGGATGATTCATTGAGTAGAAATCAACATATTTCCCCTTATTTTATGAAAGTTGGGGATCGCGTGTAAATTATTTCAATGCAATGGATGACCTGATTCGACATTGTTGTCTACTCTGATCCAATCGAGGTGGCTTTCTTTTACCAGCACGTAGGTCTTCTAAATTCCAATGAGCGAGTCTTTCTTGACCTGTGAAAATCTATTCTTAATGTATAAAAGAGGGCTTCTCTGACCGGTGAAAAGTTATGGGTGTCCACTAACAACCATTCTTGGTTCGACTCTGTTAACGCAATTCCAGGAGGAGTTGATAGTTGCGCAATGAATCCCTTCGGACCTGGAGAATGTGTAATTCAGAGTCAGGGTTTGGTAAACCAATGGGTCGCTCCTCTAGGTGAAGTATCAGGCCCCATTTCCGTTTCCTAGGGTACACCTTCAGAATAACCCATAAGGGAATTTTTTCTACTCCCCCAATCTTCAGTATACGCCACACCTACTACATTTTCGTCATAAGACATTGAACTAGACCAAGGAGAATCTCTATAGGAATTATCGTATATTTTGCATATAGGAGATCAATACACATTCCCGGGGCTATGGGGGAAAATGTGGATCGTTCACCCTAAATAGACATCTAAATAGAGGGCCTCTACCAGTTTATATATTCTTTGATTTTTTTTCTCCCCGTAAGAATTATATTACAACCTATGAGGTCTACATGTTTGACATCTAAGTAATACTACATTCGATAATTTACTATATAGATAGATAGATATATGTTTATCAAGAACATTCTAAGAAAAGATATTAATAGATACCAATAGTTTTCAAATCGTACCCAAACAATATGTTCCTGAGGGAAATGCACCTAGAACCAAATATTTGGAGCTGGTTCCGTAGAAAATTCAGAATTTCTTTTTTATAATGCAATCACATTAAAACATAAACTTTAAGACTCGATATATAAATACATGGAAATTGAATCATAAGTCAAGATCATAAAGAGAATAGCGGGAGAAGGAAGTGGAATTAATACGATGGATTAAAGCATTAAACCTCTCTTGTTTGAAAGAATTGAAACACATCGAGATGGTACCGATCATACTTAATAATAGAAGAATTTGGCATAAATATGTAAAATTCTCCATCCTGAAAAGATTATTCAAAAATAAATGGGCAATAGTTAGGAGAGGTGCACCAGTGATGAGCAGAAGCAGGGTTATTAGATACCTCAAGAAATCTCGTCCAAAACCACACATGCAAGTTTCCCTTCATGTGGTTCATTCGTGATAACTTCTTTGGATTTGCATGAACTAGCAAACTGATCAGTAAGTAGGGATGCTCCGCTAAGCATGAGAGAACTCTTTCAGAACTTGTTAGGAATGGGTGACACTATCCCAGCCTGGATCCAACCAAGCTCTATTGACAATGTCCCTTCCCAACAGTTGTACCTTGTCTTGGGGCATCTTTGGAATTACGATAGAAAGCTCACCAAAGAATCCATGTGTCTTAGGTAAGCTTTATATGGGTCGGGTCATTTATTTCCCATAATGAATAGGCTAGCTCTATCTATGAATCACCTATCTTGTGCTCGAGAAGGTCCCTCACTTCCTCGGTAGCACGTCAGGTGCTTTTAGTTATCTTACATGAGATGAAGGCTATTCCCCACTCCATGGCATGACACCTTTCTCTCATCCATTCCGCCCATCAAGAAGCGGTGCCCTTTATCGATATTATCTATTGCCCTTTGTTTCATTTTGGCTATTCACGCATGAAGATCATGGTATGTATGCTTAACTTTTACTGTTAGTGATATAATAGATAGAATTACATTATGGAAGGATCATCCACCCATGAAAACAACCCTCCCCCAAGAAGAATATTTTTACGCCCCTGATCCCTATTGAGCAAAAGAGATACCTAGTAATCCCTAGGTTGTAGTACGTCTGGTCATTAACTCCCTGATACGCTCAAATTTACTTCTCAAATAAGAAGTAAAGCGGTCGTATCAAGTAAATAACCCAACTAATGAGGTTGAGATCGATCCCACAAGGAAAATAGTTCAGACTTAACTTTATTCTATTATTACTATTATTTAGCCAACTATTTTCCGAGAAATAGCGAGACAAAAAGGGGGATTTTATTTCTAAATTAATGAAAATGATTAACTAAATAAAAATGGACAACTAACAGATTCAGCTTTCGGAGTTTAATCAAATTATAAAAGTAACTAGGGCTTTAGTGTTCCCCACAGGTTCCTAACTTGGTAAATCTAACTATAACAATTCTATCCTGATATCTTGCATGTAAAGTGATAAGTTATGTATCTCTAAATCCTTGGTCCGGCATTTAGAGAATTTCACTCCGCACCTTGGTCCGGCTACGTGTGTTGCTATACTAACCCTTATCTTTACCTCATACTAAGCATCGTATTCGGTATTTGACTAAGTTATTAACTCGTACCAACCAATACTAGCCTATTAGATAGTCTACACTAAATCTATGTTGATAATTCTTTTCCTATTATCTACCTCCTTGGTCCGGCAAGTAGCATTAAGGCGAGTTCTAACGTTGGCCATCCGTTAAAAAGACTTCTACACGAAAGAATTATCAATACATGCAAGACACCAATCTAGAATTGTTATTTAAGTTAGATTTTTACCTTGTTATTCACCCATGGTTCCCACAACCCTAGCTATGAGGTTTAGTTACCCATGTTCGTAATTACACAATTCATACTGTTAATGGAAGAATTCATGCACTTACTTTTATGAAAATGAATAATTTCCCAGAATTTAACTTGATTAATCAACAAAATCACCAACAATCAATTATCGAGAAAGTATCTTAATTCCCAAAATCGAGAATTCAATAATATAATAGAAGAACTAAAAACTAAAAATTATCCAGAAAGTCTAACCCCAAAAACGAGGTTTTTTCCACTATTTATAATAAAAACAAAGTCTAATCAAATAAGGATTCTATTTACTAAAAATCTGTCCAAACGCGTCTGGATCAACGGACCACGTGACGGACCGTCATGGACACGACGGACTGTCATAGACTCCGTTGTCCCATACTTCACCATTCTTCTGTTGCTTTCTTCATTCCCCTCGACTGAAAGGTATGACAGACCATTTCAAGCATGACGGTCCGTCGAGCGTCTTCGTTCCAAAATACTTGGACTTCTTGGAATTTGGGTACTGGGACTACTTCTCTGATCATCATGACGAACAAGCAGAAGATGGACCGTCGTGGCTATGACGGTCCGTCATGGACTTCCGTAATCCCACACTTGGTCAGACTTCCCCATTTTCCTTCAGCAACTTCTCCCTTCACTACGATGCCACCTACGGACCGTCACAGCCTCGACGGACCGTCATAGGTTCAATAGGTGGTCTCTTCTGCATTTCTTTCTCAAAAACTCCCGCGTTCATCCTTGGACAGATTTTCTGCAAACAAAGAGAAACTTACATAAAAATCCACACAAAAAGGCTTTCGACACACACTAAACTTAAGGAAAAAGCATTAGAAATACCGTGAAACCACGGTACATCAACACCCTCAACTTAAATTTGTTGTTTGTTCTCAAGCGACGCACTATGACTCACTACAAAATCTTTGTACAAAAGTATCCATATTTTAACTTTCGCAATCATTTGGCTATCAATCCCGATTATTCACATTATATTCATGCATGGTTTCACTATTAGGCATTGACTTGTGTAGAATCAAACCATCACCCAGACTCACTACGCGATGATACCTATCCTCTTCAACTTCTCACCAAGATGCTAATATTTCCGGTATTGCAACTCCTGTCCTCACTTCAAATAACATCCTCATTTTTCACACAATGATTTTAGTTTGAGTCTAAGGATCACTTTTCGACACTCACTCTCAGAACAAATTCACAACTCATTTATACATATTGCCATAGGCTTGCCCTTATTTTCACTACTTCAAGTTCGCCATACAACTCTTAGGATCACAATAGGACTTTTTTTTTTAGATTGTAACATAGGCTCAGGGTTAGGTAGGGTGTATTTAGGTATACTTTAGTGACTTGTTGCCCTCCTTGACATATCGGCTACGTGAACCACCTTTTTATTATTTTATTTTGCCCTATTACTCAATTTTCTTTTCACTTTGCTGTTTTCCCTTTATTATCCTTATGTGTAAGTGACTTTTCTCTTTTCTTGTGTTTATTTTGCTTTTTATTCACATTTGTTTTTTCGTATTTTTTTTTAGTCACTTCTGTTTTATTCTTTCTTTCTCTTCATTCTTTCAACCCCACTTTCCGGGGGTTTTTCTTATAACAGCCACCCTCAACTCATGATTTTGCCATGAGTTAATGTTCACAATACCCATGGTTGGGTCAGGGCCTAAACAAGGTTGCTTTATGCATTAGCCACCCTCAACTTATGCTTTTGGCATAAACTGAGGTGCACATGTCCAAGGAGGGACCAGGGCCAACACATTGTTCCCAGAGAAGATCATTTGGGGTGAAAAAGAAAGATCTATTTTAAGCTCAATTCATTTGGATCAAAAAGGGATTAACTTCATTTGGTTTTCTGTTCTTTTTAGGCTCAAGATTGACTATTTCGAACAAGGGCCTATGATCCTTTCCTAATTGATTGTTTTGACTCACTTTTAGCAGGACTAACCAGGCAAGTTCTAGCTCAGTATTGATGGTGGACATTCGAATTCACCTCACACTCACTTGACATTCCTTGCATTCCCGGATTATTAGACACCTAGTTCAAATCTTAGATTCAGGATCATGCAGTAGTGTATCAGTATTTCATGTTTCAAAGCACACACTTATCACTTACTATGCCTAGTCATGCAATTGATTATCGAGATATCATATTTATATTAGCCATCATGCTTCAGATTTATACTATGTACATAAGATATGACATGCCGGTTCAACAATAAAAGTAATAAGTCTTTTGGGGAAAAAAGAACACAGGCAAGAAAACCCCAAAAGAGGATCGTGAACTTGGGCTACTCAGAATTCACCCAAGTACTCACTTTCCATTTACCCCACCCCCAATAAAAGATATGCAATTGTCCCCAATGCAGAAAAGAGTTAAACAATGCAAAAGGGTAAGTGAAGCAAACCTGAGGTGCTAAGCGCCGGCGATCAGCAAGCAGGTGGGTCCGGTTCACCGGAACCCACTCCCTGCGTAGTCTGGACATCCTCAGTAATGTCCTCAGCATCAACAGCACCATCAGTAGTGCCTCCCATAGAATCTACACATTTGGAGCTAGACGCCCTGGCAGCTACTTCTACAACCCTCAACTTACGGGCCTCCACATCAGCAATCGAGTCTCTCCTCGCAGCCTCCATCTCACGGTGCTCCTTCTTCCTCGCTCTAACCTCATCCTCCTCTCTACCCCTGCGTCTCTTGGCATGCTCTCGTGGGGGAGGTGGTGGAACATCAGAAGTGGCAAAAAGAGCAGCCATCACTGTGTCATCAGCAGGCTCTGCAGAAGGGGCCTCAGACTCAGGCACTCTCGCCTCTAAGATCGTATCCAGATCAGCCCGCAGACTCTCAACCGCAGCCTGAAGGGTTGACATGTCCACCGGAGGTGCTGGTCGGGCTAGCACTCGCAACTCAAAAGCGTCCAAGCGCTGATGTACCTCTGCGATCTTCCTCTCTGTGTGCTGTGCCATCTAGCGCTCCATGCGCTCCTCTGCCTCAGCAATAGTCTTCTGTATCCAAGGCTGGATGTGATGCAGAAGTGTAGCCATTTGTGCCTCGAGTTTCTGTACCCTAGCAAGTGGGACCAGAGTGGCGGAAGGAGCCGAGCGAGAGGAGCTCGGGACAGTGCTACTACCCGGGATAGACTCGACCGGAGTAGTGTCAGTGTGTGCAGAAGCATCCTGGGAAGCCGCATGGGCATGCTCTATGGTGTCGGCCAGGTTCTCACCAAGTGGAACCACCTCCGAGCGGGGCCCTCTGCGTGGGGCCAACTCATTGGCCTCATCCCTGATGAGGCCGATGTCAACATTTCCTTGCGGGGTCCGGAGCTGGTCAATGTGCCAAATGGGCACGCCTGCGGATCTGCACAAAGAGAAAATCATGCAAGGAAAAGGGTAAGTCGTGGTGACCTTGAAGGCCCTCTCATGCATGACCGCTTGGAGAAGCCAAGCGAAATCGACCTCGAACCCTGCCATCATTGCGGCCATAAGAACTGCACGATCCCAGGTGACGATATTATCAGCAGCAGTGGGGGAGAGACAATGGCGGACTATCAACCAAAGAAACTTGGCCGTAAAGGTCAAGTTGGCCTTCCTGATGGCTCCCTTCGGCTCCATCACCCAATGCGCAGCCTCTCCATCAATAGATAAGTGCTGAGCCATCCACCTCTTGGTGGTCTCTCTCAGTGAAGGCGCGCGTAAGAACCGGCCCTCTTTGACAATTTGCCATCGGTAATCAAACTCAGCGGTGAGAGGTGTGCTGGTGGTGTCACTATCCGTGCCGTACAGATATCGGCGGATGGCTGGTAGGGAGATGTCGACCTGTATGCCGCGTACTCGGACGTGCTCAAGTGGGGCCTGTTTGGCAGGGGCAGACCGCCTATCTATTTGTGAGCGGAGAGTGGCCACATAAGAGGCATAGAACTTTCGGACTAACTCCTCACTGTAGCGGCCCAAAGAACGAGCCGTCCACTCCAGCCGGTGTCTGGTGAAAAGAGTGTGAATGTCTGGCATGGTGGGGAGACTTCCCATGAGGACCCGCCTCTCCAGTGTGAGGGTCCGTGTCATGACGCCTTTGTCATTGAGCACCTTGGCATCTAAGTATACTTTATATTGCCCGTCGACACACCACCGGTTGGGCTGATCGGCAACCGGGGCAGGGACTCCAGTTGGTGAGCCAGGGGTGGAGTCAGCGCTGTCAGCCTCATCATCCGAGACAGACTGTGTAGCTGTGGCGGGGGCAGAGGCTTCTGCAAACCCGGAGGCTTCCTCTGACCACGAAAGTCCTAAGGAGCCAGATGCTCCTTCGTCTTGGGCAGCTGACCCAGAACGTGTGCCGGTCAGTGTGCGCTCCTCATCAGACTGGGAGGCAGTGACTACGCCGGGCGCCACCTTCTTGGGCGTGACTCTCGGTACACGTGGAGCTCGTGCTGTAGTAGCAGTGCCTGGGGGCACGTACTCTGGATCATGCTCATCATCAAAGCCTATCACCAATCGGGCAGACGGGGCGACAGATTTAGAACGCCCATGTGCATAAAGACGATCTTGTTTAAGTGCCATGAGAGGTAGTACCTGGCACGACGGAGTCATGCGACGGTCCGTCACAGGCGTGACGGTCCGTCGATGTATCCGTCAGTGAATGTGGCAGAGTAACTTTTCTGCAGAACTTCCTGTAGATGTGCTACCTGAAAATTTACAACCCATTAATAGAAAATTGCTACCGCTACTGGAAAGAAAAACTATAAAGTGGTTAGATGATAAATATTGGGTTGCCTCCCAACCAGTGCCTGATTTAACGTTGCGGCACGACTGTATACACTTGATTACTCAGACTTCATCAAGATGATATGCCTCAATCACCTCATTCGCCGATTCCGCATGACCTATATAGATTTTTAAACGTTGTCCGTTCACCTTAAACCGCACACCTTCCTTGTTTTCCAACTCAACCGCTCCATGAGGGAATAATTGGGTGATCGAGTAAGGGCCAGTCCATTTAGACTTGAGCTTACCCGGAAACAAGCGCAATCTAGAGTTGAATAAAAGCACCGAATCCCCAATCATAAACTCTCATTTCTCGATCTTTAGGTCATGGTACTTCTTCATCTTTTCTTTGTAGAGGGCTGAGCTTTCATAAGCCTTTAGGTGAAATTCAGCAAGTTCATTTAACCCATTTAACCATTGTTCTGCAGCTTCGTTCCAGTCCATTTTTAGCTTCTTCAAAGCCCATATGGCTTTATGCTCTAATTCAACCAGAAGATGACATGCTTTCCCATATACTAGTTGGTATGGGGACATACCTATGGGAGTCTTATACGCTGTCCGGTAAGCCCAAAGAGCATCATCAAGCCTCCTTGACCAATCTGTTCTACTAGCGTTCACTGTTTTTGACAAAATCTGTTTGATCTCCCCATTTGATACTTCAACTTGCCCACTAGTTTGAGGATGGTAAGGAGTGGCCACATTATGGCGAACCCCATATTTCTCCAATAATCCCTTGAATAATTTGTTGCAAAAGTGGGATCCCCCATCACTAATAATCGCCCGTGGGGTACCAAATCGAGAGAATATATTCTTCTTGAAGAATGCAGTGACACTCTTCCCCTCATTGTTCGCGAGGGCGATGGCTTCCACCTACTTGGATACATAATCAACTGCTACTAAAATATACTTCATTCCATGAGAACTCACAAACGGACCCATAAAGTCAATACCCCAAACATCAAATAACTCAATTACAAGAATGGGGTTTAGAGGGAGCTCTTGCTTTCTTGAAATGCCGCCATCTCTTTGGCATCTATCACATGCTTTGGCGAACTCATGAGCATCTTGATGAATAGTTGGCCAATAGTAACCACTTTGTAAGATCTTATGAGCAGTCCGGACACCACTATGATGTCCACCAAAGGGTGAGGAATGGCATGCCTCTAAAATACTCAGCATCTCAACTTCTGGCACACAACGCCGAATAAGCCCATCAGCACAGCTCCTGTATAAGTATGGTTCATCCCAAAAGAACTTCTTCACATCGTACATGAACTTTTTCCTTTGATGAAAAGACAGGTCCGATGGAACAATATCACTAGCTAAGTAGTTCTCAAAATCAGCGAACCACGGAATCAGGTCTTGTGAGGCAGCCAATACATGCTCATCGGGGAACGTGTCATCAATATCAGTCTTATCCCCCAACTCTCTCATAGCTTCATCTTCTAAACGGGACAAGTGATCAGCAACTTGATTTTCGGTCCCTTTCCTATCCCTTACCTCAAAGTCAAATTCTTGCAGTAGTAATACCCAATGAATTAACCACGGTTTCGTATCCTTCTTCGCCATCAAATATCTCAGGGCTGAATGGTCAGTATGCACTATAACTCTAGTACCTAGCAAATAGGAGCGAAATTTTTCAAAAGCAAATACTACGACAAAGAGCTCTTGTTCAGTTACTGTATAGTTCTTCTGAGCTTCATTGAGGGATTTACTAGCATAGTAAATGGGATGATGGATTTTGTCCCTTCTTTGTCCCAATACCACACCAAGGGCAACCCCACTCACATCACACATCACCTCAAATGGACTGCTCCAATCCGGAGAAATAATGATAGGTGCAGATACCAGTTTTTCTTTGAGATCGCCGAATGCTTTAAGACAGGATTCATCAAAAGAAAATTTACAATCTTTCTCCAACAGTTTGCACAATGGATGTGCAATTTTAGAGAAATCTTTAATGAATCTCCTGTAAAAACCTGCATGCCCAAGAAAGCTTCTCACACCTTTTACAGAGATAGGTGGAGGAAGTCTCTCTATCACCTCGACTTTGGCTCAATCAACTTCTATGCCTTTTTCTGAAATACGATGGCCCAAAACAGTACCTTCTTTGACCATAAAGTGACATTTTTCCCAATTGAGAACTAAATTGCAGTCTTCACATCTCTTAAGAACTTCAGATAAATGGCTCAAACATTGCTCAAATGATTCACCAACCACTGAAAAATCATCCATAAAAACCTTAATAGTATCTTCGACCATGTCGGAGAATATTGACATCATACATCTCTGAAATGTGGCGGGTGCATTGCATAGCCCAAACGGCATTCTCTTGAACGCAAAGGTCCCATATGGACAAGTGAAAGTGGTCTTCTCTTGATCTTCTGGTGCAATAGAAATCTGATTATACCCTGAATAACCATCAAGAAAACAGTACCACCCTTTTTCAGCGAGTCTATCCAACATCTGATCCATGAAGGGCATGGGAAAATGGTCCTTTTCGGTCCATGCATTTAATTTCCGGTAATCCATACACACCCTCCATCCAGTCACCGGTCTTATTGGAACAAGTTCATTCTTTTCATTGGGGACCACAGTCATTCCCCCTTTATTAGGTACACACTGAACAGGGCATACCCAACTACTATCGGCGATCGGATATATTACTCCAGCATCCAACCATTTTATGATTTCCTTCTTCACGACCTCTTGCATAGGTGGATTTAAGCGTCTTTGGTGCTCAATACTTGGCTTATGATCGGGCATGAGTTGGATTTTATGAGAAAAAATACCAGGAGGAATCCCAATAATGTCCGCAATGTTCCACCCAATAGCTCTTTTGAACCTTTTTAGTACTTTGACCAAACTCTCTACTTGTTGTTTATTCAGATCTGATGCAATAATTACCGGCAATGTGTCACCGTTTCCTAAGAATTCATACCTGAGATGAGGTGGGAGAGCTTTTAGTTCTAGCTTTGGAGACTCCTCTATAGATGGTTTAGCGGGTGGAGACTCGCGATTCTTCATATCTATCTCATATTTCTTCGGTTTAAACCGAACATTACCACGATCAAGAGCAACGATTAATGACCCATATTCTTCAATGCATTCATTATCAAAATTCATTATCACTGCCGCCAGTGCTTCTACACCTAGACGTTCTTCTATTTGTGTCTCGGGTGATTCACCAACTTTGTAGGATATGGCAGATACCGATTGGAGCTCACCACTCTGCCGCATGGACCTACAAATGTTGAAAGTCACTTCTTCATTGTTCAATCGAAATTTCATCTGCCCCTTTTCCATATCAACTAAGGCTCTACCCGTAGCAAGGAATGGCCTTCCAAGAATAATAGGCACCTCAAAATCGACTTCACAATCAAGAATAACAAAATCTGCCGGAAATATGAATGACTCCACTTTTACTAGCACATCATGGAGTATCCCGATAGGCCTTTTTACTGTTCGATCGGCCATCAGTAGCCGCATCGCAGTGGGCTTTGGGTCACCCAAACCCAACTTCTTGTGAATCGAGAGGGGCATGAGATTTATGCTTGCCCCCAGATCACATAATGCTTTCGCAAAAATGTAATAACCCGATCGTACAAGGAATAGTGAATGCACCCGGATCTTCTTTCTTTTGCACCAAAGACCTTGTAGCAATAGCACTACAATGCTGCATTCTGTCATCATCCTCAAAAGTGACCGATCTTTTCTTTGTAACCAAATTATTCATAAACTTGGCATAACCAGGCATTTGTTCAAGAGCTTCTACCAAAGGGACATTGATAGAAAGTTGCTTCAACATTGTTATAAAACGCCGATATTTACCATCCTCGGTCTTTTTCACTAATCTTTGAGGAAAGGGGGGGGTCTAGGCATGGGAGTTACCTTTTTAGGCATTTCAGCATCTTTATCAGTGTTATCTTCTACTTCATCACTAACCTCTACCACTTTATCATTGTCTCTCATCACCTTTTCCACAATAGACGGCATAGGTGGGTCAATAGTTTGTTTACCCCCACGAGTAGTAATTGCCATACAGTGTCCATCATTTTTCGGATTTTGGACAGTGTTGCTAGGAAGAGTGCCTGGTTGCCGTGGGTTCACAGTTGCAGATAATTGAGCCATTTGCAATTCAAGCTGCTTGATTGATATGGCATGTGTATCGACTTTCTGTCCAATACCCGCTACATCACTCCTTAACTCTTTGGTATGCTCATTACTAGCATCGAACCTCCTCCTCATCTTGTGCAACATATCCTCAACTCACTCCATACTACCTCCACCATCCCTAGGAGCAACTTCACGATTTTGAGGAGGAACATAGGGCCCACTCCTCTCATTTCTATTACCATAGTTACCCCTGTTGAAGTTGTTGTCGCGGTTGTAATTTCCATCACGGACATAATTACCCTCACGGTTGTAGTTACCATAGTTCCGACCTTGACTCCTTTGACCTTGGTGCCAATTCTCCTGATTGGAACCTTGGGCGTTCGGTCGGAACCCCCCTATCTGATCATTTACTACATAGGAATCTTCCTCATAATAATATTCATCAGTTGGTGGTGGTGGTTTAGACAAGTAGTTCACTGCGTTTATCTTTTATGTACCCCCAGTGACATATTTTAACACCAACCCAAGCTCAGTTCTCATCTGCGCCATCTCTTCACGAATCTCATCTGTGGCTGGGTTGTGTGTGGATTGCACTGCAAAAGTATTTCTCCCCGTATCTGAATTCCTAGTACTCCATGCTTTATTGTTCCGGGAGATTTTCTCTAATTTTTTGGCAATTTAAGCATAAGGACACTCCCCATAAGAACCACCTGCTATAGTATCCAATACCGCTTTATTATTATCATCCTATCCCCGGTAGAAGTATTCTTTCAGTGACTCATTATCTATGCGGTGATTGGGGACACTTCTCAAAAATGAAGTGAACCTATCCCAAGAACTACTAACTGACTCTCCTGGTAGTGCCACAAAGTTGTTCACTCTGTCTTTGTGATTTAGTTTCTTGGAGACCGGGTAGTAACGTGCTAAGAAAACGTCCCTTAGTTGGTTTCAAGTGAAAATTGAGTTATAAGGGAGTTCAGTGAACCAAATAGCAGCCTCTCCCGTCAGTGAGAGAGGAAATACTCTTAGCCCTATTACATCCAAATTCAAATCAGGCCTCCCTACACAACTTTTACACACTGCCCTCACCTTAGCTATATGGGCATGTGGGTCCTCAGACGGTAGTCCTGAAAACAAACCTCTAGCCGTGAGCATTTGCATTAGACTACTAATTACTACAAAGGTGTGACCTTCTGGTAGAGGGGGCAAGACAAGTGGCCCATCAGAATCTGCAATATTATCATAACCTCTGTAGTATTCTTGAGGACGTGGAGCGGGATTTTGTCCCCTTTGTGCACCTTGATCAGAATTATCAGGTAATAATCGACCATGAGCATCAACCGGAGCTGGGATGTTCTGGTTTGGATCATCATCATTTATACCCAAGTTTCGATTCATTTTGCGTAGTGTACGCTCTAACTCGTGATCGTAGGGAAACAAAGGTTCTCTTTCTCTCCGTGTATTTGGCATATACGGACGTCAATTCTAAACAAAATCAAAAACAACAGAAAAAGTAAATCAGGAAAATAATGACTAAACTTTAGTAATAAAATTTAAGTTAATCTAAAAGCTACTTTCCCCGGCAGCGGCGCCAAAATTTGATACGCTCAAATTTACTTCTCAAATACGAAGTAAAGCGGTCGTATCAAGTAAAGAACCCAACTAATGAGGTTGAGATCGATCCCATAAGGAAAATAGTTCAGACTTAACTTTATTCTATTATTACTATTATTTAGCCAACTATTTTCCGAGAAATAGCGAGACAAAAAGGGGGATTTTATTTCTAAATTAATGAAAATGATTAACTAAATAAAAATGGACAACTAACAGATTCAGCTTTCGAAGTTTAATCAAATTATAAAAGTAACTAGGGCTTTAGTGTTCCCCACAGGTTCCTAACTTGGTAAATCTAACTATAACAATTCTATCCTGATATCTTGCATGTAAAGTGATAAGTTATGTATCTCTAAATCCTTGGTCTGGCATCTAGAGAATTTCACTCCGCACCTTGGTTCGGCTACGTGTGTTGCTATACTAACCCTTATCTTTACCTCATATTAAGCATCGTATTCGGTATTTAACTAAGTTATTAACTCGTACCAACCAATACTAGCCTATTAGATAGTCTACACTAAATCTATGTTGATAATTCTTTTCCTATTATCTACCTCCTTGGTCAGGCAAGTAGCATTAAGGCGAGTTCTAACGTTGGCCATCCGTTAAAGAACCTTCTACACGAAAGAATTATCAATACATGCAAGACACCAATCTAGAATTGTTATTTAAGTTAGATTTTTACCTTGTTATTCACCCATGGTTCCCACAACCCTAGCTATGAGGTTTAGTTACCCATGTTCGTAATTACATAATTCATACTGTTAATGGAAGAATTCATGCACTTACTTTTATGAAAACGATTAATTTCCCAGTATTTAACTTGATTAATCAACAAAATCACCAACAATCAATTACTGAGAAAGTATCTTAATTCCCAAAATCGAGAATTCAATAATATAATAGAAGAACTAAAAACTAAAAATTATCCAGAAAGTCTAACCCCAAAAACGAGGTTTTTTCCACTATTTATAATAAAAACAAAGTCTAATCAAATAAGGATTCTATTTACTAAAAATCTGTCCAAACGCGTCTGGATAGACGGACCATGTGACAGACCATCATGGACATGATGGACCGTCATAGACTCCGTCGTCCCATACTTCACCATTCTTCTGTTGCTTTCTTCATTCCCCTCGACGGACAGGTATGACGGACCGTTTCAAGCATGACGGTCCATCGAGGGTCTTTGTTCCAAAATACTTGGACTTCTTGGAATTTGGGTACTGGGACTACTTCTCTGATCATCACGACGAACAAGCAGGACGGACCGTCGTGGCTATGACGGTCCATCATGGACTTCCGTAATCCCACACTTGGTCAGACTTCCCCATTTTCCTTCAGCAACTTCTCCCTTCACTACAATGCCACCTACGGACCGTCACAGCCTCGACGGACCGTCATAGGTTCCATAGGTGGTCTCTTCTGCATTTCTTTCTCAAAAACTCCCGCGTTCATCCTTGGACAGATTTTCTGCAAACAAAGAGAAACTTACATAAAAATCCACACAAAAAGGCTTTCGACACACACTAAACTTAAGGAAAAAGCATTAGAAATACCGTGAAACCACGGTACATCACTCCCCGCACTATTATCGCTGTTTCCAAGACCGGTGTACATCTCACCTGCACATATATATGTGTAGTGTAGTCTAGGTTGCACATTCAATACAGCGTTCAGACTCATGTGCCTTCCAAAACTAGGGGTTTCGAGTATGCTGCGTAAGATTAGCCAGCCTTGTAGCGGCAAAAAGATTAGATGTTCCCCTCATGCTACGGTTCACTATGATCCAAACCCGATGCCGCTTTAGGTTAAGAAGTTGGACGCTAATATTCCCTCTGAATCCTAAAGCGACATTCATTAAAGTAGGGAGGGACTCCTTCCCCACCACTCCGACCTATTATTGATAGGGATTTTATCGATGTTGAGGATAGCTTACTTACCAAGCTGCCCATTTGAGAAGCTAGTTGTCAGGAAAGAAGCCAGAAAGAAGCAAAGATGTCTATGAAGCTTTGATTCTCCCCCTATAGTCGTATTACTCGGTTTGTCTCTACTTTGATTCAAAAGGTAACCAAAAATTCCCGTCTATCTCCTCTATCCATAACCGTAACCACTTGTCATTTTGATTACTTCATCAATAAAGCTTTTTATTTCAAAATAGCGATACACTTTAAAAATTAAGGGAGAAGCTTTCATTCTAGAAGTAATAACTTCTTTCCTTCCTCGGGGTGAGAAGTTTCCTTTCTTATTCTAAAATGCCTGAGGGGTTTGCTCAGTAAGCGTACAAAGTGGAATGCAGTTTGGTAGACCCTCTTCTTCTCATTCTAGTTGGGTTGATCCAGAAGTACAGTAAGAATGAATGGAACTACAAGAAATTATTATTTTCCCAAGTGTGAACTACAGACGACTGACTTTGGAAGCGGACCAAGAACCTATTTCCATTATTTCGGGTGATTATTGAGCATAGATAAATCAAGGTTGACGATAAAGTCAACAAAGTTTTCATGGTGTTATATCTTGGCGTAGTCTCAGTCCATAGTGTAAGGCTCCGCACCTGAGCATCATTAGAATCAATGAAGTGTAAGGTGTAAGTGAAGAAAATAGAAGTCACCCCTTACCTAAGTATTAGCCTAATTTATATCCACAGCTCGCGCAACTCTGTATTGATGCCTCACCACTACTTTCATATTTCAATTAATTAACGGCTAAGCGATTTCATAAACAGGGCTGTCCTAAAACAGCTAACCTCAGCCTCTATTTTTTTTTATAGTTTTCTAGTTCGACGAAGTGACTTTTTAACATCAACCTACTTTTTTTGTTACTATAGCATAGTGCTTTACCAGTTCAAATGGGTGTTTCTCCCCTCTATTTTTGAATTCGAAATAGCGGGGTCTTACTTATTCAGGGGGGATGAAAGAAAGATAAAGGTACGAAGCAGTCTTATGATTGGAGAAATCTAAAGGGTGTGATTGGTATTTCACAAGGTCGGTGGGGAAACCCATAGGAAAAGGGGATGACCCGCCGAATTCACATCAGAAATTGCCAACATGAACACAAATGTAATCATGAATTGCATATGGAAAGAAAATATTCTCGAAGTTGATATATATGAAGAATATATTTTTGGTCTCTTTCGTCTAGTGGTTAGGACATCGTCGATTCATGTCGAAGACATGGGTTTGATTTCCGTAAGGGATAAGTAATCATTCCCGACCTCTTTCCCTTAGTTGAGTGACCGCTCCCTATCGATTGGAAAAGATGATCTAGAAACTTTCTATCTCCCAGCAAGAAAAATGAGATCACCAGTAATGAACTTCCTTTAATTCGTAACCTTAGCCTTAGAGGTACTTTCATAAATTCTCTAACCTCCGACAAACAAAATATCCATGCATACGTTCTTTATCTCTTCCCCTCAGCCATACATCCTTTTTCTGCTATTGGCTGAGGGGAGGAGAGAAACAACGCATGTATGGATATTTTATCTACCAGAAGTTTGAGAATATATGAAAGGACATCTAAGGCTAAGGTTACAAAGTAAAGGAAGTCCATTACTCAGAGAAGTGGTGGTCTCGTCTTGCGTGTAGTGAGAGAGGAAGCTTCTAAACCATCTTTTCTAGATAGATACGGATAGATCACTCAGCAATGAACACTAACTGAAAGTAGTTTGGAATGAGTACCTGTCCCTTACGAGTATCAAACATGTGTCTTCGACTTGAAAAGTTAATGTCCTGACCACAGGACGAGATGGAACAAAAAGCTATTCTTCATATACCGGACCTCCGAGAATAAAAGTGGTTGCTTTCCTTCAATTCGCAATTCAAGATTTAGTTTGTGTTCATGTTGGTGAATTCTAATATTAATTATGTGGGTCGTCCCCCCTTAATATGGATTCCCCCACCGACCTAGTGACATACCAACCACGCGCACCTTCTCTTTATCTTATCATAAAGCCCCCGATCCCTTTATTTGTCTTTCATCCCCCTAATAAGTAAGACCCCTCTCTTTTGAATTAAAAAATAAAAGAGGGGTGAACCACCCATTTGAAGTGGCGAAGGCAATGCTACAGTGACCATAAAAGTAGGTTGAGGTTGCGAAGTTACTTAGTCGAACTAGAAAACTATAAACTAAAAGTCTAAGGTTATGAAGTAAGGTCAGCTGGTTAAGGGAAGCTCAGGTTATGAAATCTCTTACTTGTTAATTAATTGAAAAATAAATGTACTAGTGAGTCGTCGGCACAGAGTTGCGTCAACTTTGGATATAGACTAGGCTAAGTCTTAGGTAATGCTTGACTTTTATATTCTTCACTTACACCTTACACTTTAGCTTAGGCTAACAAGGATCAAGTGCGGAGCCTTCCATTATGGACTGAGACGACTCAAAGGTAGAAACATGGAAACTTCAATGACTTTATCATCAACCTTGACTTTGCTATGCTGAATAAGAACCCGAAATAGCAAAATTAGGTTTGTGTTATGCTTCCAAAGTCCCTCATCTATAGTTCATACTTGGGAAAAGATTACTCTCCATTGGTTCAATTCCTTCTTACTACTTCTGGGTCAACCGAAACCGAATGGGAAGAAGAGGGTCATACAAACTATGCTCTACTTTGTACATTTATTTATAATGCCCCTTAGGCATTTTAGAAAAAAAAAGGGAACTTCACACCTCGAGGGAGGCAAGAAGCTACCGCTTCTAAAATGGAAGCATCTCCTTTACTTTCTTAGAGTGTATCACTATTTTGAAATTAAAAAAAAAGGTTTATGGATGAAGTAATTGGAATGACGGTTGCAGAAAGCCGGGAAAGTCAGGAACCGTCGATTACCTTTTTTAATAAAATTATTGTCAAGCCGAGTATTATGAATATAGGGGGAGAAGCAAAGATTCATAGACAACTTTCATTCCTCCTCGGTGCTTCCCTGGCGAATAGCTTCTCAAATGGGCGGCTTGGTAAGAAAGCTATCTTCAGCGTCGGTAAGATCTCTATCAATAATAGGTTGGAATAGCGGGGAAGGAGGCCCTCTCTACTTCAATTGAAAGGGGGAATTGTCGTTTCAAAGTCGCTCCTCTCCTTATATTCAAGTGTTTTTCACTTCCAAGAAGTGGGAATAGGAGTTAATCGATGGCTGAAAGGATTGCCTAATACCTTATATCATTTGGAATAACTTCTATCTCCCTAATTTTGAATTCCTTATAG
Source organism: Solanum sitiens (assembly GCA_016801875.1). Classification (NCBI taxonomy): domain Eukaryota; kingdom Viridiplantae; phylum Streptophyta; class Magnoliopsida; order Solanales; family Solanaceae; genus Solanum; species Solanum sitiens. The sequence continues at coordinate 1,122,912 of JABWTJ010000015.1, forward strand.
AGCTAACCAAGCATCTTTCATTTACGATAGGGGTTAAGGAGGTAAAATTGAAGTGGGAATCCTTATACAAGGGAGTTTTGCTCCAAGGGTTATGGATCGGGGCGACCAAGTTGGTTTGTGAGGGTATACTCGTACGAGCATGATATTCATAAAATTCTTACCTTTAGAGTAAGTAGGGTTGGACTGGTGCTTTAAGGGAGAGATTTCTCTTAGCCATCGGTCAACTTACTCACAATCTTGCACGAAACAAAAGTCCTATGCCACGTCTAAAGATGTAAACTCGTAGGATATTTTACTTCAATAGAAGATATAAGGCCTTTTAGCAGGTTATCTAACGAAGTCTTCTATTTGAATAAGAGATGTGTTTGGGCTAGCTTTGAAGACACCGAGGAACTACTAGCAGAAGATTCAGTATTTGAACTAGTTCCACACCCATAAAGGTTTCAATCTTCAACCCACTGCTCAAGCAACTTGCTTATTTATCTACTTTTTTTAAAAGGATTCTTTTGAAACGAAATAATTCATTATGAAAGCGGTTACGGAAAGACATATTATACTTTCCCCACCCGGGCATAAGAAGGAAGAAGACTTTGTCAGATTTCAATACAGAAAGAGAGTATCTCTTAAAAGTCTTCTAAAAAAGACAGCCAAATAAAATGGGGACTTACTTAACAAAAAAGAAGGAATTTAGTTAGAATGGGGGATTCTCTCTTGCAATTCCCAATATACGTTCAAGCACACCAATTCCAGTGGAATTTGAATTCTATACGAGTCGCAGGGGGAACGGAAGAGTTTGGCTGATTCAATCAAGTAGGGATAACTCAACTGAATTCATCACCTTTTCTATCTTCTCCTTATTACCTTGGACATGCAACAGTGTTCTCACTTCGGGGAAGAGCCACATTAGGGAAGATGGCTAATGAATGTATAATTCAATAAAAGCATGATAGAGGAATGGGTTAGAGCTATGCTCAACTGGGTAAACCCATGCAAACAATAACACTTTCTGATTAGGGATGATAATGGAAATGGCGATTGTTTGTTACCTACCATAAGTAGGGACTCACAGAAGACTGTAAATGAATTTTTGAGGAAAGACAAAAGAAAGTGTGAACCTAATACATGAGTCCACTTAAGATTCATAACATATTCCAACCTCTGCATCAAAGATTTACTCACTGTCAATAAAAACATACTATATTTACTAGTTTAAATTGATTAACTCAGATAGTTAAAAGCCTTATAATGTAATTACACCAATGTGTAATAAATCCAACATTCTTAATATTAAATGCTTTTCGAAATCCAGAGCAAGACTTCTCTGTGACCCCCCCCCCCCCCCCGGGTAAAGGAAACTTGTCTAGTCAAATAGACTTCTAATAAGAAATTTGCTCATTCATTACTTATGCAATGACATTTTTTTTTGTAGAATCAACGTTACCTTTATATCTCCCTCGTCTAGTAGAGATTCCCTAAGATAAAGGGATAAAATCTTTAGTTGTAGTTTCTATACGTCAATCCAATCTCGTTTCCATTCATCATCCATTCTAAAGAAAGATTCTTGATAACATGCTAAGAATATATGTATAAGTCCTTGTCCGTTATGTATGCTCCAGTAAGAAAGTCCCTTACTTCGGTTGGTAATGATTTTCATTTTAGGCAAGCAGGCTGCAACGCGAGTACCCTTTTTTTTTTTTACTTTTGCTGCAATAGAGAAGATTTCCATTGGACTAGTTAAAAGACTTAGATAACATGCCGGTTTTCATAAGAAAAACATTCATGTAGAGAAAAGATATTAGACTAGTCATTGCACTAATAGCATCTACGAGCCTCCAGCTTCAGTACCATCTCCTTTTTTACTAACCAAGTTTCCCTGTCAACCCTTTGTGGCACTTGCTTCCTAGCTAAAATGCACACAACGCAAACATCATTAATGAGAACTAAGAATAGTCTCACTCCCTAGCACACATATCAAGTGTAAGCTACTTCACTCGGGAAGAAGAACATGCTGAGTTAGTTAAACGAATAGCTTAGTCCTAGCAGACAGGACAAAGCTTCCCTTGGAAAAACTCTGCCTGAGGGAACTAGATTAGTTTATTCCAACATAACTCGATTATAGAGGGTTGGAACCCTCTCTTTGAAGGCCCTCTTGATGTGATGAGAAAATGTCTAGTATTCGAGGATAGTCCTGATAAAGAAAGCTAAAGGGCTATCCCAATAAGAAGATGAAGCCCGATCGGGCCAAAATGAAAGTAATTGATGGAAGGGGTAGATCGTGTTCTGTTATTTCGAATATTTCAAGATTAAAATAGAGGAATTGGCTTAACTTCCACTATGGGTTGCATACAACTTTGCTTGATTAAGGAGTAGGTCATCCCAGATAGGTTGTTTTTGCTATTACTGAGGCTTTAAAAAAAAAAATATTTCCTTTATGATATTAAGATTTATGATATTAAGGATTTTCCCAATCATTAGAGTGGTGTCATGACCTTTCATTAATGTCTTATGGATAAAAAAGTTGTTGGGCCTTCGTTCATTTTGTTTAAGAAGGCTATTAAATATACAATATCTTTCCATAGACCTTTTCTTTCCTGGATGAAAATTCAATATATGAATAGTCATTCCCTCACAAATTCTTTATTTGAATATCTCTGCTTTGGTAGTTCTACATATATAGATTAAACTGCCTTTATTTGCACCATTCATATTTTGATGGCTCAATACAAGACCGACGGAAGAGAAGAGGTTAAAAGGCTAGAGAGGCAGAATTCATTTTCGCTTTCATAGCGCCGCACAATGGAGACATTATAGTGCTAAAACTGATTTACCAACGGACAATGGAAAAATGATACGACCCAAGACCAATTTTGGTTTTTCTTTCTATCAAAAATAAATCAAATTCGAAAGCGCAACACCCTTCTTTACATATATAATTTATATGTTTAGAATTAAGTTAGAGTTAACCACTTTCTACCCATTTTAATTTTGGCTTTCATTATGATTTAGTTTATATGTATTTTGTTTGAACATCTATAATTGGTATACTTTTAAGTATTGTGTTTTAAGTTTAATTTATGCATTATATAAGAAAGTGTATTTATGAAATTCAATATTATTACTTATCTTTATATATATATATATATATATTTTGTGTGAAGAGTGTGTTATGCCCCGTGGTCGCCTGCCTGATGTTGCGGCTCCTCTGTTGTGGGTAAATGGGAAAACCAACTTTTCTCTCCTTAAGTTAAGAAAAAAAGAATGGTGCTTGATTGAATAAACATTGGTTGAACCTTTCTAACGGACACCCCAATCATAATGTCACTCACATCTATCATTTTTCTTGTAAATACATTTATTTTCTATTTAAAAAGAGGGGGCTTTAGATTCTTCGGAGGAGTCGTACGAGACAGCTCACCATATATGTATATATATATATATATATATATATATATATATATATATATATATATATATATATATATATATACACACTAGGTAATTTACTCGCGCTTCGCGCGGGCATAGATAATCTTTCTAAGCTTTTGAGCAACCTTTCCAATAATTGACTTATATAAAAAAAAAAAAAAAAGAGTAAATTTTAGTATGTTTTTATAACATTTCAATAGAAATAAATGATTTGACATTATCACTAATATCTCCATAATTGTAAATATATAATTAATGATAAAAATATCTTGATATCTAATCATTTTTATCTTTTGACATATTTTATCTTAATATATGTCTGATGATATAATTGTCTTGTTAAAATTCAGAGATGTTCTAATGTAGCAATTAAACATCACTTTTTCTATTTTTTTAGATGAAAAATATAGAATCTTATAATTTTTTGTTAGAATAACTAACTGTGAAAACAAAAATGTGAAAGTTTTCGATATCAATATTAATTATAAATAACTGCAAACCATTAAAAAATGTACACTACAACAACATAAATAAAATTTTTTAGAGAAAATCTACTTGTCTGAAGTCAGACGTTCACCACTTTTTGTTATTGTTACTTTGTTACTCAACATAATTTATAGAATGAGAAAAATAAATCTGAAACAAAAAAAAAATATTGTTGACCATTTTAGAAATTCATTCTTCAATAAATTGATCCTCGTAAAGCCCTTCTAGATTTTTCATCAATACAACTTTACGACTTGTTTAGAAATATGTATGTATAATTGTTGCATTATGAAAGTACAAGTAGATAAAAATATTGGAGTCTAAACTCATGTTAAATAAATATTCTCAAACACAAAAATATTAAAAATGAGTCTAACCTAGATAACTCAAACGCTCAACAATGACTTGGGACATGAAGGAAAACAAATTTATGTTAATAGACATATCTTTTGTAGTTTAAGATATTACTTTTATTTAGAGTCTGTTTTTTTTTTCATATTCTTCAAATTAAGTTTGCCAAAAATATTCATAACTCACACGAAAAATATTTTGAAGAGTCGGATGAGAAGGGGAAAAAAACATTAAAAGGACGAAAAGTTTTGTCCAAGTGACATAATATACATACCAAACGAAAATAATTAATACAATTTTAAGAAAACAACAAAAGAACAAGAAAAAATATACATCAAAGGGAGTAAACTATGAGATATCCAATGATGATACCAAATCATTCTAACCAGAAAAGTTCTTATGTTTTGGAATAACATGCCACAAAAAAATGACAATCACTTCAATTAACTTTTAATCCTTAATGTCGTCATAATATCCACTAATAAAAATTAGTAAAAATACATAACAATAACAGAAAAACAAAAAATATGGACATGAAAAGTTATTAACTGGCACAAGTTTTTTTTAAAGAACACAAAATTGCATCCTTGTATGTGAAGGAAGGACGTTGTTGATGAAGAAATCGTAGATTTGTAAGGGCTTTTTTTATTGTACCTTCAACAATTTCAGTAGAGAAAACTTGCTTGAATACCTAATTAATGTTTGTTATTTAATATGTATTAATAAATACTTATAACAATAACTTTGCATAAAAATAAACAACAAAGTTTAAAGCAAGTGCTCAAAACAACAATTAACGACGTAAGAATAAATTCATGTATGTAAAAAAAAATACCAGGATGTTCAAAAATTGAATGAAACAGAATGGAAAAAGATCGAGCCCATTGAATGCACAGTGTCCCCTTAAGAAAATTATTCTCCTCTAGTACCCGATGTTTAAAGGAACAGATCATCTCAAAATAGAACGATTCCATTCACCAATGCATTGATACAAAAACAATGGTGTCAGTGAGACATTCAAAAGGAGCAAAGTACACAACTATTTGATTGTACAGAAGAAGAAGAAGTTCAAAATTTTCGTTGTTTAAAAATGAGAGGAAAGTCCTCACAACGAAGGGTAGTGTGAACAAATGATTAATGTGTCTTATCGAAAAGGTTACAACTCTTTGGAAAAGTTATAACCCTTCGGAAAGGTTATAACCTTTCATAAAAAGGCACAACTTTTCATAAAAGTGACTACTCTTCACAAAAGTCACAATTTTGTTTTATAAAAGTCACAATTTTTCATGAAAGGAAAAGATTAGTTTTGAAAATAAATAAATTCAAAGGGGATCATGATTTGTGATGGCGCCACGTAGGCAGGATTAGGGTTCTATTATATATATATATAGCCTCATTAGACCATACATCTTTCTTCGTATATCCAGATAATAGGTAGGAGCATAAACTGAAACATTCTGGCTACAAAGATAGTTATTAAATCATTAGCATCACATAAAAACATTCCCCCTAGAGTAGTTGTTAATACGAATAAGAGAAACTATATTATAGTCATTTCTATACATTTAATGTAATTATGGATAGAGGAATACATAGAGTTGAACATAGTAAAATATGCAATTGAAAGTTTTCGTTGAAATTGTTATGATTATCATTTAAATAAATTTCCAAAAGAACAATTTCAACGAAATCTTTTAATTTCTTAATTTACTATGTTCAAATCTATGTATTCCTCTATCCGTAGAGTACATTGAATGTACAGAAATGGCTATAATGGAGTTTCTCTTATTAATATTAACAGCTACTCTAGTGGGAATGTTTTTACGCGGTGCTAACGATTTAATAACTATCTTTGTAGCCCCAGAATATTTCAGTTTATGCTCCTACCTATTATCTGGATATACCAAGAAAGATGTACAGTCTAATGAGGCTATATATCATCATCATATCATATCATCATCATATCATATCATCATCATCATATATTATTATATGTGAGAAGCTTCAATCTTCAAAGTTAGATTACCATTTTGCCCCTCCACTAAATGAAAATAAATTTATTTATTTATTTACATACGAATATTTAATTACATAATGGTAGAATATGAAGTCCAACAATTACACTTTCATTTTCTAGTTATGACATTATAATCATAATTAATTATGTTAAATCAAATTACAGTAGAAAACAACAATGCATGGAACTCTTCGAATTTTGTGATTCTTTGAATTTTGAAATTAACATAAATTTATCTATCATGAAACAATAATGTATGAGACTCTTAAAAATTTGTGATTCTTTGAATTTTGAAATTAAAATAAATTTATCTATCATGATTCAATGTGTCCTATTAAAAAATATTGGTAGGTGAAAAGACAATCAAGTATCACGATAAATATCAATTAATTGCTTCCTAGGTCATAACATTTTTTTCTTTTCTATCATTTACTATTCTCTTTCTTTTTCCTAGAATATGATATGAATACATGTCATCAAGAAGTTAACTGGGGAGAAAAACAAATATCTTCATTTTGAAATTAAAAGATAAGTTTTGTTACAATATAGTTGAATTGTTAAACTTAATAGTATGAGATATGACTTATATTCCTTTAGATCTTTTTTATGTTAGATTATCATTTTAGAATTTTCTTTTTCGTTTTGGAGTTAAGGTATGGTTGTCCAAAATGGATTTGGAATGCAACCCATTTTTTTATGTAATTTGTATTATTTTCCATTGTTATGAAATTTTTTCTCTTTGTTTTTGTGTTATTATACTATTAAGTGTTATTTAATCGACAAAACTTCTATTAATAAATGATGAATTTTATAATACTTGAATAGTTTATGCAAAATATGTTTTTGTTTAAATAGAAGTAATTTAAATAAATACATAATAGTGATGTTAGGGGAAAATAATAAGGATTTTAATATAACTCATACTATATCTATATATTCGTTGGACACACGTGCAAAGCACGTGTCATGAACTAGTATATATAAAAACCATACTGAAAAGAGAAAAACCAAACTAGTTTTAATTTTGTTTGAATTGGATTATACTTTTTTGAAACCAAAAGTCAAATAATACAAAATCAAACTGAAAAACCAAATCCATACCCCTATCTAACACAACAAAGAAAACTTGTTGTGAGGGTGGGGTCCTACATGACAATTGTCACACCCCGTTTTTCAATGAGACAATTATTTTCGGGTTTTAAAAAGAGAAAAAATGTCACCTAAAGGATTAAAAGTGTCTTATGGCACTATTCTATTCAAAACTAACAAATTAATTTAATTTAAAGGGTCAGGTAAGGATTCAAGTTACCAAACAACAATGGCAAACATGCTCTAAGTGATTAACGAGTTGCTTTATTTTTGTAAAGCAATATGTTCGCTTCCTATAAGAAGTTAACTATAGCTTGTCTTTTTTCAACATTAACCAAACGTACCTAGCATCCAATGGGGTGATGATTCCACTTGAATTTTCATTCACGTGTTGACTTCTCCATCCATCGTGGTTAAACTTCAAGCAACTTTATTCCATTACAATGTACATGCAATAATATTTTTAGAGGTGAAGATTTGTTTGTATTTTAGATTTAACAAATCAAACAAAAATTAAATTTAAAGCAATAAATGTTGTTAATCAAAATAAGCGCATAACAAGAAAATGAGTTAAAAATGAGTAAGCATAACAAACTAACCTCATAAGAAGATCTAAAATAAACTTGTATCTCATATCACTTTTTCTAACGATTAAATTGAGTGGACCTTAAAATTCTATAAAAATATATGATATACAACCTAATAACTACACAAAAAACAATACTTAATAAACTAAATCTAGTAAGAATTATAGTGACAAGATTTCACATGAACTTCAAATTTAAATAGTGCTAATTCTCTCCATTTTTAGTCTATAATTACATATATCATTGATAATTAATATTCTTAAGCATTATCAATTCAACTTCTTAAATTTAATGAACCGTAACATAATTAATAGGCAAATACACTAAGATAAATAAAAAAAAGTTAAGACATGCTATCACAGATCTAATATTAATCAACTGAATAATTTCCCAAATTTAAAAGATTATATGAATTTAAAAGTGAGAAAAAAGAAATGTAACAGTTTTTTAAGAAACTTGACATCAACACCTCTAAAAATCCTGAATTAAAAAAGACTGAGAACCCTAATTTCAAGTTATTGAGGTGCGAAAGTCTTTTTTCTATGATCTCCGATGGTTTGCATATGAGGGAAAGGAGAAGAAGAGCGGTGTTATGGTTTCACTGGAGCAGGGAGGAGGCTCTTCACAGAGCAACGGCTTGTGAGAGGATATGGAGGGAGTGGGGCGGCTCTTTCTTCAACCGAGGATTAAGATGAAAAGAAATTTAGGTTTTGAATGAATATAATAGGAAAGGGTAGAAGATATGTTGATCAAGATAAGATGGACGTCTAGGATTAAAAGTTGGGGTTTAAATTTATATTGGTCTAAATAAATCAATTAGGTTAGAATTGCACAAAATTGGATAGAAATAGCTAGGACATAAATAAGTTGGAGGAAAATAGATTATTATCCAATTAACAAAATACTACACACATTAAAAATAAGAGAATGATAGTAACTTTTCATATAAAATAAATACACATCATTGTATTATACATATTATATATTAAATCGATATGTAAAATTTGGATGTATGAAATCTTTATTTCAAATTAAGAACCGATAAAAGCAAATAGCATAAAACGAATAATATTATCAACAACAACAACAACAACAACAACAACAACAACAACAACAACAACAACAACAACAACAACAAAAATAATAATAATAATAATTTTGTAGATGATGAATACAAAGTTATCAGTACCCAAAATGGGCGTGATGGAACTCATCTTATCCTACCAAGAAAAGTTTTTCTAAAACTCAAAACATAATGATAGAAATGTGGGAAATTAAAATATCAATAACATAAATGTGAATAACTTAGTAAAACACCTAAATATCTCCAAAACCTTGTCGTCACGTGAACAAACTACTAATGTATGATAATTGATTTGAAAGAAATTACAAGTCTAAAATATCATTTTTTTTCTAGAATAAAACAACAACATAATAAAGGAGCAAGAGGGAATTCTAGGATGATAGGAATATACCTCTCAAATCTCCATAGTAAAGCCTCAGACAAGATATAGAGGAAGTATAACCATGCATATTCAAGCTCGTAACCAACACAAATATAGAAGCAATGGGTGAGTACCAAACAATATTATACACAACTAACTCAAACTAAAACATTAATGAACACTACTACGCCAACCACTCAATCTGAACCTCCCTAAATACAACCTGCAACAAACAATTGCACAACCTAAACAGTTCTCACTCCACATAAAAAAGAACATACAAAATAAATCCATTTGGACCTCAACACGAATAGCTTATCATAAAACTATTCCACAATCAAGATTCTCTACAACATATAAACATATAGTCAATAGTTATAATCAATGATCTGCGATGAAATGAGGTTCAATGACATATAGATTGATGTATGTTGTCCTAACAATACACACACATTCTGTCTCAGTCTGGGAAACATGAGGGACTTCCTAGTGTCCATGCATCTGCCATGGGCTGATTGTTGTATCTGTAACACCTCATAACTAGAAAGAACCAGAAAGAAATTTAAAAGGTGGAAATAGTCATTTTAGGAAAGAATGAAAAATCTGGATATCTGTTAAGTTATGTTAAGTTTGGGTTTTGGTCAACTTCAAACAACCATAATCCCTAGCTCAGGATCAGTTAGGTGTGTTTCTAAATATCGTAGGAAATATCTTGGAATAATATTTCCAATGCCGTGATTTCGAGTTCGTATAAGTGAGTTATGTCCATTGGAAGTTGGGTTGTTCGAATAAGGAAAGTCCAATCCAGATTTTTGAAGGGTAGTTTGATTTTTTCCATACCCCATGACTTAATTGTGTTTTGTGGTAATTAATTGGGGTCTAAACTAGTAGGATTCGGTTTACGCTTTTGAAAACTAAGTTAGGATTTAGAAAGAACAGGAGAAAAGAGGAGAGAGAGCAAGAATCATCATGATCTTCAAGAATTACCTGTGGATTTCGTCAAAGAGTGATCCCTATGAGGTATGTGAGATCGGATATTGTTGGGTTATTTCACCCACGCACCAAACATGTTTAATTCAGCGTTTTTCATCCTAAAAAGATTTATAATTGCATGTTCTTGAGTTGTATTCTTGAATATATTTTGTTCTTGAAGTTGGGATTAGATTGAGGAGTCCTTGAGAATTTAATGTTGATTACTAGAGTTGCTTTGGTTAGATTTTTGTGCATATGCTTTGGGTAACTGAATCTAAAGAGATATTGGGGAAAAGAATTGTAATTAATCGAATTAAGGTACCTGAATCTGCGCAGAGGGGCGCCTACACTGCGCACGAAATGATCCCCAGAATATTGGGGCTGGCGCGGTGCGCCAGGGACGCGCCCGAATCATTGTTTTCCACCCATTTTTCTTCGTTCAGCCCATTTAAGTCATCCTAAAGTGTAATAACACTTCCTATTGATTCTAAATACTCTAAATGACTTTTAAACACCTAAAAATCATCCAGAAACATGAATCATAATCTTGAATCCGTAAATTCAAGTTCAAGGAAAATTATGAGCCAAGTTTAAGAAGTTCTTAGAGTCCTTTCAAGAAATCTTTTTGCAAATGTCGAAAAATATAACTTTCTTGATTGCAAGCATGTTGCTACTCCTTTTGATTAAAGTGTTCACTTATGTCCCGTTGAAAGTGAAAATGATGTAATAAATCATAAGGAATATGCTAGCATAATCGGAAGTTTGAAATATATGACTGATTGCACTAGGCCTCATATTGCATATGCAGGAGGAGTACTAGGCAGGTTTACAAGAAAGTCGGGTAATGAACATTGGTATGTCATAACAAGAGTTATGAGATATTTAATTGGAACGAAAAATTATGGTTTGTTCTATTAAAAATATTTTGTTGTACTTGAAGGCTTTTGTGATGCAGATTGGAACACTTTATTAAGTGATTCCTTTTCTACCACTGGTTATGTCTTTACTTTAAGTGGTGGTGATATTTGTTCGAGATCAAAAGAGCAAACTATAATGTCTAACTCTACCATGAGGCTGAGCTAATTGCTTTAGATTCAGCTAGTGAGGATGTGAATTGGTTGAGAGACTTATTATTTTAAATTCCTTATTTTTAAAATTAAATTCCTCCTAGTTTAATTCATTGTGATAGGAAATGAAAATCCGAGTGCCAGGGAAGAAAATCTTATTCTTCCTCGGATGGTAACCGTTGTCTCTGCCAAAGGGCTTCCCTTAGAGGACCTATTATACCACTTCCCGGAATAGAAGACAAGAAGTAGGTTTGACATCACTCGTGACACAAGAAGTTCATCTCACCAAAGGGGGGAAGAAAGGTCAGAACTTGAGACGCTTGCTTCGGTAGGAGTCAAAAAGAAAAGGCTCAAGAAGGAACTGCACTCGAAGAATGGAAAGGCAGGCTGCGAAGGTGCTAATACGATTGTTATAGAAGCAAAGTTGGCAAGGCCAGAAGAGAAAGTATGTGACTATAATGTGCGTTTAGGGTATGCTAGCTATCTCACTATCGGTAACAGAAGGGATTTCTCAAGTCTTTCTTTCGACGTTGCAAAAAAGTCATTACTTTACGTTCAGCTAGCACTAAAAATCCTACTCCTAGTAGAAGTGGTAGAATTATTCCAAGTATTTCAGCTGGAACAACTATGTAATTTTTTTTTTCTATTCATTCATGATCTGGCCTGGTCAACCCAATCATGATATTGAAGGAGGGGATATTTTCTCGGAAAAAAAATCTTGCAACTACGAAAACCACAACACAAGCACTCCTTTTCCATTCATTTTATCTAAGAAAAAGAATTTAGCATAGACCACAACCCCCCCCCCCCATATTTTCATTTCTTAATCTATATGAAACCAAATGGGCGAGTCTTTATTATTGATTAGGGCCCTGAACTCAATGAGAGTGGGGATTCGCTCCTCTTCGGGCAACTCGTCCACGTCTACAAGATACCTGACGACGTCTACAAATTTTTGGAGCGTGAGCTCGCCCTGCACTCGTGCTTGAAGGACAACAAGTTCTTTTGCCTACCCACTCGGCCTTCTCTTCACTCTACCGATGCAATTGGGCTCTTTCTGCAGTAGAAAGGCCTACTAGAATTTCGTTGAGGTCTGGAAGCGCAGGTGCAGGATCCGTGCAAAAGGATAGCACTGCTGCGATTGGTATTGTTCAAAATCGCTATTACAACGGTAAATCCAGACCTATAAGGAGGAAACACAGTAATGTAAGATCGTATTTGACAAATGATATACCATCAATGTTGATTTTGTCAAATCTTGTGATAATCTTGCAGATCCTCTTACTAAGGCCTTAACGAGAGAAAAGGCTTCAATCACAGCAAGGGGGATGGGGTTTAAGCCTACAAATCCTTGAGTCATATATCAGAAAACCCAATCTGGGGACTAGAGATCATATAACCATATTCAAAGGGAAAAACTAATCATATGATAACTTGTTGTGAAAAATGCACTATTTTTTTATTCCCTCCTCGTGATGTGAGTACATTGTTTCCTATAGTTTGTGAAGGTTGAGTTGATAAAACTCTTAATAAATATATGTAGCTCATATGGGTGGAGTGAAAATCTTAAAGGAACACTCTCGACAGATTTCACCTATGTGATGTGTGGAAGTAGGTCACTTCCTTTGAGAATTGGGTTTATTCTCAAATGCACTCATGAAATCGGGATAACACATGGACAAAACGTGTTGGATTTAAAGGTCATGTCAACACCTTGATTATTATGTGTGGACAGTGATATTTTATTTCCCTTAAGCAGTCATAGTTCAAGTCTGATACCACTACGACTCTAGAGTAAAAGTTACTGTTGCACTAAAGTGAAGGTTCAATGTAGAGGACACCTTTATGATGCATAGTAGTCTTCCTTCAACTGATGGACTCTCTTATCTTATTTTAATATGAGTGGGGGATTGTTAGTGTGGAACATTTTAATATTATAAAAAAATGTTGCATTGCCACATTGACCGTTGTCATTACTTCCTCTATTCATGGTTGCTTTAGGATATTTTGTTGACTTTCATTTGTGGGGAGTAATGGTTGTTGGCCGTTGGTGGCACTTAGTGATGCTTTACTCCAATTGGAGTTATTGTTTTTAATGTTAACATTTACAATATCTCTTAGCTCTCGGTGTCCTTTGCCATTACTTCTCCATTATTCTTCCTCCATTCCTTGTAATATATGTAACTCCTAAAGCCATTATCTTCACTATTTATTACACCATTTATCTTCCTCTTCATTGATAGGAAGACTTTTCTAGTAGAAATAGTGGTGGTCTTCATTAGGTTTGTGACATAGACAACACACAAGAAAAATATAGAGCAAAAGAGTTAATCATAAAGGAGAATTCTTATTAGTTGAAGGGAGGTGTTCTTATTTGTGGAGCTTTAGACTGTACTCTTGTCCAGAGTTGTTGAGTTATACTTTGTGAAGGTTGTTGTATCCTGGAGGGCACAGGTCAAAAAGGACTACTGCTGGACCGGTGAAAACATTTGCTGCAGTGAGCTTGAATCTCCTTAAAGGGAGCGAGATATCCACGCCTCAACCTGAAGTGATTTTGTTTCTTAATTTTAGTTTCATTTGTAATCTTGTATTTTTTGTTATCTTGTAAGTTTTCACTAACACCTTCTACCATATATTCTTTACCAGACCCATAAAGGATGCATGTTAAACCCATGTAAGCTGCATAGGGAAATGATCATGCATAAGAGATGACTCACATATACTTCTACCATTACACAAGAATCTCAAATATACCCTTCATCAAATGGAAGTGAAAAAAATAATTTTAAATTTATTTTTTTAATTACTATTTTTAATGATGCAATATTACTGATGTCCAGTTGACACATATATATATGTATATATATATATACCTTTAAAATACACTACTAAGTAGTGCAGGGGGTAAAATGTCCTTTCCAAAGTTTGATATTATTATAATAATTTGGGTCAAAGTTCAGATATATTTCAGAGTTTTTACCCTAATTAATTACATGTACTCTTCTCTTGTAATAGTTGTCTTCAATTGCTTCAGCACAACAAAGCTATACACAGGTTTTATTCTAAAGTTCAACAACAAGGTTGTCTCAATTGAGCTAAAAACTGCACAGTTGTTCATGAAACCAATTATGTGAAATAAAACTAGCATCAACTATACACTGAAGGATTCAACTAAAATTGTAGAATAAAGCTAATACTTTCTTGGTTAAAATTCATGAGCGGTACCTAAACTAATATTACTTGTAGTTTGCCGTAGTGACAAAACGTATGTTTTTTATTCTATATATTTTGTTTTTATTCTAAAAAGTGATGAAGATTTCTTATGGTTTCATTCATTTCTTTTATATGATTCTTAAAGAGAAAAAATAAAGTTATAGATAAATCAAAGTTATAGAACCCATATGGACGAGAGGAAAACTGTAGATACTAATTTTTTGGGTAACTAATCATTTTCATTACCAAAAGTGAACATTACATAGTATATAAGAAGTTCAATTGTTGGACATAGTCCCCACAATTATCTTTGCTAATGATCGTTTAAACAAATGACAAGAAAGACACAATAGTCAACACCTAACTACACCAATATCGACTAAATATTAGGTAGGATAAGAGTAGAAATTTTCGGCCATGCTGCAAGTCTATCTTGGTTTATGATGAATCTTATCATAGCCTGAGGATCCTGCCTTTTGCTTTGAAATACTGAAGTACTCCTTTCCGTAAAGACATTATGCTGCAGTAGCCAACATCATTCGGTAGATCTCATCTTTCGGGGGTTCTTCCTTTAGCATGCAATTGATCAGCCCATAATCTTCTGAACATTAAGCAATGGCCATAGCGGTGACAATCCACTTCCGTAGTTACTTCATTGTTCAGTAGATACCTCAAATACAAATAATAAATGGCTTAAACATACAGGATACTAAAACATCTTCATCAACACCTACGTTTATAAGAATTCAGAATTAAAGATTCAGACTTCTGCATAGCCACTTGGGGTTACAAATATCTCTAAAATTTTAGAGTCTAATTTCACCTGCATTTGAAAATAAAAGCAGCAACATCATTTCAACTAGAAGAACTACAAAGACTACTTCCCGCAACAGTTATGATTCCTGAATTGCAAAAAGAGTCTTGTTGAATTCACAACTAAGTATTCACTGAAATTTCATTAGACTCAGCTAACATATATGCCCTAAAATTACACAATTACACACTTAAACCTTGGGTGTGCACAATTACGCACTTAAACCTATATAGAATTGAACAAGTAGACACATGAGATATACAAATTTGTTCGAGTGTATCTTATGTGAACTGTCATGTAGGACCCCACTTTCATAAGGGGATGTCTCTGGGGTGTCAGATGTGATGAAAACAAAAATTTATTAGACACAACTCTTAAAAACAATTAAAAAAAATGGTTTCTTGCAATAGTAATGATTTCTAAGAAAATGATGTATCCATCTTGTTGAACATGGTCTTGAATTGCAACTAGAGTCTTGTTTATTTCATAACTCGGCAGTCGCTGAAAAGTCATTGCATACTGATCACCGTGTGAAATAGATTGGATTCCATCTCAAACTTCGCAAATAATACAAGAACACAAAGATGATATCTGGTTTTTGTAGTTCTCTCACAATGGGAAGTACTTAGCCTCATCATTTGTTGATCGCTCGGTTATTATATCATGGGCATAAATTAGAATAATTCATTGTACAGTCTTGCTTTGGTGACCTAGATAAAGTTTTCATTGCCAGTGGGAGTGAGGATTCTTTTGTCATATACATGTGAATCCACACTTTCACTTGCAATGAAAGTCGTATCTAGGACTAACGAAAGGTCATAAAACAAAGCATTCTAGTTTATGAATTTATATAAAAATGAGAGTTTTACATTTCCTCTATACTCCAAAGATGGATTTCTTGGTTCCGAAGACTTTCCTATATATATTTATATATTCACCGGAGATTACATCCCACAATAGTACAATCTTGTCTATATCACAAGTGAGAAGTTGATTGTCATCAGGTGCTCATGTTATAAACGACACAGGTTCCTAGTAACTAGAAGACCGTTTCTTCAAGCATAACCTCCCATTTAGTAACCAAAGTACTTCCCATTATTACATTAGAAACTTTAAAAAGTAGACTTCCTCTTTGTGTTCTTGTAATATATACAATTTTTGAGAGAGAATTTAATCTATTCTATGTGGTGATCCGTAAGCAATGATATTTCAAAGACTATTGAGTTGTTAAGTAAACAAGACACTATCTTAATTTGAGGGTCTGTTCAATATGCAACAAGATGGATCAAGTTATTTTCAGGAATCATGACTATTGTTGAAAACCTTCTTCACAATTCGTCTAATAGTTTTGTCTTATTAATTTTATTTTCATTGCATCTTAAACTAGGGGTGTGCACCATTTTCACACTAAAGCGAAACACCAAAACAAATTGAATCAAATTCTAACTTGTATTTGTTTGTTGGTTTGATTTTGAATTAAGAATTTACATTGTCTGATATTTTGTTTCGTTTCGGATTTCGAAGAAAAAATATCTGAAAAACCAAAAATTTGGTTTGGTTTTAGAAGGAGCAAAGAGTTGTGCTTTCATTTCTTTATTGAGATAGAAATCAAGTGAAAAGGTTAGGTATAATGCACAGCTAAGTCAAGAAAAGGACTTCCTTACCTTTTATTCATAGTAGTCTTAATTTTGAAGCCTAAAGAAAGTTGTTTTTTTCTACACTCGCTTCCTTCGTCTTAAGCGAAGTTCAGTTTACTTTTTTGATTCGCAGTGGTTAGTCGAGCTAATGGAGTGATCGATTTTTTGTTCGCGGTTCAAGAGCAAGGTGAGGAACCACCGCCCTAGAATTTCACTATTTCCATTTTGCTAATCTTCGGGAATAGATTAGTGACGGATAATTCAAAATCTGAATAGGTACAGTCCAGGGGACAAATCAGTAGAAAATGATATTTGTTTCGTAAGAATAAGAATGAACTCTTTTAATCAAGTGTTATTGTTTATAATATTATTAAATTTTAATTTATAGTGTATTAATTAGTTTTTGAGATTTTTCTCATCACTACTCAACTATTTGATTTGTTTAAATTTAAGACAATTAATTCCTTCTTCTAAAATAACTATTTCCTTCCTTTAACAATTTTTTAATTTATGCGATAACATCTTTTCCCTATATCAACTCTGAACTTTTTTTAAAAATAATTTCTTAATTTTTCTTTATTACATTTCAAAAAAATAACTTATAAATAAATTGAAAACGATAGGTTGTTAGTTCTAAATTCAAAAACAAATAAATTCTTTAAGGTAGATATTGTGCAGGTTCAAGAAAAAAGTAGAAAGATATTTTTTTCTTCTAAAAGAAATATATTTATGGATAAGATAATATATATATATATTTGACTGTGAGGATTCAAAAAATTTAGAAGTACATTTATGGAATATTAATTATTTAAATCATTGATTTGACTGTGAATATATATAAATTTATTAAGTTGGTGTAGCTTCTTACCGTCACGTTGTTTATTCAGGAAAAAAAGGTAAAATAAATAATAATAAAAATGTAAAGAAAATAAATAAGCTACTAATTGCTTGGTTTAACTCAGTTGTGACAATGAAGAGCGCAAAGATGCTTTAGGTGTTCTTCGGAGCAGTGACCTCTCATTTGATCTTGTGGTTACAGAAGCCCACATGTCCGAAATGAATGAATTTCAACTTCAACAAGAAATAGCCAAAGAATTTAACATTCTCGTTACATGTGAGTTCATAATCCTTTTTATTCTTCTTGGAATTGAAATTAATAGATGTCTATAAGAGAAAAATAGTTTTTTATTGAGAACTCATTATCAATAACATATTTATATAAAAAATAAATCACCCTAAGAGCATCGTTGATGATTGATGGAAAGAAATTAACCCCACCCCAAATGTAAATGATTGTTTTTGCTATTTTCTTATAACATCATCCCTTTTATTTATCTTTTGCTCAAAGTGTATGACTTACATTTGTATTATTGAATGTGACCAGTTTATTCAGCTGATGAAAAAGAAAGTACAATTATGAAAGGGCTTGAGAGTGGAGTTATTTTATTTATGTGGAAGCTCATATCACATAACGATATTAATTTTTTATGGAACTATGCTACCCTGGGAAAGAAAATTTATAAAGGCAAACAAGTTATTGATCAACAGAATCAAGACAATACCAATGAAAGAATCCCCTATGAAGTAATTTATATTGAATCTTCATCGTCAGACAGTGAAAGGGACAAGTCTGCGAGAAAATGTGAAGAGATCGAAAGCGAACAAAGTTCTTCTCCACCATCAAAGAAGAGTAGAGTTGTTTGGACAGATCCCCTCCATGACAAATTTGTGGAAGTCGTTTCAAAATATGGCATGAAGAGTACGTCTTCTCAAACATTATATAGTGAAAAATATGAGATCATCTAAAAGTTATCTATATGTAAACTACCTTACATTTGGTTGATGATTTTTTTTCCTGCAGAAGCTCATCCAAGGAAAATTCTTGACGTCATGGATACTACTGAATTGACAATACATGTGGCAAGTCACTTGCAGGTATACTACAATTAACTCATCAATAAGAATTACTAATTGAGTATAGAGTTAATGATGTTCTATATTCTATAATAAGATAAATGAGCATAGCAAGTTTTATTTTTATAATTATAAAAACTCTAATTTCATTACACAAAAGTAAGTAAACAAAATTAAGTCATAACTTTATAAATATATTTCAAAGTAGGTAACACAGAAACGAATTAATTAAAATAGAAGTCTATTTATGATAAATTTCTAAAAAATTATCTATTATACAATAATGAATATGAAATTATAATTTAGAAAAATATTTCAGTTATGCCAATAAAAATTACTTATTTATTTAGACAATAGACAATAAGAAAAATGTCAAACATACATACTAGCATGCATGCACATTGGGATCGTGAGTGTGTCATTAACTAACCCTCCGTCGGAGAAACCCTTAAGACTTAAACTTAGAAAATTAAAATCAATCCATCAAATCAACACTATTATGTTCAACAATGTTTTATATATAAATAAACTTCATAAATAAGTTAAAATCTTATTTAACAACTCCCGAAGAACTGAAGTCATCGTAAAGAACTGGTAATTAAGTCAATTCCACTAAAATGTCTAACAACTAAAATTTAAGATAGAATATCCCCGTGTATGAAACATGGACTTGAACTGTAAGATGATCCTTCGTAGCCTGAGCACCACCCTGTCATAAAAAAAATGCTTGTTAGGCTAGATATGTGGTTTTGGAGAAACCCTATCAATAAGATTCACTCAACAAAGAAGAGTAGATGTTGGTATTATTGTGTACTCGTAGGCATCATAGAATGACTCCAATTAAAAAAAAGTAACACATAAACCAAATAACAAGTAGATTAGACTCGAACACATAAATAATTCACAACTATTAAATATAATCATCACAAGGTTATCAATAATAAGTCATTCAACAATATCTTGCTCAATGAACCATTAACTTACACAACAATAAACAAAGTATACATATATGTTAAAGGATTTATTTATGTGAACAACCATAATTTGCAGGAATAGCTTAGTCCATATATCAAATCATCATGGTACCCAACCTTCGATACATACATACATATCATCACTTGCAAGCATGTATAAAGCTCAATCAATAAGCATTTTACTCAGAAGTATATATACATAAATCTAAGTATGTTCTAACCAATTTAACGATGTTAGAAGGGTGTAATGAGCTTACCTTGATGATAGAAAAAACCCGAGATATGGGGTTTTGGAGGAACCCATATCAATAAGATTTTGGAGGAACCCTATCAATAACGTGAGTTATATTAATATAACTTTCATTTCGAAAGTTGTTATCCCTCACTAATCCCTCCCATTAGGATAATCTAGGATCAAAACAATCAAACCTCAATTAAAGAATCACAAATGAATTTCAAACCCTATAACATCCTCTTTTTTTTTGCTAAAACTATTATAATCGAAAATTTTCACCTAATATCATCCCGACAAATTCCATCTAATTATATAAAATTTTAGGACTATCATAACGATACAACATGTCATTAGACACATAGATAACACATATTTAGTGTATGAGATATTATATTAAAATAACAATCATAAATGGTTATCCTTAGATTTTGTATATGAATAATATTACATAAATGAATGATTGAAATGTTGAGGACAAAATAGAGACGATATGAAATAAGAGCGGGATGGTGGTTAGAGAATGTCTATTATATGCAATGTTTAGGGGATGCTTGATATTTAAATCAAAGTTTGAAGTGTGTATTATTTTTCAGTCCATTGAGATATTGTAACTTCTCTTAAATGGAACTCAAGTATCAATATAAATGAGACATTAAGTATTTTCTTGAATAAAAGCTATAAAATTTGAAAGTTGTAGTTGTATTAATTTATGCTCATGTTATTCTATCATAAAAAAAAAATCAAAGTTAGATAAATATTGTATAGAAATTTGCATATTAATTTTTTATTGTTAGAACAAAGTAATCACTCTCGTGCTTACAAACTTCATAGAAATATCGCATGGACTTGGAAAAGGACAGTAGAGTTCAACAACTTATATCAAAAAATTCGAATGTTGTTGATAATGTTATAGAGATTGATCATAAAGACTTCCATTCTAGTCAAAGGGAGAAAGAATTGGCAAGAATATTGTGCCGTCATATAAATGAAAAGTCTTATCATATTGGATTGGGAGAGGCTTCAGTAGAGCTATCCACTTTACAATAGAGTTATGAAAGTACTGAAAATGGAGGAACTAGTACTACAGTAGATGACTTTGGTATGTTGGACAATGTTTATTCAACTGAACTTACTTCAATTATTTCTGGAAGCTAGCTGAATGTTCAATATTCTAATATGGTACGTTTTCTTTTAACTTTAGATTTTGTTCGTATTTATTATCTGGTATTCTTTAAGTTCAAGAAGTTTTCAATCTTTTTTGGTAATAAAATGTGAAATATTACCATTAAACCAACAAGGAATACAAACTAAGAGCATCAAGTCTTCGTGCTACCTTTTAGGAAGAGTTCAAGAAGAACCTAGACCTCGGAAAAAGAACAAAACCAACAGCCTATTCTAGTTACAAATTCTATCTATCTAGCATGGACTTTTGCTTGCTTTTCTTTCATAACTAAACATACTCACTCTTTCTTCTGTTCTCTTTGAATCTGTATCACTATACGTCCACTATTTATAATTATTTGCCGGTATACTTTTCAATTTCTAGCCTGACAAGTATAATATACTAATGTTCCACAAATTGCAGCCACCACTTCGTTTTTAAATTGCCTCCAGTGTCTTCTTTTGATCCATTGTAGAGTTTGTTTCAAAACCTTTTGTGGACTGTCAATTCCTATCCATATTGCTAACGCTATCCTTGCTTTATTAATCCATTTGCATTAAGCAAAGATATGTTGATTAGTTTCATCCACGTCCTCATCACATAAGCAACACATTGTGTTCACACTTGAATATGCATCCTTTGTAGCATTTCTTTAGTCAACAACTTGTTTTGTGTGCCAACCAACTAATCATTCGTTGTCTTGGCAACATCATGCACTTCAAAATCAGGTCTTCCTCCCTCATTACATTCATGTTTCTCACTAGAGAATTATAACTTCTTGATAATGAATATTTCCCATTACTAGTCAACCTATACACACCTCTATCATACCAAGTAGACATCATATCTTTTAGGCCATTCAGTCTTCTCCAGTACCAACTACTATCTCGTGATGGTTCATGACTCCAAATATCCTCATCTGCTTTCATATAAACTTCATTTACTCATTTCACCCTCAACACATCCTTCTTATTAGCTATCAACAACAACAATTTCCCCACTGATGGTAAGTTCCACAACTTACATCTTTTTACATTCAATCCTCCATATTTCTTTTGTTTACAAACATTATCCCACGCCATAAGTGATATCTTCCTATGTCCCTTTGAGCTTCCCCATAAGAACATTCTGTATTGTTTATCAATATCATCCAATACACTTAGGTCTAAAGCTAAAACTTTAAATCTATAGACCTATTTCATATTGACAACTCAATTACGCTATCTAGGCATACATGGAAAATTATAACATAATTTCAACCTCATCCGGTTACATACCATCTTGACACACCTCTTAATGCTTTTGTTACTCTTGTGACTTAGCCACACTTCACTTCCCTTATCTAAATGTGAGGGTCTCTCACTTGTACCACTCATATTTATTGCCTCTTATCACCTCAATTCCTCACATACTCTATGTCAAGTCTTCTAGATCAAATATCTTGACTAACATCATCATCTTCATGTTGCCATTCTTTTGATCATGACACTCATCTCAAATTCAAGCTTAATGTTTATAACTAAATCAGAATATCAATATGATTGCTTGCTTACTATACAAACTCACCACTAGTATGCACAAATTTTAAAAACACTCGTCCACTAGGACCTTATGAAAAGTAGTTAATCCTCACATCTTAGTATTCATACTTACAATTTACTATCACATTTCCCTTCACAACTTGATTAGTGTTCACTCATTCACTATACACAAATGCCTAATTAGGTCTATCACACTTCGAATATTCTGGTCTCTCCCTCAAAATCATAAACCTCGCTTAGATCTATCACCTCATGAATATTCCCGATGTTCTATTCATCACTTACACTTGATCATTTCCTACATAATGACACTTCATCACCAACTTCTCTCTAGGTACAACACACTCTACCTCCTATGATGAAATCTTCACAACTCATCACTTCTTAGTCTACCCATAAAAGAAAACTCTTAATCAACAACTTACTTGGTGCATGACTATAATAACATAATCTGCCCCATCACTATCCCCTTTCATAGATCACTAAACCTATGCATACTTTCCTCTAACTCTGGGCTCTTTCACTACTATCTCGTAATTCATACTATTCTTTTTTAAATGGAAATATTACCCAAGCTCTAAACTTATTTCCTCATAAGGTTCATGCCCTGAGCTTACACCCTAGACGTGGCCGACACCCGAGACCATTACTGACCTTAATTGAACCCTTGGTCTGGCTTACTTATTCAGCGGAAGACTATAAGAATTATTACAATGATCAAATTCACTTCTTCTCAACTATTTAATAAAATAGCTTAGAACGTTTAAAGGTCAAACATTCAACTTGGACAAAATGACCACTCAAGTCATAACATATTAAACAATAATGTAAAGACAATTGACTACTAAGTGTCTATGAAGCCTCTAAATCAAGGAGGGATGTCAGAACAAGATCCTGATCATCCTAATAACTGAAAGTTAAGCAATTATGAAAAGGATCCTCTGGAAAGCAAGGAGTCTCACCAACTAATCTGAGTGCTCAACCTGATCAACGAGATGCTGGATGTTGATCCTGGTTATATGTGTCTGAATGATAAGACAATGCAGGCCAACTGACATCAGTACATTGAATGTACTAGTATGCGAGTGGAATGCTAAACATAACATAAACTTGAAAGGAATCTGAAAGGAACACTTACTTTGGCTTTACTCAACTCATGAATAACTTAACACAACATAAAACAACAATACACATGCAATATATGTTGTAACGCTTTTAAAACAATAGAAAGCAACTCAATTTGTTAAAGAAATGCTATATAAACTTAACTTACTCATATGATAAGGTAATATATTTTCTATGGGATAGTGATACATCGTCTTGCCCACGCTACCAGAACTTTCTTATACATTGCCGTAATATATAATTTCCTTAACTAAGTAGATCCACTAGCATATGCTAAAAATTACTTAGGTGTCATCTAAAAAGTATGACCATTACTACCCATGATGGCTACATGGTTTATGGAGACTTGAGTTATGATGAACTCATGTCCCCATATCAGTGCTCAATACTACTTAGCCAATTTCTAAGATGGGTTTGGGGAGTGGTTGCAGTGGTGAACCATGGATCTACAACACAATCCATTGATTAGACTACGGTCCATGGATGGAGATCGTAAGTTGCACCTAAAATTTCTAAAAAGCTGAAATCTGGTCAGTTTTGGATAAGGGGTGTTGCATTATCTCCCCCTAGGGAACATTTATCCTGGAATGAAGTCTAAACTAGTTGAGTATGAAGGGAAGGAGCTGCAATCACTACTAATAAACACTGGAAGTTGAATTTTTGAGCGAACTCAGTTCCAAGAACATGCAAATACACTGCAAATGCAAGTATAAACTAAAGGAACATGATACTAAGACTGATTTTATGGATGAATGGCTGAAAACTAAAGAAGAACTATTAACTAAAGCTGGACTGAATTCGGAAGGAAAGAGGTGAGGATACTTGGACTTCATGGCTGCTTCTATTTCCCATGTATCTCCCTCAACGGTCTGACTCCTTCACAAAACCTTGACTAAAGCGACTTCTTTATTTCTCAACCCTCTAACCTAATGATCGAGAATATAAACTAGTACATCCTCATAAGAAAGACTATCTTTCATATCCACACTCTCTAATCGCACTACGGAGGCTGGATCACCCACACACTTATTGAAAAGCAAGATGTGGAAGACCGGATGCCCTGCTTCTAGTTCTGTTGGAAACTCTGACTCATATGCCACTTTGGAAACCCATTTCATGATCTTGTAAGGTCCTACATATCTAGGAATGTCCTTTACTTTCTTGTAAAATCTCATCACCCACTTCATAGGTGACACTTTTAAGAAAACTCAATCATCAACTTGGAACTCTAGTTCCCTTCTCCCTACATCTGCATAAGACTTCTGACGACTCTGGGTTGTCTTAAGTCTACATCTAATGAGTTTCACTTCCTATATATAATAATGGACTCAATCTGGTCCTATAAAAGAAGCTTCACCTACTTCAAACCAACCAACAAGATATCTACATATACGCCCATATAGTGCCTCATAATGGGCCATCTGAATGTTAGAATGATGGATATTATTGTAGGCGAACTCAGTAAGAGGAAGATGATCATCCCAACTACCCTTAAATCGATCACACAAGATCTCAACAAATCCTCCAGAGTCTGAATGGTACTCTTTGTCTGTCCATCCGTCTGTGGATGAAATGTTGTGCTAAGATTAACCTGAGTATCAAGACCTTTCTAAAATGACTTCCAGAAATGAGAGGTAAATTGAGGACTTTTATCAAAGATGATAGACAAAGGAAGCCCATGCAACCTAACTATCTCATTCATGTAAAGCTTGGCATAGTCCTCTTTCATGTGTGTAGTCTTAACTGCCAAAAAACGAGAAGACTCAGTCATCCTATCCAATATCTCCCAAATGAAGTCATATTCTTTGTGAGTACGAGGTAACCTTGTAATGAAATCCATATTGATCAATTCCTACTTCCAAGTAGGAATGTCGATCTCTTTAGTCATACCCCCTTGTTTATAATATTCTACCTTCACTTGCTGGCAATTGCGGCACTTACTCACAAAATCTTCTATATCCCTCTTCATGTCATTCCACCAAAACATATCCTACAGATCGTGGTACATCTTAGTGGATCCTCGATGAATAGAATATCTTAATTTGTGGGCTTCTGCACGAATATGTTGTCTCAACTCACCCACATCAAGAACACACAATTTACCCGGTAGCTAAGTACACCATCTCCCCCTTGGGAGAAAATCACTCTCTAATTGTGGACTGCACCATTAAGTTCAAGAAAAATTGGATTACTGGCTTGCTTTTCCTTAACCTCCACTACCAATAAATATTTTGCCCCATTCTAAACTATTACACCACAGACTGATATGCTCATAAGGTGAACTCCCAAGAGAGCAAGCCTGTGAACATCCTTTACTAGTTCCTTCCTTTATTCCTCAACATGGTCTACACTACCCATAGATAATCTCCTAAGAGCATCTGCTACTACATTCACTTTACAAGGATGGTAATGCACACTAATATCATTATCCTTAGGAACTCCCATCTCCTCTAACGAGGATTCAACTCTTTATGGGTGAATACATATTGAAGACTCTTATGATCTGTAAACACATCTATGTGAATACCATACAAGTAGTGTCTCCAGATCTTGAGTGCAAACACCATTGCTGCAAGCTAGAGGTCAGGAGTTGGATAGTTCTTCTCATGCACCTTAAGTTGTCTAGAAGCAAAACCTTAACTCGCTGCATCAACACATAACTTAGGCCTACTTTGGATGGACCGTAATAGATCACATAACCATCTGAACCCTCTGGTAGAGTCAAGGCAGGAGTTGCAGTCAATCTAGTTTTCATTTTTAGCTTTTCTTACAATCATTTGACCATAGAAACTTGACCATCTTCTGACTCAACCTAATCAATGGTGAGGCTATGGATGAAAATCCTTCCACCAACTTTCTGTAATAACTCGCTAGATCCAAAAACTTCTGATATTTGTAGCAGAGGTAGGTCAGGGCCATTGTTTCACTTCTTCTATCTTTTGGGAATCTACTCAAATTCCTTCACTAGACACATCATTCTCAAGAAAAGCAATTGATAACTAAAACTCGCACATGTTAAATTTTGCAAATAATTGGCAATCTTTGAGAGTTTGTAGAACAACTCTAAAATGACTCGCATGTTCTTCCTCATTCCTAGAGTAAATTTAGATATCATCAATAAAGACCATAATGAATAAGTCCAAGTACTTCTTGAACACTTTCTTCATCAAATGCATAAAAGTTGTGGGGGCATTCGCTAGTAAAAATGACATAATTATAAATTCATAATGACAACACCGAGTTCTGAAGCCTGTTTTTGGAATGTCACTATCTCTAACTCTAAGCTAATGATAACCACATCTGAGGTCTATCTTTGATAAATGGATAGCACCCTGAAGTTGGTCAAACAATTCATCAATCTTGGGGATGGAATACTTATTCTTGATTGTGACCTTGTTCAACTGTCTATAGTCAATGCACATTCTGAGAGAACCATCTTTCTTCTTCACGAATAACACTGGTGCACCCCATGGCAAAATACTAGGTCTATTGTAGCCTTTATCGAGAAGGTCTTTCAACTTCTCTTTCAATTCCTTATGCTCAGCTGGATCCATTCTGTAAGGAGGAATAGAAATAGGCTGGGTGTCTGGAAGGAGATCAATGCCAAAGTCGATTTCCCTTTCGGGAGGAACTCCTAGAAGATCTTCTAGAAACACTGGAAACTCAGTAACTACAAGAACTGACTCAAGAGATGGGGTTTCGGAGCTAGAATACTTAACCCAACCTAGATGATAGAGATAACCCTTAGAGATCATCTTTATAGCTTTAAGGTAATGACTGAATCGTCCCATAGGCCCCAAGCTACTACCCTTTCACTCTAAGATTAGTTTATTTTGAAACTAAAAAAGAACAATCCTAGTTCTACAATTAACTAAGGAATAATAGAAATGTAACCAATCCATGCCTATAATGACATCGAAATCTACCATTTCTAACTCTACAAGATTTGTTGAGGTGACTTTATGAGAGACCATGATAGGTCAATTTTTGTATACTCATCTAACTATAACCGGGTCACCCATAGGAGTAGAGACTGAGAAGGGTTCTGAGAGAGTTTCTGTACTAACACTGAATTGGACTGCTATATAAAGAGTTACAAAAGGAAGAGTATCCCCTGGATCTAATAAAGTGTAAACATCAAGATCAAAGACTCATAACGTAGCACTGACTAGATCATGACAATCTTCCTGATCCTGGCTAGCCTGAAGAGCATACAACGTGTTATGGCGCTAACTGTCACCTATACCAGATGAGTTACCTTGCTGATTCGGGCAAATTGTTGGTGTCATTGATGTTGTAGACTGAGCTCTACCATTATTACCCCCTTTACCCCATCAAGAAGGACATAACCTCAACCTGTAATCAGACTGACTCATCAAAAATATTCTTCCTTTTCTGCAAGGCACTTTCCTGGATTGTTCTTACCAGACTTAGGGCAAGTGTGGTAAGTTTTTGTACCTATAACACTTCCCTGAGG
This sequence comes from Solanum sitiens, assembly GCA_016801875.1. Classification (NCBI taxonomy): domain Eukaryota; kingdom Viridiplantae; phylum Streptophyta; class Magnoliopsida; order Solanales; family Solanaceae; genus Solanum; species Solanum sitiens. The sequence goes on from JABWTJ010000015.1 coordinate 1,151,444, forward strand.
CTTAGAGCCAGATACCCTACCTTTCTAATCATACATGTTTTTGGAGGATGACACACTAGATGATGAAGGTGTTGGAGTTGAAGACTTCTGCTGAAATTGCGAACGATTTCTACCACCCGACTTCTGCTGAGAGTAGTAATAGTTCCCAGTCCTAGACTTCTTATTCTCCTTGTCTTGTTCCCTAAGCTTATCACCCTCAACTTGTTGAGCATGAGTCATAAGCCTAGATATGCTCATATATCTTAGTAATATAACATCTCTGAACTCTATTTTCACTATGTTCCACACTCCATAGAGAAGCTTATTCATCTGAGCCCGGGAATCAGGAACGATCTGAGGAGCATACCTCAAGAGCTGGTTAAACTTGTGTCTATACTCTTGGATATTCATGTTAACTTTACTTAAGTTCATGAATTCCTGGGCCCTTGGTTCTCTCAACTCTATCGGGAAAACCTTTTCCAGAAAGGTCTCACTAAAATATTCCTAAGTAATGGGGGTTACATCTGTGCACCTTCTCTCCTTCCACTGGGTATACTAGATATGAGCCACATCCTTAAGTTGGTAAGATTCTAGATCACCCCAATCATTCCCAGTGACTTGCGTCACCTCGAGGATCTTCTTGATATCATCCATGAAATTCTAAGGATCCTCACCATTCTGCGATCCTAAGAACTGAAGCGGATTTATCCTAACAAAGTCACAGACCCTTGCAGCTGCTAATCCACTATTAGCATTCACAGGAGCTTGAACAAACTATTGTTCTTATTGGCGACACTCTGAGCCAACATCTGAATGACATTCCTGAATTCAATATTGTAGACTTTGTGATCTGGGACTCAAGGAGCTACATTAGCATTCGCATTCCTAATGTTAGCTTACAAGAAGGCATGATCACTAAAACATAAAACGTCGAGCAAGAATGGAATTAGATCATACCTTACGCACGATAAGAGTAACAAGTAAATGAAGATTTTTCTTAAAGTATTTTGTATCCTCCTTCTCATTAGATGTGGTGCACTTCACACCCATGAAAATGACCCTACTTAGTGCGACTTTGAAGACATCCTATGACACTTAAACCTAGTGATCTGATATCAAGTTTGTCACACCCTGAGCTACCCTTGAGACAAGATACGGGACCTAAAACCACAAGTGATCCCAATCTAACCATGATGGTACGATCATGAGCATACTAAATATAAACTGAATAATAAATAATGTGCAGAATCTATAATCATAAACAAAATGAAAAGATGGGAATACCCATATAATATAACTAAGATAAATGAAAACTAATGAGTTTAATACTAGGAAGATATTAAATCAATACTAAGATGAATCAATCTATGTCTGAAATAAATCTCTAAACTTACAAGAAACTGAATACTGGATCTACTGATAAATGGTCAATGAAATAAAATCTGACTGAAATGAGGGAGCTAATAATAACGATAATTAAATCACATTAGCTAAATGTGGAGTCTGATGTATACGTCGTATCGAGAGAACCCAATATACCCTGCCGTAGGTATAGAGGCATGATGGTGTAATCACTGAAACAATGCCCACGGAGGAGACTTACAACTTACGTGGCTAGTAGTTCTAGGACTAATTGAGTAAGCTGAATCCTAGTCCAACTCGGTATTATGCTATACCAGTGGATTAAGTAATGAACACATTATGACTGAGTTTCTGTAATACTGGATAGCTGAAAACTGAACATGCAAACTGAGAATGCAACAATTAATCTCATAATGATGCATTAAAATTGAGTTATGTATAACTAAATAACTGATATATCTGACCTAGCATGTGTAACTAAATAACTAAAGAAATATATAGCTAAGGTTTTGGAATTCATGCAATAGACTGAATATTAACGTACTAATCTGATTTTGATCATTCTAATAACTACGAACCCAATAATTCTAACATTGAAAAACCCTAGGTCTAGTCATAAGAAGGGTATCAAGAGGCTGACTGAAAAACTAGGGACCTAATGGGTGAAAGGAACCCACTAGTGAAATCCCACAGATCTGGTGACGAATTCCACGTAGAAATATTTAAGTTTTGGGGCTGGAATTGATGGAAGCTTGTTGCGTTCTTGAGCTAGGGTTCTGATCTTTTTCTCATATCTTGCTTCTAATTTTTGAAGTTTTGATAAAGATTTGACTTAGATAAGTTCTAGTTATGTTTTTAGGCTAAAACTGACTAAAACCTCATAATTTAGGGTCTAAACGGCGTAGCTTAGGGGTCCAACAAAATAGGTAAAGACCAAAAGATCCCTGGGCCCTAACTAAATTGTTTTAGAAGTGATTGGCAGGCAGGACCTACGGGCGTAGGTCAATCTATCGTCCATAGATTGAGGTCGTAGGTTAAGTCTGCCCGAAAGGGCTTCACTAAAACAAGCATAAATTTTTACTCGAAGATCATATTTTAGCAAACTCGGTGGTGAAGAGGATTCAATTATATATCATATCATAGGTCATGGGACACCTAATTCCTTTTATGCTAAGATTTATGCCGATTTGAAGTTTTTCCAATCAACAATTTTCCCCTAACTGACTGTTGACCTTCACCAACGGTCATACTTACTGTACGTATGTAGGTCCATCTATGGACCGTACTAGTCTATCGTGGTTTGTGTCAGAGGCTTGGTAAAGGGGGCGTCGATCTACGGTAACAAACCACAGACCATGGTCTAGTCTACGGACTGTGGGTCTATTCCGTGTGTTGAGACTTATTCGATTTCTGAGTTGGGTTTGGCAAGAGGTTGTAGTGGTGAACCACGGACCTAGAGCACGAGCCATTGATCAAACAATAGTTCGTGGATGGTAGCCGCAGGCTGCACATGAAATTTCTGAAAAGCGGAAATCTTGTCTGTTTTTGGATACGGGGTGTTACAATGTATGCTAAGTGGCTTGTGTAGGGCCTTTCGAGGTTCTATACACCAAGTTACGCCTAGGGTATATTTTGGATCGTGACACTTATGGTGCTGAAGAAGATACAAATAAAGAATAAAAGAAAAAAATGAAAGAGAAGAAAAAAAAAGTTAAAAAATGAGAAGGGGAACAAGTATTTCACAAAGAAACAAAGGAAACTGGTCCTGTATACCTCTCAACTTTGTAATTTACAAATGACCTCTTGTTATGAAACTGCCTCATATATATTTTCACCGTTATAAAAATGACTCACATATATCCCTACTATTACAAAAAATCTCACATATATCCTTCATCGAACGAAAGTGAAAAAATTAGTGTTGAATTTTATTTTTTTAAAATTCATGTAGGGGTGTATTGATCCTTCTAGAAAAGTTTAAGGTATATTATAATCTTTTTCATACAGAAAATCTTTTGACTTCTTTGATTATCATTGTTGATATTCTTATTTTTTCTTTCACTCTAAGTGTGGAAAAAATAATCGAAGACTATTTCTTTGCAGCTATATTGTAATTTAGTTTTTGTAAATTTAAATTAGTTGTTGAAACAAAAACAAATATATATATATATGTGTGAATGATCAAATATATCCATATGGGTTATTCTTTCAAAAAAAAAATAATTAAATTAAAATTTTTACTTATGTTAGAGGAAAAGGGTATATGTTATTCCTTTGTATAACGAGGGTTATATAACCTTTAAAATATAAAATGTTGGGGGGGGGGGTATATTAAGCCCTTTTCTCAAGATACAAATAAGTTTTAATGTAAATTAATTAAGTATACTTTTTAATTGTAATTAGTGTGTCTTCAATTTCTTCAGCCACAATAAAGCTTTAGAGATTTTTAATGAAGCTAATACTTTCTTGGATAAAATTCTGAGTGGTACCTAAACTAATATTATTTTTAGTTCGCTAGAGCAAAAAAACTTTATGCTTTTTATTTTCTATATTTTATTCAAATTCTTAAACTGATGAAGATTTCTCATGGTTTCATTCGACTCAGGTATCTGATCTTGAAAGATAAAAAGTAAAGTTATAGTTTTCTATCCAATCCGAAGAATATCGAAGATATCGAACTCTTATCAATGAGAAGAAAATTGAAGATACTAATTTCTTTTAGGTAACTAACTTTTCTCATTACCAAAAGTGAATATTACATAGCATATAAGAAGATCAACTGTGGGACATAGCCCCCAAAATTATCTTTGTGAAGGATTGTTTGAAAAAATGACCATAAGACACCATAGTCACTGTCATGTATGATGAGTCAGATCATAGACGGAGGAGTGTGTTTTTTGCTTTGACTCATGTATTCCTTTCCCTCAAGGCATAGTATGTTGCAGCAGCCAACATCATTTGGCAGATGTCGTCTTTCGGGGATTCTTTCTATAGCATGTAATTCAGCCCATTTCAAATCATCTGACCATTGACCACATGTCTTTTGATCATTTCAACTAGAAGTCCTGCAAAGTCTACTTCCTGCAATTGTTATGATTCTTGAACTGCAACAGAATTCTTGTTTATTCACAACTCAATATTCACTAAAATGTCATTAGCCTCAGCTAACATATCTTCCCTTCAAATTTGGGGGTACACAATCGCATACTTAAACCTACATAGAATTGAACAAGTAGACACGTGACATATACAAATTACGTTGAGTGTATCTTCTGCGAATTGTCATGTGGGACACCACATTCACGAGGAATGTCTGTGGGTTGTCAGATTTAATCAAAATATAAAATCAATTGGACAAAGCTATTAGAAGAATTGCAAAGAGGGTTTCCTGCAAATATTATGATTCCTAAGAAAAATATTGATCCATCTTGTTGAATAGGCCCTTGAATTGCAACCAGGGTCTTGTTTATTTCATAACTCAATATTCACTTAAATGTCATTGCTTACTTATCAATCTGTGAAACAGATTGGATTCCATCTCAAAATATGCAAATATATCAAGAACATAAAGATGCTATAGGGTTTTTACAGTTCTCTCATAATGGGAGGTAATTAGCCTCGTTTTTGCTTATTGGTTAGTTATTATAAGAGAGGTAATACTTGAAGCAATATTTTTTTTTTGCCGAGAGGAACTTGTGTCATTTATATTATAGGGCCAGGATTACAATAAGCTTCTCACTTGTGAAGTAGAGGAGGTTGTTCGACTATGGGATGTCAAATCTTGTGAATATATAGATATATATAGGTAAGACTTTGGAATTAAGAAATTAATCTTTGGAGTATACAGGAGAATGCAAAATTTGTAGCCTCTAGATAAAGTTTTCATTGCCAGTGAGAGTGAGGATTCTTGTGCCATATACATGTGAATCCTCAATTCCACTGGCGATGAAATCTTGATCTAGGACTAAAGAAATACCATACAAGAAAACATTCTAGTTTATTCCTTTATAAATGGCTAAGAGATATACATTCCCTATATGTTCCCAAGATGGATTTCTTTGGTCCAAAAACTTTCCTATTTATATATATACATTCACTAAAGTTTACATCCCATGAACAACCTTCTCTACTCCATAAATGAGAAGCTTATTTTCCCCAAAGTCATGTTATAAACGGCACAGATTCTTAGTAACCAAAAATTGATGCGTCAAGCATATAACCTCCCATTTAATAACCAAAGATTCAACCGATAATGAGGCTATGTAGTTCCCATTATTATATTAGAAAATTTAAAAACTATACTTCATCATTGTGTTCTTGTAATATCTTCAAAATTTGATATAGAATCCGATCTATTCTACACGGTGATCCATAAGCGATAACATTTTAAAGACTACTGAGTCGTAAGGTAAACAAGACTCTAGTTTCAATTTAATGGTCTATTCAACAAGATGGATCAAATTTTTTTCAGAAACCATGTCTGTTGTGGACAAACTTCCTTGAATTTTTTCCTTCTCCTATTGATTGTATTTTCATTATATCTTACATTAAGGGTGTGCACTGTTTAAAGTATACCAAAACACCAAGCCATATTGAATCAAATTCTAATTTGGATTGGTTTGTTTGTTTGATTCTTTTATTCAGAATTTAATTTGTTTATTTTTTTTTTTTTTTGTTTCGGATTAAGAAAAAAATCAAAAATATCTATAATACATTTAGAATATTTAGTTTTAGAATTATTGGAGTTAACCAATTTCACCCCTTTTTACCTTTTGTCTTTCTTTAGGATTTGGTTTATATATTTCATGTTTAAAAATCTATAGTCGGTATACTTTTAATTATTGTGTTTTATGTTTAACTTGTTAGTTATATTAGAAACTGTGATTAAGAAATTCAATATTATATACTTTTCTTTGTATATATATGTCTTTTCAAATTTCAATTATAACTTTTTCTTTGTATATATATGTCTTTTCAAATTTCAATTATAACTTTTTCTTTGTATATATATGTCTTTTCAAATTTCAATTATAACTTTGATTATGTTATTAATTAATGAGATAATCTAACAAAATAAAAGTCCAACTGAAAAGAGAAAAACCAAGGCAAACCAGATTTAATTTTGTGTGAATTGGATTATAGTTTTCAAAATCAAAAGCTGAAAAATTCAAACCGAATAATACGAAAAACAAATTCAAACACTCCTATCTGCCACAACAAAAAGAACTTGTTGTTAAGGTGGGGTCCTACATCACAATTATCAGAACCCATCTTTCTCACGAAAGACGGGCCAACAAAGTAAGAATTATTTTTCAAGTTTTAAAAAGAGAAAAGACGCCACCTATAGAATTAGAAGAGCTTTACGACACCATTATGCACAAAACAAACTAATAAATTTAATTAAAGGGTCTGGAAAACTATATGTCGGCAAGGATTCAAGTTACCCTCAAAGGAAAGTGTTAGATACCTTTTAAGCTCCACAAATATGGTAGCCAATTGAATCTGTGAAATATGTGGTGGATATATACATATATATATGATAAAATATGTAAAACAATAATACAAAACAATTGTGTCACTTACTAGTTATTTTATTTTCATAAACTATATGTTTGCTTCATATAAGAAGTCAATTATAGACTGTCATTTTTCATCATTAACCTAACGTACAACGCCTTCCTCGGTGTGGTGATTCTACTTATGTTTTCTTCACGCGTTGGATTCTCCATTAATCATGGTTGAACTCCAAACAACTTCATTCCATTATGATGTACATGTAATAATTATTCAAAGAGGTGAGAGTATGTTTGTTCTTAAGATTTAACAAATCAAACAAAAATTAAACGATAAAGTAGTAAGATTCTTAATGAAAATAAGTTCATAATAAGAAAATAAAAGTTTAAAATGAGTAAGCATATCAAACTAACCACATAAGATTCAGAATAAATATATATCTCATTTCACTTGAGTGGATTTTAAAATTTTAACAAAATTTATGATATACAACCTAATTACTTCATGTAAAACAATACTTAATAAACTATATCTCATAGCCATTATAGTGAAAAGATTTAACATGAATTAAAATTTCAATATTGCGAATACTATTGATTTTTAGTCTATGATCACATATATCATTAATAGTTAATATTCTTCAGCATTTCTAATCCAATTCATTAAATTCAATGAAACTTAACATAAATTCATTAGTAAATACACTAAGATAATAAAATAAAGCTAAAAGTTGATATCACAGATCTAAGATTAAATTTATTGAAGCAATCCCCATATTAGAAAGATTAAATAAATTTAAAAGTGAGCGTAACAAATGTACCTTTTTATCAAGGAACTTGACATCAACGACTCTAAAATCATCAATTAAAAAAGAGTTATTATTATTGTTATTGTTATTGTTATTATTATTGTTATTGTTATTGTTATTGTTGTTGTTGTTATTGTTGTTGTTATTGTTGTTGTTGTTGTTGTTGTTGTTCTTGTTCTTGTTGTTATTATTATTATTGTTGTTGTTATTGTTATTGTTATTGTTATTGTTATTGTTATTGTTATTATTATTGTTATTGTTATTGTCATTGTCATTGTCATTGTCATTGTCATTGTTATTGTTATTCTTATTGTTATTGTTATTGTTATTGTTGTTATTATTGTTATTATTGTTATTCTTGTTATTGTTATTCTTGTTATTATTGTTATTATTGTTATTATTGATATTGTTATTGTTATTATTATTATTATTATTATTATTATTATTGTTATTATTGGTATTATTGTTATTATTATTGTTATTGTTGTTATTAGAATTTTTGTAGATAATGAATACAAAAGTTGTCACGTTGAAAAATAGGTGTGATGACATCCGTCTAATGCCACCACGACAAGTCAATCTAGAACCAAAAAACATGAGGATAGAAATGATGATATTTAAAATATCAATAACATAAATGGGGATAACTTAGTTAAACTAATAATAAATAACCCCAAAATATGGTTGTCGCATCTATAAACCACCAGTGTATTACAACTGATTTTTAAGAAATTACAGGTCTCAATGTCATTGTTTCTAAAATAAAATAAAAACAGAATAAAGGAACAAGAGGGCCCACTGAGATAATAAATATCTACCTCTTAAATATCCATAGTAAAGTCTCACTAAAGATATAGAGGAACGACAATTACGAGGATTTGGGCTCGTAACCTACACAAATATAAAAGCAAGAGTGAATACAAAATAATATGGTACTCGGTAAGTACACAAAATACTCAAACTAAAACATTATTGAGCACGGTACTCGAATAACTCTACCCAAACATCCATTACTACAACTTGTAATAAATAACTATAACACATCAAAAATTTAAAAGTTCAAAGGATAGGAAAAATTTAGATTTTCGGCACTGAAGAAGGTTCTACGAGTCCAATCTACATACAGTAAGAAATCCCATGGGCCGTAGGAAGTGAGTCGTAGACTTGAAAATGAGTTTTGGAAGTTCATGTTTCTGATGTTTGACCTACGCTTGACAGGAAGAATCGTAGTAACTTGTATAAGTCGTAAATGGATCTCGTGAAATGGATTCATAGATTTTGTTTAAGACCCCAGTCCTACACAAGGGTTTGATGGGTCGTAGTTGGTTCTACTGGTCGTAGGTTTTTCTCGTACAACTGATCTTGACTTAGTGAAATTTTTGACTACTTATGTTCCGTGGAGAAGGTCTACGGACCGTAGTAGTTTAAATGGACCATAAAAATCTCTCATGGGAAGTATGGTGAATTTGAGTTTCTGAAGTTGATTTTACGATTGACAAGTACGAAACCTAGAAAGTAACATGAAGTGTAGGTCCGAACCGTAGGGCTATCCGATAGTTATTTCTTAAGGGTATTTATGTCTTTTCCTATGTGTTAAATACATAGACTATATTATTTTAACCCTAATTCTAAGCTTATAACTACCCTTCTACTCCTGAACTTACCCGACTCCCTCATTCTCTCAATTGTCAATTCCCACCCACATTCATTCTCTCCAAAGTGTCTCATGTCTCAATGAAGAAAAACACTAGGGTTTCCATCTTCAAGATCCTATTAATCCATTTATTTTGGACTTTGATCCTCAATGTATGTATGATTTAATCAATGGGTTTTACCCATTGAGTTCCAACGATTTCTCTATTCTCGAAAGTCAATTTCATCAATTTGATTAGGTTTTCAAAAATTATTTATGGATTCTATATGTGCGAATTCAATAGTGTGCTTTTGATCTTATCATGATTGTTTTTACTCAGTTAGATGATTTTCAAATGATTTCATATGATGCCATGCAATTTCCATGATTTTGACTATGAACCCTAAACGACATGAATTTATGAAGAAGCTGTGAATCTATGAATGATGTTTTCATGAATGTAATGCATAATTTATGAAAATAAATATTTTATGATCTAGGTTTCTTCAAGATGAGTATCAGTGAAATAGTGAAAGGTTTTCTCACCTAAGAAGTCATGATTTGGTGAAAGATTTTCTCACACATGATTTAATGAGCTACTCTATAATGATTTAAGGCTGGATTAGTAACTTAATTGTGATTTTACACATATGATCATATTTTTTATAAATATGAATATTTTGTAGGAATTTTACTTAGCATCGAGAGGACATTGAGATTGAGGCTCTCCCGTTAGTAGAGGTCAGGTCTATAGTAGCAATATCCTTGACCGTAACTATGAAACCTAATAGGATTTGTTTTACAAAGACATAGCTAGTGTATCCACCTAAACTAGAAGCTTAAGGTCTTTGCCTTGTCAAGCGAGGACATCTCTTTTAAGTGTGGGAACAAGACACGGGATTCACGTTATAGCTCACATAATGGTAAATAACCCAAAAAATGAACTAAGTTACTTTCAATGGTTTTATGAAGCTTTCCGTATATTTTAGATGCATTGACCATGTTGATGATTTATGATTCTTCTTTTAAAGTGTTTACTATGTTTTATCTATGTCATGCATATATAATGTTCTCCTTTATGTGCCTTTATGACCATGTTTTATTTTTTATGCATATCCATCATACTTAGTACGTTTCATGTACTAATGCATACTTTTTCTTACATTGTTTAACTATTGTTGGGTCCAAAAATCTTCCTCCTCCGGTTCGTTGCTAGTACTTTATAGAGTTGGTGAGTCATCATGTGTCGAGGACCATGTATCTTTACCTTGCTTTCTTATGTTTTAGTTTTTAGACACTATACATGGTGTATGGTTAGATCCTGACAAATTCCTTCATATATTAATATGTCTTCTCAAGACTATGTTTAGAATTCCACTTTTATGCCAAACTTTTTTGTGATATCAGACTTCCTACATTAAAAACCTGTATTTTCTATTATATTGTGTTTTATGTATTTCAAGTGGGTTATGTAGGTCCTCTCAGGATTTTATACACCATTTCACATTTAGGATGTACTTTGGGTCGTGAAAACTTTGTATTCACAGCAAAGAGTTTTAGAAAAGATCCTATGATGTGTGACAAATAACTTTGAGTAAAGTCTTGTTCATAAGTGTAAATTGCACCACCGAGGCTACAAAGTGTTTAGAAAACTTCACTTCTTTAAGTACTCTAAAGTCATGCCATAGACTCTATCTTTAAAGATCATTCTCCTGAGTCATGCCCGCTGCTTTTCAGGATATGTCGACCCCTCCAAAAGCTAACGTGAGAAGGGATGTAGGTGAGCTTGTAGAGCTCGAGGTTCTTCAAGTTCCAGTTGTTCCTTTGTCCAAGAAAATGAATTATGTTAAGCTTTGAGCTACTTTCCATGTGTTGGCTCAATCTAAGATGGCCTACGCTAATGAAAAGGTCATTGCTCCAGTGAACCCAATTGTGGGTACGGTGGTGACGAGGATAAGAGAATTAACTGTGATGAATCCTCTGGAGTTTAATGGGTGGAAGGTGGATGAAAATCCTAAAGAGTTCATTGATGAGGTGTATAAGATAGTTGGAGTTATGGGATTTTCAACGATGGGAAAGGCATAACTGGCTGCTTATCAACTCTAAGGGTATTGCTAAAGTTTCTTTCAACTAATTAATGGAAAGTAGAGAAGGTGGTGAATGGGGTCCTCTTGATTGGGAGACATTCAAAGGACAATTTCTTGATCGTTTCTTTCCTCTCGAAATGAGAGAAGGAAAAGTTCTTGAGTTCACTAACCTCCGACAAGGAAATATGAGTGTGAAAAAGTATGCTTTGAAGTTCACTCATGTCGTGACCCAAAGTACACCTTAGACGTGACATGGCGTAAAAGACCCTTGAGAGGCCTTACATAAGACACTTGACATATATATACATAATATAATAGACAACTATAAGATTTTATATCAATAAAAGAGTTTGACATTAGAAAACGAAAATCTTACATAATATTGAAAAGTCATTTATTACATCAAAAAAATTGGTCGGTACATAAACCACACACCACTTACAACATCTAAAACCTAAAGACATGTAAAGGCAATAAAAGGGATATAGTCCTAGGAATATGTGGGCTCGCCAAGTCTTTCAATCTACTAAGCAATCCACTAGCCACAAACGGAGGGAGAAGAGTCGTCAAGTCCTAACATTAGTTTAACAAAGTAAGCACAAGTATGCATTAGTACATTAAAGGTACTAAGTATGAGGGAAATCCAATAAATTATGAAGCGTGATCATAACGGGAAGTAATTGAAATCATGGTATGCATAAACAAGCTAACCATAGCAATACCTTTAAAGAACATCATAAAACATGACATGGTAAATGAATCTTAAAATCATGAGAAATATCTTCATAAATATTTTAAGGAAAATTTAGTTTACTTTTTTGGATATTAGCTTTAAATCATAATAGATCATGTGAGTCATAACATGGAATCTATTGCAACTTCCACATTGAACAGGGAGAGTCTACTTTCCAAAGTAGAACTCCATATCATATCATATAATATATGTTGATTCACTAGCTCGAATATTTAAGGAAAACCTATGGGGGCACGCAGTTTGAAACTAGAGGTTGCTACTAGTGAATATCCTATTTGAGCCTCCACCTCAAAGTTCTCTGTGCTAAGTTATATCCAAACATAATAGGCATTTTCATAAAAGTTACCTCACCAAGACCTTTCATATAAAAATGGTTTCTAAGAATATTTTTAGTTTTATCAATCACATTCACATTAGAGTCAAAGATAAATAAATTATCCACGTATAGACAAATAATAACATATGAATTATTTCAAGACTTATGATAAATGCACTTATCACATTCATTTGTCTTAAAATAATTTTCAATCATGCTGGAATCAATTTTTGCATGCCGCTGATTAGGTGTCTGTCTCAAGCCATATAGGAATTTAGTATGTTTTCTTGGTCTGGTGCAACAAAATACTCGGGTTATTCTATATCGATATCCTCAATTAGGTCTCTATTTACAAAAGAAGCTTTTACATTCATTTGATGAATTTGCAAATAAAAAATTGCAGTCATAGCAATTAAAAGTCTGATGGATGTAATTCAGGTTACCGGAGAAAAAGTATAGAAGAATTTGACGCCTTCAAGTTGTTTAAAACCTTCTGTAACTAGTATAGCCTTGTATTTATCAATAGATCTACCCGGTTTCAAAAAATTTTGTATGACCTAATTGCAACCAATTGTTTTACTACCCGGTGGTAAACAACTAACTTCTAAGTTTTATTAGAAATTAGATATTTCATTTCATCATTTACTACCTCTTTACAAAGAAAAAAAATAGAATCATCTGAAGATAATTCTTCTTTTAATGTGAGAGGATCATCTCCAACATTAAGCACATAAAACTCAGGACCAATATCTTTTTCTACTCTATCTCATTTACTTTTTCTTAACTCAAAATCATCACTTTTTTTATTTACTAATGTAGAAGTAGAAGAACTAGGCAGTGAAAAATATATTGTTCAATCCTTTGAACCCCACTATTTTTAGAATCAAAAGGAAATTTGTTTTCACGAAAAATAGTGTCACCTGATTCTATTATAATATTACCTTTAAGATTAAATAATCTATAGGTTGTACTATTTGAAGCATAACCAAGAAAAGTAGAAGTAGTAACTTTCTTACCCAACTTTGTAATATTGGGATCCATTAGCCTCACAAAGGATAGACAACCCCAAATTCTAAGATATCCCAAACTTGCCTTGTAACCTTTTCACAATTCAAAATGTGTCAATTTATATTTTCTTCTACGAGGCACAAGATTCAACACATAAAAAAAAAACAGTCAGAATAACTTCACCCCATAAATTAACAGGTGCATGTGACTCAATAAGCATCACATTAGTTAATTCAACCAAAATTCTATTTCTCCTTTCTGCTACACCATTAGATGGAGGGTAATAAGGAAGTGTAGTTTCATGAATTATTGTGCATGATATAAAAAAAGAATTAAATTCATTTGATTCATATTCATGGACTCTGTAACTTCTAATTATTTTTATTGTTCTTCCAAACTTATTTTTAGCTTCATGGAGATAAACTTCAAAGTTTTCAAAAGTATCACTTTTATCTTTCATCAAGTAACATATGTTAACCTAGAAAAACCATCAATAAAAGTCCCACCATCCATCAACATTCTCAACCATGTTTATGTCAATAATTACTGCCACAAAAGTGTAACGACTCTTTTTGGTTGTTTTGAGCACTTGAACTTTTTATTTTATAAAATATTTTTTGATAGATTCTAATTGGGTATTTTGAACTATTTGTAATTACAATTATGAAATTAGTGGGGTAGTTTTAACATTTGAGTTAGTTGGTGGTTAAAGAAGGTAATATTAAAATTGGTAAGGGGAAACTTACCCTATTTTTATAATTAGTTATATAATAATTAGGGTATAATTAATCCCTAGTGGAAAGGGAGAAACTCACCTGCAGAGGAGCCTCACACGATTTGAGGAAAACCAATTCCATAAACGACTTAAGGTGAGAGTTTTCATTCAATTTTTCTTGTTACATGTACTATGCGTAGGTGCTGGAATGGTTATTAGTTTCTGAGTGCTGTGAAAGGAAATTAGGTAGAGGTAATGCGGAGATGAGTGGTAGTTAAACTGCAAAGGAAAGGGGGTATCGATTATTGCCGCCTTAGTTAGATAATTAGTAAAGGGAATTTAATTGCAGACAAACTTGTTCCCTGGAATTGATTTTAGGGTGAGAGAATTAATTATGGAATGGAAATGCACAAATTGATGCAGTGTATTCAGCAATTAAGGCAATGGGCCACACAGACATTCCAGTTAATAATAAGAATATATTAAAAGTAATGATGACCACATGATGGGGCAATTATGAGTTAATCATTAGAAGGAATAAGGTATTGTTAATTGCATGTTGAAATGTTAGTAGTGGATCGAATAATCTAATGGGATTTTAATGTTCCTTATATTATTATATTATAAGTTTATATCTTAGTATATTGAGATAAGTAATTAAATATTAAGAGTGTTGTATTAGTTGAATACCATTAAAATTATGCTAATTGGAGGAATTAAGATTTATCCCTAGGATTGAACTTTAGGAAATCGATTATATAATTAGGTGAGTTTTTGGGTCTAGGCTAAACATAGACTAATCTGAGTGGTTATAGACTCGTTAACTTACAAATTGTGAATATATATACTTGATAGATTGGAAAGGTTCGGAGGCATTAAGTAAAGGAAAGGCATTGGAGAAGTAGTTGCTTGACTTCGGTTCTTCGGTGGAGGTAGATTATGGTTTATTTCTATTTGATAGATAAACTCTTAATAGTGATTGATATGTATTGAGTGATATTGTGAATTTTACTATGTACTTGCTTTTGTGGTTGTATATCTTTGTCGGGTGGTTTGTGGTTGGCCTAAAATTCTGAGTCTGTTAAATTTATAATCTTGAATCCTCTTTATCAAAATGATGCCTTGAATAATGAAGGGTTGACAAAATAAATTAATGAGATAATAGGATCAGAGTGTCACGCTCCGACATGGTATTATGGGATCGGAGTGTCACGTTCTGACATGGTATATGGAATCGGAGTGTCACGTTCCGACACAATAACATTAAAGGAAAGGAATCTTGAATTAACTTAATATACTCAATCTCAAAGAACCCATTTTCCGAATGAGTATGGTGTGGAGGCATGAGTCCTTATATGTGTATGTGATATTGTGATTTATGGTGTACCTACTATGGTGTTGTGGTCAGTGGTTCATGTTGTTTGTTCCCTGCCACCTGTGCAGTATTGTAGTTGATTTTATATTATTATTCAATATATATTGGTTTTTATTATGGAATGGCCGATGATACCTACTCAATACGTGTTTCTTGTACTGACCCCTACTTGTATTTTTTGTTTTGTTCTTTTGTGGAGTGGAGCAAGTGTACGATCGACTTCGACTCGCCCTCAGCTATAGCCACTTCCATCACATCAGAGTTCAGGGTGAGCTATTATTTCTAGCTCGTGCCAGATCCTCTCATTCACGTCTTGATGTTCTTGAATATCGGACATGAACCATCTTTTTACTTATTTTAGTGTCTTAAATACTCTTAGACTTGGTATTTTGAGAATAAATGTCCTTGATGTGATGACTTTCAGATTTTGGAGATAATAAGTGTTAAACCTTAAAAGCTTATTTAATTGATTACTTAATAAGTTTTAAGCTTCCGCATTTTATTGGTATTCAAAGTTGCATTATTGATATATTTTGGGGGTTTAGATTCCTTGGTTCGCCCACTTAGGAGTTTAAGTGTGGGTGCCACTCACGACTTATTTTGGGTGGTGAAAAACTTGGTATCAGAGCAGTAGGTTAGATGATCTCATCACACAAGGACATGTTTAATAGAGTCTTGCGGAACGGTACAGGGACACCTTAACTTTTCTTTGAGATGCTATATGACTTCAGTAAAACTCATATGTTTCTTTCTTTCGTGCTATTACTATGATCCAATTGGTATCTAGGTGATACAAATTGGTATCTGAGCTTCTCACTCTATTTTGCAGATGGTTAGAAATAGAGCAACAATTGTGGCAACACCAACACTGGCAAGACAGGGTGCGTCTGAGCCAACCATTAGGGTTGTAACTCGAGGGGGATCAGTGGTTAGAGGTCGTGGTAGAGGTTGCGGGAGGAGGCCCACTATAGGCAGAGGACAAGCACCTGATCCAGCTATGGATAGAGTGGTGACTTCTTCACTGACTGATGATGTAGTGAGAGAGGGTGAAGAAGGGGAAGATGAGCAAGTTCAAGAGACGGAAGTACCACCCCAGCATACTCTAGAGATGATTAATCAGGTTCTCACTTATCTTAGCGGGTTATCTGATCAGGGCCAGACACCCCTGTGTTTTCTGCACCAGCACCTCATGTTCAGGGAGTACCACATGCAGCTGCTGTGGCTCCCCGCATGGATGCGTCATTGGAAATAGGCACGTTTCCTCGATTGACTACAGGGTCTATAATGACAGGTGACCAGCATGACCTCTTCATTAAGTTCTTAAATTTGAAACCTCCATTCTTCAAGGGTGCCAAATTTGAAGATGCCTATGATTTCCTGGTTGATTGTCATGAGCTACTATATAAGATGGTCATAGTGGAGCGATTCGGTGTTGTGTTTGTGACCTACCAGTTTCAGGGGGATGCCAAAATGTGGTGGCGGTCTTATGTTGAGTGTCGACCAGCAAAGGCACCACCTATGACTTGGACATAATTTTCTAGCTTATTCATGGAGAAGTATATACCCCAGACTTTGAGGGACAGGAGGAGAGATGAGCTCCTGAACCTAGAGCAAGGAAGGATGTCTGTTTCCGCTTATGAGGCCAAATTTCGTGCATTATCTAGGTATGCCACTCAGCTTTGCTTCAGTCCGCTAGAGCGTATTCTCCACTTTGTGAAGGGGTTGAGGTCAGATTTGCAGATTCCAGCTTTACAGGTAGCTGCTTCTGCAAAATCCTTTCACGAAATGATTGATTTTGTGATAGAGGTAGATGGGGTGAAGCCGGATGACTTCACCAAAGTGTCAACATTTAAGAAGTTCTGTAAGGGAGGTGAGTTTAGTGGTTCTTACTCCAGAGGGCAGAGTTCAGGGGGTTATCCCGCCCGTCCTATTCAGTCTTCATTGCAGGCTTTTGTTGAGGGTCCATCGCAGACCAGTTAGCCTTTTTCTGAGTTTGGGGGTTATCTTTAGTCTTCTTCGTCTTCACAGACACCTACACTCGACTCCAAGACTTGTTATGGATGTGGAGAAGCTGGACATATCAGGAAATATTGTCCAAAGTAGAGTCAGGCTCAATATGATCATAGTTACAGATCCCCAGCAGTTAGAGGTAGAGGTGGTCAAGGTAGAGGCTGTAATCCTGGAGGACGTGGTGGCCAAGGTAATGGTGGTCACTCGTTCTGCCGGGGTGGCGGGCAGGTTGGAACTACTGGAGCACAACTCGGCAGGGGCAATGGACAAACAGGTGTTAGGGCTAATTGTTGTGCTTTCCCTGGGAGGTAAGAGGCAGAGACATCTGATGTTGTTATCACAGGTACTCTTCTGGTCTGTGATTGCATGGCTTCTGTATTGTTTGATCCTGGATCCACATTTTCATATGTATCTTCCTTATTCACTACTGGTCTCAATTTACATTGTGATTTGCTTGACATGCCTATTCGTGTCTCTACTCCTGTGGGTGAGTCTGTGATAGTTGAGAAGGTGTATAGGTCTTGCCTTGTGTCTTTTGTGGGGAGCAATACTTATGTAAATTTGATTATTCTAGAGATTGTTAATTTCGATGTAATTCTGGGTATGACTTGGCTTTCACCAAATTTTTCTATCTTAGATTGTAATGCTAAGACTGTAACCTTGGCCAAGCCTGGGACAGATCTACTAATGTGGGAGGGTGACTATATTTCCACCCCAGTCCGTATTATCTCATTTATTCATGCTAAGAGGTTGGTGAGTAAGGGTTGTTTAGCTTTATTGGCACATCTGAGGGATGATAATTCCAAAGTGCCTTCGATCGAGTCGGTTTCGATAGTCCGTGAGTTTTTGGATGTGTTTCCTTCAGACCTACCTGGTATGCCACCAGATAGAGATATTGATTTTTGTATTGACCTGGAGCCGGGTACTCCCCAATTTCAATTCCACCTTATAGAATGGCCCCAGCTGAGTTAAGGGAGTTAAAGGCCCAACTTCAGGAGTTGTTAGGTAAAGGTTTTATTAAACCGAGTGCATCCCCTTGGGGTGCTCCTGTTTTATTTGTGAAGAAGAAAGATGGTAGTTTTCGGATGTGAATAGACTACATGCAGCTGAATAAGGTAATTATTAAGAACAAGTACCCCATTCCTCGCATTAATGATTTGTTCGATCAGTTACAAGGTGCTTGTGTCTTCTCTAAAATTGATTTGAGGTCCGGTTATCATCAATTGAAAATACGGGCAACAGATGTGCCAAAGACTACTTTTTGAACCAGGTATGGGCATTATGAATTATTAGTAATGTCTTTTGGGCTTTCAAATGCCCCTGCTGCTTTCATCAGCCTGATGAACGGGATTTTTAAGCCATATCTAGACCGCTTTGTTATTGTATTTATTGATGATATACTGATATACTTAAAGAGCAGGAAGGAACATGAGGAGCATTTGAGAGTTGTATTGGGGTTCGTAAGGGAGAAAAGACTTTATACCAAATTCTCCAAGTGTGAGATTTGGCACTGAATATCAGTATCCTTCTTGGGGAACGTGATTTCTAAGAATGGAGTGATGGTGGATCCCATTAAAATTGAAGCATTGAAGAATTGGGTAAGGCCTACTAATGTTTCAGAGGTAAGGAGTTTTGTTGGTTTAGCTAGCTACTATCGCTGATTCGTCAAGGGATTCTCTTCCATTGCTTCCCAACTGACCAATTTGACTAAGAAGAATGTTCCATTTGTATGGTCGAGTGAGTGTGAAGAAAGCTTCCTGAAACTCAAGACCTTGTTGACTACTGCACCAATTCTTGCCTTGCCAGTGGAAGGTAAGAATTTTATTGTTTATTGTGATGCATTTTATTCTGGTTTGGGTGCAGTGCTAATGCAGGAGAGGAATGTAATTGCTTATGCTTCGAGGCAATTGAAAGTTCATGAACGTAACTATCCGACCATGATTTGGAGTTGGCTGCAGTTGTATTTTCATTTAAGCAATTGAGGCATTATCTCTATGGGGTCAAGTGTGAAGTTTATACAGATCATCGTAGTTTACAATATGTCTTTACTCAGAAGGACTTGAATTTGAGGCAGAGGAGGTGGATGGAGTTATTTAAAGACTATGATATTACTATTTTATATCACCATGGAAAAGCTAATGTTGTGGCATATGCCTTAAGAAGAAAAGCAGGGAGCATGGGTATTTTAGCCCACTTACAGGTTTCTAGACGCCCATTGGCTAGAGAAGTTCAGACTCTGGCTAATGACTTTTATGAGGCTGGAAGTACTTGAGAAAGGAGGATTTTTGGCCTGTGTGGAGGCAAGATCTTCCTTTCTTGACAAGATTAAGGGAAAGCAGTTTGTTGATTAAAAACTTAGCCGAATTCGAGATATGGTATTGCAAGGAGAGGCTAAAGAGGCGGTGATTGATGAGGAAGGAGTCTTGAGAATTAAGGGGCGAGTATGTGTGCCCCGTGTTGATGATTTGATTCATACTATTCTTGAAGAGGCGCATAGTTCGAGGTATTCTATACATCCTGGTGCAACCAAGATGTATCGTGATCTGAGACAACATTATTGGTGGAGTAGAATGAAGCGTGACATTGCTGATTTTGTTGCACAATGTTCGAATTGTTAGCAGGTAAAGTATGAACATCAGAGGCCTGGAGGGACACTTCAGAGGATGCCCATTCCTGAATGGAAGTGGGAAAGAATTGCAATGGATTTCGTGGTTATTCTTCCAAATACATTGGGTAAGTTTGATTCTATTTGGGTAATTGTTAACAGGTTAACTAAGTCTGCTCATTTTCTTCTGGTCAAGATGACTTACAATGTAGAGAAGTTGGTCAAACTCTATATCTCTGATATTGTTCGATTGCATGGAGTTCCACTCTCTATCATATCAGATAGAGGTACACAATTTAATTCTAAGTTTTGAGGACCTTACATGCTGAATTAGGTACTAGATTGGATCTTAGTACTACATTTCACCCTCATACAGATGGGCAGTCTGAGCGAACATTCAAGTGCTGGAGGATATGCTTCGTGCGTGTGTGAAAGATTTTGGTGGTCATTGGGATAAATTCTTACCCTTAGCAGAGTTTTCGTACAACAATAGCTATCACTCGAGTATTGATATGGCCCCATTTGAGGCATTGTATGGGAGGAGATGTAGGTCTCCCATTGGTTGGTTTGATGCATTTGAGGTGAAACCTTGGGGTACTGATCTTTTGAGGGAATCGTTAGAAAAAGTGAAATTCATTCATGAGAAGCTTTTAGCAGCTCAGAGCAGGCAGAAGGAGTATGCAAATCAAAACGTTAGAGACTTCGAGTTTATGGAGGGTGAACAAGTCTTGGTGAAGGTTTCACCCATGAAGGGTGTGATGCGGTTTGGTAAGAGAGTTAAGCTAAGTCCGAGGTATATTGGACCATTTGAAGTTCTTAAGTGCGTGGGGGGTGGCATATGAATTGGCCTTGCCTCCAGGGTTGTCAGGAGTGAACCCAATATTTCATGTATCTATGCTAAAAAAATATCATGGTGATGGAAACTACATCATTCGTTAGGATTCTGTTCTGTTTGATGAGATTCTGTCTTATGAGGAGGAGCCTATAGCTATTCTAGATAGGGAGGTCCGCAAGTTGAGGTCAAAAGAGGTTGCATCTATCAAGGTTCAATGGAAGAATCGGCCAGTTGAAGAGTCCACTTAGCAAAGTGAGGCTGATATGCATAAAAGATATCCACACCTTTTTACAAATTCAGGTACCTTTCATTACTCTCACCTCTTTTTGGATCATTCAAGGACGAACGATGGGTAATTTGGTATCTAATGTAACGACCACTTTTAGTTGTTTCGAGCACTAGAACTTTTTATTTCATAAATTTTTTTTTAATAGATTCTAATTGGGTATTTTGAACTACTCGTAATTACAATTATGAAATTTAACATTTGAGTGATTTGGTGGTTAAAGAAGGTAATATTAAAATTGGTAGGGGGATACTTTCCCTATTTTTATAATTAGTTATATATAATAATTAGGGTATAATTAATCTCTAGTGGAAAGGGAGAAACTCACCTGGAGAGGAGGTGCACATGATTTGAGGAAAACCAATTCCATAAACGACTTAAGGTGAGAGTTTTTATTCAATTTTTCTTGTTACATGTACTATGCATAGGTGCTGGAATGGTGATTAGTTTCTGAGTGGTGTGAAAGGAAATTAGGTAAAGGTAATGCGGAGATGGGTGGTCGTTAAACTGCAAAGGAAAGGGGGTATCGATTATTGCCGCCTTAGTTAGATAATTAGTAATGGGAACTTAATTGCAGACAAATTTGTTCCCTGGAATTGATTATAGGGTGAGAGAATTAATTATGGAATGGAAATGCACAAATTGATGCAGTTTATTCAGCAATTAAACACAGACATTCCAGTTAATAATAAGAATATATTAAAAGTAATGATGACCACATGATGGGGCAATTATGAGTTAATCATTAGAAGGAATAAGGTACCGTTAATTGCATGTTGAAATGTGAGTAGTGGATCGAATAATCTAATGGGATTTTAATGTTCCTTATATTATTATATTATAAGTTTATATCTTAGTACATTGAGATAACTAATTTAATATTAAGAGTGTTGTATTAGTTGAATACCATTAAAATTATACTAATTGGAGGAATTAAGATTTATCCCTAGGATTGAACTTTAGGAAATCAATTATATAATTAGGTGAGTTTTTGGGTCTAGTCTAAACATAGACTAATCTGAGTGGTTATCGACTCGTTAACTTACAAATTGTGCATATATATACTTGATAGATTAGAAAGGTTCGGAGGCATTAAGGAAAGAAAAGGCATTGGAGAAGTAGTTGCTTGACTTCGGTTCTTCGGTGGAGGTAGGTTATGGTTTATTTCTATTCGATAGATAAGCTTTTAATAGCGATTAATATGTATTGAGTGATATTGTGAAGTTTAATATGTGCTTGATTGTGTGTTGTATATCTTGGTTGGGTGGTTTGTGGTTTGCCTAAAATTCTGAGTCTGTTAAATTTATAATCTTGAATCCTCTTTATCAAAATGATGCCTTGAATAATGAAGGCTTGACAAAATAAATTAATGAGATAATGGGATCAGAGTGTCACATTCCGACATGGTATTATGGGATCGGAGTGTCACGTTCCGACACGGTATATGGGATCGGAGTGTCACGTTCCGACACAATAACATTAAAGGAAAGGAATCTTGAATTAACTTAATATACTCAATCTCAAAGAATCCATTTTCCAAATGAGTATGGTGTGGAGACATGAGTCCTTATATGTGTGTGTGATATTGTGATTTATGGTGTACCTACTATGGTGTTGTGGTCAGTGGTTCATGTTGTTTGTTGCTTGCCACCTGTGCAGTATTGTAGTTGATTTTATATTATTATTCAATATATATTGGTTTCTATTATGGAATGGCCGATGATACCTACTCAGTACGTGTTTCTTGTACTGACCCCTACTTGTATTTTTTGCTTTGTTCTTTTGTGGAGTGGAGCAAGTGTTTGTTTTTTTGTGGAGTGCAGCAAGTGTACCATCGACTTCGACTTGACCTCAGCTCTAGACAGTTCCAGCACCTCAGAGTTCAGGGTGAGCTATTATTTCTAGCTCGTGCTGGATCCTATCATTCACGTCTTGATGTCCTTGAATTTCGGACATGAACCATAGTTTTACTTATTTTGGTGTCTTAAATACTCTTTGACTTGGTATTTTGAGAATAAATGTCCTTGATGTGATGACTTTCAGATTTTGGGGATAATAAGTGTAAACCTTAAAAGCCTATTTAATTGGTTACTTAATAAGTTTTGAGCTTCCGCATTTTATTGGTATTCACAGTTGCATTATTGATATATGTTGGGGGTTTAGATTCCTTGGTTCACCCACTTAGGAGGTTAAGTGTAGGTGCCACTCACGACTTATTTTGGATCGTGACAAAAAGGTTCTTCGGTAAAGTTTTCCTGAGGGTTAGGACCACATTTTTGAAATCTGCAAAATCGAGCAATACGCACATTCTTGCCACAAATAAAAGACAATCTCTTATCTTGAACTGTTGATTTTCTGTTTGGGTGTTGTAACCATTATTTTTCTTGGGAGGTCTAACATTATTTTTCTTGAATTTTTTATTCTTAGACTTCAAATAAGTATTTTTGTGAGATTCGGGAGTAGAATTATTTGAAGTAATATGACAATTTGTTCCGGTCGTTATGGAAAAGCCAATGGGAAAGAATTTTGGCCAAAAAACTTTTGAGTGGTGACTTGGAAATTCCTATCCTAGTCCGGATTTGGATGAAATCTAAGTGAGGTGAGGTATAGGGAATCTTGAAATTAATTATTGATTTAATTAAGAACTTGAACACAGGAGTGGATAGTCAAGGTGTTAAGGAGCTCGTACGACTTTACGTAATCGAATTCGAGCGAGTAGAACTTTCGAAACTAATCTTGGCGTGAAATGGTAGTTTTTGAACGCCAAGGTTGAAGATGTGTTGCGAAATGGGAGCTTGGAACTCCCATTACGATCTTCTATCTCCGTGCAGGCCACTGTGTAGTGGGATGGGTCCCACAATAGCAGTCCAGTTGCGACTTAATAGGGTAAAACTCACAAACCGAGAGCTAAGAAACAACCCGGGGAAAGTTTTTGACAGTTTTCCACCTCTAAGGTAAGGTTTTACTCTCCTAAACCTTTTTTTGATCCGTAGAACTTAGATTCTTGGGTAATTATCCTTAGGGGAGTGTTTTGACCTGTAATTAAAGGGGGAAAAACCTTAAGTTGGGTAATGAGATTTTTGGTTGGCCTAGAATTTATAATGTAGATTGTAATCTAGGTAATTAGTCCTTCTTTATTTATCCTTGGATTAATTGTTTGTTTTTAGACGACAAACAAGCCGAAACAATTCGGAAAAGGGAAGACTCAAGTGACTTAGGAGTATTCAATCTTGGTTTCGAGGGAGGTAATGGTTTGGTTTAATATTTATGTGATATATGTCGGCAATTTCTTCATCGTAATGCATTTTTGTATGTGAATGAAAAATTATTCATCAAATCAAATGTAAATGAGTATGAATAAACAATTGTATGTCATGAATCAACACTTGATTGTATGATTATAAGTATGTACATCATGATTGTAATTGTGATTGTGGTTGTGCTGATTGGATTGGTGTCACGTTCCAACACATTAATTGGATTAGGTGTCCCATTTTGACACATACAATGGATTGGGTGATACATTCCCACACATACATTGGATCGCGTGTCAGATTTCAACACATATATTAGATCGGGTATACCATTCTGACATACTAACAGTTTAGGTGTGGGTCCCATGAGAGGACCCTTGTATCTATTTGTTATTAAGAGTGTGGAATTGTACATTGCTCCTTAAATAATTACTGATTTATATATTTTGTACATGTCATGTTTACTATGTTGTGACTACTTGTATATGTTTCGCTTACTGGAATATCCATGTGATCCTACCAATACAATGTGGTTGTATGCTGATACTGCACTAGCTCGTTATTTATTGAGTACATGGCATCTTCTGGCGGCGATCGATAGACCTCATCTAGGAGATCAGTGATCGAGATCAAATACAAGGGTGAGCCAGTTCTTTCAGGCTTCCATGGATCCTTCATTTTGGTTTCAGGGTTGTATCTCTTTTCTCAGACTAGTTGAATTATAGAGTTTTCGTATAATGTCTTTGAGGTTCTAGAAGTTGAACTTCCGGAATAGTTTTGGTAATGGGTTATTTAAGCTTTTGGATTTTATGGGAACTCCATGTTATTTAGTCATTTAAACCTGTTGTTGTATCTTCATCTACGAGCATCTCCGGTTGTGTACTAGTCTAAACATATAGTATAGAGTATATTGCATTTTGCTATTTAAGTCTTCTTATACTTGTTAATCTAAATTTGTTAATTATCGTTAATATTATCATGAATTTTGAGCTAAATGTTGAAAGTATAATTAGTACATACTTAATTGATAACCTTTTCGAAGAATTGAATTCAGTGAAATCATTAGAAGACAAAGGGGTCATTTTGTTGGAAACAAGTTATCCCAGGATAATTTATCCTGGGTTAGCTATCCTAGGATAACTTATCCACCATGTATATGGGATAACTTATCCCAGTACTATGATATAAATGGTGGGATAAGTTTTCCCAAACATGGCAACCAAACAACATAAAAAAATTATCCCACACTATTTTTTTAATTCCTCACACCAAACGAGCCCTAAAAGTGCATAACATGAATTTGTAATTTGGTTGATACTTTGTTGGGGTTATCACCTAGTAATACATGATTGCTTTTAAAGGATATATAGTTGATTTAAGGAATGCGTATCAAAATTAAAGCAAAAGATATAATATTTCTTATGTTAACCTACATTAACTTTAATCAACATCATATATTATTTTACACTTGTTTATCTTTCACTAACTAATCATATACTTCTTAAATTATTATAATATGCTATTTGTACTAACATAACTTGTTTTATAGCTGCTTTAAACATGTGAGCAAACTAATATTTGAAGAAGAATTTTATTTTATTTTGGAATCATCAAAAGAACTTTTTTATGATGAAAATTCTTTGAAGTCAAGTCATTCAAGTTGGGAATTAACAAACATGTCAATGGTAAGCTATATTTTTGCTTTATGATAAGCTTCATTCATAACACTAATTTGTGTATATCTACAAAAAGAGTGTGCTAATTTTTGAAATCCATAAAACATGCTAAATGTCATTGACACAATTTGACATGTAGACTTTATTAGGTCCATTCAGCAACTGTTTATTTAATTCTTGGATTTAAAGATATCATTCTATTTATTGTGATTATTAGTATTTACCTCTAGTTGCTTTATCTATGAATTACAATTGAAGAAAGAAATTTTCTTAATTAGCAACAAATGAAATCAATATTGAGAATTAATTTGTTGATCTTACAATAAGTAAATTATTCATAAAACTAAGTTGAAAATAATATTCAGAGCCACCTATGAGGATCAACTTTATTTCGGTAATAATTTGTATATGAATTTTTGAAGAGTTATTATGACTAAATTTATTTGTGCTATTAATAACAAAGTAATAATATTTTAGAGGTTCAAGGATGAATTTTATTTTGGACTATATATGATGTTATTGATTGAGGTAATACAGTGAATTCTAATTTCACCGCACCAAAAGGGTAAGACATCGATTAATGTCCCGATGTACCATGATGATAAGATTTTGGGTTCAAGTCCCCTCCTATTTATGCTAATACACCATTGTATGTATAAGACACTGGGTTAAAGTGTCAATGTAACATATTGATGTATAATGATGATTAAGCAAATCGGTATGCTCTTGCTAAAAATTGTGAAGTTCGTCCCACAAAATGTGCTCCATTCATTTAAGTGGATGTGATAGCAATACAATAAAAGTCTGAAAGATGACAATATTATTTATTATTGGACTATATGAATATGGGCGTGAATGGAAAATATAAGAATAGTCATCATTATGATAATTATAGAAGAAAGAACAATATGAGTTCTCAAAATTGTCCTTCAAAGAGTGAAGATAATCTTTTGTCATCAAATTTGGTACGAAAGGTACTGGGCGCGCGATTATTGTACGTGCAAACTAATTTGAATTCATAATTACTCTTTCATAAAAAGAAACATAAAGTGAATATGCACTTGACCTTTCAAAGGTTATGTAGAGGTATGTCATATGAATATGATAAAATTCAAAGTATGATAATGAACTTCAAATGAAAGGAATAATCATGAAGCACATATATTATTATGGTCAATACCTTGAAGAGAATGTGACTTATGATAAGTATCATATTAAGTGGATCATTCTTGTAATTAGTTAATGTGTCAACAGATGATGAAAATTATAAATAAGGACATACTCATGTATGATATAAGAAATACCCAAACTAACCCCTACAGGAGGTTAAAGAGAAATAAAGAAATTTATTTTGGTATAAATGATCATTGGTCAAGTACTTTTAGTACATCACAAGTATTATGATATGTTTTAGTATGAACTACCGAAAGGACAAAGAAGGAAATAATTTCTTGCCACAAAAATTGTCATTGGTTACGTACCTTTGTGCATCTAAAATATTTTGCTTGTAATAATTTTAACCATGACAATAATGATATAAATTTCTCCTTGAAAGAGATGTTTATCATACAAGCAAAGTAACGAAATATGTAGTAGTATCCAATGTTAATTGTGAGCTTTAGTGAGTTATTGTGTTACTACCCAAAGAAATAAATTTCTCATGATATTGAAATTGTAGTAAGTCTCAAACGAATCTTTTATATTTCAAAGAAATAGTCAAAGAAAAAAAATATTGAGACTATAAAATATGGAAAGATTTAAGATCTTCATATTACTACATTCAAAGTGAGTTATAAATATTTAGGTGAAAGATAACAAATATTTGTATATTGTTTGTGGTAATTAAGTATGGACATGATGATATAATCACATGTAAAATAAACTAGAACTTATTGAAATAAATATCAGTTAGCATGAACGGTTGTTGACAATCCCGGTTTAAATCTGATAAGAAATAACAGAGAATTCATGTGGTTATATATACATTGAAAAAATAATAAATACTTCACGAATTCTCTAGTTTGTTCTCATGATAAAATTATCATTGTACAAGCTAAGGTAGGGATCACATCTCTCAAAATTTTAAAATGTATAAAAAGGTGAATAAGGGCATGTTCACCTGCCATGTGGACCAATTACTATTATATAGATGCATCTATGTGTGGTCACATGTGCTTCATTATCAACTTGCAATTTGATTTTGCAAAGTTTGTCTGCTCGAATTGATAAATCAAGAGCATATTTCAAATTATAAAACTATATTGATAATGTTGGTATATATCCATGTGGTTTAAGCAGAAATTATATGCCTCCAATTATAGCTAAATCATTAGTTATGAGGAAAAAACTCCCAAATATTTTTTAGTTCCAGATGTGTTATTTAAAGTGTAGCAGCACTTGTACGTATCGAGTCAACAAGGTTGTCTCAGGAACCAAATAATGTTCGTCTAAAAGTTTAAATGAGTGATATATTATTCCAGTCACCATTATGGAATGCACAAAGATGAGTCCCCAAATAAGGTTGGAAAATGTTAGATTCGCTAACATTAGGGGGACAACTGAAGAATAAGTTATACATAATGAAATATCATTGATATGATACTCGTTGGAGATATAATTTAAGTCAATTGTCAGACGCTTTCAGTGACCCTATGTTATAATCTTGTTATAAATGCTCTAGTGAAAAGTCCTTGAAGGAGATAACTTATGGCACGCTGAAGCGTGATAAATTAATCGATTCGAAAGATAAATGAGCAAATGATCAAGATAGTCATAAGAATGAGGCAAGTACTTTAGAAAGAGAACCACAACATAACACTTTATAAAAAGCTTTGGCAAAGCTTCAAGTACCTGAAAAATGATAAAAATAAAGTGAGCTTGATAAGTAATATCATATTCTAATCGATATCAAATAATTATCCATGACATCTTGAATATGATGTAGGGCTCAATATTATAAATGGTGATGAGTATCTTGATATTTAATTTGTCGCGATTTGATAGATAAATGTTGGCCAAAGAAAATACAATTCAAGAATTTTTCTATTCACTTGGAAAAGTGATGTTTTGGACTTATGTTGTCCATATACCAAGAAATAATGTCGGTGGGGTACAAATGTATTACTGTGCGATAAGAAAAAGTGCAAAACACAAAGTATGTGTTGTGCATTGAAAAATAAAGATTTTTCGCAAAAGCCATTACATTATTGTATGAAGATGTATACTCCCAGGGTGGTTGCGATTAGGTTTTTTGAGTCTGACAATATATGAAAAACTTGAAAACGCATGATGAATGATTATTATGTCTACAGACAATAAATATTATATGAAAATCATCGAATGATTTAAAATGCTATAAAGTGATTCCATTGAATAGTACCCCAATAGCTGTAAGATCGCATCACAGAAAAGATCGATTTTGATCTCATTAAAATAGTTAGAAAATACCATCTCATAGAAGCAAGGGGTAAGTACCAAATAATAGGGTATCAGCAAGTACACAAGTGTTTCAACAACTATTTAACCCAAGTACCCAAACCACTAAAATCTAAAACTCCATAATTACAACCTGCAATAAACATCAAACCAACCTAAATAGTTTTTAATCCACATAACAAACCACATAAAGTATAACTCAAGTTGCACCTCCATGCGAATAGGTTATCATCACGGTATTCCACAATTAATATTCTCGACAATATATAATTAATATGTTAGGTTTTGAAAGGTGTGAATGGAAAATGAAAGTTGCGACTTTTATGAAAGGTTTCGACTTTTATGAAAAGTTATGACTTTTATGAAAAGTTGTGACTTTTATGAGAACTTGTGACTTTTATAAAAAGTTGTGACTTTTTCAACGGTTTGTGACCTTTCTGATAAGGCATAATAAGAACCTCTTCGCACTACCCTTTGTTTTCTATAAATTGAGGGATTTCCTCTCATTTTAAAAATAGATTTTTTTGGACTTCTTCGACTACTACTAAATCTAGTATTCTAAGTGTACTTTACTGCCGTTGAGTGGCTCGCTGACACCAGCGTTTTGGGTATCAATACACTGGTGATTGATATCATTCTATCCTGGGAGGACATATTCCAAATCAAACCTCAAATACTAGAGGGAAATATTTTCCTTAAGGGGACATTGTGCATTCAGTGTACTTGATCTTCTTTTTGTTTTTCCAGATTCTGGTATGTGTTCCAGATTTTAGATTTGTGAATTAATTTATGTTCTTCTGTTCTTCACTGGTTCATTAAACTTTGGTAACTTCGTGTTTCTGCAAAGTTTGTTGGAATGAGTAAGATTCTTTAAACACATATTGACAATAATTCTTCTTTAAGAAAAATATTTCGTATATTTTTTCTAATCTATTCCTGATTCTAGTTTCTCTACTAGTTTTGATTTTCTACTAGTAAAAATGTTCTTAAACTTTGTTGTATCTTATCAAGTTCTTCAAAGTTTTGTTCTAAATATCTTAGGAATAGAACATGAACAACAATCTTAAGGAAATTATTATACTGTTAGTATTTTTTTATTGTACTGCTTGAGAGAATCTGATCATGGAAGTAGAAGTTAAATGCATTACTTCTCCATAATTCTTTGTTCTTTTTAGCAATGTCGAAGCGAGCATGTGATAGAAAAAATTGTGGTATTTCGGTTAAAGATTACACCAGGTAACCTTTTTATTATTTATTTACGGAGGAAAATAGTTTTTAAGATTTAACAGTTTTGATTTTTTATCATGTGTATCATTGGAAAAAGATTTATATGTTGTGGAATGAATTTTGCTTGACAAATAATGTTGCCTTTCAAATTCTTTAAATTTCAAAATGAGAGACAAACATTTTTGTTTGATAAAATAGTATGTCAAAATGTATAGTTGGAAGACTAGTTGAAAAGAAAAACATTTCTATGTGATAAAGATTATGTTTAATTCTGTTTGGAGACTAAAAACGTTTTGTAGTTTTGTACTCCTTGTGAATTTTATTATGTCTGATTGTTCTGGTTAAAAACATTTGTAGTTTTCTACTCTGAATAAATTAGACGATGTAATTGGTTTGAAGAATATGAAACTTCACCTACTAAGTTTGTGTTGTACTTTTGATTTTCTATAAATTTCAGTGTTAGATAGAAACATTCCAAATACTAAGTGATATGTCAATTTGTGATAGAGGAAAAAAACCACTGACTTAGAGTTGGTGAGTTTTTGTCTCTGTGGAATGAACTTTGACACTATGTAAAGATTGTCAAAGAGAATTGAAACTCTATAATTCTTTCGTGGAATAATATTTTCAAAAGAGGTTTCATACTAATAATGACATTTTGACAGTCTGGGAAAATATGTTGAAAAACTATTTCCAAATACTTGAAAAATATTTTTGACATCACATTAAATATGTGGGGGTTCTTTGCTTATGATAAAAATAAAATTAGACTTGGTGTCTAATTTAATATTGGAGCAAAAGATATGAAATTCAATGATACTTTTGTATTACGTTAGACTCACAAAATTCTTGGAGTATAATTGGTATTGTGGTTGTTGATTTTCTCAATTAGTAGTATATGGTGTTACTAGTATAAAACTACCGAATTATATATATACTTGTTCAAAATGATTGAGTTCTTTTATTAAAAAGTGTCACTTAAAATGTTGTGATTTTTCATGTAAAGATATGTCTATTATATAATTATTTGTAAAGACATGAATATTGCTGAATAGTCATTAGTCATGTTTTGTAAAAGAAGCATTTGGACTATATCTCCTTTATTGGACCCGATGAAACTTTGTTCATGGATTGTTCTATAATAATCAAATTGAAAGTTATGAAAATGTCCTTATGAAAAGGACATTTGACAAGGTGTTGACTCTAAACAAATGTTTGTATCACACAAAATTGTAAGAAGTTGGAACAAAATATTTGGGAAAAAAGCTACCTCGCGAAGAGATTTACAAACTCAATATTTTTATTTGTTCTACTTGCTTGAGTCAAAGTTTGTGACATGAGCACTTGGGAAATGTCAATAAAAAACTTTGTAAGGAAAACGGATCAACTTAGAAGTTTTGTCTAACTTTGAGTGCAATAAATAAAAATGTCAAGTTTGTGTGGAATCTAAGTCTGTTGAGCATTCTTATACATCTGTTGAAAGGAATTCTAATCCCTTAGAATTTTATTTACGCTGACATTTGTGATATGAAGTCAATACTATCTCGTGGTGGAAAAAAGTATCTCGTTACTTTTATTGACAATTGCATTAGAAACGACTATGTCTATTTGCTGAATGATAAGGATAAAGCAATAAAAACGTCTAGACAATATAATATTGAAGTTGAAAATCAGTTGGGAAAAAGATAAGAAGTGATAGGGATGGAGAGTAAAAATCTCATTTTGCAGAAATGTGTTTGAAAAGTGGAATTATACATCAAACTGCTTCCATATTCACCTCAATCTAATGAAAAACTGAACGTTGAAAAAAATGATGGAGACATTATTTATAAGTTCGGGGTTAACAAAAAACTTTTTTGGAGGAACTATCCTTACTCCAAAAGGGAATAACAAAAAGTTGTCTATTCAAAAGAAAGCAATTTTGTTTGTTCAGGACACAATATATTCCATATGAGAATTGGAAAGGAAAGTAAATGCAAGCTGAAATATTTCAAAGTGTGGGGGTGTCTAGCCAAAGTCGAAGTTCCTATTCTTAAAAGGATTGAAATAGGACCTAACACCGTGGATTGTAAAATTAGACTTGAGTAGTCTAGTGAAAGTTCTAAATGTTGGGTTTTATTTGCCCTGATTTCTTACCATAAATAGGTTTCCTTTTAGGAAAAGGTTTTGGATTGGCTAGTCCTTTTTCTGGTAGGAAAAGGTTTAGGAGTCTATAAATAGATGCATGTTCCTTCTAACTTAATCAACATTCACAATGTAGTCTTAAGGGCTTTGAGAGTTTTGGTTAGGGAGAGAATCTGTGGGTCACAAGCTTGATACGTTATCACTTGTGTGAACCTCCCATGTATTTCGAGTGAATTGGTCGAGGTTGTTTTTCTCTGTAGATTTTTCATCTCCTTTGTGGACGTAGGTCAATTGACCGAACCACGTTAAATCTTTATGTCTTTCGGTGTATTTCTCATTTTTCTTCTTACTCGTGGTCTTTCGAGGTTTGCTTTGCTAGCTTCCGCATTTGCACCTGCTTATTTCCGGTCCTAATAAGTGGTATCAGAGCCATATTCAATGATGGAGTCAGGTTCAGTGGTTCGATAATCGATGATTAAACTAGGTTAAAAAGAGGTGTTCATCTTGGCGGTGTAGTTCTAGCAGCAACCTTTTTGACAGTAATGAATAATTTTGTTGGAGAAATTGTTTCAGAGAGGTTCTCTGTGTTGAGACATAAATTTTGCGAAGGTGATTATGGAGAGGAGAAGCAAGTTGTTGAAGATTAAGTGAAGAAGGTGGACAAACTTATTTTGTCAGAAATTCAGGCCAAGGGGGAGATTTGTTGGGTTTTATTTTCCCTGATTTCTTACCATAAATAGGTTTTCTTTTAGGAAAAGGTTTTGGATTGTCTAGTCCTTTTTCTGGTAGGAAAAGGTTTAGGACTCTATATATAGAGGCATGTTCCTTCTAACTTAATCAGCATTCACAATGTAGTCTTAAGGGCTTTGAGAGTTTTGGTTAGGGAGAGAATTTGTGGGTCACAAGCTTGATACGTTATCACTTGTGTGAACCTCCCATGTATTTCGAGTGAATTGGTTGAGGTTGTTTCTTTCTGTATTTTGTACTCTCATATTTATAATGGATTGTTCATCTCCTTTGTGGACTTAGGTCGATTGACCTAACCACGTTAAATCTTTGTGTCTTTCGGTGTATTTCTCATTTGTCTTCTTACTCGTGGTCTTTCGAGGTTTGCTTTGCTAGCTTCCGCGTTTGCACCTGCTTATTTCCAGTCGTAACAAGTTGTTCAGGACACAATATATTCTATATGAGAAATGGAAAGGAAAGGAAATGCAAGTTGAAATATTTCAAAGTGTGGGGGTGTCTAGCCAAAGTCCAAGTTCCTCTTCTTAAAAGGATTGAAATAGGACCTAACACCGTGGATTGTAAAATTAGACTTGAATAGTCTAGTGAAAGTTGTAAACGACCTTGGAAAGAACAAAAGGATAATGTACCTAATAAAGAGATTCAGATGCACAGTAAATTTCAAGGGACATATACTTCCTTCGATATGATTTTGTAATATTTCTTGTGTCTTATCTAGACTCATCCTTTTGGGCAAATGGTGTCAATAGTGAGATTGATTCAATATTGAGCAATCCTATTGGAAGTTGGTTGGTCTTCCTCCAGGAAATAAATTTTTGGGTTCAAAGTGAATCTTCAAAAGGAAAATGAAAGTCGATGGAACTGTTGACAAATATAAAGCAAGACTTTGTGTCAAAGGCTTTAGACAAAAAATAAGGTTTTGATCTTATTGATATATATACTCGTCAGTAACTAGAATTATATCTATTCGGATGCTAATATTATTAGTTGTTGTATATGACCTCCAAATTCATCAAATGAATGTGAAAAAAACTCTCTTAAATGGAGAATTGGAGGAAGAAATTTGCATGGAACAGCCCGAGGGTTTTGCGGTTCCTGGTATATAAAAGAAAGTGTGTGAACTTGTTAAGTCACATTATGGACTAAAACAAGCATCCAAACAATGACATAAGAAATTTGACCAAATCATGTTGGCAAATGGATTTAAGAATGATGGAAGTGATAAATGTGTTCACATTAAAATCACAAGGTCATTGTTTGTTTGTAAATTGGTGATATGTTGATCATCAATAGAGACACTAATGACATAAATGCTACTAAATGTATGCTAGAAAGCAAGTTTGGAATGAAAAATCTTGGAGTTGGTGATGCGATCTTAGGTATAAGAATCCTTAGAACTCCATAATGTTTAGCATTTTCACGGTCGCATTGCATTGAAAAGATACCTGACTAGTTCAAATATTTGGATGTCAATATTGTCAAGTCTCCAATAAATGTGAGCTTTGTATTTCAAAAGAGTGAAAGCAAAAGTAAGTCATAATTGAATTGTTCTATAGTATTGGGAAGTATGATGTATATCATGAAGTGTGTGCGATCAAATATAGCATTTGCTATTAATAAATTGAGTCGGTTCACAAGTGATCCAATCAAACTCATTAGATGACAACAAATAATGTTTTAGAGTATTTAAAAATACTTAAAACTATGTCTTGCATTATAACAATATCCAGCAGTATTGAAAGGATATAGTGATGCAAATTTGATCACCGGACAAATGAAGTAAGATCCTTAAGTGGATATATATTTACTCTTGGTAGAGGAGTAATCTCTTCGAAATATTTCAAAAGAGACATGTATCGCTAGCTCTATAATGATCTTTGAGATAGGTGCTCAAGATAAGGTCGGTGAATCAGTTGAAAGACTCCGGAATTTCTTTTTAGATATTCTTTTTTTGCCCAAACCATTGGAATTAGTATGCATACACTTTGATAGTCAAGATGCAATAGGTAGGGCATGGAGCATGATGTATAACGGAAAGTCTCATCTTATATAACGTAGACATGATACGTTAGAAAACTACTCTCTAGTGGAATTATAAGAATTGTCTATGTAAAGTCAAAGGATAATGTGTCGGATCCACTTACAAAAGGCATAACTAGAGAGAAATATTAAAGATCATCTAAGGGAATGGGTTTACCGCTTTGGACAAGTCATCATGGCGGTAACTCTATCTAGCAAACTGGAGATCCCAAGAGCTAGATTCAAGGAGAAAAACAAAGTTGTGAATGACGGTTCGACATTGTCAACTAACTAAATCCATTCTCATGATGAAGATAATTTTTAGGAACAAGGTTACATCATTAAGGCTTGTTAATAAGTTAAT
This sequence comes from Solanum sitiens, assembly GCA_016801875.1. Lineage (NCBI taxonomy): Eukaryota > Viridiplantae > Streptophyta > Magnoliopsida > Solanales > Solanaceae > Solanum > Solanum sitiens. The sequence continues at coordinate 1,187,574 of JABWTJ010000015.1, forward strand.
AAAGCTTAATGGTTTTAATGTTTTACTAAGTTTGGTAGAGTTGACCAAATAATGTATCTACGCGATAACACAGTTAGAAATCACCTATGTGAGTGTGAAGTGTAAGACGCTTCAAAGAGAATTATTGTCAAAAGTGTATTCTCTATACACTCATGAAACCAGGAGATGTTCATGGCTGAAACGAACACAACCGTAAGAACCATAAATGGTAAAGGGTTACTTGTGTGACATTTGGTTGTCTAGGTATACATCAAGCTCGACGGTTCAAAGATATCGCATCTATCGATTGAACGAGTATATCCGACATATGTTCAATACGGAAAGTCCATGGGGAAACCTACTTATTCAGATGCAATTAATTCTTGCTTGTAAAGTACACATACTTGTCCGTTTCTTTGTCTTGGAGTCCTTCCCCATTCATGTGGGGGATTGTTGGGTTTTGAAATGTGTGAATGGAAAATGAAGAGTTGCGACTTTTATAAAGAGTTGCGACTTTTATGAAAGGTTGCGACTTTTATGAAAAGTTATTACTTTTATGAGAAATTGCGACTTTTATGAAAAGTTGTGACTTTTATGAAAGGTGATGACCTTTCTAAAAGATTATTACTTTTACAAAGGTTTGTGACCTTTCCGTAAAGGCATAATAAGAACCTTTTCGCACTACCCTTTGTTTTATATAAATTGAGGGATTTTCTCTCTTTTTAAAAATAGAATTTTTTGGACTTCTTCTACTAATAATAAATCTAGTATTCTAAGTGTATTTTACTGACGTTGAGTGGCTCGCTGACACCAGCGTTTTGGGTATCAATACACTGGTGATTGAGATCATTCTATCCTGGGAGGACACATTCCAAATCAAACCTCAAATACTAGAGGGGAATAATTTCCTTAAGGGGACATTGTACCATTCGTTGGGCTTGATCTTCTTTCTGTTTTTCCAGATTCTTGTATGTGTTCTAGATTTTAGATTTGTGAATTAATTTCTGTTCTTGTGTTTTTCACTGGTTCTTTAAACCTTTGTAACTTCGTGTTTCTGCAAAGTTTGTTGGAATCAGTAAGATTCTTAAAACACAGATTAATAACAATTCTTCTTTAAGAAAAATATTTCGTATATTTTTTCTAATCTATTTCTGATTCTAGTTTCTCTACTAGTTTTAATTTTCTAGTTGTGAAAATGTTCTTAAACTTTGTTGTATCTTATCAAGTTCTTCAAAGTTTTGTTCTAACTATCTTAGGAATACATGCTGAACAACACAAGATTCTTATTTTTAACAAAAGATGTTTGGCAAGTTCACATCTTAAATTCATACACACATTCCACCATGATAATATTGAATATTTCATTTTGATAGACTGCCCTTTGCATGTTATATACACCATTGCATAAATTGGTCCCATTTTGTAGGAAAAGTGTCATGCTGATGAGTCGATGATAGCATTTTTTCCATATTCAAATGTAGAATTAGCATTGAATGGACAAATTATCTATTGTTTCTTCCTCATTTTGGAATAAGACACACGTTTAGGTATGACCACCCCCTATTTAGCGAGCCTATTTACAAATCTAGCTTCTTTTTAAGAATGAGCCACATAGAGAAGTAAGATTTTAGCCTCCTAGAATTTTCGTACTTAGGACATTTCGAGTCTCTTCTCTACTGGTCCCCCGGCAAGGACAAACAAATTTGCCTAATCAATCTTCCTCTTTTGCTCCTCGCATGTTGTATTTGATCAATTGTTCTTAGCATTCATAACTTTAGTGATCATCTTGTTGGCCTGTTTGGACCTAGGACATGGGCTTTGTCTCTTTGTGTAGAAGTTATAGATCCATTTAATACATAATTTGACCTTTTTGTGAGCTAGGTCCCAGCCTAGTTTTGCCACTGCTGCCTTGTTCCACAATTACATATTGATCGGTGTCATTCCTCATACTGGTTTAGGATATCATACCCTATCCCAAGCCAAAAGATCCTTTTTAGTAATATGACAACGATGACCAAAAGAAGCTTATACAAAGCTCCTCAACCAGCTTGATAATCTTTGCAGGTATAATGAATAGTTCTACCCAATATGAGTGAACTCCAAACAAAATAGTTTGAACCAATTGTACTCTCCCAGCATATAACAGCTTCCATGAATTGATCCTTTCCATGATTCTTTCAATGAGGGTGTTAGTTTGAAGCTGAGGTGAGATGTTAGCTCGAACTTGATATGATGTTTTGATGATTTAACAAACTTATCGATCTAACAAGGAACCAGATCCTTGTTATTGGAACCGCTGAAGTGAGATGAATGATAAACTCAGTGTGAGGTATATTTGTGTGCTATCATCAAAAAAGGGGAAAATGTTATATTCTAGGTGTTTTGATGATCCTCACAAATGCGGGGACCGGGTCCCTGTGAGAGTGTTCTCGTCCATATACAAATGGGGTACAACCGTAAAAGTTGTCATGTCATGTGGTAGGTGAAAATTGCAGTGTCCTACAAAAATAAGAAGAGCGAACGAGATTCTATGTTTCTGTATCTCACAAATGCAGGGACCTGGTCCCAGGCAGAGTTTCCTCCATCAGATACTTAATTGGTTACAGTTGTAAAGTTTTCACGTCAGAGGAGGGTGAGGCGTCAGCATACTACACCAATCAGAATGGAGGAGGGTGTTTGTCCAATGGGTATTAACTCTTTATGTTTGATATTTTTAGCAAGACAAACACCATATTAAATTCATTCATTCAAGAAGAGAGAGAGAGAGAAGAAAGTCCTTGTCAAGAACTCAAGCATCAAAGAAGTTTGCAAGGTACCTGGTCCCCGCAAGCAAGTTACCTGGTCCCCGCAAGCAAGGGACCTGGTCCCCGTAAGAATGTGACGTGAAAAGGATGAAAAGACAACTGTAAAAAACCTGCCAACTCTGAGGGGTTGGGGCACAACTTTTCATGACAGCAGGCTCTCAGCCAATGGCCTCGTCCCAAGGGTTTGTGTCCATTTGAATATAGTCTCTTCTCCAACAACACAAACACAAGTTTTGGCAAACAAAGTTTTGGATTTCAAAAAATCCAAAAGCTCAAAAAGCAAAGGCCATCTTCAAGAAGAATCATCCTAAGAGCAACAGGGACCTGATAGAGCTGCAAGCTACCTAGTTGTATTAGGATTATATCTTCCATGCTTACATTGTAAATCTGTTCCGAATCTATAAAGGATTTAGATATTTGTTTCGGGTTAGTAAAAGTCTAAATTAGTTAAGGTTAACTGATTTAGTGGGCAACATTGTTTTGTTGCTTAGTCAAATTCTAAGTCATCTAGAGTTAGGTGGTTTAGTGGGCGGTGTGGTATTCGCTTAGCAAAGTCTAAGTTCTCTAGGGGTGATAGCTTAGTGGGCGGTGTTTTATCCGCTTAGGCTCTTCAAGTAATAGGTAGATTACTTGATCGTGAGATTAATAACTTTTTCTCACATCGGTTGTAACCGGGTTTCACTTTTGCTTGAGAAGATTAGTGAAGACGGTTGAAAATCCTGTGCAATAGGTCGTGGTTTTACTCCCTTGAGCAAGGAGGTTTCCACGTAAACTGCTTGTGTTGTGTTCTTCATATTGTTTAATCTTCTGTACTATTCTTCCTGTGTCAAGGGACCTGGTCCGTTGACTGGTAGTGGACGCACGTATTTCAACAAGTAGTATCAAAGCAGGTGCTCTTTATCTGGTTAACACCAAGAGAGAAGTTCCTGCGAAAAATGGCGTCACTACTGAATAAACAAAGAAATCAGTCTCCCACAAGACCTCCTCTGTTTGATAGTAAGCTCTATAAATATTGGAAGATTCGAATGAGAGACTATGTCATGGATGAGGACAGTGACGTATGGGACGTCATATGTAAAGGTCCTTATGTGCAAACTATGGAGGTTAAAGATGGAGAGACCACAAGAGTCATTCCCAAAACTAGAAAATAATATAATGACTCTGAAAGACTATTAGTCCAGAAAAATCACAAAGCAAGGAAGCTACTGATGTGTGGCCTTAGTATAAATGAATACGATCTGATTTCATCTTGTGAATCAGCCAAGGAAATTTGGGATCTATTGAAAACAACTTATAAGGGCACTGAGGAAATAAGGAAATCTAAGCTAGATCTCTTTACTACTTAGTTTGAAGGTTTCACCATGAATGAAGGTGAATTCATTCATGAAGTGCGCACCAGATTCTCAAACATCACAGATGAGCTCATATTCCTTGAAGAACCTGTTCCTATTGTCAAGAGTGCAGAAGGTAAAGACAAAGAGGGGGACCAGGTCCATCCCAAGATAAGCAGAAGAGAAGTCTTCTCTAGGGCAATAAAAAGGAATATGGCTGCATGGGAAAAATCCTCAAGTGCTTCAGAAGATTTTGAACACACAGATAATGGTTTCATGGCAAAGTCAAACGAGGAAGATGCTGATGAAAATGTAACTCTATCTTATTTCAAGAAACACTTGAATACTTTTTCTACTAGAAAGTTGAGAAAGCTAGCAGTTGTATTACTTGATTTGATAAGTGAGCTGACAAGTGAGAAGGATCCCATAAACAATAGTCTAGATATCTCTCAAGATGAAAAAATTGCATTAGTTGCCCAAATATCTGATATTAAAAGTCAAATGCTTGTTCTGGAAGCTGAAAATCTAGAACTGAAGAAAAAGATGAAAGGGGTAACCAATATAACTTTTAAAGGAAAGAATGAGGCAAGCAGCTTGCAGCTGGAGCTTGAGCATAAGTTGCACACTGCTGAAATGAAGATCAAAATTGCATTAGAAAGAAATCTTGAGTTAGAGAGGGACCTGGTCCGTGTAAAAGAGGAACTGGAAAAATCTCTCAAATGGACCAATTCCTCTAAGATTTTTACAAATCTGATCGGTCAAGACAACAACAGTAGGAGAGGGATAGGCTATGACAAGATAAAATCCTCCTACAATCCTCGAAGCAAAAATGCTTCTGATGCTGATAATCTGTTGTGTGTGAATTATGGTCGAGATGGAAATCTTAAGAAAGATTGTCCAATTTTGAAAAACTGTGGAGAAAATTCATCACACTATTCCAAACCACGAAATAGACAGAAGAAGAGACCTGGTCCTGTGTATGGTCAACAAAAAAACTTCCAAAAGAAGGGACCTGGTCGTGCTGGTCAACATAAAAAATTTCAGAAGAATGGACCTGGTCGTGCTTCTGTTCCTAAGTTGAACAAAATCAGTCTACCTCACTGGACAAAAAATTCTCTTATCACTCCTTTAACTGCTTACTGGGAACTCCAACTAAAGTGGGTTCCCAAAGCTAACAAGTGATATGATATTCATGTGACAAGAAGTAGCAGCAGTCAGTGTTGGTTCATGAATAGCGGATGCTCAAAGTACGTGACTGGGAAACTGAAAACTTCTTCTCTCTCTCAAGGCACTTCAAGGTGGAAGTGTCTCATTTGGCAATGGCAGAAAAGGTATGTTTTTTTTTGTAAATTCATAGATTTGTGATGAATGAAATAAAGTTCAGTGCTTGTCGAAAAATGGGTTGTCACAATCTTGCTCTCTCGGATGATCTTGATATAAAAGAGATGCAAGAACATGTGTATTGCTGATCTGATTATTATTCATTGTGACACTCTCACTTGCCTTGGTGCATAAAGTGAGAATGTTAAGGTATGACACAAGATATGTGTCTCATGTGTGTGTTGCTTTGCTGCACAAACTTGTGTCACGGGACCTGGTCCCAGTCTGCATAAAATGATATTTGCAGATGACAAAGGTTGTATTGATGGTAAAAGAGAAGCAAATCAGACTATTCTTCAGGTGAAATATGCAAAATTTTTAATCTTTCAAAGAACTTTCGACTGAAGTGGTGAATACTACATGTTTATTATGATATTGAGAAGTTTGATCTCAATATTAATGAAAGAATAGTTGTGGTACACTCTTCCTCCAGCAAGGTTTATCAGGGGTATATTGAAAATGGTCATGTGTTTATTCATGAGTCTAGAAGAGTTTAGAAGTTGCAAAGAAAGAAGTTTTTGAGATGGAAGAGCTGCTTCAGAATCAGAGAGATGGTTTAAATAGTGAGCTTGCTGAAGAACGTTCTCTTCATGAATCCAGCAATCTCACGGAAGCTAATGCAGATGATGAACCTAATGAGGGACCCAGTCCTCTAGACAGTGCTGAACAAATATGATGCAGTTCAAACTGATAATGTGATTTCTGAATGTGAGAATGAAAAAGCTAATCAAGCTCGGTTTGAAAAAAGCAAATTTTGATACTCGGTTCCCCAACAAGCTGATCGGTTGTCCAAGTTGCTCCTCAATAATGGCTTCAAGAGTGGGACCTGGCTACATTGAAGAATATCACATCGTTTATGGAAATTGATTTCTGATCAAAGATGGGAACCTGGTACTAGTTCAAAGAAGCTGAAGCTTAAAAGTTTCATGTTAGGACTGCCCAAAATAATTGATAATATCACGGGCAATAACTTGAGATGGATGTTGATGAACCGGGTTCAGAGACTCTCTTTTTGTGTAAATGAATCATATGTTGAAGACTGCTAGTAGAATCTGAAGATATTTGAAGAAGACAGGGGACCTGGTCCTATTTTGTCTATCGGGGGACTTTTTGATTTAGAGCACATGGTGATGTTGATTATGCTAGGTATCAAGCTGATGGAAAGAGTACCTCAAGAGTGGATTATGCTATACGCTAATCTTTCACTCATGGGAAATTAAAAGGCAAGATTCAATTGCTTTTTCATCAACTAAGGCAATAAATGTAGCAAGTACAGCTTGATGGAATCAACTCTTGTAAATCAAGCAGCAGCCTGAAGCTCATAAAAATCTGGCTAACTTAATCAAGATGATGATGAAAATACTAAAACCTTCTTGAATGGATCATGTCTGAAGCAATCAACTCTTTCATGACTATGCAAAGGAAGCAGGTATCCTTGATTTTCAGTTATGTGTGTTTTAGCAAGTTCAGTTTCATACCTTTTGTAGGTATACACACATGAAAAAAGGGCTGAAGGAAAAGGGAGGTCAGGACAGATCTAGGCAATCACATTCAAACTACAGAGAGGGACCTGGTCCTTTCTCGAAGGTTAGCACTCTTAACATTGCAGTTTGAATTATGCATGAGAACCATTGAAATTGCCACATGTCTGTCATTCAAGAATCTGACCTTTATCTCATCTTTTGAGTACCAAAATGATACTCCTTTGTCTTTCTTTATACTTCATATTTCTTTCTATTGTCCTAGAAAAATCAATTTATCTTCCAATTATCTGGGTGTTTTGAAATTCTCATTTCTAGTCTTTCCAAACACACTTCAAATTGTTAACCCCTTCATTCTTGCTGGAGAACTTTCTGATGAAAATGTTTTAAGTGAGAAGAGCTATTTGGTCCCCTAAGAAAAATGAAAAAGTGGAAAAGATGATGTTCAAAAAGAGAAAATTGATATTTCGAGAACTTAATTCTAAAGAGGAAGGTGTTTGATTAAAAAAAAAAGAAGAAGAAGAATCTTCTTGGTTCCTCAATCGTTGATCTATTCATCTCAGAGGCCTTGAGTTATTTATGTTACAAATCTTTCTGTCATGAGAAACTCAGGCTGGTGTTGGAAGTTATGACAGTTTCTTGTGTTAACTGGAATATACTTAAATTGGTGGTCTAAAAGTCCAGCTTCTGCAACAACACTATCAGAGGGACCAGGGACCCTGAAGGTTCAACATACAGGTTGGGCTGCACAACATGTTGAACATTAAGAGAAGATTCTGAAAATCTCATGCTAAGGGATATGCTCTATTCATTCTATTCTTTCAATCTCTTGCTTCCAAGTCATCCCTTCTTTTCTTAAATTTTTGTGTCAATCTTCATTCCTCTATTTAATTGAAACTCAGTAGGCATTGTCTTGGTTCTCATTCTTAATGATATTTGCAATGCTTTGATGGCTGATCTTTTATTTATGAATGAAGAATGTTTTGCTTCTACTGGCTTGTCTCATTACTTTACGCAGTTTTTACTCATGTTAAGTGTTGCCCAAGTGGCCATGAATTTGCTGGAACTACATTTCTGTCAACTTGGTTTACTGCTTTAACCCTTTTTAATGATGTCAAAAGGGGGAAAATTGTTAAGGTATGAGATCAATGATGTTATCTATTTGAAGAAGACATGGGTTATGCCGATAGGGAGAATCAATGCTAGCTACCTGAAGAGGACCTGGTCCTGCCGACAAGGGGAAGCAGTTGAACAAGTTTGTCATCATCAAAAAGGGAGAAAATGCTATGTTGATGTTTTGATGATTTGACAAACTTCGGGGATGATTAAACTCCAGTTACCCTAAGAATTCTTGTTGATAGGGGGAACTGGTGAATATATTTGTCAACATCAAAAAGAGGGAAAAAGCTATATTGATGTTTTAATGATTTTACAAACTTTGGAGATGATTCAACTCCAGTTACCCCAAGAATTCTTGTTGATAGGGGGAACTGGTGAATAAGTATGTTATCATCAAAAAGGGGGAAAAATGTTAGTTCGAAGCTGAGTTGAGATGTTAGCTCGAACTTGATATGAAGTTTTGATGATTTAACAAACTTATCGATCTAACAAGGAACCAGATCCTTGTTATTGGAACTGCTGAAGTGAGATGAATGATAAACTCAGTGTGAGGTATATTTGTGTGCTATCATCAAAAAGGGGGAAAATGTTATATTCTAGGTGTTTTGATGATCCTCACAAATGCGGGGACCTGGTCCTTGTTAGAGTGTTCTCGTCCATATACAAATGGGGTACAACCGTAAGAGTTGTCATGTCATATGGTAGGTGAAAAGTGCAGTGTCCTACAACAATAAAAAGAGCAAACGAGATTCTATGTTTCTGCATCTCACAAATGCAGGGACCTGGTCCCAAGAAGAGTTTCCTCCATCAAATACATAATTGGTTACAGCTGTAAAGCTTTCACGTCAGAGGTTGGTGAGGCGTCAGCGTACTACACCAATTAGAATGGAGGAGCGTGTTTGTCCAATGGGTATTAACTCTTTATGTTTGATATTTTTAGCAAGACAAACACCATATTAAATTCATTCATTCAAGAAGAGAGAGAGAGAAGAAAGTCCTTGTGAAGAACTCAAGCATCAAAGAAGTTTGCAAGGGACCTAGTCCCCGCAAGCAAGGGACCTGGTCCCCGCAAGACTATGACGTGAAAAAGGATGAAAAAACAGCTGTAAAAAAGCTGCCAACTCTGAGGGGTTGGTGCACAACTTTTCATGACAGAAGGCTGTCAGCCAATAGCCTCGGCCCAAGGGTTTGTGTCCATTTGAATATAGTCTCTTCTCCAACAACACAAACACAAGTTTTGGCAAACAAAGTTTTGGATTTTAGAAAATTCAAAAGCTCAAAAAGCAAAGGCCATCTTCAAGAAGAATCATCCTAAGAGCAACAGGGACCTGATAGAGCTGCAAGCTACCTAGTTGTCTTAGGATTATATCTTCCATGCTTACATTGTAAATCTGTTCCTAATCTATAAAGGATTCAGATATTTGTTTCGGGTTTGTAAAATTCTAAATCAGTTAAGGTTAACTGATTTAGTGGGCAACATTGTTTTGTTGCTTAGTCAAATTCTAAGTCATCTAGAGTTAGGTGGTTTAGTGGGTGGTATGGTATCCGCTTAGCAAAGTCTAAGTTATCTAGGGGTGATAGCTTAGTGGGGCGTGTTATATCCGCTTAGGCTCTTCAAGTAATAGGTAGATTACTTGATCATGAGATTAATAACTTTTTCTCACATCGGTTGTAACCGGGTTTCACTTTTGCTTGAGAAGATTAGTGAAGACGGTTGAAAATCCTATGCAACAGGTCGTGGTTTTACTCCCTTGAGCAAGGAGGTTTCCACGTAAACTGCTTGTGTTGTGTTCTTCATATTGTTTAATCTTCTGTATTGTTCTTGTTGTGTCAAAGGACCTGGTCCTTTGACTGGTAGTGGACGCACGTATTTCAACAGAGGGTACCATTGAAGTACTAATAGCTTCTTTGTGGACAAAGGTATCCCAAGGTACTTAAAAGACAGCTTGATAATCTTTGCTGGATATGAAGTAATGGAGCTCTTACTGAGGTTATCTTGCAATCCTGAAGCTTTTGAGAATAGAGAGAAGCAGTTTTCGAGGGCATTGTGGATTCTAGACTCCTCTAGAGAAAATTAGTATTTATCTACAAAATGCAAGTGAGTACTACCCAATATAGAGTAGTTTAGGTGAAACTTAAAACTTTAAACATTCTTAATTCCATTGAGTGATCTGTTGAGGTACTACATGGCTATAATAAATAGAAAGGGGGTACTGGACAACCCTGCCTATGTATTCTAGTAGCTGGAAAAGCCTTAGAAGTCTATCGATTCACAACAATAACATAGCTAATAGTTTTCACACATGTCATATCTTACCCTCCATGGAATGAATCCATCTCGACAATCACAAATGACAGTATGGATCACATCATGTAAGCATTTTTCCAAAACTTTTGAGATGGTTTTATACAAGATTGTGCAACATGCAATAGGTCTATACTATTTAAAAGTTTATGCACTTTATTTTCTACCATGTGTGTTTAAAAAAGAAAGCATTGTACCTGAGACATCTTTTAATTATCTAAACATCTATAGCTGGCAAAGTATCTGCTGATGTGCCCATGAGGCTTTAGTAAAATTGCACAAATTCTATTTGGTTTCTTTTGGTTCATACAATATGTGTCTAGAGAGGGATGTAATATTCCTGATTTGCCTCTTTTGGGTTCTCTCTTCTATGATAGCACCGAAGCATTTTGTATTAGCATCTGCAAGTTGAATCCATTTAGTCCTTGATTTCTGCCTTAAAGCACTTTCGTCTATCATAGACCATTTCTCTGTTAGAACAAAAATACTCAAGAAACTGATTTGAAAAAATAAAAATAGAGTGAACTTATGAAATTCCTTGTGCATATTAATCTGCAGAAAGTCTGAATTTATACAAAGAAAAAACATAAACATTAAAACTAAAATAAGAACATGTGCCACTAACTACCATAAAAGGGGCCACTAACTTCAGAAAGTTGAGCAACTAAAGTTGACTAAGTCTAGCTAGAAAATAGGAAGCACTAAACTGAAATAAGTAAAAATAGTAAAAATAATAATAAGCTGAAAAAATGTCAATTGTCTAACACTCCTCCTTGGCATTTTTGTGGCAAACACCAATTCTTTGCCTCAGATCTTCAAACCTTTCCTTTGGCAATGACTTGGTGAAAATGTCAGCTAGCTGGTTTTCAGATGAACAATGAACAAGCAACACTTCATTAGATTGTTGGACTTCTCTAATAAAATAAAACTTGATATTGATATGTTTAGTTCGACCATGAAACACTGGATATTTTGAGATTGAAACTGCTGAACTGTTGTCACACATGATCTTGGTAGCTTCTGTTTGTTCATGGCCTAAGTCCTTCATCATCTTCCTTAGCCAGATAACTTGATTCACAGCAGATGCAACAGCTATGTACTCAGCTTCTGCTGTTGATTGAGCTGTAGTTTCTTGTTTTCTAGAGCTCCAACTAAAACAACTTGTCCCCAAACAGAAAAGATATCTAGAGGTGCTTCTGGAATCATCAACTCCACTACCCCAATCACTATCAAAGTACCCGATCAGGTTCATAGTTACTTCGGCAGATGTTGGGAAAAAAATTCCAAACTTGCTGGTTCCTTTAATATACCTTAACACTCCTTTAGCCGCTGTGAGGTGTGTGTCTCTAGGCGAATGCATGAACCTAGAGAGCAAACTAACAACAAATAGAATGTCAGGCCTGCTTGCGGTTAGATATAGAAGACTGCCAATTAAGCTTCTATACATACTATCATCCACTTTTTCGGAATCCTCATCCTTGCCAAGCTTTACATCAGTAGATATTGGAGTACTCACAGGTTTGCAGTCTTGCATTTTGAACCTGTTAAGAATATCCGAAATGTATTTCTGCTGGCATATGAAAATTCCATCACTGGACTGCAACACTTCCATGCCATGAAAGTACTTCATGACTCCAAGATCAGTCATTTCAAAGATTTTCTCCATTTCATCCTTGAACCTTTGGATTAGTTCAATTTTGCTTCCTGTCACAAGCATGTCATCCACATAAATTGAGACAATTAAGGACTCACCTGCAGCATTGACTTTCACATACAAAGTAGCTTCACTTTGACTTCTACTAAAGCCATGTTGGATGAGATGATTGTCCATCCTCTCATACCATGCCCTTGGGGCTTGTTTAAGGCCATACAAGGCCTTTGTTAAGAGATAAACTTGATTCTCTTTTCCAGGAGTTGAGAAACCATCAGGTTGCTCTACATAGATCTCTTCAGCAAGCAAACCATTCAATAATGCCAATTTGACGTCAAGTTGATGAATCTGCCAGGAACTATGAGATGCAAATGCAAGAATAAGCTTGATTGTGTCATACCTTGCTACAGGAGCAAATGTTTCCTGGTAATCCACACCATATTGTTGTGCGTATCCCTTCACCACCAATCTAGCCTTTTGTTTGCAAATTGTTCCATCAGGATTGAGTTTTGTCTTGAAAATCCATTTTACACCAATTACCTTGCGATTTCTAGGTCTGTCAACAAGCTGCCAGGTTCCATTCTTCTCGATCATGTCTAGTTCTTCTTGCATAGCTCTCCTCCATGCCTGAGAGTCTTGTGCTTCAGCATAGCTTGTTGGTTCAGAGCTAACCAAGTTACATCGTTGATAGACATCTTTTAAGGATCGAGTTCCCCTCACTGGTACATCATCCACTAGTTCATCTTCTGAAAGATGAGGCTGCTCTATTGAAAATGAATCAGAATAAGAGGTCTTCTGATTTTTCCAATCCCAACCAGCTGCTTCATCAAACTTCACTTCTCGGCTGAGAATTAGTTTGTCTGATTTCAAACAGAAAATCCTGTAACCTTTGGATGAACTATAACCCATAAATATGCCTTTATGAGCCTTGTTGTCCAGCTTACTCCTTTTTGTTTCTGGAACTCGATAATAACATATACACCCAAAGATTCTGAGATGGTGTACTGATGGTTTGTTCCCACACCAAGCTTCATATGGAGTCATGTCCTGCAAGGCCATAGTAGGCAATCTGTTCAGCAAATATACAGAGGTATTGACTGCCTCAGCCCAAAACTGATTTGGGATCTTTCTTTCGAGCAAAAGACATCTGGCCATCTCCATTACTGTCCAGTTCTTCCTTTCAGACACGCCATTTTGTTGTGGAGTGTATGGTAATGTCAATTGGCATTCAATACCTGTGCTATTACAAAACTTCACAAATTGAGAAGAAGTATATTCTCCTCCATTGTTAGACCTTAAAGCCTTAATACTAAGATTACATTGATTTTCTACTAAAGCTTTAAATTGTTTTAAAACATCAAAGACTTCACTCTTCAGTCTTATGAAATAAACCCAACACATTCTGGTGTAGTCATCAATAAAGAGGAGAAAGTATCTGTTACCACTCAGCGAATCTGTTTTCATTGGGCCGCAAACATCCGTATGAATGAGCTAAAGTTTCTGGTTAGCTCTCCGTACTTAATTTGCTTGAAATGGCAATTTTGTTTGCTTTCCCTGTTGGCAAGTTTCACAAACTTGAGCATTAGAAAGAAATTCAGGCATATTTTCCACTAGCTCCTTTTTTTTCATCTCGGCGATGCTTCTCAGATTGAAGTGACCAAACCTTTTGTGCCATAGGTTTGTACATGTTTGTGAAGTAATAGTGTAAGCCTGCTCAGTTATTTTCTCCCAATCAACAGAAAACATTCTGTTGCTCATCTTGACATAAAATAACTCTACTCCAGAAGGGTCATAAACAACACATTCACGATTCTTAAAATGCAGAGAATAATTATTTTCAAGCATTTGTCCATCACTCAACAAATTTTGACTCATATCAGGTGTGTACAAAACATCAGAAATAGTTTTGATACCTGATATTGTTGAGATAGACACTGTACCTCTGCCTTTGACTTCTACTGCCTCACCGTTTCCCACTTTTACTTTAGATTTGTAAGTATCATCGAGGAATTTGAACAGTTCAACATCATTGCACAAGTGATGTGTGCAACCACTGTCTAGAAGCCATGAATCAGAGGATTCACTGATTGAAAAGTATGAAACTGCAATGAGTTGCTCTTTATGTGCATCGGCAGCTTCTGCTACTTGTGCTTGCAAAGCACCAGAGGCCTTTGCTCTTGATTTGCAGACCTTGGATACGTGTCCCGTCTGCTTACAGTTGCCGCATATAGCATCGACTCTCCACCAACAATACTTCTCCAGATGTGTATTTCTTTTACAATGTTTGCAAGGAGGGAACTTCTGCTTCACATCTCCACTATTGTTTCCTCCATCATGCTTGCCTTTATTCTTTTGGTGAAATTGTTGCTTTCCTTTTTGCTTTTGTACAGAGAAAGCTCCTTCACTGAACTTTTCCCGTCTCATAGTCCTCCTTTGCTCTTGTGCTTAAAGAGCACTCATTAGTTCACCTAATGAAAGTTTGCTCAGGTCCTTGGATTCTTCAAGAGAGGAAATCTTAGATTCAAACCTCTCAGGAAGAGTCACAAGAACTTTCTCCACAATTCGTTTATCTGTAAATTCTTCACCAAGAAGTCTAATGTTATTAACAATTAAGGAGATTCGATCAGCATACTTACTGATAGTTTCATCCTCCTGCATATTCAAGGACTCAAACTCTCTTTTCAGGTTCAACACTTGCATTTGACGTGTTCTATCGCTGCCTTGATATTCTTCTTTCAACCTATCCCAAGCCTCTTTTGCAGTTTTGCAAGCCATGATTTTGTAAAACACAGAATCTGCCACAGCATTCTGCATAAGTGACTTGGCTTTATTTTTCTTTGCCTTCTCTTCGTTGTTGGATTTGATCTGAGCCAAGGTAGGATTTGCTGGTAGAGAAGCAAGTGGTTTATCTTCCGTCACAGTTTCCCAAAGTTCATAGGCTTCCAAAAAAGCTTGCATCTTCACAGACCAGATTTGGTAATTTTCACCAGTGAAAGTGAATGGTGGATTTAATGGTAGGTTGTTGGATGCCATTTGTGTTGTAGGTTAAAACTTTTTTTGTCCTGTAAGATCAACTAGAGGCTCTGATACCACTGTTAGAACAAAAATACTCAAGAAACTGATTTGAAAAATAAAAATAGAGTGAACTAATGAAATTCCTTGTGTATATTAATCTGCAGAAAGTCTGAATTTATACAAAGGAAAAACATAAACATTAAAACTAAAATAAGAACATGTGCCACTAACTACCATAAAAGGGGCCACTAACAGCCATAACGGGGCCACTAACTTCAGAAAGTTGAGCAACTAAAGTTGACTAAGTCTAGCTAGAAATAGGAAGCACTAAACTGAAATAAGTAGAAATAGTAAAAATAATAATAATCTGAAAATATGTCAAAGTCTAACATTCTCCAGCGTCATCAAAGTCTCGTTTTCTTGATCTATCTGTATCAGTTCATCAGTAGTTTGGCTAGTTGTATTTTTTTTAAGATCATCTCTATCCTTCTCAATCTGTTGACTAATAAATTGGAACTTCTTAGTATTAAGATGCCTTAAAACAGACTGTAGAACCTTTAATTTGGAAACAAACCTTCTTCATGTGTTTAGTACCATATTCCTTCTACCATATATTCTCTACCAGACCCATAAATGATGCATGTTCAGCCCTTGTAATCAAAAAAATAATTTAATTAAAATTATATTTTTCACTTCCGTTAGAGGAAAAGGGTATATGTGAGCCATTTGTATAACAATAGGGGTAGATATATGGGTCAGTTTCATAACAAAGGGTATATCAACTATAAATAGCAAAATTAAGGGGTATATTAGGCCATTTTCCAAGAAACAATGGGAAATAACATTGTATCAGCTTAAGTTTTAATTTTTATTAATTGGGAAAAGGGTCTGAAAAATACTACAACTTTGGTCGAAATTGTTGTTGCGATACCAAACTTTATGGAAGACATTTTACCCCTGCACTATTTAATAGTGTATTTTAAAGACATATATGTGCCTACATGGTCACATTACTATATATCATGCAATAATTCTGATGTCCACGTGGACACACACACATATATATATATATATATATATATATATATATATATATATAACTCTAAAATACACTACTAAGTGGTGCGGTGGGGGGGGGGGTAAAGATCCTTTCCAAAATTCGGTATTGTTACAATAATTTCGGTCAAAGTTCAAATATATTTCAGAGTTTTTTCCCTAATTAATTACATGTACTCTACACTTGTAATAGGTATGTCTTCAATTGCTTCAGCACAATAAAGCTATACGCAGGTTTTATTTTATTCTGAAGTTGAACAACAAGGTTGTCTCAATTGAGCTATAAACCACACAGTTGTTCATGAAACCAATTATGTGAAATAAAACTAGAATCAACTATACACTGAAGGATTCAACTAAAATTGTAGAGTAAAGCTAATACTTTGTTGGTTAAAATTCATGAGTGGTACCTAAACTAATATTACTTTTAGTTTGCCGTAGTGCCAAAACATGCATTGTTTATTTTACATATTTTGTTTTTATTCTCAAATTGATGAATATTTCTTATCGTTTCATTCATTTCTTTTATAAGATTCTTAAAGAGAAAAAATAAAGTTATAGTTCTCTATCGAAACTGAAGAATAAATCAAAGTTATAGAACCCATATGGACGAGAGGAAAACTGAAGATACTTTGGGTAACTAATCATTTTCATTACCAAAAGTGAACATTACATAGTATATAAGAAGTTCAATTGTTGGACATAGCCCTCACAATTATCTTTGCTAATAATCGTTTAAACAAATCATGACAAGAAAGACATAATAGTCAACACCTAACTACACCAATATCGACTAAATATTAGGTAGGATAAGAGTTGTAATTTTCGTCCATGCTGCAAGTCTATCTTGGTTTCTGATGAATCTTATCATAGTCCGAGGATCCTTCCTTTTGCTTTGAAATACTGAAGTACTCCTTTCCCTAAAGACATTATGCTGCAGTAGCCAACATTGTTTGGTAGATCTCATCTTTCAGGGTTCTTCCTTTAGCATGCAATTGATCAGCCCATAATCTTCTGACCATTAAGCAATGGTCATAGCGGTGACAATCCACTTCAGTAGTTACTTCATTGTTCAGTAGATACCTCAAATACAAATAACAAATGGCTTAAACATACAGGATACTAAAACATCTTCATCAGCACCTACGTTTATAAGAATTCAGAATTAAAGATTCAGACTTCTGCATAGCCACTTGGGATTACAAATATCCTCTAAAATTTTAGAGTCTAATTTCACCTGCATTTGAAAATAAAAGCTGCAACATCATTTCAACTAGAAGAACTGCAAAGACTACTTCCTGCAACAGTTATGATTCCTGAATTGCAAAAAGAGTTGTTGTATTCACAACCAAGCATTCACTGAAATTTCGTTAACCTCATCTAACATATATGCCCTACATTTACACAATTACACAGTTAAACCTTAGGTGTGCACAATTACACACTTAAACCTATATAGAATTGAACAAGTAGACACATGAGATATACAAATTTGTTCGAGTCTATCTTATGTGAATTGTCATGTAGGACCCCACTTTTATAAGGGGATGTCTCTGGGGTGTCAGATGTGATGAAAACAAAAATTAATTAGACACAACTACTAAAACAATTGAAAAGATGGTTTCTTGCAATAGTAATGATTTCTAAGAAAATGATGTATCCATCTTGTTGAACATCTTGAATTGAAATTAGAGTCTTGTTTATTTCATAACTCGGCAGTCGCTGAAAAGTCATTGCATACTGATCACTATGTAAAATAGATTGGATTCCATCTCAAACATACCAAATAATACAAGAACAAAAATATGATGTCTGGTTTTTGTAGTTCTCTCATAATGGGAAGTACTTAGCCTCATCATTTGTTGATCCCTCGGTTATTATATCATGGGCATAAGTTAGAAGGATTCATTGTACAGTCTTGCGTTGGTGACCTAGATAATGTTTTCATTGCCAGTGGGAGTGAGGATTCTTTTGCCATATACATGTGAATCCTCACTTTCACTTGCAATGAAAGTCGTATCTAGGACTAAAGAAAGGTCTTAAAACAAAGAATTCTAGTTTATGCCTTTATATAAGGATGAGAGTTTTACATTTCCTCTATACTCCAAAGATGGATTTCTTGGTTCCGAAGAATTTCCTATATATATATATATATATATATATATATATATATATATATATATATATATTTATACATTCAGTGGTTATTACATCCCACGGTAGTACAACCTTCTTTACATCATAAGTGAGAAGTTGATTGTCATCACGTGCTCATGTTATAAACGACACAGGTTCCTAGTAACCAGAAGATCGTTTCTTCAAGCATAACCTCCCATTTAATTACCAAAGTACTTCCCATTATTACATTAGAAACTTTAAAAAGTAGACTTCCTCTTTTTGTTCTTGTAATATCTACAATGTTTGAGATACAATTTGATCTATTCTACGTTGTGATCCGTAAGCAATGACATTTCAAAGACTATTGAGTTATTAAGTAAACACGGCACTAGTTTAATTTAAGGGTCTGTTCAACAAGATGGATTAAATTATTTTTAGGAATCATGACTATTGTTGAAAACCTTCTTCGCAATTCTTCTAATAGCTTTGTCTTATTAATTTTATTTTCATTGCATCTTAAACCAGGGGTGTGCACCATTTTCACACTAAAGCGAAACACCAAACCAAATTGAATCAAATTCTAACTTGTATTTGTTTGTTGGTTTGATTTTGAATTAAGAAATTACATTGTCTGATATTTGGTTTCGTTTCGGATTTAGAAGAAAAAAATATCTGAAAAACCAAAAACATGGTTTGGTTCTAAAAGGAGCAAAGAGTTATGCTTTCATTTCTTTATTGAGATAGAAATCAAGTGGAAAGGTTAGGTATAATGCACAGCTAAGTCAAGAAAAGGACTTCCTTACCTTTCATTCATAGTAGTCTTAATGACTAGTAGTGTGAAGATTAAAGAAAGCGATTTTTTTCTACACTCGCTTCCTTCGTCTCAAGTAAAGTTCAGTTTACTTTTTCGATTCGCAGTTGTTAGTCGAGCTGATGGAGTGATCGATTTTTTATTCGCGGTTCAAGAGCAAGGTGAAGAACCACCGCCCTAGAATTCACTATTTCCATTTTGCTAATCCTTGGGAATAACTTAGTGAAGGATAATTCAGAATCAGAATAGGTCCAGTCCAGGGGACAAATCAGTAGAAAATGATATTTGCTTTATAAGAATAAGAATGAACTACTATGAAATGAAAGAGTTTCACGGGTATTGTCTTGATCTCCGGATATCATTGAGAAAGAAATAGGAAGAAGTGTTATTGAACGATTTCCTACAACTCTTCCCAGTAAGGAATGAGTAAAGAATCAAACTACAAGTCTGGATCTATATGGAAGACATTTTTTTTTCTTTCTTTTAGTTTCATTGATGTCAGAAAACACTTACACTAAAGGAGCGCTAGCGCTTGACTAATAAAATACCAAAGGGGACCTGAAAAAAACGTAAGAGGCTACTACTCTAGGCTCGCTTCCCCTTTATAAGTTCTTCCCCTTCTTTCAAAAATCAACAAGCAGCGGTAACGAGCAAGAAAGGGATGTGCTGAGGTGCAACGACTTTCGCGCATCTGCTACGCCATTGCTTTTTGTCTTATCTTACTTAGTAAAGAAACCTTTTGTTCTAGGCGCTCACCTTTTTTGTCTGGGTGGAACCTAGCGGGCAAGGCTTGCTTAACTGGATATATTTAATTGAGATATTTATTGCATGCGGGAAACCTTCACTTATTCAAAGGGCTTCTTATTTAGAACCCTTTTTTTGCATAGTTGTAAGTAAATGTTCGTAGGAGCGGTGGGAGGATGATGAGTATATAAATCGATAAAGACCAAAAAAGAATAAATGGCTAGGTAAAATAGATACCTATGGAAAAATAATTTTGTGGAAGGAGACTTAAAATGAGGCTCGACCTACAAGAGATTGGTGGGCATGGCTTCTCTACAATAATACTTTTGTATAACGCTAGCAAAGGAATCGGGAGGTGTCGGTTTCGGTACCGTTCCATCCATGTCCGTTATCGGTCCAGTTTCGTTCTGGCTTATCCCGGTTAGGACTGGTCATTAGGGGGTCTGGAAGGGGTAACCGGACGGAAACCGAGATTTATCGGTTAGTCCCGGTTTCGTCCGGGTCTGTCCCGTTCCGGTTTATTACTTTTAATTTAATTAATATATAGCCATTTGAAAGATCCATTGGGCAATGGGTTTTGGGCCCCACCAACTGCTCTTTCACCCTCATTACACCCCCTAACCCCCCCTAACTTTTTTTTAATACCCCAACCTTCAAAAAGTACATTTTCATCATTTCTTTTACCTATAAATACCCCAAATCTTTCATTCTTTTCACTCACAAAAAATTCATCTTCTACCCCTCTCAACTCTCAAGTCTCTATTCTCTAATCTCTTATTTTCTTTAAAATTATGAATTTGGTCTTTGGAAATTGGATTTGGAGCTTCAAAATTACACTTTCAACTTTCAATTATCGGCTTTCGGTCATACACATCTACTTTTTTAAGTAAACATTTGGTACATTTTCCAACTTCCATCTCACTTTTTTACATTTAGTTATTTATATATTTGCATTATTTATTTATTTATTTGGTGAGTAGTTATTTGTTTACATTATATTTTTCATATTATATATAATTTACTTACTTTTCATATTTGAATATGGAATTCAGTAATAAATTGTTGAAAAGGGTTAAAAAAACGTAGTTGAGAAGGTTAGTAGTTTGTTTAACTTGAAATCCACCACTAATAAAAAAGTCGATAGTTCTTCTAAATCTAAAACTAAAAAATTTAGTGTATTAAGAATGATTATACGCATGTTAATGATATTGTTTTTGATACTGATTGTACTAGTGGATTAGAACCTTATCATGAACATTTACAAATAAGTTTTAATAATTTTGATGAGAAATTGCCTGAAGATGATGAACATGATAATGTTAATGATTATATTGCTATTCCTACTTTTGATGATGATGATGATGATGATGAAACTGAGCCACCTACGGCTACTAGTACTCCTAGTCCCTATCCCCCTCCTGCTCCTAGTCCCGCTCCCTTTCATTGTCCTGCTCTCGTTTCCCCTTACATCCTACACCTAAGGCAGAACGTGCTAAAAAATCAGTTGTGAAGCAATTTATGACTCAGAATAAAGATAAAACACAAGCTATTTGTAATAAATGTAAACATAGATTGATTCATAAAACTGTAGGAAAACAGGGTGGAACGAGACATTTGAGTAATCATTTAATGTCATATTGTAAAAATGAATTTATGTGTGCTAAAGTTTTAGCCAAAGTTAAAAAGAATGGTACCCCCCTTTGTGAAACTCTAGAAGTAAGTGGCTCTAATGTGGTCCAAACACAATTAAATCCTTCTAATGTTTCTGGCTCTAGTATACAACGGTCATATGTAGAGAAAAAGATCTTGAATAATTAGCTAAAATGATTGTCGTTATGGGTTTGCCATTTAGTTTTGCTGAAAATCTCGATTTTATTCATTATATTCAAATGTATGTAATCCACATTTGAAAGGTTTTACTAGAGATACAATTAAAAGGCTATCTTTGATTATCAAGCTCAACATTTTCAATATCTTCGTTGTTTATTTTATTATAATAATTGTAAAATACCTATTACTTTTGATATAGGTCGTAGTGTAAACGATAAGGATTAGTTCACTATTAATGCACATTGGATTGATGAAACTTGGACATTGTAAAAAAGAATTTTAGGTTATAAATGTTGTGAAATGGATAAAATCGGTAGTTATATAGCTCAAACAATTATATATGTTTTACGAAACTATGGAATTTTTTATAAAATAAGTAGTGTCGCCATAGATAATACTAATAATAATACATCTACTGTTGAAATACTAAAATCGTCTCTTTGCCTTGTTTATATTGATGGTTTTCATATTAGGTGTGATGCACCCATATATAATTTGATTGTTAGAGATGGTATGACAAGGTATAATGATGGCTACATAAAAGTTGAAACTGCATGTCATTTTATTTTTGAATGTCAAGTTAAGTCTAGACGTAGAGATTTTGAAAATCGTTTTCGTGAATATAATCTTCCACCTAGAAAAATTCCAAAATCAGTTTGTACTAGATGAAATCCTTTATATGAAATGCTTGAAGTCGCTTATGAGTATTGAAAACTTTTACAAATGGTTTGGAATGCTCATAATTCTAATATTACATATAGACTTGATGATAATGATTGGAATGACGTAAAAGAACTCATAGAATTCTTAAATATACTTTTATTTAACTAAAAATAAATATATGCCATTTATTATCTGACTATTTGCTCGGTTTTACCTGATATTTGTGAGATTCCTAATACATTTTATAAATGAAAAAATAAACCAAGATTTGAAGAATCTGTTAACAAAATGATTGAAAAATTTTAAAAAATTTTATTCCTGTTACTCAAATTTATTTAAACGCTTGTTTGTTACTCTCATTACAAAGATGAAGGTGCATCTCGAATGGTAGAAATTATATATTTAAATGTGGGTATTGATATTGAAGATGATGAAACATCTAGTTGTCATGATGTTAAAGATAGTATAAAAATTGAAGCTTCAAAACTGTATGACTTGTATAATTCTAATATAAGAAATGTAGTAAATGATGAAGAACCTCAAAGTTCTAGGAGTAGATATAATGAAGATGATATTGATGATATGTTAGATTCTTATCTTGAACTTTCTCATAATAATAGAAATGATTTTGATGCATATATTAATCAAAATACAGAACTTATTGCTGATCTTCTAGAATGGTGGAGCAATCGCGGCAAGGGATTTTCAAAATTTCAACTGGTGGCTCGAGATAAGCTAGCTATTCAAACATCTTTAGTAGCTTCGGAAGGAGCTTTTAGTGCAACAAGGTTTCAACTTGGAGATCATAGATCTTCGTTAGCAGCAGATAGCTTGGAGTTAACGATATTATTAAGAGATGGGGTTAATGTTGAGAGAAGCAGTATGGTCGTCCACCTTTACCGACCAAATTTGGACGAAATAATGCAAGATTTTAATGACGATGACATTGAAGCAATGGAGGAAATATCTAATCAACCAATTCCTGAGCATGTTTTTAGAGAAATGTTACATGATTTAAAAAAAGATTTCCTTGGTAGCATGAACTATTAAATTTAAATATATTAGTATGAGTATGATAATTCGAGGTCTAATTCAAACAGAACCCTTCCTAGAAGGTGATTGTGTAGACTAGATCTTTAATACTTTACTAATATTTTGTAACACAAATCGTAATATTGAATTAATATTAATAAAAGTATATGTTGTTCGCCTTAATTTTTTTAATTATTGTCTTAAATTTAACTTTTCAATTAATATTAATTAAACTTTCAAAGTTTTAAAGTTTGAAATTTAAATTTCAAAATTTTAAAGTGTGAAAATTAAAATTTTATAGACTCAAAATTTGAAATTTAAAATTTTTGAACTTTTAAAATGTGAAGTTTAAAATTTAATAATTTTAAAGTTTGATATATAAATTTTCAAACTTTAAAACTGTGAAATTTAAAATTTTATAGTTTTATAGTTTGAATTTAAATTTTCAAACTTTTAAAGTTAAAAATTTAAACTTTTATACTTTTAAACTTTAAAGTTTGAAAGTTTGTATTTAAAAGTTTAAATGTATAAAGTTTTAGCTTAAAATTATAAATTTTTTAATATTATTTGAGTAATAATTTTTAAAAAAAAATATATGCGTTTTTTAATTTTATTAGTTAATTGTTTTTTGATAAAAAAAATTTTAAAAAAGATCCGTTGGGACCCTACTTCCGGTCCTGGTTCGTTACCGGTCCGGGATGGGTACTCCTAATTTTTTATGTAACTACTAGTGCCAGTCCGTACTGGTTCCGACCCGTGGTGCTCGGTTCTGTTTCGGTGCCGGTCGATCCCGATCCAGTAGTCCCAATTTTGATTCTGTTGTTAGGCTTACTTTTGTACACCAATGGAAAGGGATGTATCACAGTTTGGTAGCATCTTTGTTTTGGGTTAAAAATGTCACGGGTTCAAATCTTTTCATCTCTACCTATTCTTCTCTTCTAGGCAGTAACAAGGGATCCATTGTGGTTGATTCAAATTGGACATACAAATTTTCATTTTATGAGACTTTATGCATGCAAGATGTATTGGGGTACAAAAAGAATCCTTCTTCTTACAGTCGTATCTACTGTGATAAGAAAGCGCTCTTAGTTCAGTTCAGTATAACGTGGGTCTCCAAAACCTGATGTCATAGGTTCAAATCCTAGAGAGCGTGATTTATTTCTTCTTAGATCGAATTAGAATGAAATAGATTCATTCAATATATTTCACAAAAACCAGAATATGACCTCTTGTGCATGTGAATAAAAGAAAGGAGGAGTTGAATTCTACTTGAATGTAAGGCGAGGACTTCCAGGCTTGATCTACGGTTGCATCCCATGGTTTAGTAGAATAGAAACTTCCAAGGATAGTCTACACACACAAACCCAATCTCTTTTCTTTGGGTTATAGTGGGACGATGTTTAAATTGACTACCCCTCCCCTTCAACCTACCCCAACTCCCTATATTATAAAATAGGGAGTGAAATATAATAAACAAGTGATCCTATCCATTACAAGTGGAATCTTCCACTATATAATTGAAGGATTCCAAACCTTGCTTCGTCGCTTAGTCCCTTGCTTTTTTCCTTCTCTTTTTCCTTTCCATCTCTTTATACCAATGTCATTTAATTCCAGGTGCATATTTTAATAACGTCTTCCATGATTCTTAGATCTAGACGTAGCACCATTAATCAATAAAAACATCCCTTTCTCTCACACCTAGTGTACTATCTCGTAGGTTGATATCTAGTAGCTCCAATAGCAGCACGGGAAAAGATCAATAGAGAAGGTAACAAAATAAAAACTCAAGGAGAGATCAGAATCAAGACTTGATAAGGAGAAGGCGGAACCCAGGGTATACACTAAACTAGACATAACCTGGGGCCGCACAACTCATGCAGACTCTTTACCCCTGTTCATGCCTATTTCTCCTTATCAGAGCATAGTTTTGGGTAAAAAGCTTTATATTACTACTAATTCTCTTCTTGTTTTACCATGTCCATGATGATAGCAGTGGAGTGTTGTCAACAGCGACTGTTGTTAAGGATACACTCAAGGATAGAGTGACCCAACTTGATGGAAAGATCGACCATTTGGAAGGACAAGTTTAAACTATGTCAAAAAGGTAGAGGAATCCGAAATCGTTTGTCACCAGACACTCACTAATGAGTACTGTGTCTTCCCACTGAAGTAGAGTTGTCTTCATGGGGCCTCAACAATCTCGGTGGTGATTTCCAAAGTGTGACAGTCCGGGTACAATTTAGGATCTTGTTGTGAATATAGGTTTCTGGCTTGTGAACCGAATGTCTCACCTGGCGACTCTAGACTTGAGTCCCAAAACCACAACCATTCAACGAGATTCGAAATGCGAAGGCTCTAAGACCTATGGGACATGGAACATTACTTTAAGGCTGTTTGTCACCCTTTCTTTTGACAACCAAGGCACAATGGCAACAATCTATCTCTCTAGGGATGCAAAGAATATTTGAAATAACTTTTGAACCATTACACGGATTCCGACAAAATTATTGGAAGAAAAAAATGGAAGGGCAAAAAAGGATTATATGCGCAAACGTGAACGCTCTACCAATAGAAAGATTCGAGCTTTTTTTAGAGAGAAATATTTTCATACCCAGAGCCTACACCTTGGACGTGGCCGACACCCAATGGCGATTGTTGGCCTTGAGCGAACCCTTGGCCTGACTTACTTAACTCAGCGGAGGACTTAGCTTAACTCAACTATAAATAACATACATTCTCAAGATGAAATACGTAATTATATTAGTCTGGCCTAAATGGAACATAAGTCTTAAATAAAACATCTAAAAATAAAGACAGACCCAAAACTGAATTATTTGACTAAAGCCTCTACTATACTAGATGGATGTTGGGACAGAACCCACAACATCCTATAAATGAAATACTAGAAATCTAATAAAAGTGTCCTCCAGAATTCATGGAGGCTCACCATTGACTCTGAATGCTCAACTGGATCAACGAGGGGCTAGATGCTGATCCTAGTTACCTGCGTCTGCATCATAAGACGATGCAGTACATTGAATGTACAAGTATGCGAGTTGGAATGCTAAACAACAACTTAAGCTTAATAAGAATAAGATGAACTTACCTTGTCTCTTCTCAACTCAAGAAATTTTCAACTCAATGTATGTATATAAGCAATTTAACCCACATGTGTTATGTATATAAAACTTGTAAAAATAGTAAAGCAACTTAGTTCGTCAAAGAAAATACAATAGCAACTAAACTTTACTTATATATGAAAGTAATATAATTCAGTGGGAGTTTCTCTAACCGACAACACCATTATGAGCCTAAGTGGTGATACAACGTCTTGCCCACGCTTCCAGAACTGTCCTATACTTTGTTGATGCATAGAAACATCCTCAACCTAGTGGATCCACTAGCTTAACTTACTTGATCAGCTAAAAAGTATGACCCGTTAATACCCATGATGACTACATGGTTTACATGGAGACTTGAGTTAATATGAACTCTCATTCCCACATAGGTTCTCAATACTACTCCCAAAATATACTTTCGCTCATGCTTTTAAAATAAATTCCTTTCTTTTGGTTGAGATAATTTGCTCAATTCTTTAGCTTTAAAAATCTCTCTTGGAACTAATGTTCCCTTTTCTTGTTCAAAACACTTTTAGGAAATATTACTTTCCTATTAACTTAAATGTGAAAACATTTATAACTTTCCAAGGAATACTTAGTTCCCTTGTATCTTTTTGAGAAATGAACTCAACTCTTACTCTTTGCTTAGCTTGAAAATTAACTCTTAGGCAATACTTAGTTCCCTTTAGCTTTTGAGAATTTAACTCAACTCTTTACTCTTTCTTTAATTTGAAACTTGAGCCTTAAAACGAAGTAAATAAGACTCTTGGAAGCTTTAAGAAACTCTACTTTAACTTACTTCAAAGATTTAGACTTAACTCATTAACTTTGATCCTAACTTTCCATGAATTGAATTATGGATTTCAAGGTTTCATTATTCATGTTTATGGAAAATGTCATGAAGTTTAGATGTACCTTAGAGTATTGGAATAGACTAGAAATTGTAGGTACATCGCTTAAGAACTAGTACGAAAAGATAGGGGAAGAATGGGTTCTCTAGTTGGCGTTGGCGCTCTGTGAGGCGGGGAACCAGAGCCTGACAGACAGACACTGTCCTCATGCGCTCTGGATGGCGTGGCCCCCCCGGGCCTGTCAGATGGGATTTCCAACATTTCTTCTCCGAATTTCAACTATAAACCTTCTAAACTTCCATGGATATTTCCCCCAATCACTTAGTACCACTAATATTCTGAATACCCAATATTTTAGACTTGTAAAACATCCCGGAAACACGAATCAAATAGCTAAAGGTATACTACAACTCAACCAAGAAGAATTCAACAATTATTCATTAAGAACTTCAATGTTCAACATTCAATCTACTCTAATTTAGCTGAATTAAACATGTTGTTGTGTGGGTGGAAGAACCCAACACAGAAAGATCTCACATACCTTATAGGGATCACCCCCGACGAATTCCACTCAACAATCTTGGCTTCTTGAACAATTCTTGGTCCTTGGTCCTTTCTCCTTCTTCTCTTCTCTTTTCTCCCAAGCCCTAAGCCTATTAAAAATTTCTAAACTAAGGCTTAGTTTTACCTATAATAAACCCTTAAAACGAATTAGGAAATAGTAGAGTGAAAAAAATATTGTACCCTTACTAAAATCCGGATTGGTTTCCTCAGTCCAAAATCCCAAATTCCAAAAGGTATATATCCCTCATACGACATCGAAAGTGATCAAACTCAGCACCGTTAGAAAGAGATTCCCAAGGGCTTTCCATCCATATAAAGAACTACCCCTAACTCTTTCTGATATAGAAGTTATGGTTGTTTGAAATTGACCAAAACTCATTTTTTAAACATAGGAAAATTTTCCAGATTTTTCCCTTTATTTCCAAAACTTATTATTTTTGGTTTCTAGGCTTATTCCTAGATATTTAGAGTTACAAGATGTTACAATATCTCCTCCTTTGGAACATTCATCTTCGAATGAGAACTCTTTCACTAATCTAAGGGTAGTAATGTCATTTCAGTACTAAACAACAAAAGCAAGTAATAACATGCTTACACATAGTCTTAATAAGTGATAAGACGAGAATTTAGTACCTTGGTCTGCATTCTCTCCGAATTCAAAGAAATGTGGATATATCTACTTCATATCTTCCTCAGCTTCTCAAGTCGCTTCTTTAACGAATTGGTACCTCCAAAGGACCTTGACCGATGCAACTTCCTTAGTTCTCAACTTGCGAACCTGAAGATCTAAAATCTGTACCGCAATCTTCTCATAGGATAGACTATCCTTAATCCCAACATATTTAGTTGGTACAATCAATGAATGATCACCCAAGCACTTCTTCAACATAGAAATATGGAATATCGAATGGACCGCTACTAACTCTTGGGGTAGCTCTAAATCATAAGATACATTGCCAACTCTTTTGGAGATTCTGTAGGGACCAAAATACCGGGGACTAAGTTTACCCTTCTTACCAAACCTCATAACACCCTTCATGGGTGAAACTTTCAGATAGACCCAATCATCCATCTCAAACTCTATTGGCCTTCTCCTAACAACTGTGTTGGACATTTGGCAGCCCTATGCCATTTTCAATCTCTCTTGATTCACTTTCACCTTTTCCATAGGCTTGGTGAACTAGATCTGGTCCTATCAACCCTACTTCATAAATTTCGAACCACCCAACTGGAGATCTACATCTTATTCGATAAAAAGCTTCATATTGAGCCATTTGAATGCTCGAATGGTAATTGTTATTGTACGTAAACTCAATGAGAGGTATATGTTCATCCGAATTTCCCTTGAAGTCAATCGCACAAGATCTCAACATGTCTTCTAAAGTCTGGATAGTACGTTTGCTTGTCCATCTGTCTAAGGATAAAAAGCAGTGCTTAAGTTCACCTTTGAACCCAAACCCTTCTGGAAAGATTTTTAGAAATGTGCAGTAAATTGTGCAACTTTATCTGAAATAATGGAAACCGGAACTCCATGAAGTCTTACCACTTCCTGAAGGTACAACTTAGCATAATCCTCGGCTGAATAGGTAGTCTATATCGGCAAAAAGTGGGATGATTTTTTCATTCTATCAACAATTACCCAAATATAATCATGCTGCATGCGAGATCTTGTCAAGCCGGTGATGAAGTCCATAGTTTAATCATTTCCCACTTCCATTCAGGAATTTCTATAGTCTGAGCCAAACCTCCCAGCCTTTGCTGTTCTACTTTCACTTGTTGGCAATTCAAGCACTTGGCAACAAACTCTGCAATGCCCTTCTTCATGCCTTCCCACCAATATCTCTCTCTCAAATCGTGGTACATCTTTGTGGAACCCGGATAAATGGAATATGTAGAGCTATGAGCTTCCTACATGATCCTCTCTTGGAGTTCATCCACCCTAAGTATACACAACCTACCTTGATACTTCAGCACACCATCTCCCCCTTGTTCAAAAGCTAATACTCTTTGCTTATGAATATTTGCCTTCAAGTCAAACATAATGGGATCTTTGTCTTGTTTCTCTTTCACCTCTAACACTAATGATGCCTCAGCCCCATTGGTCACCACTATTCCTCCTTCTTTAGAATTCATAAGTCTAATTACCATGTATGCAAGTATGTGCACAAGCTAACTCTCTCTTTTCTTCTTCAATATAGGTGGTACTCCCCATGGATAACCTGCTTCAGGCGTCAGCAACCACATTAGCCTTACTTGGGTGGTAAAGAATACTCATTTTCATAATCCTTGAGTAATTCTAACCACCTCCTTTGTCTGAGATTAGCTCCTTCTGAGTGAACACATATTGGAGGCTCTTGTGATCAGTGAATATGTCAATATGAACACCACACAAGTAGTGATTCCATAACTTCAAAGCAAAAACTACTGCAGCCAATTCTAAGTCATGAGTTGGATAATTTTTCTGATGAACCTTCAACTGTCTGGAGGCATAAGCCATAACCTTGCCATTCTTCATTAACCCACAACCTAAACAAACTCTTGATGCATCACAGTACACCACAAAAACCTGGGTACCCTACGGTAAGGTAAAAAATTAGAGCAGTAGTCAACCTCTTTTTCAACTCCTGAATGATTTTCTCACAGGCTTCAGACCATTGAAATTTGACCGTCTTTTGAGTCATCTTGGTCAAAGGAGACAAGATAAATTAAAACCCCTCCGAAAATCTCCTATAGTAGCCAGCCGAACCCAAGAAACTCCTTATATCTGTTGGAGATGAGGGTCTAGGCTAACTCAGAACTACTTCTATCTTTTGGGTGTCAACTCTAATCCCATCGCCGTAAACTATTTGTCCCAAGAATTCCACAGACTTAAGCCAAAACTCACACTTGGAGAACTTGGCATATAACTCGTTAT
This sequence comes from Solanum sitiens, assembly GCA_016801875.1. NCBI lineage: Eukaryota > Viridiplantae > Streptophyta > Magnoliopsida > Solanales > Solanaceae > Solanum > Solanum sitiens. The sequence continues at coordinate 1,218,341 of JABWTJ010000015.1, forward strand.
CTCTCAAAGTCTACAGAACTATCCTGAGGTGACTAACATTCCCTAACTTTCAACTGATGGTAGCCTGATATGAGATCAATTTTTGAGAAGAAGGAAGCACCCTGAAGCTGGTCGAAAAGATCATCTATCCTTGGGAGAGGATATTTATTCTTTATGTTCACCTTATTCAATTGGCGGTAGTCTATACACATCCTAAGGGAACCATCCTTCTTCCTTATAAACAAGACTGGGGCGCCCCAACGTGAGACACTTGGTCGAATAAAGCTTTTATCTAATAAATCTTTCAATAATTCTTTTAGCTATTTTAGCTCTGTTGGTGTCATTCTGTATGGTGGAATAGATAGAGGACGAGTATATGGGATGATGTCTATGCCGGAGTCTATTTTCTCTTACAAGGGACTTCGGGTAGATCATTAGGAAAGACTTCTTGAAACTCATTTACTATAGGAACTGACTGAAGGGAAGGTACCTCAGCACTTGAGTCATTAACTCGGACTAAGTGATAGATACATCCTTTTGAAACTAACTTCGTCACCTTAAGGTACGAAATGAAATGAACCTTAGGAACTGCTAAACTACTACTCCACTCTATGACTGGATCATCAGGAATCTGGAACTTGACAACTCGAGTTCTACAATCTATTGACGCATGACAAGCATGATGCTGGTCCATACCCAAAATGACATCAAAATCTACCTTGTCTATCTCTACTAGATAAGCCATGGTGTTCTTGTGATTGATGAAATCGGGACAATCACGATATACTCTTTCAAATAGACTCTCCAATGGGTTAAACACAGAAAGGTTTACAATGTTTTTTAGGAAGAATCTCAATTTGATTTGCAACATATGGAGTTACAAAATATAAACTTGCTCTTGGGTCTAACAATGAAATAACATCAAAAGTAAAGACTTTGATCATACCCGTTACAACATCTGAAGAGTGTTCTTGAGCTTGGGGGCTAGTGATTGCATAGAGACGGTTTGCCCCTCTACCAGTACCAAAAGTGTCTCCTCTAGGTGCAGCCCTTTCTAGTGGAGCAAGTGATGAAGATTGAGCTATATTTCCCGGATTTTCACAACTTTGCTTATTTGTAGGGCACTCTCTCATGAAGTGACCCTCTTGAACATACTAGAGCAACCTGTCTAGCCATCACGACATTTACCGGGTGGTTTCTACCACACTTAGCACATGTAGGAGCCAAACTTCCTCCTTGTTCCACACTACCTTGAGACTGGGCCGGTCTATCCTTCAAGTTTTGTGAATTCTGGCAATTATACTCAACTCTGTTTTTGGGCAAATGTGCACTAGCAGATGATGGTGCATGACCCTTCTGTTTCTGAAATTTTGGTCGACTTAAACCATCTTTATGTTGACCAAACTCGTTCCCAATCTTTGTTTTCTTGTTCCGGTACTCTTCTTTATCCCTCAGCTTCTTCTCTTCAACTTGTTGAACAAAGACCATCAGCCTGGATATGTACATGTCACCTATCAACATTGCAGCCATACCTTCTTTGCTTGAAGCACGACCCAAACCAAGAACAAACAAGCTCATTCTGATCCTCATATCCTTAACCATCTCCGGAGCATAGCGAGACAGTTGGATGAACTTTAACCCATACTCATGAACACTCAAGGAGTCTTGTTTAAAAGTAAGGCACTCTCGTACCTTTACGTCTTACAGTTCTCGGGGAAAGGAACCCCCCAAGAAGGCTTCTTCAAAGAAAGCCCAACTATGATGTGATGCATCCTCATCTATGTTCTCCTTGCACTGATCGAACCATGTCCTAGCCACATTCTTTAGTTGATATTTGGCTAGTTCAACTCTCTCAGCGTCTACCACATGCATCACATCGAAGACCTTCTTCACTAGTTCAACTCTCTCAGCGTCTTCCACATGCATCACATCGAACGCCTTCTTCAACTCCTCCACAATGTTCTCCAAATCCTCAGTAGTGATCGAACTAGTGAAGCTGGGAGGATTCATTCTCAAGAAATCACGAATCCTCTAGGTGTCAACCTCTTCTTGTCAAGCTCCCCTCTGTTGCTCAACTTTGTTGGTCACCGATTGGCTTAACATCTGGATAGCCTCACGGAATTCAGCATTAGTGACCTCTCCTTGAGGTTGGACATTTGGTTCATTAGGTACCTCTATCTCTTTGACATTCTTTCAGGCGGTACGACCTCTTGCTGCTCTTCGTGGAGGCATGATAATCTGAAACACGCGTAAGCACGAATTAGAGGGAAACGTTTTAGAGGTAAACTCTAACGCATGAAAAGGAATATGAAAAAGTGAGAAGTTCCTAAATATTGTAGCCTCCTAATCATAGATGTGGCGCGCTTCACACCGATGACTAAGATTCTACAGACACGGCTTCATAGACTCTATAGGACTCTCGAACTCTGGGCTCTGATACCATGTTTTCACGCCGAAGGCCTACACCCTAGACATGGCCGGCACCCAATGACCATTGCTGGCCTTGAGCGAACCCTTGTCCTGACTTACTTAACTCATCGGAAGACTTAGAGTAACTCAACTATAAATAACAGGCATTCTCAAGATAAAATACGTAATTATATTAGTCTGGCTAAAATGACACTTAAGTCTCAAATAAAATATCAAAAAATAAAGAGAGACCCAAAACTGAATTATCTGACTGTCTATGAAGCCTCTACTATACTAGATGGATGTTGGGATAGACCCCATAACATCCTATAAATGAAATACTAGAAAGTGTATAAAAGAGTCCTTCGGAATTCAAGGAAGCTCACCACTGACTCTCAATGCTCAACTGGATCAACGATGTGTTGGATGCTGATCTTGGTTACATGATTCTTCATCATAATACTATGCAGGCACACTTGTATCAGTACATTGAAAGTACGAGTATGAGAGTTTGAATGCTAAACAACAACTTAAGCTTGATGAGAATAATATGAAGTTAACTTGGTTCTACTCAACTCAAGAAATTCTCAACTCAATATATGTATATAAATCAATTTAAACACATTTGTTATATATATATAACTTGTAAAACAGTAAAGCAACTTAGTTCATCAAAGAAAATACAATAGCAATTCAACTTTATTTATATATGAAAGTAATATAGTTCTGTTGGATTTTCTCTAACCGACAACCACCATTATGAGCCTAAGTGGTGATACAATATCTTACCCACGCTGCCACAACTGTTCGATACTTTGCCGTCATATAGAAACGTACTCAACCTAGTGGATCCACTAGCTTAACTTACGTGATCATCTAAAAAGTATAACCCGTTAATACCCGTGATCGCTATATGGTTTACATGGATACTTGGGATAGTATGAACTCTTATTCCTACATCGGTGCTCAATACTACTCCCAAATATACTTTAGCTCATGCTTTTAAAATAACTTCCTTTCTTTGAGTTGAGATAATTTGCTCAACACTTTAGCTTTAAAAAGCTCTCTTGGAACTAATGTTTGCTTTTCTTGTTCAAAACTCTTTTGGGAAATATTACTTTCCTCTTAACTTAAATGTGAAAACATTTATAAATTATTAGGGAATAATTAGTTCCCTTATATCTTTTTGAGAAATGAACTCAACTCTTACTCTTTGCTTAACTTGAAACTTAACTCTTAGGGAATACTTAGTTCCCTTGCTTTTGAGAATTTAACTCAACTCTTTACTCTTTCATTAACTTGAAACATGAGCCTTAAAACAAACTCAAAATTTTTAAATAACACTCTTGGAAGCTTTAAGAAACTCTACTTTAACTTACTTCATAGCTTTAGTTCCTTTACTTTGATCCTAAATTTCCTTGAATTGAATTATGGATTCAAGGTTCATGATTCATGTTTATGGATAATTTCATGACGTTTAGATGTACCTTAGAGTATTGGAATCAACTAGGAATTGTAGGTACATTGCTTAGGAACTAGTACGAAAAGATAGGGGAAGAATGGGTCTCAAGGTGGCCTTGGCACTCTAAGAGGCGCGGGGCTCCAGAGCCTGACGAACAGACAATGTCATCAGGGCCTCTGGAGGGCACAGCGCGACAGAGGCAGAGTCTCTCCTGAGAGGCTCTGGTTGGCGCAGCGCCCAGGGCCTGTAAGACGGGATTTCCCACTTCTTTCTGTGATTATCAACTCTAAACCTTCTAAACTTCCATGGTTCTTTACCCAAACATTTAGGGTCACTAATATTCTCAATACCCAATAGTTTAACTCATAAAATAGCCTGTAAATACGAATCAAACAACTAAAGGTATACTACAACTCAACCAACTAGAATTCAACAATTATTCATCAAGAACTTCAATGTTCAACATTCAATATACTCTAATTTCTCTAAATTAAACATGTTGTTGTGTGGGTGGAAGAACCCAGCACAAAAAGATGTCACATACCTTATAGGGATCACCCACGACGAATTCCACTCAACGATCTTGGCGTTCTTGAAGAATTCTTGGTCCTTTATCCTTTCTTCTTCTTCTCTTCTCTTTTCTCCCAAGCCCTAAGCGTATTCAACTTTTCTAAACTAAATTAAGGCTTAGTTTTACTGCTAATAAAACCTTAAAACGAATTAGGCAATAGTAGGGTGAAAATACTACTTTACCTTTACCAAAATCCGGATTGGACTTTCCTCAGTCCAATATCCCAACTTCCGAAAGACATATCTCCCTCATACGACATCAAAAATGAGCAAACTTGACGCCGTTGGAAAGAAATTCCCAAGAACTTACCATCCCTATAAAGAAATTCCCCTAACTCCTATTGAGTTAGAAATTATTGCCGTTTGAAAATGACTAAAATTGATTTTTTAAACATAGGAAATTTTCCAGATTTTTTCCTTTATTTCCAAAAGTGATTATTTTTGGTTTCTAGGCTTATATCTATCTATTTCAAGTTACGTGATGTTACAAATACTTCCCTTCTCTTAGAACTGACATTCACATACTATTTCTCCCCACAAAAAAGAGCGATTAAGTATCTCGAGAACAAAAACAGAAATGCAGAAGTGAGCGTACCCCAAAGCTCTCCTCTCTTCCATTTTTTTATCCATCACCATCAACCTTATTTTTTTACTGGGTCAAAGCCAAAAATATGATGAATAGAAGAAAAGGAGATCAGAAATATAGGTGAACGAATTGACTATAGAATAGGTTGGATGATTCATTGAGCAGAAATCAACACATTTCCCCATATTTTATGAAAGTTGGGGGCCGTGGGTAAATTCTTTCAAGGCAAAGGACGACCTGATTCGACATTATTGTCTACTCTGATCCGATCGAGGTGGTTTTCTTTTACCAGCACGTAGGTCTTCTAAATTCCAATGGGCGAGTCTTTCTTGATCTGTGACAATCTATTCTTAATGTATAAAAGAGGGCCTCTCGGACCGGTGTAAAGTTGTGGGTGTCCACTAACAACCATTCTTGGTTTGACTATGATAACGCAATTCCAGGAGGAGTTGATAGTTGGGCAATGGATCCCTTCGGACCTAGAAAATGTGTAATTCAGGGTCAGGGTTTGGTGAACCAACGGGTCGCTCCTCTAGTTGAAGTATCAATCCCTATTTCCGTTTCCTAGGTTACACCTTCGGAATAACCCATAAGGGAATTTTTCTACTCCCCCAATCTTCAGTATACTCCACACCTACTATAATTTTTTCATAAGACATTGAATTAGACCAAGGGAATCTCTGTAGGAATTATCGTATTTTTCGCATATAGGAGAACAATACACATTCCCGGGGCTATGGGGGAAAATGTGGATCGATCACCCTAAATAGACATCTAAATAGAGGGCCTCTACTAGTTTATATATTCTTTGATTTTTTTCTCCCTGTAAGAATTATATTACAACCTATGAGGTCTACAAGTTTCACATCTAAGTAATACCACATTCGATAATTTACTATATATATAGATAGATAGATGTTTCTCAAGAGTATTTTAAGAAAAGATATTAATAGATACCAATAGTTGTCAAATCGTACCCAAACAATAATGTTCCAGAGGGAAATGCACCTAAAACCAAATATTTGGAGCTGGTTCCGTAGAAAATTCAGACTTTCTTTTTTATAATGCAATCAAATTAAAACATAAACTTTAAGACTCGATATATAAATTCATGGCAATTGAATCATAATTCAAGATCATAAAGAGAATACCGGTAGAAGGAAGTGGAATTAATACGATGGATGAAAAGCATTAAACCTCTCTTGTTTGAAAGAATTGAAACACATCGAGATGGTACCGGTCATACTTAATAATAGAAGAATTTGGCATAAATATGTAAAATTCTCCATCCTAAAAAAATTATTAAAAAATAAATGGGCAATAGTTAGGAGAGGTGCACCAGCGATGAGCAGAAGCAGGGTTATTAGATATCTCAAGAAATAACGTCCAGAACCACACATGCAAGTTTCCCTTCATGTGGCTCATTCGTGATAACTTCTTTGGATTTGCGTGAACTAGCAAAATGATGACTAAGCAGGGATGCTCCGTTAAGCATGAGAGAATCCTTTCAGAACTTGTTAGGAATGGGTGCCACTATCCCAGCTGGATCCAACCAAGCTCTATTGACAATGTCCCTTCCCAATAGTTGTACCTTGTCTTTGGGCATCTTTGGAATTACGATAGAAAGCTCACCGAAGAAGCCATGTGTCGTAGGTAAGCTTTAATTGGGTCGAGTCATTTATTTCCGATAACGAATAGGCTAGCTCTATCTCTGAATCACCTATCTTGTGCTCGAGAAGGTCCCTCACTTCCTCGGTAGCACCTCAGGTGCTTTTAGTTATCTTACATGAGATGAGGGCTATTCCTCACTCCATTGCATGAAACCTTTCGCTCATCCATTCCGCCCATCAAGAAGCGATGCCCTTTATCAATATTATCTATTGCCCTTTGTTTCATTTTGGCTATTCATGCATGAAGATCATGGTATGTATGCTCAAATTTTACTGTCAGTGATATAATAGGTATAATAACATTATGGAAGGATCAGCCACCCATGCAAACAACCCTCCCCTAAGAAGAATATTTTTATGCCCCTGATCCCTATTGAGCGAAAGAGCTACCTAGTAATACCTAGGTTGTAGTACGTCTGGTCGTTAACTCTTCGCACTGTTATCGCTGTTTACAGGACCGGTGTACATCTCACCTGCACATATATATGTGTAGTGTATTCTAGGTTGCACATTCAATACAGCGTTCAAACTCGTGTGTCTTCCAAAACTAGGGGTTTTGAGTATGCTGTGTAAGATTAGCCAGCCTTGTAGTGGCAAAAAATATAGATGTTCCCCTCATGCTACGGTTCACTACGATCCAAACACGGTGCCGCTTTAGGTTAAGAAGCTGGACAATAATATTCCCTCTGAATCCTAAAGCGACATTCATTAAAGTATAGACGGACTCCTTCCCCACCACTCTGACCTATTATAGATAGGGATTTTATCGATATTGAGGATAGCTTGCTTACCAAGCTGCCCATTTGAGAAGCTAGTTGTCAGGAAAGAAGCCAGAAATAAGCAAAGATGTCAATGAAGCTTTGTGTCACGATCGGAATCTAGACCCCAGACAAGACCGGCGTCGTTGACCTCTCAGAGGTCGCAGACAAGCCTACATACGTCATTGTTACTTCATCTAGGTTAATTTTAGCGGAAAATTTGAACTTTTGTTTACTTAAACTTTATATTGGAAAACATTGATCTTGCATAATACTATCTACGTAAACTCATAAGCGTTCACAACAACCATCTAAATCAAGATAATCAAATGAAATATATAGTCATAAATATAGAGTTGCCAAAATGACACCAATACAACGTCTGAAAGTAAATACGAAAGAAACGCTAGTGGAACATACTCCACTAGCTCATGCCTATGTCTACGCTAGAATAAGCTAGTAAGCATCCTCGAAAGCATGATGGCCTACCAAATCCGGATGAAAGCTCCACGTCCGGATAACTTCTGCGTCGACTCATAAGCTCTAACGTCCAGCTGCACCTGCACCTAAAAGTAGATAAATGTATGTAATTAGTACACACTTGTACTAAGTATGGGTATATGTAAGCACACACCACGGACATGCATGATTGATAAGAGCTCTCTCATAACGATATGAATTATGGAAAGTCAAGTCAGTGGACTTGCCAAAATCGGATTAGGAAAGTCATGCTAGGAGAGTAACATGAATCATCATACGTATCATATTGCACACAACACATAACATATTGCATATAGCACATAACATTTTGCATATAGCATATATCATATTTTATTTCATTCGTTCATAGGCAATGAGACCTTGGAATCATGGACTTAACATTAGGACTTCCCAAAATGAGGGCTAAACATATGGGACCTCAACTAGGGAGCCTTCTTTAGCAAACACATAGTCTGCTTCATTCATTCATACATACTTCATTTCATTTCATTCATACGCTAGTGTAAACACCATCTATACCTAGGATGTAGTTTAAGACTATCATTGGGTTCACTGTGCAATGACTAAGAATGACCTAATGTCATTACATAAGTCTAGTTCACCTCTTGATTATCCTAACCTAACACCTTTGGTATCGTTCATTTCATTGTGTGCATTATATGAGGCTGGCCTCATTCTTTCTTTGGGAACTTTAACTTTAATCGACATAGATCATGTGAGCTCCATGAAATCATATGTCTACCCCACACCGAAAAGAGGTGGAATCACCGGCCAATGTGAAACCAAAACATGCTAGCGTATATAGGGAATTGAACCCTGCTAGATCCCTATGTTGGCTGCATAGGTTCAAAGACTAGGAGATATAAGGATACCCATACCCGTCTGGACGGACATTCTCATCTCATGAGAATACACGAACCTCTGCCATCCCGAAAGAAGGAATCGCCACTCATTAGCCTATCGGTGCTCAGTATAAAGTTCCATTACATTCATCTCATACATCATAGAAGCTGGCTTCTAGCATGAGGACATCATTACTCATTAGATGATTTCTCATGTCATCATTAGTATTAAGTAAGCATTAACTATAATACTTTCATTAGAGTGTTCATAGAGACTGGTATCTTCATTAACTTTACACTCTCATAGGTGAGTACGTTTTGGTAACATTTACTTAGGCTCATTTGAGATTGCTCTCATGTTTCACATTAGCCTCTTATCATGTTGTCACCACATTCATTAGTCTTAGCACATTTGCCCTTCATAATTACTCACCCCTTTTTACGTGAATGTTCATTTCATCATATGCCAATGCACTTGGCCTTTTAGTGTGTTTCACACTCTTACTTAACCCTTCTGGGCTCTCGTCATTCATCACATAACATCTTAGGTTCACTTTCTTTATAAACGTATGCTGGGCTTATGAGTCCACACACACAAGCCATGAGGCTTCATTCACAGTTCATTTAAGTGATTTATATTGCCTAAGATTATGTGGTACAAGACTTATGGATCTTATAAGTATGCCAAGGTCTCAATTTGATTCCTATAGGCAGCATTCATTAAATATTTAATCACGTAAGACTTATGTGTCAATACGGAATTGGGCAAGGGAATCCGATTTAGAATCCCTTGAGCAACACTTAATCTTATATTAAACTTGATAATTGCATTTTTCAGATTTGGGGGACCCTAGTTCGATCCCCATCACTCCCATAATATTTCCTTTCTTTTCCTCCTCTCCTTCTCGTTTAAGGCTAGGAGGTTGTGGGATCAATCCCCCACAGGCTCATTCTTTTTCTCTTAATTTATCTCTTAACTTTCTCACTTATCCAAGAGGTTGTGGGTTCAATCCCCACTCACCACATTTATTTTTCCTCCTTTATTTTTCTCCTAACTCTCTCATCTATTCAAGAGGTTGTGGGTTCAATCCCCACTCACCACATCTATTTTTCCTCCTTTATTTTTCTCCTAACTCTCTCATCTATTCAAGAGATTGTGGGTTCAATCCCCACTCACCACATCTATTTTTTCTCCTTTATTTTTCTCCTAACTCTCTCATCTGCCAAGAGGTTGTGGGTTCGAATCCCCACAGCCTCACCTTATTTTCATTTACATTTTGTTCTTACCTTCTCATTCTGCCAAGAGGTTGTGGGTTCGAATCCCACATACATCATTTTTATTATTTCTTTATTTCATTCTTCTCCTCTCTCCTTCATCTGTCCAAGAGGTTGTGGGTTCAAACCCCACATGCCTCACTTTATTTTCTTTCATTTTCCCCCTAACTTTTCACTTGAGCTTTACCCCATTTCGAATCCCCCTTACAACATATTATTATTTAATTTTTTATGACATGTATATGGTGAGGTCTTGGGTTCAATCCCCACTGACCTCAAGCATTTAAAAAAATATTTTAGAACATGAATGTTTTTACAGTAAGCTGCCCAAAAACAAATTTCCAGAATGCTGGAAATTTGTTCACCCTCTTTGCATTCCATTTTCTCAACTTCTATATGTTGGATTTAGGATAAATTTTAGTGTAACATCTAGTGCATCTTTAGGTGAGTTTTCATGGTTATTTTCGAGAATTTAATCACCTTTTTGCAGTCCATTTTCTCACCCTCTTTCACGTTAAACATCAAGACATTTCGAGTAGTTTTTAGGGAGATCTTTAGGTGAATTTTCAAGGTTACTTTAAATCAAGAATTATCATTCGATTCAGAAACTTTGAACTCATATGAACATCACGTTTTTAACATATTCATATACATAAAATACAACATTTTAACATGTAAAAATCCAGGCTTCAAACCATGGCTAACTCACGGCACACACATGCACAATCAAGTTAACGTAATTCACTTTTTCGGAACACATCTTTCATTTCTCACATAATTTCCGAATACACATTCAAACACGTAATCACAACCAGCCCTAAAATCATCTACCAGAAGTCATACCAACGCATACTTTAAATCTTTCAAAGGATCTAATGACAGGGGCATGCAACGGGGACAACCTTAGTTTTTTTTACTGGAATTAAGCTGAACTTTGGGGTCTCTTGGGAAAGGGACCAAGAGGGAAGAAAACCCATACCTTAATATCATTCAACACTTGTTTCAATGCTGCCAATTCCCACGATACCACTGCCTCACCACCGAAATCCCAAACACAATCCGTCGAGAAGAATGTTGTTGTTTTCGTTTTTAGCTTAGCTTTTCGTTTGAGTTTTTGTGTGTAAGTTCTTCAAGAGTGAAGAACTATTATTTTCAGTTCTTTTACTCATAAAAAACGTGAGAATGAGAGTGAGAGACGTGAGAATGAGAGGATTAGGATTAAGAGAGTTAGGTGGAGACTTGGTCAAACTAGGACTCCTCATTAATTTTTTTTAATTTTATTATTAAAAATCTGATTTTCCTTTACTTAAATCAGAAAATTAGATATTAATTAATTTAACTAATTCACTAAATACTAATGAAATCAATTTAATCATTGCTTCCACCAAGGCTCGAACCCGGGTGGAGCTAGATTTCGTTTAAAGGGTCAAATTCGGCCACCTCTACCCAAATTGCCCCTAAACCATATTAATTAATTCATTAATTAATTATTTGGGGTAATTACGATACTACCCTTAGCTTGGAAAAGACCATTTTACCCCTAGACCCTCCAAACTTAAGATTACCCCTTTTTAAGTCCGGTTAAGACTCATCCGGGTAAATCTTCATATTCGGTTGCCCTACATGGTTGGTTCTCACCTTACCTAGCTCAACTAACTCAACAAGTTGGTCGGCTTGGCTAGTGCATAGGTTCTGAGGTCTGGTTCTACACGCAACAAGCCGTGTGAACCCGGTCTAATCCATGCATTCTAGGTACGTTTAAGCAGTACTTCGCATAGTTATTTTCGGGTTGTTACATTATCCCCCCCTTAGGAACATTCTTCCCCGAATGACATTACTCTTTACTAGCAATAAGTAAGTCATCTATAGAACGTATGCATACCTAGGTAATTCAATACTCCTCATTGGTGAATATCTGATTCACATATTAACATGATGGTGCACATCCTTGAAACCTACTAGTAGCTTCACATTAATAGACTAAGGAACTCTTTTCTAAAATAGTCTCATCAAAGCATACAACATAAGTAAAAATATAAGTCATACAAATCAGCAACCAACATGATGACTCAAACATATTAACCTCATACTAGTGCATAAACACCATACACAGTCAAATACATGAAAGACTAATTAAGGCTACGCACCCGAGACTTCACCAGAAGTGCCTTCCCCTGCACCCCTAGACTTGAGTGCAAAGAATCGTTGTCTCCTTGGAACCTTATCACTTGGACCATTAGGCTGAACTCTCTCCTTCCCTTGTTCTTGACTTCTCCTATTCGGACAATCCTTCACCATGTGATCCGATTTGCCACAACTGTAACAAGTGTTAGAGCCCATCATACACTCTCCTCCATGCAGTTTGCCACACTTCCTGCAAGGTGGCCTTTCTGAGGTGTATCTACTTCATTGTTTCTCTTAACTCTGGACTCCGAATTCCTATCATAGCGACCCTTGGATGAACTTGACTCCCCTTGGTGGGAGAGTCCCTTCGTAAACCTAGGCTTATCCCTGATTTTAGTACTACTCTTCCTTGAAAAATTCTCCTCAGCTTGCCTTGACTTGTTCCCTGCCCTAGTGTGCTTCCTCTTCCTGCTTTCCTCCACTTGCTGGACATGGACCATAAGCCTTGAAAGGTCCATGCTGTCATGCAGCATAGCTGCCCTACACTCCTCCTTGAGATCCTCAGCAATCCCTGTCAAGAATCTACTCATCTCGTCTCTGCTGTTAGACACAAGAGAAGTGGCATACCTGGAAAGTTTTATGAACTTCAGGGAGTAATCCCTAACTGACATCGAGCCCTGCTTAAGGTTGATGAATTCCTCAAACTTAGCCTCCTTCATTTCTCTGGGAAAGAACCGCTCTAGAAAAGCCGTCTTGAAAAGATCCCAAGTCATAGGAACTCTTACTAAGGCCCTGCTATCCTGCCATATCTTATACCAGGATTGAGCTACATCCTTCAGCTGGTAGGATGCCAGCTCAGCCTTCTCCACCTCAGTCAAACCCATTGCACACAGTATCTTGTGGATCTCATCCACAAACTCCTAGGGATCCTCCGCAGTCTTAGATCTAGTGTAAATGGGAGGATTCATCCTCGTGAAGTCCTTAACCTGCTAGCCATGGTACTGGCAGGTGGGTTCTGTCTGGGAACACCTCGTTGCTCCGCCAGGGCTGTCATAGCCTGAGCTTGTAAAGTGATGGCTTGGGCCATCTGTGCCAGGGCTGTCCTCACTTCTCCATCTGTCAATCCAGCTGGGTTAACAGGCATCTCCATTGCAGCAGCTGGGGCCTGGGGTGGAACTTGGTTGCCCCCAGCAGCTGCTCCTCCTCTTCCCCGACCAGCGTTTTTCCTTGTGTTCATTTTCTGAAGATAAGAATTGATGTTAGATACACTCATAACACCAAGAAATCAGACATTAGAGAAGGCACGATAAGATCAGAGGGAATTTTTCCTACGCATCATGCAGTCTCTAATTCAGGATAGTGGTGCACTTCACTACCATGACTTAGAAACTACTCGATGTAGTTGATGTGAACTTATTATCCTCGGAATTTAACCTAGTTCTCTGATACCAACTTTGTCACGACCAGAATCTAGACCCCAGATGACACCGGCGGTCGTTGACCTCTCAGAAGTCACAGACAAGCCTATATACGTCATTGTTACTTCATCTAGGTTAAATTTAGCGGAAAATTTGAACTGTTGTTTACTTAAACTTTATATTGGAAAACATTGATCTAGCATAATACTATCTACGTAAACTCATAAGCGTTCACAACAACCATCTAAATTAAGATAATCAAATGAAATATATAGTCATAAATAAAGAGTTGCCAAAATGGCACCAATACAACGTCTGAAAGTAAATACGAAAGAAACGCTAGTGGAACATACTCCACTAGCTCATGCCTACGTCTACGCTAGAATAAGCCAGTAAGCATCCTCGAAAGCATGAGGGCCTACCAAATTCGGATGAAAGCTCCACGTCCGGATAACTTCTGCGTCGACTCGTAAGCTCTAATGTCTAGCTGCACCTGCACCTAAAAGTAGATAAATGTATGGAATTAGTACACACTTGTACTAAGTATGGGTATATGTAAGCACACACCACGGACATGCATGATTAATAAGATCTCTCTCATAACGATATGAATTATGGAAAGTCAAGTCAGTGGACTTGCAAAAATCGGATTAGGAAAGTCATGCTATGAGAGTAACATGCATCATCATACGTATCATATTGCACACAGCACATAACATATTGCATATAGCATATAACATTTTACATATAGCACATATCATATTTCATTTCATTCGTTCATAGGTCATGAGACCTTGGAATCATGGACTTAACATTAGGACTTTCCAAAATGAGGGCTCAACATATGGGACCTCAACTAGGGAGCCTTCTTTAGCAAACACAGAGTCTTCTTCATTCATTCATAGGTACTTCATTTCATTTCATTCATACGCTAGTGTAAACACCAGCTGTACCTAGGATGTAGTTTAAGACTCTCATTGGTTCACTGTGTAATGACTAAGAATGACCAAATGTCATTAGATAAGTCTAGTTCACCTCTTCATTATCCTAACCTAACACCTTTGGTATCGTTCATTTCATTGTGTGCATTATATGAGGCTGGCCTCATTCTTTCTTTGGGAACTTTAAATTTAACCGACATAGATCATGTGAGCTCCATGAAATCCTGTGTCTACCCCACACCAAAAAGAGGTGGAATCATAGGCCAATGTGAAACCAAAACATGCTAGCGTATATAGGGAATTGAACCCTGCTAGATCCCTATGTTGGCTGCATAGGTTCAAAGACTAGGAGATATAAGGATACCCATACCCGTCTGGACGGACAGTCTCATCTCATGAGAATACACGAACCTCTGCCTTCCCGAAAGAAGGAATCACCACTCATAGCTAGCCTATCGGTGCTCAGTATAAAGTTCCATTACATTCATCTCATACATCATAGAAGCTGGCTTCTAGCATGAGGACATCATTACTCATTAGATGATTTCTCATGTCATCATTAGTATTAAGTATGCATTAACTTTAATACTTTCATTAGAGTGTTCATAGAGACTGGTCTCTTCATTAACTTTACACTCTCATAGGTGAGTACGTTTTGGTAACATTTACTTAGGCTCATTTGAGATTGCTCTCATGTTTCACATTAGCCTCTTATCATGTTGTCACCACATTCATTAGTCTTAGCACATTTGCCCTTCATAATTACTCACCCCTTTTTACGTGAATGTTCATTTCATCATATGTCAATGCACTTGGCCTTTTAGTGTGTTTCACACTATTACTTAACCCTTCTGGGGTCTCATCATTCATCACATAATATCTTAGGTTCACTTTCTTTATAAACGTATGTTGGGCTTATGAGTCCACACACACAAGCCATGAGGCTTCATTCATAGTTAGTTTAAGTGATTTATATTGCCCAAGATTATGTGGTACAAGACTTATGCATCTTATAAGTATGCCAAGGTCTCAATTTGATTCCTATAGGCAGCATTCATTAAATATTTAATCACGTAAGACTTATGTGTCAATACGGAATTGGGCTAGGGAATCCGATTTTGAATCCCTTGAGCAACACTTAATTTTATATTAAACTTGATAATTGCATTTTTCAGATTTGGGGGACCCTAGTTCGATCCCCATCACTCCCATAATATTTCCTTTCTTTTCCTCCTCTCTTTCTCGTTTAAGGCAAGGAGGTTGTGGGATCAATCCCCCACAAGCTCATTCTTTTTCTCTTAATTTATCTCTTAACTTTCTCACCTATCCAAGAGGTTGTGGGTTCAATCCCCACTCACCACATTTATTTTTCCTCCTTTATTTTTCTCCTAACTCTCTCATCTATTCAAGAGGTTGTGGGTTCAATCCCCACTCACCAAATCTATTTTTCCTCCTTTATTTTTCTCCTAACTCTCTCATCTATTCAAGAGATTGTGGGTTCAATCCCCACTCACCACATCTATTTTTTCTCCTTTATTTTTCTCCTAACTCTCTCATCTGCCAAGAGGTTGTGGGTTCGAATCCCCACAGCCTCACATTATTTTCATTTACATTTTCTCCTTACCTTCTCATTCTGCCAAGAGGTTGTGGGTTCGAATCCCACATACCTCATTTTTATTATTTGTTTATTTCATTCTTCTCCTCTCTCCTTCATCCGTCCAAGAGGTTGTGGGTTCGAACCCCACACGGCTCACTTCATTTTCTTTCATTTCCCCCCTAACTTTTCACTTGAGCTTTACCCCATTTCGAATCCCCCTTACAACATTTTAATATTTAATTTTTTATGAAATGTATATGGTGAGTTCTTGGATTCAATACCCACTGACCTCAAGCATTTAAAAAATTATTTTATAACATGATTTTTTTTTACAGTAAGCTGCCCAAAAACAAATTTCCAGAATGCTGGATATTTGTTCACCCTCTTTGCATTCCATTTTCGCAACTTTTAGATGTTAGATTTAGAATAAATTTTCGTGTAACATCTAGTGCATCTTTAGGTGAGTTTTCATGGTTATTTTCGAGAATTTAATCACCTTTTTGCAGTCCATTTTCTCACCCTCTTTCACGTTAAACATCAAGACATTTCGAGTAGTTTTTAGGGAGATCTTTAGGTGAATTTTCAAGGTTACTTTCAATCAAGAATTATCATTCGATTTTAAAACTTTGAACTCATATGAACATCACGTTTTTAACATATTCATATACGTAAAATACAACATTTTAACATGTAAAAATCCAGGCTTCAAACCATGGCTAACTCACGGCACACACATGCACAATCAAGTTAACGTAATTCACTTTTCAAAACACATCTTTCATTTCTCACATAATTTCCGAATACACATTCAAACATGTAATCACAACCATCCCTCAAAAATCATCTACCAGAAGTCATACCAACACATACTTTAAATCTTTCAAAGGATTTAATGACAGGGGCATGCAACGAGGACATTCTTAGTTTTTTTTTACTGGAATTAAGCTGAACTTAGGGGTTTCTTGGGAAAGGGACCTCGAGGGAAGAAAACACATACCTTAATGTCATTCAACACTTGTTTCAATGCTGCCAATTCCCACGACACCACTACCTCACCACCAAAATCCCTAACACAATCCGTCGAGAAGAATGTTGTTGATTTTCATTTTTAGCTTAGCTTTTCGTTTGAGTTTTTGTGTGTAAGTTCTTCAAGAGTGAAGAACTATTATTTTCAGTTCTTTTACTCATAAAAAACGTGAGAATGAGAGTGAGAGACGTGAGAATGAGAGGATTACGATTAGGAGTGTTAGGTGGAGACTTAGTCAAACTAGGACTCCTCATTAATTTTTTTTAATTTTATTATTAAAAAATCTGATTTTTCCTTTACTTAAATCAGAAATTTAGATATTAATTAATTTAACTAATTCACTAAATACTAATTAAATCAATTTAATCATTGCTTCCACCAAAGCTCGAACCCGGGTGGAGCTATATTTCGCTTAAAGGGTCAAATTCGGTCACCTCTACCCAAATTGCCCCTTAACCATATTAATTAATTAATTAATTAATTATTTGGGGTAATTACGATACTACCCTTAGCTTGGAAAAGACCATTTTACCCCTAGACCTTCCAAACTTAAGATTACCCCTTTTTAAGTCCGGTTAAGACTCATCCGGGTAAATTTTCATATTCGGTTTCCCTACATGGTTGGTTCTCACCTTGCCTAGATCAACTAACTCACCAAGTTGGTCGACTTGGCTATTGCATAGGTTCTGAGGTCTGGTTCTACGAGCAACAAGTCGTGTGAACCCGGTCTAATCCATGCATTCTAGGTACGTTTAAGCATTACTTCGCATAGTTATTTTTGGGTTGTTACACTTTCATTCTCCCCCTATAGTCGTAATACTCGGTTTGTCTCCACTTTGATTCAAAAGGTAACTGAAAATTCCCATCTGTCTCCGCTAACCATAACCGTAACCACTTGTCATTTTGATTACTTCATCAATAAAGCTTTTTATTTCAAAATAGCGATACACTCTAAAAATTAAGGGAGAAGCTTTCATTCTAGAAGTAGTAACTTCTTTCCTCCCTCGGGGTGAGAAGTTTCCTTCCTTATTCTAAAATGCTTAAGGGCTTCTTATCATTCTAGTTGGGTTGACCCAGAAGTACAGTAAGAATGAATGGAACTACAACAAATTATTATTTTCCAAGTGTGAACTGCAGACGACTAACTTTGGAAGCGGACCAAGAACCTATTTCCATTATTTCGGGTTCTTATTGAGCATAGAGAAATCAAGGTTGTTGATAAAGTCAACAAAGTTTTCATGGTTTTCTATCTTTGCGTAGTCTCAGTCCATAGTGGAAGGCTCCGCACCTGAGCATCATTAGAATCAATGAAGTGTAAGGTGTACGTGAAGAAAATAGAAGTCAAACCTTACATAAGTATTAGCCTAATCTATATCCACAGCTAGCGCAACTCTGTATTGATGCCTCACCACTACTTTCATTTTTCAATTAATTAACGGCTAAGCGATTTCATAAACAGGGCTGTCCTAAAACAGCTAACCTTACTTTGTAAAATCAGCCTCCATTTTTTTTTTATAGTTTTCTAGTTCGACGAAGTGACTTTTTAACATCAACCTACTTTTTTTTCTTACTATAGCATAGTGCTTTGCCACTTCAAATGGGTGTTTCGCCCCTCTATTTTTGAATTCGAAATAGCGGGGTCTTACTTATTCAGAGGGGATGAAAGAAAGATAAAGGTACCAAGCAGTCTTATGATTGGAGAAATCTAAAGGGTGTGGTTGGTATTTCACAAGGTCGGTGGGGAAACCCATAGGAAAAGGGGATGACCCACCGAATTCACATCAGAAATTGCCAACATGAACACAAACGTAATCATGAATTGCATATGGAAAGAAAATATTCTCGAAGTTGAGGTATATGAAGAATAGATTATTGGTCCTTTTCGTCTAGTGGTTAGTACATCGTCGATTCATGTCGAAGACATGGGTTCGATTTCCGTAAGGGATAAGTACTCATTCCTGACCTCTTTCGGTTAGCTGAGTGACCGCTCCCTATCGATTGGAAAAGATGATCTGGAAGCTTTCTATCTCCCAGCAAGCAAAATGAGATCACCAATAATGAACTTCCTTTAATTTGTAACCTTAGCCTTAGAGTTCCTTTCATAGATTCTCTAACCTCCGACAAACAAAATATCCATGCATACGTTCTTTATCTCTTTCCCTCAGCCATACATCCTTTTTTTGCTTTTGGCTGAGTGGAGGAGAAGAAAAAATGCATGTATGGATATTTTGTCTACTAGAGGTTCGAGAATATATGAAAGGACATATAAGGCTAAGGTTACAAAGTAAAGGAAGTCCATTACTCAGAGAAGTGGTGATCTCGTCTTGCGTGTAGGGAGAGAGGAAGCTTCTAAACCATCTTTTCTAGACAGATACCGATAGATCACTCAGCAATGAACACTAACTTTATTCCATTACAATGTACATGCAATAATATTTTTACAGGTGAAGATTTGTTTGTATTTTAGATTTAACAAATCAAACAAAAATTAAATGTAAAGTAATAAATGTTGTTAATCAAAATAAGCGTATAACAAGAAAAGGAGTTAAAATGAGTAAGCATAACAAACTAACCTCATAAGAAGATCCAAAATAAACTTGTATCTCATATCACTTTTTCTAACGATTAAATTGAGTGGACCTTAAAATTCTATAAAAATATATGATATACAACCTAATAACTACACAAAAAACAATACTTAATAAACTAAATCTAGTAAGCATTATAGTGATAAGATTTCACATGAACTTCAAATTTAAATAGTGCTAATTCTCTCCATTTTTAGTCTATAATCACATATACCATTGATAATTAATATTCTTAAGCATTATCAATTCAACTTCTTAAATTCAATGAACCTTAACATAAATTAATAGGCAAATACACTAAGATAAATTAAAAAAAGTTAAGACATGCTATCATAGATCTAAGATTAATCAACTGAAAAATTTCCCAAATTAAAAAGATTATTTGAATTTAAAAGTGAGAAAAAAGAAATGTACCATTTTTTTCAAGAAACTTGACATCAACACCTCTAAAAATCCTGAATTAAAAAAGACTGAGAACCCTAATTTCAAGTTATTGAGGTGCGAAAGTCTTTTTGTCTATGTTCTCCGATGGTTTGCATATGAGGGAAAGGAGAAGAAGAGCGGTGTTATGGTTTCACTGGAGCAGGGAGGAAGATATTCACAGAGCAACGACTTGTGAGAGGATATGGAGGGAGTGGGGCGGCTCTTCTTCAACAGAGGATTAAGATGAAAAGAAATTTATGTTTTGAATGAATATAATAGGAAAGGGTAGAAGATATGTTGATCAAGATAAGATGGACGTCTAGGATTAAAAGTTGGGGTTTAAATTTATATTGATCTAAATAGATCAATTAGGTTAGAGTTGCACAAAATTGGATAGAAATAACTAGGACATAAATAAGTTGGAGGAAAATAGATTATTATCTAATTAACAAAATACTACACACACTAAAAATAAGAGAATGATAGTAACTTTTCATATAAAATAAATACACATCATTGTATTATACATATTATATATTAAATCAATATGTAAAATTTGGATGTGTGAAATCTTTATTTCAAATTAAGAACCGATAAAAGCAAATAGCATAAAATGAATAATATTATCAACAACAACAACAACAACAACAACAATAACAAAAATACTAATAATAATAATAATAATAATAATAATAATAATAATAATAATAATAATAATTTTGTAGATGATGAATACAAAGTTATCATTACCAAAAATGGGTGTGATGGAACTCATCTTATCCTACCAAGACAAGTTTTTCTAAAACTCAAAACATGATGATAGAAATGTGGGAAATTAAAATATCAATAACATAAATGTGAATAACTTAGTAAAACACCTAAATATCTCCAAAACCTTGTCGTCACGTGAACAAACTACTAATGTATTATAATTGATTTGAAAGAAATTACAAGTCTAAAATATCATTTTTTCTAGAATAAAACAAGAACATAATAAAGGAGCAAGAGGGAATTCTAGGATGATAAGAATATACCTCTCAAATCTCCATAGTAAAGCCTCAGACAAGATATGGAGGAAGTATAATCATGCAGATTCAAGCTCGTAACCAACACAAATATAGAAGCAATGGGTGAGTACCAAACAATATTATACACAACTAACTCAAACTAAAGCATTAATGAACACTAGTACGCCAACCACTCAATCTGAACCTCCTTAAATACAACCTGCAACAAACAATTGCACAACCTAAACAGTTCTCACTCCACATAAAAAAGAACATACAGAATATATCCATTTGGACCACAACTCGAATAGCTTATCATAACACTGTTCCACAATCAAGATTCTCTACAACATATAAATATATAGTCAATAGTTATAATCAATGATCTGCGATGAAATGAGGTTCAATGACATATAGATTGATGTATGTTGTCCTAACAATACACACACATTCTGTCTCAGTCTGGGAAACATGAGGGACTTCCTAGTCCATGCATCTTCCATGGGCATATTTTTGTATCTGTAACACCTCATAACTAGAAAGAACCAGAAAGAAATTTAAAAGGTGGAAATAGTCATTTTAGGAAAGAATGAAAAATCTGGATATTTGTTACATTAAAATCTGGATATTTGTTACGTTATGTTAAGTTTGGGTTTTGGTCAACTTAATGAAAAATCTGGATATTTGTTAAGTTATGTTAAGTTTGGGTTTTGGTCATTTTCAAACAACCATAATCCCTAGATCAGGATCAGTTAGGTGTGTTTCTAAATATCATAGGAAATATCTTGGAATAATATTTCCAACGCCGCCGATTTTGCGTGATTTCGAGTTCGTATGAGTGAGTTATGTCCATTGGAAGTTGGGTTGTTCGAATAAGGAAAGTCCAATCCAAATTTTTGAAGGGTAGTTTGATTTTTTCCATACCCCATGACTTAATTTCGTTTTGTGGTAATTAATTAGGGTCTAAACTGGTAGGATTCAGTTTACGCTTTTGAAAACTAAATTAGGGTTTAGAAATAAGAGGAGAAAAGAGGAGAAAGAGCAAGAATTGTCATGATCTTCAAGAATTACCAATGGATTTCGTCAAAGAGTGATCCCTATGAGGTATGTGAGATCGTATACTGTTGGGTTAGTTCTCCCACGCACCAAATATGTTTAATTCAGCGTATTTTCATCCAAAAAAGATTTATAATTACATGTTCTTGAGTTGTATTCTTGAATAAGTTTTGTTCTTGAAGTTGGAATGAGATTGAGGAGTTCTTGAGAATTTAATGTTGATTATTAGAGTTGCTTTGGTTAGATTTTTGTGCATATGCTTTGGGTAAATGAATCTAAAGAGATATTGGGGAAAAGAATTGTAACTAATCGAATTAAGGTACCAGAATCTGCGCCATAGGGGCTGGGGCAGTGCGCCTACACTGCGCACGAAATAATCCCCAGAATATTAGAGCTGGCGCGGTGCGCCAGGGACGCGCCCGGATCGTCGTTTTCCACCCATTTTTGTTCGTTCAGCCCATTTAGTCATCCTAAAGTAATAACACTTCCTATTGATTCTAAATACTCTAAATGACTTTTAAACACCTAAAAATCATCCACAAACATGAATCATAATCTTGAATCCATAAATTCAAGTTCAAGGAAAATTATGAGCCAAGTTTAGGAAGTTCTTAGAGTCCTTTCAAGAAATATTTTTGCAACTTCCAAAAAAATATAACTTTCTTGATTGCAAGCATGTTGCTACTCCTTTTGATTCAAGTGTTCACTTATTTCTCATTGAAAGTGTAAATGATGCAACAAATCATAAGGAATACGCTAGCATAATCGGAAGTTTGAAATATATGACTGATTGCACTAGGCCTCATATTGCATATGCAGTAGGAGTACTTGGCAGGTTTACAAGCAAGTCGGGTAATGAACATTTGTATGTCGTAACAAGAGTTATGAGATATTTAATTGGAACAAAAAATTATGGTTTGTTCTATTAAAAATATTTTGTTGTACTTGAAGGATTTTGTGATGCAGATTGGAACACTTTATTAAGTGATTCCTTTTCTACCATTGGTTATGTCTTTACTTTAAGTGGTGGTGATATTTGTTGGAGATCAAAAGAGTAAACTATAATGTCTAACTCTACCATGAGGCTGAACTAATTGCTTTAGATTCAGCTAGTGAGGATGTGAATTGGTTGAGAGACTTATTATTTCAAATTCCTTATTTTGAAAAATAAATACCTCCTAGTTTAATTCATTGTGATAGGAAATGAAAATCCTTGTGCCAGGGAAGAAAATCCTATTCTTCCTCGGATGGTACCGTTGTCTCTGCCAAAGGGCTTCCCTTAGAAGACCTATTATACCACTTCTCGGAATAGAAGACAAGAAGGGGGTTTGACATCACTCGTGACACAAGAAGGTCAGCTCACCAAAGGGAGACGCTTGCTTCGGTAGGAGTCAAAAAGAAAAGGCTCAAGAAGGAACTGCACTCGAAGAATGGAAAGGCAGGCTGCGAAGGCTCTAATACTATTATTCTCGAAGCAACGATGGCAAGGCCAGAAGAGAAAGTTTATGACTATAATGTGGGTTTAGGATATGCTAGCTATCTCACTATCGGTAACGGAAGGGATTTCTCAAGTCTTTCTTTCGACGTTGCACAAAAGTCATTACTTTACGTTCAGCTAGCACTAAAAAGGCTACTCCTAGTAGAAGTAGTAGAATTATTCCAAGTATTTCAGCTTGAACAACTATGTAAAAAAAAAAATTCTATTCACTCATGATCTGGCCTGGTCGACCCAATCATGATATTGAAGGAGGGGATAGTTTCTCAAAAAAGTTCTTGCAACTACGAAAACCACAACACAAGCACTCTTTTTCCATTCATTTTATCTAAGAAAAAGAATTTAGCATAGACCACAACCCCCCCCCCCCCATATTTTCATTTCTTAATCTAAATGAAACCAAATGGGCGAGTCTTTATTATTTATTACGGCCTTAAACTCAATGAGAGTGGGGATTCGCTCCTCTTCGGGCAACTCTTCCACGTCTGCAAGATACCTGGCGACGTCTACGAATTTCTCGAGCGTGAGCTCGCCCTGCGCTCTTGCTTGAAGGACAACAAGCTCTTTTGCATACCCACGCGGCCTTCTCTTCACTCTCCCGATGCAATTGGGCTATTTCCGCAGGAGAAAGGCCTACTGGAATTTCGTTGAGGTCTGGAAGCACAGGTGCAGGATCCGTGCAAAAGGATAGCACTGCTGCGATTGGTAAAGTTCAAAATCATTATTACAACGGTAAATCCAGACCTATAAGGAGGAAACACAGTAATGTAAGATCGTATTTGACAAATGATATACCATTAATGTTGATTTTGTCAAATCTTGTGATAATCTTGCAGATCCTCTTACTAAGGCCTTAACGAGAGAAAAGGCATGAATCACATCGAGGGGATGGGGTTTAAGCCTACAAATCCTTGAGTAATATATCAGAAAACCCAATCTGGGGACTAGAGATCATATAACCAGGTTCAAAGGGAAAAACTAATCATATGATGACTTGTTGTGAAAAATGCACTATTTTTATTCCCTCCTCGTGATGTGAGTACATTGTTTCCTATAGTTTGTGAAGGTTGAGTTGATAAAACTCTTAATAAATATATGTAGCTCGTATGGGTAGAGTTAAAAGCTTAAAGGAACACTCTCGACAGATTTCACCTATGTGATGTGTGGAAGTAGGTCACTTCCTTTGAGAATTGGGCTTATTCTCAAATGCACTCATGAAATCAGGATAACACATGGCCATAACGTGTTGGATTTAAAGCTCATGTCAACACCTTAATTATTATGTGTGGACAGTGATATTTTATTTCCCTTAAGCAGTCATAGTTCAAGTCTGAGACCACTACGACTCTAGAGTAAAAGTTACTGTTGCACTAAAGTGAAGATTCAATGTTGAGGACACCTTTATGATGCATAGTAGTCTTTCTTCAACTGATGGACTCTCTTATCTTATTTTAATATGAGTGGGGGATTGTTAGTGTGGAACATTTTAATATTATTAAAAAATGTTGCATTGCCACATTGACCGTTGTCATTACTTCCTCTATTCATGGTTGCTTTAGGATATTTTGTTGACTTTCATTTGTGGGGAGTAATGGTTGTTGGCCGTTGGTGGAACTTAGTGATGCTTTACTCCAATTGGAGTTATTGTTTGTAATGTTAACATTTACAATATCTCTTAGCCGTTGGTGTCCTTTGCCATTACTTCTCCATTATTCTTCCTCCATTATACCTTGTAATATATGTAACTCCTAAAGCCATTATCTTCACTATTTATTACACCATTTATCTTCCTCTTCATTGCTAGGAAGACTTTTTCTAGTATAAATAGTTGTGGTCTTCGTTAGGTTTGTGACATAGACAACACACAAGAAAAATAAAGAGCGAAAGAGTTAATCAAAAAGGAGAATTCTATTAGTTGAAGGGAGGTGTTCTTATTTGTGGAGCTTTAGACTCTACTCTTGTCCAGAGTTGTTGAGTTATACTTTGTGAAGGTTGTTGTATCCTGGAGGGCACAAGTCAAAAAGGACTATTGCTGGACCGGTGAAAATATTTGCTGCAGTGAGCTTGAATCTCCTTAAAGAGAGCGAGATATCCACGCCTCTACCTGAAGTGATTTTATTTCTTAATTTCAGTTTCAGTTGTAATCTTGTATTTTTTGTTATCTTGTAAGTTTTCACTAACACCTTTTACCATATATTCTTTACCAGACCCATAAGGGATGCATGTTAAACCCATGTAAGCTGCATAGGGCAATGATCATGTATAAGAGATGACTCACATATACTCCTACCATTACAAAAGAATCTCAAATATACCCTTCATCAAATGGATGTGAAAAAAATAATTCTAAATTTATTTTTTTAATTACGATTTTTAATAATGCAATATTACTGATGTCCAGTTGACACACATATATATATACCTTTAAAATACACTACTAAGTAGTGCAGGGGGTAAAATGTCCTTTCCAAAGTTCGGTATTATTATAATAATTTTGGTCAAAGTTCAGATATATTTCAGAGTTTTTACCCTAATTAATTACATGTACTCTTCTCTTGTAATAGTTGTCTTCAATTGCTTCAGCACAACAAAGCTATACACAGGTTTTATTCTAAAGTTCAACAACAAGGTTGTCTCAATTGAGCTAAAAACTACACATTGTTCATGAAACCAATTATGTGAAATAAAACTAGCATCAACTATACACTGAAGGATTCAACTAAAATTGTAGAATAAAGCTAATACTTTCTTGGTTAAAATTCATGAGCGGTACCTAAACTAATATTACTTTTAGTTCGCCGTAGTGACAAAACGTATGTTTTTTATTCTATATATTTTGTTTTTATTCTAAAAAGTGATGAAGACTTCTTATGGTTTCATTCATTTCTTTTATATGATTCTTAAAGAGAAAAAATAAAGTTATAGATAAATCAAAGTTATAGAACCCATATGGACGAGAGGAAAACTGAAGATACTAATTTTTTGGGTAGCTAATCATTTTCATTACCAAAAGTGAACATTACATAGTATATAAGAAGTTCAATTGTTGGACATAGCCCCCACAATTATCTTTGCTAATGATCGTTTAAACAAATGACAAGAAAGACACAATACTCAACACCTAACTACACCAATATCGACTAAATATTAGGTAGGATAAGAGTTGTAAATTTTTGGCCATGCTGCAAATCTATCTTGGTTTATGATGAATCTTATCATAGCACGAGGATCCTGCCTTTTGCTTTGAAATACTGAAGTACTCCTTTCCCTAAAGATATTATGCTGCAGTAGCCAACATCATTCGGTAGATCTCATCTTTCGGGGGTTCTTCCTTTAGCATGCAATTGATCAGCCCATAATCTTCTAACCATTAAGCAATGGCCATAGCGGTGACAATCCACTTCAGTAGTTACTTCATTGTTCAGTAGATACCTCAAATACAAATAACAAATGGCTTAAACATACAGGATACTAAAACATCTTGATCAGCACCTACATTTATAAGAATTCAGAATTACAGATTGAGACTTCTGCATAGCCACTTGGGATTACAAATATCCTCTAAAATTTTAGAGTCTAATTTCACCTGCATTTGAAAATAAAAGCAGCAACATCATTTCAACTACAAAGACTACTTCCCGCAACAGTTTTGATTCCTGAATTGCAAAAAGAGTCTTGTTGAATTCACAACTAAGTATTCACTGAAATTTCATTAGACTCAGCTAACATATATGCTCTATAATTACACAATTACACACTTAAACCTATATAGACTTGAACAAGTAGACACATGAGATACACAAATTTGTTCGAGTGTATCTTATGTGAACTGTCATGTAGGACCCCACTTTCATAAGGGGATGTCTCTGGGGTGTCAGATGTGATGAAAACAAAAATTAATTAGACACAACTACTAAAACAATTTTTAAAAAAATGGTTTCTTGCAATAGTAATGATTTCTAAGACAAGGATGTATCCATCTTGTTGAGCATGGTCTTGAATTGCAACTAGAGTCTTGTTATTTCATTACTCGGCAGTCGCAGAAAAGTCATTGCATACTGATCACCATGTGGAATAGATTGGATTCCATCTCAAACTTCAAAAATAATACAAGAACACAAAGATGATGTCTTGTTTTTGTAGTTGTCTGATAATGGGAAGTACTTAGCCTCATCATTTGCTGATCGCTCGGTTATTATATCATGGGCATAAGTTAGAATGATTCATTGTACATGTCAGTTTTGCTGAATGCCTCTCAAAGTGAGAGTCTTTCCATTATATAGAGAGAATAAATATTACAAATCCCTAAAGATCCGTCATTCCTATCCCTAAAGATCAGCTATTCTATCTCTACAAATCTGCTATTCAATCCCTCCAAATCCGCTATTCTATCACAATATTTATTGCTTTGATTCTACAACAAATCTATATGATCATGCTAATTTATATCACTATCTAATTACATTAATATATACAATTATTTAGATTTTCATCATGCGAACATCCCCCCTCAAATTGATGCCGGTATCAAGAAGCATCAATTTGCCTACTAGAAACTGATGGCATTGTCGTGCCATAGATTTTGTAAACACATCAGCTATTTGAAGATCACTGGACACATGTGGAAGAGTAATGACTCTTTTATCTACAGCTTCTCGTATATAATGACAATCTACTTCGATGTGTTTGGTCCTCTCATGAAAAACTGGATTAGTAGCAATCTGAATAGCACTTGTATTAACAGCATGGAGAGGAGTAGGATGAGATTGAAGAAATCCAATCTCAGCAAGTAATCCAAGAAGCCATACAACCTCAGATCAAGCAGTAGACATGGATCGATATTCAGCCTCTGTTGAAGATTTTGACACACGATCTTGCTTTTTACTCTTCCACGATATCAATGACTCTCCAAGAAATATGCACCAACCAGTGACTGAACGACGAGTATCAGGACATCCCGCCCAGTCAGAATCACTAAAAGCATTAAGACGAATAGTAGAACCACTTAGAAAGAACAATCCACGAGTAGATGTTCCTAGAAGATACCGAATGATGCAACAAACAGCCACCAAGTAGAGATGATGGGGAGCATAAATTAGCTAACTTGTTGCACTGCAAAAGAGATATCAGGCCGAGTAATAGTAAGGTAATTTAGACTCCCAAATAATTGTCGAAACATAGTTGGATCAGGAAGAAGATCGCCTTCCTCACGACGATACTTCACATTCAATTCCAATGGAGTATCTACAGAGGAGGAATCTTGAAGACCAGCCAAAGAAATCAGATCCTGAGTATATTTGTGTTGGTTTAGAAACACACCTGAAGCAACATTATGAAC
This sequence comes from Solanum sitiens, assembly GCA_016801875.1. NCBI lineage: Eukaryota > Viridiplantae > Streptophyta > Magnoliopsida > Solanales > Solanaceae > Solanum > Solanum sitiens. The sequence goes on from JABWTJ010000015.1 coordinate 1,247,407, forward strand.
TTCCAAACCCAAAAAATATGTAAGAGTACCAAGATCTTTCATATGAAAAGAATCTTTAAGCTGCTGTTGGAGGCTAGTAATTAGTGAAGAATCAGTTCCTGTGATGATAATGTCATCTACGTACACCAAAAGAAGTACACAACCTGTAGATGTTTTCCGAAGAAACAAAGACGAGTCATATTTGCTCTGCTCAAAAGAAAATTGTAGAAAAGTAGACCGGAACTTATCAAACCAAGCTCTTGGAGCTTGTTTTAATCCATACAAAGACCGCTTCAACTTGCACACATCTGATGTAGGTGATGAGAACAAACCAGGTGGAGGTTTCATATAAATCTCTTCTTTGAGATCACCATGGAGAAAAGCATTTTTGACATCCATTTGATAAAGAGACCATTTTTGTGAAGCAGCAACGGCAATAATAGTTCGCACCGTAGTCATTTTTGCTACTAGTGCAAAAGTATCCTCATAGTCCACCCCATACTCTTGTCTGTTACCAAGAACAACCAATCGAGCTTTGTACCGATCATGAGTTCCATCAAAATGAAGTTTAATTGAATAAACCCATTTACATCCAATAGGGAGGACATTTGAAGGACATGAAACAATGTCCCATGTGTCATTTTCTTTAAGAGTCAAAAGTTCCTCCTCCATTGCTTTTTGCCAACATTCAAGCTTGGAGGCTTGTGAGTAACCTATTGGAATAGAGATGGTGGATAAAGTAGAAGAAAAACCATACCGTTTAGGAGTTTGAGACACTCTAGTAGATCGCCGAGGAGGCTCAAGAGGAGCAGGCCTTGAAAAAATCTCAGATTCTGGTCGTAGAGCAGTCTCAGGTGGCGGATCTATTTCAGGATGGGGTAAAGTTGGCCGACGTCGTTCATACACAAATGCTGGTTTGAACCGCTTAGAAGACAATGACAAATCCTCAAAAGTAGGAAGAAGGGGAGAAACAGAAGATGACTCAATATGAGTAGGAAAGAAATACTGATTCTCAAAGAAAATAACATTCCTAAAAACACGAAATTTGTTAGAACTTGGATCATAACAAATAAATCCTTTCTGCGAAGTACTATAGCCCATAAAAGCACATCTAATAGATTGAACAGAGAGTTTATTGCATTGAGAAGGAGGAAGGTGCACAAAACAAATACAACCAAATGTATGAAAACTATGATAGCTCGGATGCTTGTGAAAAAGACGATAATATGGAGACTCAAGGTTTAACACTTTAGATGGAAGTCTATTAATCAAATAGACAGCAGTAGACACAGCTTCAACCTAATATTTAGATGGAACAGAGGACTCAATCGATAAAGTACAAGTGACATCCAAAAGATGACGGTTTTTACGCTGAGCAACCCCATTTTGTTGTGGCGTGTATAGGCAAGAGCGTTGTGATACAATTCCTTTCTCAAGCAACAAATTATTGAATTCATGAGACATATATTCTCCACCAGAATCAGATCTTAATATTTTGATGCATGTGGAAAATTGAGTCTCAACGTAAGCCAAAAACTTCTTGAATATGGAAAACACTTCAGATTTATATCGAAGAAAATACACCCATGTAAACCGACTATGGTCATCTATAAATGTCACAAAATACTTGAAATGAGCATGAGAAATTACTGGTGAAATTCCCCAAACATTACTATGAATGACATCAAAAGACTTTGTAGCACGACTACCAAAATTAGGAAAAGGAAGAGTTTTACTTTTGCCTAATTTACAAGTAGAACAATCAAAGGAAGCAACTGAAAATTGATTTTTATTTCCCAATAAACCAGAATTGGACAAATGAGACAACACAATAGAATTTGGATGTCCTAGACGTTTATGCCAAACCTCATTCTTAGTAGTGGTGGAAGCAAAAGCCAGAACAGGAGGAATACAAAAGTGTATAGGAAATAATCTTCCAACTTTAGGCCCCTTCGCGATTATCGTCCCCGACACCTGATCCTGCACAAGGCAACCATTACAAGAAAAGTTCACATTACAATTGTTATCTACCAATTGACCAACCGAAATAAGACTAGTGGAGAGCTTTGGTGATACAAAAACATTCTTAAAAGTTTCAGTAATATCCCCAACCTTGGTAATGGGTAAATTACTACCATTGGCAACCTGAATTTGTGTTGGACCATTATACTCACGGATGTGTTTGAGTATATCAGTTGAGTTAGTCATATGATTGGAAGCGCCAGAATCAACAAGCCAAAATTTAGATATTACCTCATTACTTTGTAGTCCCAAAGTTGAAAATGCTGACAAGATCATTTGTTGTACCATTTGAGGAGTAATAACTTGTGCTACCGAAGATGAGCTATCTGTAGTGGAATCATTTATCCCAACTTGGAAAGCCTTTGTCTTACGGTTTTGAGGACGTGTGGGACACTCTTTGATAATGTGTCCTTGTTGTTTACAATAATTACAGAACTTCTTGCCACAATTGCGAGTAATATGACCATATTTCTTGCAACTGTAGCATTGAGTTCTAGCCATATCCACGCTCTTTCCTTTCCCTTGAGCTGCAAATGCAACAGTGACAACATTTCCTTGATGAAAAGCATTTTGTGTGACGAGACGCTGCTCCTCACGAAGTAATTCCCTAAAACAAACATCCAGCGAGGGAGATGGATCACAACTCATCAAGTTGGAGCGAACACTTTCAAAGTCAGATCGTAATTTCATCAAAAATTGATCTCGCTTGCTTTGTTCATGAACTCCTTGAATGATGGAGAGAGATTCAGAATGTATTTTAGCATAAACGATATCGATAAATTCAGCCCATAAGTTCTGAAATCTAGAGAAATAATCTTTAATAGAGAGACCTCCTTGTGAATACATAGCAATTTCATGCTCTAACTGAAAGCGCCTTGCACTATGGTCTTGGTTGTAAACCTTTCGTAAATAATTCCACATGGCCTTTGCTGTCTTGTATGGCCTGAGATTAAGAACAATAAGAGGGTCAATTGACCCTAAAATCCATGTCATCACCCGAGCATCTTTAACCTTCCATTTACCGAGCTTTTTAGGATCGGTAGGAGTAGAATCGCTTCCATCTATATGCCCCCATAATTCTTTTCCGGTGATAAACAGCTGGAATTGAAATTCCCAGGCGGAGTAATTTTTTCCCATGAAACGAACATGGAAAGACTCAAACTGATATGACGACATGTTTTTGACAAGCTAAGGAAGATAGAAATGCAATGATGCAAAATAACCAGAATAAAAAGAGACTAAGATTCCAAGATGCCTTAACTTCCAAGATACATAGGACTAACTGTTGACTAACAGTAATCAGAACCAAAACTTCCAAAAAAATATCTGGAAGGAACCACAGATGAAGGACACTAAGAATCAAAGCACTGAAAAAGGCTCTGATACCATGTCAGTTTTGCTGAATGCCTCTCAAAGTGAGAGTCTTTCCATTATATAGAGAGAATAAATATTACAAATCCCTAAAGATCCGTCATTCCTATCCCCTAAAGATCAGCTATTCTATCTCTACAATTCTGCTATTCAATCCCTCCAAATCCGCTATTCTATCACAATATTTATTCCTTTGATTCTACAACAAATCTATGTGATCATACTAATTTATATCACTATCTAATTACATTAATATATACAATTATTTAGATTTTCATCATGCGAACAGTACAGTCTTGCTTTGGTGACCTAGATAAAGTTTTCATTGCCAGTGGGAGTGAGGATTCTTGTGCATAAACATGTGAATCCTCACTTTCACTTGCAATGAAAGTCGTATCTAGAACTAAAGAAAGGTCATACAACAAAGCATTCTAGTTTTTTTTTTATATGGATGAGAGTTTTACATTACCTCTATACTCCAAAGATAAATTTCTTGGTTTCGAAGACTTACCTATAGATATTTATACACTCACCTTAGATTACATCCCACAGTAGTACAATCTTCTCTACATCATAAGTGAGAAGTTGATTGTCATCAGGTGCTCATGTTATAAACGACACAGGTTCCTAGTAACCAGAAAATAATTTCTTCAAGCATAACCTCCCATTTACTAACAAAACAATCAACAGATAATGAGGCTAAGTACTTCCCATTATTACATTAGAAACTTTAAAAAGTAGACTTCCTCTTTGTGTTCTTGTAATATCTACAATGTTTGAGATATAATTTGATCTGTTCTACGTGGTGATCCGTAACAATGACATTTCAAAGACTATTGAGCTGTTAAGTAAACAAGACACCATTTTAATTTAAGGGTCTGTTCAACAAGATGGATCAAATTATTTTCAGGAATCATGACTATTGTTTAAAACCTTCTTCGCAATTCTTCTAATAGCTTTGTCTTATTAATTTTGTTTTCATTGCATCTTAAACTAGGGGTGTGCACCATTTTCACATTAAAGCGAAACACCAAACCAAATTGAATCAAATTCTTACTTTTATTTGTTTGTTGGTTTGATTTTGAATTAAGAATTTACACTGTTTGATATTTGGTTTCGTTTTGGATTTAGAAAAAAAAAAATCTGAAAAACCAAAAATATGGTTTGATGCTAGAAGGAGCAAAGCTTTTGTTTATTTATTGAGATAGAAATCAAGTGAAAAGGTTAGGTATGATGCACAACTAAGTCAAGAAAAGGACTTCCTTACCTTCATTCATAGTAGTCTTAATGACTAGTAGTTTGAAGCCTTAAGAAAGTGGGAGTTTTTCTACACTCGCTTCCTTCGTCTTAAGTAAAGTTTAGTTTAATTTTTCGATTCGCAATTGTTAGTCGAGCTGATGGAGTGATCAATTTTTTGTTCGCGGTTCAAGAGCAAGGTGAGGAACCACCGCCCAAGAATTTCACTATTTTCATTTTGCTAATCCTTGGGAATAACTTAGTGACGGATAATTCAGAATCATAATAGGTCCAGTCCAGGGGGAAAATCAGTATAAAATGATATTTTCTTTGTAAGAATAAGAATGAACTATTATGGAATGAAAGAGTTTCACGGGTATTGTCTTGATCGCCGGATATCATTCAGAAATAAATAGGAAGAAGTGTTATCGAACGATTTCCTACAACTCTTCCTAGTAAGGAATGAGTAAGGAATCAAGCTACAAGTCTCGATCTATATAAAAGGCACTTGTTTTTTTTCTTTCTTTCAGTTTCATTGATAACAGAAAACACTTACTCTAAAGGAGCGCTATCACTTGACTAATAAGATACCAAAGGGGCCTGAAAAAACGTAAGAGGCTACTACTCTAGGCTCACTTCACTTTTGTAAGCTCTTCCCCTTCTTTCAAAAATCAACAAGCAACGCTAACAATCAAGAACGGGGATGCGCTGAGGCGCAACGGCTTTCGCGCAGCTGCTACGCCATTGCTTCTTTCCTTATCTTACTTAGTATAGAAACCTTTTGTGCTAGACGCTCACCTTTTTTGTCTGGGTGGAACCTAGCAGGCAAGTCTTGCTTAACCGGATACATGTAATTGGGATCTTTGTTGCATGCAAATCTTTCTATCGTGAAACCCTCACTTATTCAAAGGGATTCTTATTTAGAACCCTTTTTTTGCTTTGTTGTAAGTAAATGTTGGTAGGAGCGGTTGAATGATGATGAGTATATAAATCAATAGAGACTAAAAAGCAATGACTAGATAAAATAGATACCTATGGAAAAATAATTATATAGAGGGAGACTTAAAAGGAGGCTCGACCTACAGGGAGAGTGGTGGGCATGGCTTCTCTACAATGAAACTTTTGTATAAGGCTGGCAACGCAATCAGGAGGTGCCGGTTTCGGTACCATTCCATCCCGGTACGTTATCGGCCCGGTTTCATTCCGGCTTATCCCGATTAGGACCGTTCATTAGGGGGTCCGGAAGGGGTAACAGGACGGAAACCGGGATTTACCAGTTAGTACCGATTTCGGTCCCGGTCCAGTATGATTTATTAAAAAAAAATAAAAAATATAGTCGTTTGAAAGAGTCGATGGGAAACGGGTTTTGGGCCACACCAACGGCTGTTTCACCCTCATTACTCCCCATTACACCCCCTAACCCCCTCCTAACTTTTTTTTAATACCCCAACCTTCTAAAAACTACATTTTCATCCTTTGTTTTACCTATAAATACCCCAAATCTTTCATTCTTTTCACTCACAAAAACAATCATCTTCTACCCTCTCAACTCTCAAGTCTCTACTCTCTAATCTCGTATTCTCGTTAAAATTATGAATTTCGTCTTTGGAAATTGGATTTGGAGCTTCAAAAATCAACTTTCAACTTTCAAATTTTGGGTTTTGATCATACACTTCTATTTTTTAAGTAGACATTTGGTACACTAGTTCCAACTTCCATCTCACTTTTTTTTCATTTAGTTATTTAATTATTTGCATTATTTATTTATTTATTTATTTTGTGAGTAATTATTTGTTTGCATTACATTTTTCGTATTACATATAATTTACTCACTTTTCATATTTGAATATGGAATCCAGTAAAAATTTGTTGAAAAAGGTTTAAAACCCCGTAGTTGAGAAGGTTAGTAGTTTATTTAACTTGAAATCCACCACTACTAAAAAAATCGATAGTTCTACTAAATCTAAAACTAAAATATATAGTGTATTAAAAATGAATACTGATGAGTATACGCATGTTAATGATACTGATTTTGATATTGATATAGTAATAGTGGATTAGAACCTTATCATGAATATTTACAAAGAAGGTTTGGTAATTTTGATGAGGAATTGTCTGAAGATGATGAACATGATAATGTTAATGATTATATTGCTACACCTACTTTTGATAATGATGATGATGATGATGATGAAACTGAGCCACCTACGGCTACTAGTACTCCTAGTCCCTCTCCCCCTCCCTTTCCTAGTCCGGCCCCCTTTCATTGTCCTGCTCCCTTTCTCCCCGTACATCCTACACCTAAGGTAGAACGTGCTAAAAATTAGTTGTGTAGCAATTTATGACTCATAATGAAGATAAAACACAAGCTATTTGTAATAAATGTAAACATAGATTGAATCATAAAATTGTGGAAAAATAAGGTGGAACAGGACATTTGAGTAATCATTTAATGTCATGTTGTAAAAATGAATTTATGCATGCTAAAGTTTTCGCCGAAGCTAAAAGGAATGGTACCCCCCCCCCTTCCTGAAACTCTAGAAGTAGTTGGCTCTAGTTTGATTCAAACACAATTAAATCGTTCTAATGTTTCTGTCTCTAATATACAACGGTCATATAGTAGAGAAAAAGATCTTGAAAAATTAACTAAAATGATTGTTGTTATGCGTTTGCCATTTAATTTTGCTGAAAATCCTGATTTTATTCATTATATTCAATTGTGTATAATCCACATTTTAAAGGTTTTACTAGAAATACAATTAAAATGCTACCTTTGATTATCAAGCTCAACACTTTCAATATTTTCATTGTTTATTTTATTATAATAATTTTAAAATAACTATTACATCTGATATAGGTCGTAGTGTAAACGATAATGATTATTTCACTATTACTGCACATTAGATTGATGAAAATTGGACATTGTAAATAATTATTTTAGATTATAAATATTGTGAAATGGATAAAATCGGTAGTTATAGCTCAAACAATTGTAGATGTTTAATCAAACTATGGAATTTGTGATAAAATAAGTAGTGTCACCTTAGATAATGCTACTAATAATACATCTGTTGTTGAAATACTAAAACCGTCTCTTTGCCCTATTTATATTCATGGTTTTCATATTAGGTGTGTTGCACACATATATAATTTGATTGTTAGAGATGGTATAGCAATGTATAATAATGGTTGCATAAAAGTTGAAACTGCATGTCATTTTATTTTTAAATGTCAAGTTATGTCTAGACGTAGAGATTTTGAAAATCGTTGTCATGAATATAATCTTCCACCTAGAAAAATTTCAAAATCAGTGTGTGATAGATGGAATTTTTTATATGAAATGCTTGAAGTCGCTTAATAGTATTGAAAACTTTTACAAATGGTTTGGAATGCTCATAATTCAAATATTACATATAGACTGATAGTGATTGAAATGACGTGAAAGAACTCATAGAATTCCTAAAAAAAATTTATTCAACTACAAAAAAAATATGTGCGCTTTGTTATCCAACTATTTGCTATGTTTTACCTGATATTTGTAAGATTTCTAATCAATTTTATAAATTCAAAAATAAACCAAGATTTGAAGAATCTGTTAACAAAATAATTGAAAAATTAAAAAAAAAATATTCTTATTCCTCAAATTTATTTAACCACTTGTTTGTTAAACCCACTTTACAAAGATGAAGGTGCATCTCCAATGGTTGAAAAAATATATTTAAATGTTGGTATTTATAGTGAAGATGATGAAATACCTAGTTATCAAGATGTTAAAGATAGTATAAAAATTGAAGCTTAAAAATTGTATGACTTGTATAATTCTAATATAAGAATTGTAGTAAATAATAAAGAACCTCAAAGTTCTAGGAGTAGATATAATGAAGACGATATTGATGATATGTTAGATTCTTATCTTGAACTTTCTCATAATAATAGAAATGATTTTGATGCATATATTAAAAATACAGAACCTACTGCTGATCTTCTAGAATGGTGGAGCAATTGCGGCAAGAGATTTCCAAATCATCAACTGGTGGCTCGAGATGTGTTATTTATTTAAGAATCTTCAGTAGCTTCGGAAGGCACTTTTAGTGGAACAATATTTCAAATTGGAGAGCATAGATATTCGTTAGCAGCAGATAGCTTGGAGATATCGATATTATTTAGAGATTGGATTAATGCTGAGAGAAGTAGTTATGGTCGTCCACCTTTACCGATCAAATTTGAAAATAACGTTGATGAAATAATGCAAGATTGTAGTGACGATGACATTGAAGCAATGGAGGAAATAGCTAATCAACCAATTCTCGAGCATGTTATAAGACAAATGTTACATGATTTAAAAAAATATTTCCTTGGTAGCATGAACTATTAAATTTAAATGTATATTAGTATGAGTATGATAATTCGAGGTCTAATTCAAACAGAACATTTCCTAGAAGGTGGTTGTGTAGATTAGATCTTTTAATACTCTACTAATATTTTGTAACTCATATTGTAGTATTCAATTAATATTAATAAAAGTATAGGTTTTTCGCCTTATTTTTTTTAATTATTGTCTTAAATTTAAATTTGCAATTAATATTAATAAAACATTTAAAGTGTTAAGTTTAAACTTTTATAGTTTTAAAGTTTGAAATTTAAATTTTAAATTTTTAAAGTGTGAAATTTAAACTTTTATAGTTTTATAGTTTGAATTAAAATTTTCAAACTTTTAAAGTGGAAAATTTAAACTTTTATACTTTTAAACTTTAGAGTTTGAAAGTTTGTATTTAAAAGTTTAAATGTATAAATTTTTAACTTTAAAATTATAAAAGTTTTAATATTATTTGAGTAATAATTAAAACTTTTTAAATATGTGCCTGTTTTTTAATTTTATTAGTTAATTATTTTTTGATAAAAAAATTTAAAAAAAGAGTCGTTGGGGACCCTGCATCCAGTCCGGTCCGGTCCCGGTTCGTTATCGATCCGGGATGGGTACTCCTAATTTTTTTTGGAAGTACCGGTACCAGTTAGTCCTGATTCCGGCCCATGGTACCCGGTTACGTTTTGGTGTCGGTCGGTCTCGATCCAGTAGTCCTTGTTCCGGTTCCGTTGTCAGGATTACTTTTGTACACCAATGGAAAGGGATGTAGCACAGTTTGGTAGCACCTTTGTTTTGGGTTAAAAATGTCACGGGTTCAAATCCTGTCATCTCTACCTCTTCTTCTCCTCTAGGCAGTAACAAGGGATCCATTGTGGTCAATTCAAATTGGAAATACAGATTTTCATTTTATGAGGTTGTATGCATGCAAGATGTATTTAGGGTACAAAAAGAATCATTTTTCTTACAATCATATCCACTATGATAATAAAGAGCTCTTAGTTCAGTTTAGTAGAACGTGGGTCTCCTAAACTTTATGTCGTAGGTTCAAATCCTACAGAGCGTGATTTATTTCTTCTTAGATCGAATTAGAATGAAATTGATTCATTCAATAAATTTCACAAAAACAGAGTATGACGTCTTGTGCATGTGAATTAAAGAAAGGAGGACTGAAATCTACTTGAATGTAAGGAGAGGACTTCCAGTCTCGATCTACGGTTGCATCCCATGGTTTAGTAAAATAGAAACTTCCAAGGTTAGTCTACACACACAAACCCAATCTTTTTTTCTTAGGGTTACGGTAGGACTATGTTCAAATTGACTAGCCCTTCCCTTCAGCCTACCCTAACTCCCTATATTATACAAAAAAAAAAGAGTCAAATATAATAAATGAATTAATCCTACCCATTACAAGAGGAATCTTCCACTTTGTAATTGAATGATTCCAAACCTTGCTTCGTCGCTAAGTCCGTTGCTTTTTTTCCTTCTCTTTTTCCTTTCGATCTCTTTATACTAACGTCATTTAATTCCAGATGCATATTTCAATTACGTGTTCCATGATTCTTAGATCCATAGGTAGCACCGGTCCATCAATAGCAACATCCCTTTCTCTCACACCCAGTCTACTATCTCTTAGGTTGATATCCAGTAGCTCCAATAGCACCACGGGGAAAAGATCAATAGTATAAGGTAACAAACTAAAGACTCAAGAAGATATTAGAAGCAAGACTTGATAAGGAGAAGGCGTAACCCAGGGTATACACTAAACTAGACATAACCTGGGGCTGCACAACTCAGGCAGACTCTCTACCCCTGTGCATGCCTATTTTTCCATATCAGAGCATGTTTTGGATAAAACCCTTTATATTTCTACTAATTCTTTTCTTATTGTACCATGTCCATGATCATAGTACTGGAGTGTCGTCAACGATGACTGTTGTTAAGGAAACACTCAAGGATCGCGTGACCTAACTTCATGGAAAGATAGACCATTTGGAAGGACAAGTGTAGACTATGGCAAAAAGGTAGAGGAATTCGAAATCGTTTGTCACCAGAAACTCACTAATCAGTACTGTGTCTTCCTAGTGAAGTAGAGTCGTCTTCATGGAACTTAGCGATCCCAGTAGTGATTTCCAAAGCGTGACGGACCGGGTAAAATTGAGGAGCTTGTTGGGGATATAGCTTTCTGGTTCGTGAACCGAATGTCTCACCTGGCGACTCCAGATTTGATTCCAAAAACCACATCATTCAACGGGATACGAAATGGCAAGGCTCAAAGACCTCTGGACATGGAACAGTACTTTAAGGTTGTTTGTGCCCCTTTCTTTTCACAACCAAGGCATAATGGAAACAATATATCTCTCTGGCGATGCGAAGAATATTTGAAACAACTTTCGAACTTTTACACGGATTCCGATCCAACAACTGTAAGAACAAAATGGAAGGGCAAAAAAGGATTATATGCGCAGAGGTGAAAGCTCTATCAATAGAAAGATTCTAGATTTTTTAGAGAGAAATACTTACCTCATCTCAGAACCGCCATTCACATACTATTCCTCCCCACTAAAAAGAGTGATTAAGGATCTCAAGAACATAAACAAAAATGCAAAAGTGAGCTTACCCGAAAGCTCTCCTCTCTTCCCCTTTTTTATCCATCACCATCAACCCTATTTTACTGGGTCAAAGCCAAAAATATGATGAATAGAAGGAAAGGAGATCAGAAATATATGCGAACGAGTTGACTATTGTATAGGTTGGATGATTCATTGAGCATAAATCAACAGATTTGCCCTTATTTTATGGAAGTTGGGGGTCGCGTAGAAATTCATCTAAGGCAAAGGACGGCCTGATTTGACATTGTTGTCTACTTTGATTCGGTCGAGGTGGCTTTCATTTACCAGAACGTAGGTGTTCTAAATTCCTATGTTCGAGTCTTTCTGGCCCTGTGAAAATGTTTTCTTAATGTTTATAAGAGGGCCTTTCTGACCAGTGAAAAGTGGTGGATTTCCACTAACGTCCATTCCTGGTTTGACTCCAATAACGCAATTCTGGAAGGTGTTGGTAATTGGGTACTGGATCCCTTCGAACCTGGAGAATGTGTGATTCTTGGTCAGGTTTTGTGAACCAACAGTTCGCTACTCTAGTTGAATTATTAGGTCCTATTTCTTTTTCCTAGGTTACACCTTCGGAACACCTCATAAGGGAATTTTTTTCTACTCCCCTAATCTTCACTTTACGCCACGCCTACTACCTTTTCGTCATAAGACATGGAACTAGACCAAGGAGAATCTATATAGGAATTAGTATCATATATTTCTCACATAGGAAATCAATACACATCCTCAGGGTTATGTAGGGAAAAGTGGATCGATCACCCTAAATAGACAACTACATAGAGGGCCTCTACCATTTTATATATTCTTTAATTTTGTTATCCCCGTAAGAATTGTATTAAAACTTATGAGGTTTGCAAGTTTCACATCTAAGTGATACCATATTCGATAGTTTACTATATAGATAGATAGATAGATATTTCTAAAGAACATTCTAAGCAAAGATATTAATAGATACCAATAGTTGTCAAATTGTACCCAAACAATAGTATTCCAGAGGGAAATGCACCTAAAACCAAATATTTGGAGCTGGCTTCCATAGAATATTCAGACTTTCTTTTTTTATGATGCAATCACATTAAAACATAAACTTTAAGACTCAATATATAAATACATGGCAATTGAATCATAAGTCGAGATCATAAAGAGAATACGGGGAGAAGGAAGTGGAATTAATATGATGGATTCAAAAGTATAAGACCTCTCTTGTTCGAAAGAATTGAAACACATTGAGATGGTACCAGTCGTACTTAATAAAAGAAGAATTTGGCATAAATATGTAAAATTCTCCATCCTAAAAAGATTATTCAAAAATTAATGGGCAATAATTAGGAGAGGTGCACCAGAGATGAGTAGAAACAGGGTTATTAGATACCTCAAGAAATCCCATCCAGAACCACACATGCAAGTTTCCCTTCATGTGGCTCATTCATGATAACTTCTTTGGATTTGCGTGAACTAGCAAACCGTTCACTAAGTGGGAATGCTCTGTCCAGCATGAGAACCCTTTCAGAACTTGTTAACAATGGGCGCCACTATCCCGGCCTGGATCCAACAGTTGTACCTTGTCTTGGGGCAGCTTTGGCATTACGATAGAAATCTCAGCAAAGAAAGCCATGTGTCATAGGTAAGTTCTATTTGGGTCGGGGCATTCATTTCCCTAACGAATAGGCTAGCTTTATATCTAAATTACCTATCTTGTGCTTGAGATGGTCCCTCACTTCCTTGGTAGCACCTCATGTGCATTTAGTTATCTTACACGAGACGAGGGTTATTTCCCACTCCATGGCATGACACCTTTCGCTCATCCATTCTGCCCATCAAGAAGCAGTGCCCTTTCTCAATATTATTTATTGCCCTTTGTTTCCTTTTGGCTATTCACGCATGAAGATCATCGAATGTATGCTCAAATTTTATTGTTGGTGCTATAATAGGTAGAATTACATTAAGGAAGGATCAGCCACCCATGCAAACAACCCTTACCCAAGAAGAATTTTTTTATGCCCCTGATCCCTATTGAGCGAAAGAGCTAGCTATTAATCCCTAGGTTGTAGTACGTCTGGTCGTTAAATCCTCGTGCCGTTGTTGCTGTTTCTAGGAACGATCGACATCTCACCTGCACATGTACATATATAGTGTAGTATCGGTTGCACATTCAATACAGCGTTCGGACTCATGTGCCTTCCAAAACTAGGGGTATTCGAGTCTGCTGCGTAAGATTAGCCAGTCTTATAGCGGCAAAAGGATTAGACATTCTCCTCATGCTATGGTTCACTATGGTCCAAACCCGGTGCCACTTTAGGTTAAGAAGATGGATGATAATGTTCCCACTCAATCTTAAAGCGTCTTTCATTAAAGTAGGGATGGACTCCTTCCCTACCACTCCAGCCTATTATTGATAGGGATTTTATCGATGCTGAAGATAGCTTGATTACCAAGCCGCGCATTTGAGAAGCTAGTTGTCAGGATAGAAGCCAGAAAAAAGCAAATATGTATATGAAGCTTTGATTCTCCCCCTATAGTCGTAATACTCGGTTTGTCGCCAATTTTATTCAAAAGGTAACCGAAGATTCCTGACTTTCTCCACTTTCCACAACTGTAACCACTTGTCATTTTGAATACTTCATCAATAAACTTTTCTATTTCAAAATAGTGATACGCTCTAAAACTTAAGGGAGAAGCTTTCATTCTAGAAGCAGTAACTTCCTACCTCCCTCGGGTGAGAAGTTTCCTTCCTTAGTCTAATATGCCTTAGGGTTTTGCTCAGTAAGCGTACAAAATGGAACGCAGTTTGGCAGACCCTCTTCTTCTTATTTTGGTTAGGTTGACACAAAAGTACAGTAAGAATGAATGGAACTACAAGAAATTATTCTTTTCCCAAGTGTGAATTGCAGACGATTGACTTTAAAAGCGGACCAAGAACCTATTTCCGTTATCCTAGGTTCTTATTGAGCATAGAGAAATCAACGTTGATGATAAAGTCAACAAAGTTTCCATGGTGTTCTATCTTTGCATAGTCTTGGTCCATAGTGGAAGGCTCTGCACCGGAGCATTCTTAGAATCAAATGAAGTGTAAGATGCAAGTGAAGAAAATAGAAGTCAAGCCTTGCCTAGGCCGTAGGCTAATCCAAATCCACAGCTCGCGCAACGCTGTATTGATGCCTCACCACTACTTTCATTTTTCAATTAATTAACGACTAAGCGGTTTCATAACCAGAGTTTTCCTTAACCAGCTAACCTTACTTTATAAAATCAGCCTCCATACTTTTATAGTTTTCTAGTTAGACTAAGTGACTTTGTAACATCAACCTACATTTTTGCTTACTGTATCATAGTCCTTCGCAACTTCAACTGGATGCTTCGCCCCTCTGTTTTTGAATTTGAAATAGTGGGGTCTTACTTATTCAAGGGGGATGAAAGACAAATAAAGGGACAACGTGATCTTATGATTGGAGAAATCTAAAGGGTGTGGTTGGTATGTCAAAAGGTCGGTGGAGAAACCTATAGGAAAAGGGGACAACCTTCTAAATTTACATCCAAAATTGCTAACATGAACACAAACGTAATCATGAATTGCATATGGAAAGAAAATTAACAATTCTCGGAGTTGAGGTATATGAAAAATAGATTTTTAGTCCCTTTCGTCTAGTGGTTAGGACATCATCTTTTCATGTCGAAGACATGGGTTCGATTCCCGTAAGGGATACGTACTCATTCCCGACCTCTTTTTGTTAGTTGAGTGACCTCTCCCTATCGATTGGAAAAGATGATCTGGAAGCTTTCTATCTCTCAACAAGCAAAACGAGATCAACAGTAATCTCCATGCCTTAGAGTTCCTTTAATAGATTCTCTAACCTCCCACAAACAAAATCTACATGCATACGTTTTTTTATCTCTTCCCCTCAGCCATACATCCATTTTTTGCTTTTGGCTTGGGGGAGGAGAGAAAAAATGCATGCATGGATATTCTGTCTATTAGAGGTTCGAGAATATGTGAAAGGACATCTAAGTCTAAGGCTACGAAGTAAAGGAAGTCTATTTCTGAGAGAAGTGGTGATCTCGTCTTACCTGCATGGAGAGAGGAAGCTTCTGAACCATCTTTTCTAGACAGATAGCGATAGATCACTCAGCAATGAACATTAACTGAAAGTTTTTGGGAATGAGTACCTATCCCTTACGAGTATCGAACCTGTGTCTTCGACATGAAAATATAATATCATGCCCACTGGAAGATATGGAACAAAAAGCCATTCTTCTGCGGGTCGTCATCCCTTCTTATGGGTTCCCCCACCGACCCAGTGGCATACCAACCACGCGCACCTTCTCTTTATCTTATCATAAAGCCCCCGATCCCTTTATTTGTCTTTTATTCCCCTAATAAGTAAGACCCCGCTCTTTTGAATTAAAAAAACTGAGTGGTGAAGCACCCATTTGAAGTTGCAAAGGCCAATGCTACACTAAGCAAAAAAGTAGGTTGAAGTTACGAAGTTACTTAGTCGAACTAGAAAACTATAAAATCAGAGGCTAAGGTTATGAAGTAAGGTCAGCTGGTTTAGGAAAGCTCAGGTTATGAAATATCCTAGTTGTTAATTAATTGAAAAATAAAAGAATTAGTGAGTCGTTGGCACAGAGTTGCGTCAACTTTGGATATAGACTAGGCTAAAGCTTAGGTAATGCTTGACATTTATATTCTTCACTTACAACTTACAATTTAGCTTAGTCTAACAAGGATCAGGTGTGGAGCCTTCCATTGTGGACTGAGACTACGCAAAGGTAGAAACATGGAAACTTCAATGACTTTATCATCAACCTTGACTTTTCTACGCTCAATAAGAACCCGAAATAGAAAAATTAGGTTTTTGTTTTGCTTCCAAAGTCACTCGTCTATAGTTCACAGTTGGGCAAAGACGAATCTCCAGTGGTTGTATTCCTTCTTACTGTACTTCTGGGTCAACCCAACCCGAATGTGAAGAAGACGATCATCCAAACTACGGTCTACTTTGTGCATTTTTTTTTAGCACACCCCTTAGGCATTTTAGAAAAAAGGAAGGGAACTTCACACCTCCAAGAAGGCGAGAAGCTACTGCTTCTATAATGGAAGCTTCTCCTTTACTTTTTTCAAGTGTATCACTATTTTGAAATTAAAAAAAGGTTTATGGATGAAGTAATTGGAATGAAAATAGGCTACGCTTACATAAAGCGGGGAAAGTCAGGAACCGTCGGTTACCTTTTTAATCAAATTTGTGTCAAGCTGAGTATTATGACTATAGGGGGAGAAGTAAAGATTCATAGACAACTTTGTTTCCTTCTCGTTTCTTTCGTGGCGACTAGCTTCTCAAGTATGCGGCTTGGCAAGAAATATTTCTTCAGTATTGGTGAAATCTTAATCAATAATAGGCCGGAATGGTGGGGAAAGAGGCCCGCCCTACTTCAATGGAAAGGGGGAATCGTCGTTTCACAATCACTCCTCTCCTTACAGTCAAGTGTCTTTCACTTCCAAGAAGTTGGAATAGGATTCAATCGATGACTGAAAGGATTTCCTAATACCTTATATCTTTTGGAAAGAGTTCTATCACCCTAGGTTTGAATTCCTTCTGGAGCTAACCAACCATCTTCCTTTTACGATTGGGGTTAGGGAGGTGAAATTGAAGTGGGAGTCCTTGTACAAGGGAGTTTTGTTTCAAGGGCTATGAATCGGGGCGACCAAGTTGGTTTGTGATGGTATACCTGTGCGAGCATGCAATTTATGAAATTCTTACCTTTAGAGTAAGTAGGGTTGGACTAGGACTGCTTTAAGGGAGAGATTCTTCTTAGCCATCGGTTGACTTACTCCCAATCTTGCATGAAACAAAAGTCTTATGCCACGTCTAAAGACAGAAACTCGTAAGATATTTTACTTCAATAGCACATATAAGGCATTTTGGCAGGTTAGTTCACGAATTCTCCTATTTTAATAAGAGGCGCATTTGGGGAAGCTTTGAAGACACTGAGGAACTACTAGCAGAAGATTCAGTATTTGAACTGGTTCCATACCCATAAGGGTTTCAAGCTTCAACCCACTACCCCAGGAACTTGCGTATTTATTGACTTTTCTTATAAAGGTTCTTTCTAAATGAAATGACCATTATGAAAGTGGTTCTGGAAAGACAGATTAGACTTTCCCCACCCGGGCATAAGCAGGAAGAAAACTCTGTTGGATTTCAATACAGAAAGAGAGTATCTCTTGAAAAGCTTCTAAAAAAGACAACCAAATAAAATGGGGACTTGCTTAACAGAGAAAGAAGGAATTTAGGTAGAATGGGGGCTTCTCTCTTGCAATTCATGTTCAAGCACACCAATTCCAGTGGAATTTGAATTCTAAATGGGTCGCAGGAGGAACGGAAGAGGCGGCCTGATTCGATCAAGTAGGGATAACTCAATTGAATTCATCACCTTTTCAATCCTCTCCTTATTTCCTTGGATGGGCAGCAGTGTTCTCACTTCCGGGAAGAGCCACATTAAGGAAGATGACTACTGAAAGCAGAATTCAATAAAAGCATGATAGTGGAATAGGTTAGAGCTATGTTCAATTGGGTAAAACCACGCAAACAAAAACACTTTCTGATTAGTGATGATAATGGCAATGGCGATGGTTTATTACCTACCATAAGTAGGGACTCACAGAAGACTGTAAATGACTTTCCGAGGAAAGACAAAATAAAGTGTGAACCTAAGCCAAGAGTCCACTTCATATTCGTAACATCTTCCACCCTCTTCATCAAAGCGTTATTCGCATCCAATAAAAATATACTATATTTACTAGTTTAAATCGATTCACTAAGCTAGTTAAAAGCCTTATAATGCAATTCCACCAATGTGTAATAAATCCAACAATCTCAATATTAAATGCTTTTGGAAATCCAGAGCAAGACTTCTCTAGAGGAAATTGTCTAGTCAAATAGGATTCTAATAAGAAATTTGCTCATTAATTACTTATACAATGACTTTCTTTTTTGTAGAGTCAACATTACCTTTATATCTCCCTCGTCTAGTAGAGATTCCCTAAGAGAATAGGATAAAATATGTAGTTGTAGTTTCTATGCGTCAATCCAATATCGCTTCCATTCATCATCCATTCTAAGGAAAGATTCTTGAATAACAGGCTAAGAATAATCGTATAAGTCCTTGTCCATTGTGTATGCTTCAGTAAGAGAGTCTGTTACTTCGGTTGGTAATGATTTTCATTTTAGGCAAGCAGGCTGCAGCATGAGTGCCCCTTTTTTTTTTACTTTTGCTGCAATAGAGAAGATTTCCATTGGACTAGTTAAAAGACTTAGATAATACACCGGTTTACATAAGAAAAACGTTCATGTAGAGGAAAGATATTAGACTAGTCATTGCACTAATAGCGTCTACGAGCCTCCAGCTTCAGTACCATCTCCTTTTTTACTAGCCAAGTTGCCCTGTCAACCCTTTGTGGCGCTTGCTTCCTAGCTAAAACGCACACAACGCAAACATCATAAATGAGAACTAAGAATAGTCTCACTCCCTAGCACACATATCAAGAGTAAGCTACTTCACTCGGGAAGAAGAAATTGTTGAGTTAGCGATCCGGCCTCTAGCCCTTCAATGATGGATTTGTCTTCAAAAAAGCCCGACCTCGGTAGAAAACTAACGGCAGGTCTCTCATTAACAGTGTTGAAGATGTAAAAAAATATATAAACTAGTATACCTTCCAATGTATACTGATGAAAGCGGTTTAAAGACTCCTGCTCATCCGAAAGTGAGTTTATTACTAGCCTTAAGGTATCCTTAGCAGATAGTTCATCCCCCTTAATCAAGAGATTAATTAACAATAGTGAAGTTTGATACATATTTTGTATATTATCATATGGATATGCTAGCTCTTCAATATTTTTTGTAATTCGATTAATCTATCTCTATCGTACTTGTGAACTTGTGATTTACGCAATAAATCCAATATAATATTTTGGTATTTAGAAATATTGGAGATATTTATTCCCTTAACATAATCATCATCATGGACCAGAACATCATAAAATTAACCAACGAGCCTGGCCATCAAAATTGGATTACCTGATCGATACATCATCATAGAGATTTTGTCATTCATTATAGGAGAGAAAGACTCTTTCTTTCACACAGCTCACCCACGCCAAACCCAGTAGCTTTTATCTCTAATCTAGGAGAGAGCCAAATGGCATTTATCAAAAAAATGATACTGATGCCATTTTTGAATTTTTAAAAACTATATTCTTTAATAATGAACACAGTAAAGGGCATAATTTTTAGTTGCAAATCTACTGAAAGTATCAAAATAATCAATATGATATTTCCAGTTCTTCTGCAAAGAGGGGCATAATTCTTCATTTATTTTTTTAATTGCACAATATATCTTTATAGGACTCGTAAGCTTTAACTATTTTCTCAATATTATATGCAATAAACTTGTTGCTAATTTTTTATCAAGCTCATTTGACTTTTCAAAGAGATATAGAGATATCGTAATAATACTATTAGGGATAACTTGTGCTCTTATTCTTCCGTCAAAAGTAGGGAAGATCAAGTGTCTGGTGAGATCAAACGAGCGATAGGGGCGGAGACTTTACTTTGGTAGGAAAGAGTTGTTGTCAATTGAGGATTGTTCGAGGGCCCTTTTTTCTTTTATAAGGGAAGAGATTGTAGCTTGGTACAAATAGGCCGGTGAAAGACGAGTAGTGAAGCACATCGGTTGTACCGGTCAACTTTGAGATGTCAGGTGACGATTGGCCAAGGGGACTTCCATTGTATAGCTGGGTAGAAATAAACCAGTTAAAGACGAGTAGGAAATGCATTAGGATAGTGACAGTTGGGTACGTAAATGAGGAAAAATCATATGGTTTTGTACTGGTCAGTTTTGAACGTTTGAGTGACGATTACTCTATCTCTTAAGAAAGGACGTGGGGGCATGTCTTATAATAAATGAGGTACTCTCTTCTCTTATGTGCGCTATATTATTGTGTCCTATTCCTTAAAGAGTGATTCGGTATTAATCCACATGGCTATACCTGCCAAAATAAATGGGGCCTTGAGTACTCAAATGCGTACGAAGAAAGGACAATTATTTAGAGCACTTAAATATAGTGGATGGGGTTCCATATTCATGAAAAGACAAGTTTGAACCATGTTATAGAACTACGACAAACTATTACTAATATACAGAAAGGGTTAAGTGCCTCCAACACCTATAAATAGAAGCTTCTTTCTCTATTTGGCAAAGAAAAGGGAGATATGGATCCAACCACCAATAAAAGACTTTCTCAAATTAATCAAAAATTTCTAAATGTTGAAAAAGAAAGGCGCGAAGGTCAACAAACGCTTCATGCTTTTTTAGAGAAAGTATCTGCTATTTTTCCAGAGTTGGTGGAACAAAGCATTCAACCAATCCTTAACCAAATTCAAACCATGGAAAAAGAGGGGAGGATCATTTCCCGAGACCGTGAAGACCTTATTGTTAGGATGGCCTTCTGCATCCGCGATGAAAACAACTAAGGGTCGGTCTACTCTTTGAAGTTTAAGAAGTTTTAAATAAGTGTTTGTAGACACAAAGTAGTGCGTTTATTTTCTTTCTTTAGTGGAGATCTACTGTATGACTAGTAGTCTTCAATGCTTCCATAGTTCACTTTGTAATGTTGTGTTTAGTTGTTTGGCTGGTCTATGTGTTTGTAAGCTTCCTATTTTATGTGATCCCATGAAGTGGCTATTAATGAATAAAATCTGTTTTGTTCTAGTTCATTCTCTTTCCCTGTTTTGTGCAAAAAAATACATATTTGAATTCTTTTTGGAATCTCGTTTATTTTCTAGTAAATTTCTCACATATACAAGCTCAAACTACAACCAAGAGGATGGAAGTTTTGTGTTTACAATCACTCTCATATATCCTATAATATCATAAACATAGCATAAAGCTTCCATGCCTCGCTATCATATCTTAAAAAACTGACACCGAAGGAGTTGAACGTAGTGAAAAGAGACGTTTCTTTGATGAAAAACGCCACAAAGCTAGTATAGTTATCGCAGACTTGATCTTCTTTCTTATAGGAATGATCACCTTCTAAACAAAATAGGAGTGAGAATTCCACAACAATCGAAATAAATGAGTAAAGAAGAACTGAAAGGTGTGTGTTAGTTAAACGAATAGCTTAGTCCTAGCGGACAGGACAAAACTTCCCTTGGAGAGATTCAGCCTGAGGGAACTAGATTGGTCATTCCACCATCACTCGATTATAGAGGGTTGGAACCCTCTCTCTGAAGGCCTCTTGATGTGATGAGAAAATGGCTAGTATTCATGGCTAGTCCTGAGAAAGCAAGCTAAAGGTCTATCCCATTAAAAAGATGAAGCCCGATCAGGCCAAAATGAAAGCAATTGATGGAAGGGGTAGATCATGTTCTATTTTTTCGAATCTTTCAAGATTAAAATAGAGGGATTGACTTAACTTCCTCTATGGGTTGCATACAACTTAGCTTGATTAAGGAGTGGTCATTCCAAATAGGTTGCTATTGCTATTACTGAGGCTTTTTAAAAAAGATTTTTTCTTTATGATATTAAGGATTTTCCCAATCATTAGAGTGGTGTCATCCACCTTCATTTATGTCTTATGGATAAAATCCCTTGGGCCTTCGTTCATTTTGTTTAACAAGGCTGCGAAATATACAACATCTTTCCATAGACCTTTTCTTGCCTGGATGAAAATTCAATATATGAATAGTCATTCCCTCACAAATCCTTTATTTGAATATCTCTGCTTTGTTTGTTCTACAGATATAGATTAAACTGTCTTTCTTTGCACCATCCATATTTTGATGGCTCAGTACAAGACCGGCGGAAGAGAAGAGGTGAAAAGGCTAGAGAGGCGAAATTCATTTTTGCTTTCATAGCGCCGCAAAATAGAGACATTGTAGTGCGAAAATAGATTTACCAACGGACAATGAAAAAATGATACGACCCAAGACCAATTCTGGTTCTTCTTTCTATCAAAATAAATTGAATTCAAAAGCGCAACACCGTTCTTTACATATATAATTTTTATGTTTAGAATTAAGTTAGAGGTAACCACTTTCTTCCAATTTTAAGTATTGGCTTTCATTATGATTTAGTTTATATATTTTTTGTTTGAACATCTATAAGTGGTATACTTTTAAGTATTGTGTTTTAAGTTTAAATTGTGCATTATATTAGAAAGTGTATTTATGAAATTCAATATTATAACTTATCTTCATATATATATATATATATATATTTGTTGTGTGAAGAGCGTGTTATGCCCCGTGGTCGCCTGCCTGGTGTGGCGGCTCCTCTGTTGTGGGTAAACGGGAAAACCAACTTCCCTCTCCTTAATTTAAGAAAAAAAGAATGGTGCTTGATTGAACAAACATTGGCTGAACATTTCTAACTGACACCCCAATCATAATGTCACCGACGTCTGTCTTCTTTTTTTCTTGTAAATGCATTTTTTTCCTATTAAGAGAGAGGGGGTTTCAGATTCTTCAGAAGAGTCGTAAGAGAATACTCACAATATATATATATATATATATATATATATATATATATATATATATATATATATATATATATATATATATATATATATATATATATATATATATATATATATATATATATATATATATATAAAACATTTCAATAGAAATAAATGATTTGACATTATCACCAATATCTCCAAAATTGTAAGTATATAATTAATGATAAAAATATCTTGATATCTAATCATTTTTATCTTTTATATAATTTATCTTAATATATGTTTGATGATGTAATTGTCTTGTTAAAATTCAGAGATGTTCTAATGTTGCAATTAAACATCACTTTTTCTATTTTTTTACATGAAAAATATTGAATCTGATAATTTTATGGTTAGAATAACTCAATGTGAAAAACAAAAATGTGAAAGTTTTTGATAATCAATATTGGTTATAAATAACTTAAGACCGTTAAAAATGTACACTACAACAAATTAAATTAAAATTTTTTAGAGACAATCTACTTGTCTGAAGTCAAACGTTCACCACTTTTCGTTATTGTTACTTTGTTACTCTAACATAATACATAGAAGGAGAAAATAAATCTCAAATAACAACAAAACAATATTGTTAACCCTTTTCGAAATTCATTCTTCAATAAATTGATTGTTTGAAAGCCCTTTTAGATTCTTCATCAATGCAACTTTACGACTTGTTTAGAAATATGTATGTATAATTGTTGCATTATGAAAGTACAAGTACATAAAAAATGTTGGACTCTAGACTCATGTTAAAGAAATATTGTCGACCATTAAAATATAAAAATTGAGTCTAACCTCGATAACTCAAACGCTCAACAATGACTTGGGACATGAAGGACAACAAATCTATGTTAATAGACATATCTTTTGTAGTTTAAGATATTACTTTTATTTAGAGTTTGTTTTGTTACATATTCTTCAAATTAAGTTTGCCAAAAATATTCATAAATCACACGAAAAATATTTTGAAGAGCCCGATGAGAAGGAGAAAAAGGCACAACTTTTCATAAAAGTGGCTACTCAAAGTCACAATTTTTTATAAAAGTCACAATTTTTCATAAAAGAAAAAGGAAAATAAATTAAAAGGGGATCCTGATTTGTGATGGCGCCACGTAGGCGGGCTAAGGGTTCTATTGTATATATCCTCATTAGATAGTGCATCTTTCTTGGTATATCCAGATAATAGGTAGGATCATAAACTGAATCATTCTGGCTACAAAGATAGTTATTAAATAATTAGCACCGCATAAAGACATTCCCCCTAGAGTAGTCGTTAATATGAATAAGACAAACTCTATTATACACATTTATGTACATTCAATGTACTCTATGATAGAGGAATACATAGAGTTGAACATAGTAAATTAAGAAATTGGAAGTTTTTGTTGAAATCGTTATGATTATCTTTTCGGGAAATTTCCAAACGAACAATTTCAACGAAATCTTTTAATTTCTTGTTTTACTATGTTCAACTCTATGTATTCCTCTATCCGTAGAGTACATTAAATGTACAGAAATGTCTATAACAGAGTTTCTCTTATTCGTATTAACATCTACTCTAGTGGGAATGTTTTTATCCGGTGCTAATGATTTAATAACTATCTTTGTAGCCCTAGAATATTTCAGTTTATGCTCCTACCTATTATTTGGATATACCAAGATATATGTACGGTCTTATATAGAGGACCCCTACTTGAGGTGTTTAAAATAAATAAAAACTACTTGAGGTGTCTAAGTGAAAATTCATGTCAATCTTAGGGCTGCCGATGGGTTTATCTATATATATATATATATATATATATATATATATATATATATGGGGGGGGGGGGCAAGCTCCATCCTTCAAAGTTGGATTACCATTTTTCCCCTCCACTAAATTAAAATAAATTAATTTATTTTATTGAATACTAATATTTAATTACATAATGGTAGAATATGAAGTCCAACAACTACACTTTCATTTTCTAGTTATGACATTATAATTATAATTAATTAGGTTAAATTAAATTAGTGTAAAAAACAACAATGTATGAAACTCTTCGAATTTTGTGATTCTTTGAATTTTGAAATTAACATAAATTTATCTATCATGAAACAATAATGTATGAAACTCTTCAAATTTTTTGATTCTTTATATTTTTAAATTAAAATAAATTTATCTATCATGATTTAATGTGTCCCAATAAAAAAATTGGTAGGTGAAAAGACAATCAAATATCACTATAAATACCAGTTAATTGCTTCCTATGTCATAACATTTTTTTTCTTTTCTATCATCTACTATTCTCTTTTCTTCTTCCTAGACTATGATAGGAATATATGTCGTCAAGAAGTTAACGGGGAAGAAGAACAAATAGCTTTATTTTGAAATTAAAAGAGAAATTTTCTTACAATATAGTTCAACTGTTAAACTTAACGGTAAAAGATATAACTTATATTCCTTTAGATCTTTTTTATGTTAGATTATGATTTTAAGTTTTTCTTTTTCATTTTGGAGTTAAGGTATGGTTGTCCAAAATGGAGTTGGTATGCAACCCATATTTTTATGTAGTTTGTATTATTTTGCATTTTTATGAAATTTTCTCTTTATTTTGTGTTATTATACTTTTAAGTGCTACTTAATTGACAAAATTCTATTAATGCATGATGAGTTTGATAATGCTTGAATGGTTTATGCAAAATATGATTTTGTTTTGAATAGAAGTAATTTAAATAAATACATAATAGTGATGTTAGGGGAAAATAATAATAATTTTAATATAACTCATACTATATATATATATATATATATATATATATATATATATATATATATATATATATATATATATATATATATATATATATATATATATATATATATATATATATATATATATATATATATATATATATATACTGGTGGGACTCACGTGCAAAGCACGTGTCGTGAAGTAGTATATATAAAAGCCAAACTGAAAAGAAAAAAACCAAACTAATTTGATTTTTGTTTGAATTGGATAATACTATTTTAAAACCAAAAGTCAAATAATACAAAACAAACTGAAAAATCAAATTCATACCCCTATCTAACACAAAAAAGAAAACTTGTTGTGAAGGTGGGGTCCTACATGACAATTGTCACACCCCATTTTCAATGAGAATTATTTTTCAGGTTTTAAAAAGAGAAAGATGTCACCTAAACGATAAAAAGTGTGTTATGGCACTATTCTATACAAAACTAACAAGTTAATTTAATTTAAAAGGTCAGGTAAGGATTCAAGTTACCACAAAAGGAAGGTTTTAGGCACCTTTCAAGGTCCACACATTTGGGTCCATATCAAATCATATAAATTATGTGGGGGGGGGGGGGGGGATGTGTGGCGAACAAATAGCATTAATTAAAAAGTGATGTGATAAATTATGCAATACAACAATACCAAACATGCTCTAAGTGATTAACGAGTTGCTTCATTTTAGTAAAGCAATATGTTCGCTTCCTATAAGAAGTTAAATATAGCTTGTCTTTTTTCAACATAAACCATATGTACCTAACCTCCATTTGGGTGATGATTCCACTTGAATTTTCATTCACGCGTTGACTTCTCCATCCATTGTGGTTAAACTTCAAGCAACTTTATTCTATTACGATGTACATGCAATAATATTTATAGACGCGACGATGTGTTTGTATTTTAGATTTAACAAATCAAACAAAAATTAACTGATAAAGTAATAAATGAAGTTAATCAAAATAAGCACATAATAAGAAAATGAGTTAAAAATGAGTAAGCATAACAAACTAACCTCATAAGAACATCCAAAATAAATTTGTATCTCATCTCACTTTTTCTCGCAATTAAATTGGGTGGACCTTAAAGTTCTATAAAAATCTACGATATTCAACCTAATAACTACACAAAAAACAATACTTAATAAACTAAATCTAGTAAGCATTATAGTGACAAGATTTTACATGAACTTCAAATTTAAATAGTGCTAATTCTCTTCATTTTTAGTTTATAATCACATAGAGCATTAATAATTAATATTCTTAACCATTATCAATTCAACTTCTTAAATTCAATGAACCTTCACATAAATTAATAGACAAATACACTAACATAATTAAAAAAAAAAAGTTAAGACATGCTACCACAGATCTAAGATTAAATCGACTGAAAAATTTCCCAAATTAGAAATATTATATGAATTTACAAGTGATAAAAAAGAAATGTACTATTTTGTTCAAGGAACTTGACATCAATACCTGTAAAAATCCTGAATTAAAGAAGACTGAAAACCATACTTTCAAGTTATTGAGGTGCGAAAGTCTTTTTGTATCTGCTCTCCGATGGTTCGCATATGAGGGAAAGGAGAAGAAGAGTGGTGTTATGGTTTCACTGGAGCAGGGAGGCTCTTCACAAAGCAGCGGCTTGGGAGAGGATATGGAGGGAGTGGGGCGGCTCTTCTTCAACAGAGGATTCAGATGAAAAGAAATTTAGGTTTTCAATGAATATAATAGGAAAGGGTAGAAGATTTGTTGATCAAGATAAGATGGACGTCAAGGATTAAAAGTTGGGGTTAAAACTTTACATTGGTCTAAATAGATCAATGAGGTTAGAATTGCACAAAATTGGATATAAATAGCTAGGACTTAAATAAGTTGGAGGAAAATAGATTATTATCTAATTAACAAAATACTACACATATTAAAAATAAAAGAATAATAGTAATTTTTCATATAAAATAAATACACATCATTGTATTGTTCATATTGTATATTAAATCGATATGTAAAATTTGGATGTATGAAATCTTTATTTCAAATTAAGAACTGATAAAAGCAAATAGCATAAGACGAATAATATTATCAACAATAACAACAACAACAATTTTGTAGATTATGAATACAAAGTTATCATGACCCAATATGGGCGTGATGAAACTCATCTTATCCCACCAAGACATGTTTATCTAATACTCAAAACATAATGATAAAAATGTGGGAATTTAAAATATCAATAACATAAATGTGAATAACTTAGTAAAACACCTAAATATCTCCAAAACCTAGTCATCACGCGTACAAACCACTAATGTATTATAATTGATTTGAAAGAAAATACAAGTCTAACATATAATTGTTTCTAGAATAAAACAAGAACATAATAAAGGAGCAAGAGGGAATTCTAGGATGATAAGAATATACCTCTCATACCTCCATAGTAAAGCCTCAGACAAGATATAGAGGAAGTATAATAATGCAGATTCAAGCTCGTAATCAACACAAATACAGAAGCAATGGGTGAGTACCAAACAATACAGTATACAACTAACTCAAACTAAAGCATTAATGAACACTAGTACGCCAACCACTCAATTTGAACCTCCATAAATACAACCTGCAACAAACAACTACAGTACCTAAACAGTTCTCACTCCACACAAAAAAGCACATAAAGAATAACTCCATTTGTACCTCAACACAAATAGCTTATCATCACACTATTCCACAATCATGATTCTTTACAACATATAAACATATATTCAATAGTTATAATCAATTATGTGCGATGAAATGAGGTGCAATGACATATATATTGATGTATGGTTTTCCTAACAATACACACACGTTGTCTCTCAGTCGGGAAACATGGGGGACTTCCTAGTCCATGCATCTTCAATGGGCGTATTGTTGTATCGTAACACCTCATAACTAGAAAGAACTAGAAAGAAGTAAAAAGGTGGAAATAATCATTTTAGGAAAGAATGAAAAATATGGAAATTTGTTAAGTTTGGGTTTTTGGTCAACTTCAAACAATCATAATCCCTAGCTCAGTATGAGTTAAGTGTGTTTTCAGATATCGTTGGAAATATCTTGGAATAATATTTCCAACGCCGCCGAGTTTTTCGCGATTTCAAGTTCGTATGACTAAGTTATGCCCATTGGAAGTTGGGTTGTTCGAATAAGGAAAATCCAATTCGGATTTTGGAAGGATAGTTTGGTCTTTTCCATACCCCATGACTTAATTTCGTTTTGTGGTAATTAATTGGGGTCTAAACTAATAGGATTCGGTTTACGCTTTTGAAAATTAAGTTAGGGTTTAGAAAAAAGAGGAGAAAAGAAAAGAAAGAGCACGAATTGTCAAGTTCTTCAAGAATCGCATGTGGATTTCGTCAAGGGGTGATCCCTATAAGGTCTGTGAGATCACATAGTGTTGGGTTAGTTCATCCACACACCAAACATGTTTAATTCAGCGTATTTTCATCCTAAAAAGATTTATAATTGGTTGTTCCTTACTTGTATTCTTGAGTAAGTTTTGTTCTTGAAGTTCGGATGAGACTGAGGAGTTCTTAAGAATTTAATGTTGGTTATTAGAGTTGATTTGGGTTAGATTTTTGTGCATATGTTTTGGGTAACTGAATCTAAAGAGATATTGGGAAAAAGAATTGTAATTAATCGAATTAAGGTACCTGAATCTGCGCCAGAGGGTCTGGGGCAGCGCACCTGCACTGCGCACGAAATGATCACCAAATAGTTGGGTCTTGTGCGGCGCGCCAGGGACACGCCCGAATTGTTGTTTTCCACCTGTTTTTCATCGTTCAGGCCGTTTAAGTCATCCTAAAGTGTACTAACACTTCATATTGGTTGTAACTACTCTAAATGACTTTTAAACACATATAAATCATCCTGAAAAGTGAATCATATATGTAACATCTCGTAACTTCAAATAACTAAGAATAAGCTAGCAAACCAAGGAAAATCATTTTTGGAAATAAGAAGAGAAATCTGAAAAATTTCCAGATTTCAAAAGTGAGTTTTGGTCATTTCAAACGGCCATAACTTCCAGCTCAGGAAGATTTGGGGTGAGTTAATTATATGGATGGAAAGCTCTTCGTAAAATCTTTCCAACAGCGACGAGTTTGCAAAAAATCAAGGTCGTATGAGGGAAATATGACTTTCGGAAGTTGGGTTGTTGGAATGAGGAAAGTCCAATCCGGATGCAAAGTAGTCTTTTCACCCTACTATATCCTAAATTGTTTTAAGGGTTTCTTAGGGAAAGAGTTAAGCCTTGAGTCAATTTTTAGAGTATTGAATACGCTTAGGGCTTGGGAGAAAATAGGAGAGAAGAAGGAGAAAGGAGAAAAGACCAAGATTTCGCCAAGATCGTTGAGAGAGCTTCGTCGAGGGTGATCCCTTACAGGTATGTGAGATCTTTCGGTGTTGGGTTCTTCCACCCATACCAAATTTGATTCAATTAAAAAATCCTAGTGTAGATTGATTTATGAACATGGAAGTTCTTGATGAACAAATGGTTGAATCTTTGTTCGTTGAGTTGTAGCATACCTTTAGTTGTTTGATTCATGTTTCCGGGCTGTTTTACGAGTCTAAACTATTGAGTATATTAATGATCCTAAGTGTTTGGGGAAGATCCATGGAAGTTTGGGAGGATAAGAATTGAAAATTAGAGAAGAAAAGTCGGTAAACCCATCTGACAGGCCCTGGGGCGCCGCGCCTACCAAAGCCCCTCAAGACAGTGTCCGTCAGGCTCTGGCGCCCCGCGCCTCTCAGAGCGCCAGGGTCACATGGAGTTCCCATTTCTCCCCCATCTTTTCGTATGAGTTCCTAAGTTATGTACCTACTAGTTGATTCTAACACTCTAAAGTACATCTAAACATCATGAAATCATCCATAAACATGAGATCATGATCCTTGAATCCATAATCCAATTCAAGGAAAGTTAAGATCAAAATCAAAGAAGTCAAAAAGTTAAGTCTAAGGCAATGAAGTAAGTTAAAGTAAAGTTTCGTAAAGCATCCAAGAGTCTTATTTAAACGTTTTAAATTCATTTTTAAGGCTCAAGTTTCGAGTTAAAGAAAGAGTAAAGGTTGAAGTATTTTCTTCAAAAGTAGTATAAAGGGACTAAGTATTCCCTAAAGAGTTGATCAAGATCAAAAGTTTCAAGTTAAGCAAAGAGTAAAGAGTTGACTTCATTTCTCAAAAGATATAAGGGAATTAAGTATTCTCTATAAACTTTATAAATGTTTTTACATTTAAGTTAAGAGGGAGATAAGATTTCCCAAAAGTGTTTTGAACAAGAAAGGGGAATATTGATTCCAAAGGAGCTTTCGTAAAAGTGTTGAGCAAATTATCTCAACCCAAAGGAAGGAAGTTATTCTAAAAGTATGACCTAAAGTATATCGTTTTGGGAGTAGTATTGAGCACCGATGTGGGGATAAGAGTTCATAATTAACTCAAGTCCCCATGTAAACCATGTAGCCATCATGGGTGTTAACGGGATATACTTTTCAGATGATCACGTAAGTTAAGCTAGTGGATCCACTAAGTTAAGTAAGGTGCTATACCGATGGCAAGGTATAGGATGGTCCTAAAAATGTTAGGTAAAACATTGTATTATCACTTAGGCTCATAGTGATGGTTGTCGGTTAGAAAATCTCCCACAGAAATTATATTACTTTCATATATAAGTAATGTTGAGTTTATTATTGTTTATCTTTAATGTAGTGAGTGTTTACACTATTTTACAAGATTTTTTTATATTGCATGTGTCCATAATGCTTTATATTGAGTTGTTATTTCATGAGTTGAGCAGAGCCAAGGTAAGTTCATTCTTACTCCTTTCAAGCTTTGTAGTTGTGTTTAGCTTTCAACTTGTATACTCATACTTTGAATGTACTGATTCCAGTTGGCCTGCATCGTCTTATGATGCAGACAAAGGTAACCAGGATCAGCATGCAACGCTTCATTGATCCAGTTGAGTTCCTGAGTCAGTGGTGAGCCTCCTTGCATTTCGGAGGATCCTTTTTATGCTTTCCAGTCTTTCTATTTCAGAATGTTGTGGGGTCTGTCCCAACATTCATCTTAGTAGTTTTAGAGGATTCATAGACGGACAGTTAGTAATTCAATAGTCTTTCCCTTTTCATTCTTATGTTAAAGACTTGGGTTGCCATTTTGGCCAATTTGAATGTTTAAACCTTTAAAACATTCCAGATAATGTTACCATTCATCTCGGTTAAGTTCATTCATTCTTATAAGTATGATTTTTGTCTTCCGCTGAGTTAAGTATGCTAGACCAAGGGTTTGCTCGAGGCTAGCAATGGTCACCGAGTGCCAGTTCGGCCTAGGGTGTTTGCTCGGGGCGTGACAATAACCTTTAATCCATAAATTCAAATTCAAGGAAAATTATGATCCAAGTTTAGGATGTTCTTAGAGTCCTTTCAAGAAATTTTTTTGCAGATGCTTTTAACTTTGTTTTAAGACTTAAAGTTCAATTTGAGTAAAGAGTAAAGAGTAAAGATTGAAGTTCATTTCTTCAAAAGTATATGGAGACTATAAATTCCTAAAGTTTTTGAAATATTTTCACATTTAAACAAGAAAAGGAAACGTTGATTTTCCAAAGAGCCTTCGAGCTAGTTTTCAGTAAAGAGTAAACACTTTCACAATTAAGAAAGAGGGGAAACTTTGATTTCCAATATATCCTTTGAGATATGTTTTTTAGCAATTATCTCAAATCACAGAAAGAAGTATGTTTTCAAACAGAAGAGTTAGTATCATATTTTGGGAGTAGTATTGAGCACTGATATTAGGGAGAGTTCAGATAACTCACAGCACCTATAAACTATGTAGCCACCATGGCTATAAAAGGGTCATACTTTTTAGATGATTCCTTAGTGCTTTTTAGCATAGAATAGTGGATCCACTTAGTAGTTCAGGTTTTATACCCTCAGCAAGGTATAGGACGACCCTGTCAGCGTGAGGCAAAATGGTGTATCATCACAATATCTCTTAAGTGATGGTTTTCGGTTAGAGAAACTCCCACAAAAATAATTGTATTCTCATATACACTTTACTTGTGTTTTTTACATACGATTCGGAGTTATAGGTATCTTTGCATACACACAGAGTTGACGTCATGTTTTATAACTTTTCTTTATATTGCACTTGTTTTAACTACTTTATATTGAAATGAGTTCAGGTATGTTGAGTTGAGTTGAGCCAGGTAAGTTCTTCAGTTCCTTTCAAGTCTATGTTATGTTTAGCACTCCAACTCACATATTCGTACATTCAATGTATTGATGACAGTTGGCCTGCATTGTCTTGTGATGCAAAAGTAGGTAACCAGTTGATCAGGTTGAGCACTCAGAGTAATTTGGTGAGCGTCCTTGCTTTCCGGAGGGTCCTTTCCATAATTTTTAGCTTTTCACTTATTTGGATGATGGGGGGTCTTGTCTCGACATACCTCTTTGTTTTAGAGGCTTGAAATATGAGTAGTTATAGTTTTTTACTCTTTCCATTTTCAGTTGTATACGTTAAGACTTGAGTTGCCATTTTCACCAAGTTTTATATCTTTCAAGTTATGTTTTAAGACTATATCTTATATTTAAGTCTTCCGATGAGTAAGTAAGCCAAGAGAAGGGATTGCTTGGGGCCAGAAATGGTTCTCGAGTTCCAAATCACCCAGGGTGTAGGCTCTGGGCGTGATAAACTTGGTATCAGAGCACAAAGTTCAAGAGTCTGAGGGAGTCTATGAACCCGTGTGTAGAGTCCTAGTTATCGGTGTGAAGCGTCCCATATCTATAATTATGAGCCTGCAACACTTAGGAATTGTTCTCACTTCGTGCGTTAGAGTTGATATCTAAAGATCTTCTTTCTAATTCATGCTTGTGTGTTTTTTTCAGTTAGTCATGCCTCCACAAAAAGCTGTCATAGGTCGTCTTGATAGGCATAATGTTTAGAGAGAAGGGGTACCTAATGCACCTGAAGTGCAACCCCAAGGAGAAGTTATTAATGCTGAGTTTAGGAAAGCGATAAGAATGCTAAGTCAAGTTGTAACTAATCATTTTGGGCAACAAAGAGGGCTCAATAAGAAGAAGCTGACACTTCAAGGATCTGCAAATTCTTGAGGATGAACCCTCCAAGTTTCATTGGTTCAAGCACTACTGAGGACTCAGATAACTTCATTGAGGAACTGCAAAAGGTATTTGATGTGATGCACGTTGGTGATGTTGATAGGGTGGAACTAGATCGTACCAAATGAAGAGTGTTTCTAGGATTTGGTTCGATCACTGGAAGAAAAACCGATCTAAGGATGCACCACCTGCAAGTTGGGCTTATTTTGATGAGGCCTTCTTGGGGCGTTTCTTTCCTAGAGAACTGAAAGAGGCCAAGGTACGGGAGTTTCTCACTCTTAAGTAGGATACATTAAGTATTCATGAGTATGGGTTGAAGTTCACTCAATTATACAGTTATGCTCTGGAGATGGTTGCGGATACGAGGAGAAAAATGAGTTTGTTTGTTGATGGGTTGTCCCGTATAGCAAGCAAAGAGGGCATGAAATCTATGCTAATTGGGGACATGTCTATATCAAGGTTAATGGTATATGTGCAACGGGTTGAGAAAGAGAAGTTGAGGGATAGGGAGGAGTTTAGAAACAAGAAGGCTAAGACAGGGAATAAGTCCGAGCAGTAGAAAAGTAATGTGAACCGTTCATCCTTTTAACAAAAGAAAAAGGGGAATGCTCCATCATCTGTTAGTGCACCTGCACCAAAGAATAAGAGTGAGTACAATAGTCAAAATTTCAGAGCTTAACCTGTTTATTCTTAAGGTAGTACGGCACAAAGGGTAGTAAGCCTCCTGCCTGCGCTAAGTGTGGTAAGAACCACTTAGGTACTTGTCATGAGGGTTCCATTGTCTGTTTCAAGTGTGGCCAGAATAGTCTTTCATGCAAGAATTTCCAAAGAACAAGTAGGGTAATGGTAATGGGTGCAATAGAGCCCAGTCTTTTTCAGTTTTTCCACTAGACAGAGCTACACCTAGAGGAGCTACTTAAGGTACTAGCGGATGATCAAATCGTCTATATGCTATCACAAGTCACCAAGAGCAAGAGGATTCTTCATATCTTGTCACTGGTATGATCCAAGTCTTTAACTCTAATGTTTATGCTTTGCTACACCCAAGAGCGAGTTTATCCTTTGTAACTCCTATGTTGTGATGAATTTGATGTTATTCCTGAGCAACTTAGTAAACCCTTCAGTGTTTCTACACCTGTTGGTGAGTCTATTCTAGCAGACAAAGTCTATCGTGATAGTATTGTTTCCCTCAATCGCAAGAGTACCATGGCTGATTTAGTTGAATTAGACATGGTAGATTTTGATGTCATTCTTGGTATGGATTGACCTCATGCTTGTTATGCCTCAGTTGATTGTAGAACTATAGTTGTCAAGTTTCAGTTTCCAAATGAGCTAGTCTTGGAGTGGAAAAATAGCTCAGCAGTGCCTAAGGGTCGTTTCATTTCATACCTTAAGGCAAGGAAGTTGGTTTCTAAGGGGTGTGTCTATCACTTAATTAGACTTAATGACTCCAGTGTTGAGATACCTCCTATTCAATCAGTTACAAAAGTAAAAGAACTCTTAAAAGTCTTTCCAAACAATCTTCTCGATGTCCCTCCTAAGAGAGAGATAGACTATGGTATAGATGTTCTCCCATATACTCGTTCTATATCTATTCCGTAATACATAATGGCACCAGCAGAGTTAAAACAGTTGAATGGGCAGTTAAATATCTCCTTGATAAAGGCTTATTCAACCAAGTGTCTCACATTGGGGCGCTCCGGTGTTATTTGTGAGGAACAAGGATGGTTTCCTTAGGATGTGTATAGATTACCATCAATTGAACAAGGTTACCATCAAGAACAAATATCATTTCCTAAGAATTGATGATCTTTTTGATCAGCTTCAGGGTGCTACTTGTTTCTCTATGATA
Organism: Solanum sitiens; assembly: GCA_016801875.1. Classification (NCBI taxonomy): domain Eukaryota; kingdom Viridiplantae; phylum Streptophyta; class Magnoliopsida; order Solanales; family Solanaceae; genus Solanum; species Solanum sitiens. The sequence goes on from JABWTJ010000015.1 coordinate 1,283,318, forward strand.
GACCTCATATCAAGCTACCACCAGTTTAGGGTAAGGGAATATGATATTCCAAAGACAACATTCAGGGCTCATTATGGTCATTATGAGTTCCTAGTTATATCATTTTGTTTGACCAATGTACCTGCAACATTCATGGACCTTATGAATACAGTATTCAAACCTTATTTAGATATGTTTGTTATCGTCATCATTGATGACATACTTATCTATTCGATGAATGTAGAAGATCATGCTAGTCATCTCAGAATATTTATTCAAACTCTAAGGGATAGAGAGTTATATGTCAATTTCTCTAAGTGTGAGTTTTGGATTGAGTCGTGGCATTCTTAGGCCACATTGTGTCTGGAGAGGGAATTAAAGTTGATACTCAGAAAATTGAGGTAGTGTAGAATTGACATAGAACCACCTCTCCAACTTATATTAGGAGTTTCTTGGGTTTGTTTGGCTATTATAGAAGGTTCGTTGTGGGATTTTCATCTATTTCATCCCATTTGACCAAGTTAACTAAGAAGACAGTGAAGTTTCAATGGTGTGAAAATTGTATAAAAAACTTTTAATAATTGAAAAGGAGGTTGAATATTGCCCTTGTGTTAACCTTGCCAGAAGGTACGTAAGGCTTTGTTGTATATTGTGATGCGTCTAGAGTTATGGGAGAGTACTTACAATTCACAGCCCCCATAAACCATGTAGCCACCATGGGTAGAAAACGATCATACTCTTTAGATGAATCTTTGGGTGCATTTTAGCATAGACTAGTGAATCCACTTAGTAGTTCAGGTTATATACCCTCGGCAAGGTATAGGACGACCCTGGCAGCGTGAGGCAAAATTTTGTATCATCATAATAGCTCTTAAGTGATGGTTGTCAGTTAGAGAAACTCCGACAGAAGTAATTGTATTCTTATATACACAATTTATTTGTATTTTTACATACATTTTAGAGTTATATGTATCTTTGCATACACAAAGAGTTGACATCATGTTTTAAACAATTTTTATTTATATAGCTCTTGTTTTAAACTACTTTATATTGAAATGAGTTCAGGTATGTGGAGTTGAGTTGATCCAGATAAGTTCTTCATGTAACAACCGGAGAGTACCCCCTAGATATTACTGGCGTAGTTGACCTTGAAGAGGTCTTATACAAGCCCTAAGCATAATCGTCACTGCATAATGAACTTGAAATAATGCGGAATCTAAAACTTTTTACAATAGAGGTTCAAACTTCCTTTTTATAAGCAATATAGTAAAATCTAATACCATTGTCACACATACACCAGCTATTCATAAGAGTTCAACAAAAGTCTTCAAATAGGGTCCTTAGCCCTTTAGACACAATAGTCTTTAGAATAAATGTACAATTAGAAAAGATTTCTAATTCGATTACATCAATACAGAAAAACATAGAGTGGCATCTAGTGCATATGTCATCGGATCTTTGAGGACCTACCACAAGTCTTGGAGGTGATAAGTCCAAGCTTTCTTCAAGGATAGAGGAGAAACCAATTAGCCGGAACTTATACTCATAATAAAATAAGGGAGAAAGGGGTTAGTACAATTAATGCACTAAGTATGGAGAAATGCATAAAAACCTTTTAAACATGAGAAAGGGACATTTACATGTAAAGTATACATTTATGAGATTTTTAAAAGTCATTTACATCATCAAAACAACACAGAAGACAATACCCCAATTATGTCCAAACTACAATGAAGGCATGACCTTAGCACTTCTAGGGTCCACTTATGCAATGTAGAGTTGGCATCCATACTACATTTACATTCATTTTAATAATCAACTCATAACTACAAAGAACCACCTATAACAACCTTATAAACCTACTAGTGCAATGTACAAGTGAAGTCACATACCCCCACTTCTACTTAGTAAACTCATTAGAGTGTCATAGACTAGTTCATACTTCTCCGTTACTTCATTAATTTAGGGAAGATCAACCATAACCGACATAGATCATGAGAGCTTCCATGGAATCCGGTGTCATAAAGCCCCACACCGAAAAAGGGTGTTATATTTGCCAAGGTAGAACCTATATACTAGCTACTATTTGGATCCACTAGCTAAGTCCAATAGGGGCACGTAGTTAAGGGATAGGGAGATTGATTCTAAAGACTCTACCTATTGCATTAACGGAGGAGTCCCCAAACTTTTGCATTAATGGAAGAGTCTTTCCCTCATTGGCCATATCCTCTCGGTGCTTAGTATACTTTCCCAACTTACTACCATTGTTCTATTAATTGTATGTACATGTGTGAAGAGTAATCCATCTTAATTCAATACAATTTAACATAAAGCTCTTAGATTCATTAGGTGAGAATACAATTTCATCATAGAATCAACATACATATGTGAGTAGTACTCTTACAACATCAGTCATAGTGTTTTCTGAGAACTACATTGTCAATCAACACAAGAGATAATCCTTATCCCACATAATTCATGCATCATAATAGGAAAGGTTCAAGAGAGTGAAAACCATCCAACAATACCTTTCTTACATCCTTTCATAAGCCGCGTACCTTGCAAGCAATTCAAAGTTCAAATACCACATTCTTCAACATATATACAAAGCTTAGAATTTACCCTCTTTTCAAGGTTAGAATCAAGTATCACAATTACACCCAAAATCATCATAATAGGCATGAAAACAAGATTCTATGACTAGGTATTCATTAATTACAATACATCATATTCTTATCTATTCAATTCATCCATTAAAGGTCATAGGGTGCACATGGGTTATTGGGAGATTTTCACAATAGAATTCTTAACCCTAATATATTCATAATATAAGGCACATAACATAAAGAAAACGGTTTTGGACTGAACCCATTGCTAGATCACAAACCCTAGTTTTCATTCATAATAACAATTTCGAAAATAGAAGTTTTGGAGGGCTTCATGGAGAAACTAATCCATGAATCAACATCCCCATACATTATTGATGATAGTACACGAATTTCAAATGAAAAACTTGAGAAAATTGTCTTCTTCTTCAAGCTCCTAAGCTCGTCAATGTAGGTTGAGTAGAGAGAAAATTTAGAGAAAAGTGAGAGTGATTTTGGGAATTGATTTGGGTGGGTAAAATGATTTAAAACTGACCTAAGATCAATATATGTTCATCCCCTAAACTACCCAAAATACCCCTCACTTAATTAGACATTTTTGTGAAGTCAAATTGACCTAAAAATGATGCGTTCAAATCTCGGACATGGATGCGCGTCGCGGGGGCACTCCAAATCTTTTTTCTGAAGTTTGACTTGATGCAGTGAGCCTCGTGAAGGCCCATGTCGCGAGGAACTTTTTTCCTTTTAAGTGTGGGTTGCGCGACGCGAAGGCACCCTCACATATGGCCTATTTTGCAGGCTCTTTTGGCAGCCCCCTTGCCAACGCTTGGGTCCTCCTCAAGGACCCTTTGGTTGGTCCTTGGGGAGTCATATATGGAAATTTTGACCCTATAAATATTATTTTAACAATTTAAAGTATTTTTAGTAGTTTTAGACTTCATAGAACACTCCCAAACCTTCAAAACCCTAAGGATGTTTACTAGTTCAATTTCACTAGTTTTCGGACGTCAAGGTTGTCCTTTGAAGTTTACACTCTAATACTTCTGAATAAAGTTTCTTATATTAGTTTAGGTCTGAAAACATCACTTTAAATATTATTTAATAGATTACGCTCTAGTATAAGTCATAGAACTTTCCGGGGTGTTACATTATTCCCCCCCCCCCTTAGGAACATTCGTCCCAGAATGACACCTTAACCTTTTCTAGCAGCCCAACCACAACAACAACAACATGAATATAATCATCATGAGTCACAGGAATACTCAATTCCATTCAACACAAAATCAAAGCACTACCCATAGCAACTCAATTCACAATTTCTCACATATAAGAGTTTACCACTTTCATATCACATAATGAGGAACTACCTTCTCAATTTCAATGATATCTCAAAAGTGAACATCAAGAGTTAACAGGCAATTCTTCTTCTCAAGACAATATCAAAACATGCTCACTACAACCTCATGAGAGCAATTATACACATTTTATTTGAGTGCAAGTTAAACATAAGAGCATTTTTCATGAAAACTCATTTTAGCATGAACCTTTACAAAGATATGCACATACTTTAAAAAAATAATTCAAGTTCCATATTATTCATAAATTTTATATAAAGAGGAACTACTAACCTCAATTTTGACTAGAAGTAAGAGGGAAGAAATGAGGGTAGCGAGACTTCATGTCGGCCTCGGCCTCCCATGTTGCACCCTCAACTAGATGGTTTCTCCATAAGACTTTTACGGAGGCAACCTCTTTGTTCCTTAACTTTTTGACTTGACAATCTAGGATCTCAACCGCAACCTCTTCATAAGAACGGTTCTCATTTAACCCTAACCCTTTAATTGGGAGAATAGACACCGGGTCGCCTATACATTTCTTGAGAATAGAGACATGAAATACCGGATGAACCGGGGCTAATTCACTTGGTAATTTCAACTCATAGGCAACCTTCCCCTCGTGTCTCAATATCTCATAAGGACCCCCATATCGGGGACTAAGTTTCCCGTTTTTACCAAATCTCATCACCCTTTTCATAGGTGAAATCTTCAAGTAGACCCAATCACCCATTTCAAACCACCCAACCGGAGACCTACATCTCCTACCATAGAGTGCTTCAAAAGGTGCCATAGAGATACTTGAATGATAGCTATTATTGTAGGAGAACTCTATCAACGGTAAGTGATCGTCCCAATTACCCTTGAAGTCAATGACACAAGCCCTCAACATATCCTCTAGGGTTTGGATGGTGCGCTCCTCTTGGCCATCCGTTAGAGGATTAAAAGCACTACTAAGTTTCACTTGATTACCTAACCCCTTTTGGAAAGACCTCCAAAAATAAGAAGTGAATTGGCCACCTCTATCCGAGATGATGGACAAAAGGATCTCCTACAAACTCACTATCTCATTAATGTACAACCTAGCATATTCCTCCGCCGAATAAGTAGATTTGACGGGGATAAAGTGGGCATATTTCGTCAATCTATCAACAATAATCCATATGGAATCATTTTGTCTTCGGGTACGGGGCAAACCTACCACGAACTCCATATTGATATCTTCCCATTTTCAATTACGGACATCCATCACTTGAGTTAACTATCCCGGTCTTTTGATGTTCGGCCTTGAATTGTTGACAATTAGGATATTTAGCCACAAACTCCACTACATCCCTCTTCAAACCATCCCACCAATAGACTTTTTGAAGATCACGATACATTTTGGTGGCACCCGGATGAATAGAATATAGGGAACCATGAGCTTCCTTCAAACTTTGTCTTCTCAAGTCATCAACATCCGGTACACACAACCTACCTTGGTACCTAAGTACACCATCCCCCTTTAGATAATGACTCATTGAGCTAACTAAGAACCGATTCCTTCAACTCTATCAATAAAGAATCAAGATGTTGTTTAGACTTCACCTCAACCACTAAAGACGACTCGGAGTTATTATGAACCATGAAACTCCTTTTTGGAGAATCTTCTAATTGAACACTCAACCAAGCCAATCTATGAACATCTTTCACTAGGTCTTTCTTACCCTCTTCAACATGAGCCACACTACCCATAGTCATTCGACTCAAAGCATCCGCAACCACATTTGCTTTTACGGGGTGGTAAAGGACACTCATGTCATAGTCCTTCAAGATCTCTCACCACCTTCTTTGCTGGAGATTCAAATCCTTTTGAGTGAACACATATTGAAGAAACTTATGGTCGGTAAATATGTCTACATGCACACCATATAGGTAGTGTCTCCACATTTTCAAAGCAAATACTACGGTCGCTAATTTAAGATCATGAGTTGGATAGTTCTTCTTATGCACCTTGAGTTCTCTAGAGGCATATGCTACCACCTTGCCATTTTGCATGAGGACACAACCCAAACCTACTCGATAAGCGTCGCAATATATCACACACCCTTCCTTGCACTCCGGCAAGGCCAATACTGCAGTGGAGGTAAGTTTATCTTTCAACAATTGAAAATTCTTTTCATGTCTCCAACAACTCGAACTTTGCCTTATTTTAAGTCAAGGTCGTTAACGGAGATGCGATTGAGGAGAATCCCTCAACAAACCTCCTATATTACCCGGACAATCCCAAGAACCTTCAAATGTTTGTAGGACTCAAAGGTCTAGGCCAACTTTTGACAGCTTCTGTCTTTCTCGGATCTACTTTTACCCCTTCACTCGACACAATGTTACCAAGAAAAGCAAGCGATCTCAACCAAAACTCGCACTTACTATATTTGTCAAAGAGTTGGGCATCCTTGAGTACATGCAAGACTATCCTCAAATGGTTCACATGGTCACCCTCACTTTTTGAGGATATCAAGATGTCATCAATAAAAACAATCACTGACAAATCAGGATAGTTTCTCAAAACTCGATTCATAAGGTACATGAAATCCGTCGGGGTATTTGTTAGACCAAAAGACATGACTCAAAAGTCAAAATGACCATATCTAGTTCCAAAAGCCATTTTAGGTATGTCAACTTCTCTAACTCTTATTTGATGATATCCCGACCTCAAATCGATTTTCGAAAAGTAACTCGCATCTTGGAGTTGATCAAATAAATCATCAATCCTAGAAAGAGGATACTTATTCTTTATAGTGACCTTGTTCAATTGGCAGTAATCAATACACATCCTAAGAGACCCATCTTTCTTCTTCAGAAACAATATCAGGGCACCCCATGGAGATATGATTGGTTGAATAAAACCCTTATCTAGCAAATCCTTGAGTTGAGCCTTTAACTCCTTCAACTCGGCCAGGGCCATCCAGTAAGGAGGGATTGATATAGGTTTTGTATCCAGCAATAGATCGATGTCAAAATTTATTTCCTGTTCGGGAGCAATTCCGGGTAAGTCATCGGGAAAGACTTTCGCAAAGTCCTTCACTACGAGGATCGACTCTAGTGGGGGAGTCTCGGACTCAAGATCCTTGACTCTCACAATATGATAGACACATCCCTTAGAAATCAACTTATAAGATTTAAAACAAGAAATGATTTGACTCTTTGGAGCTAGGTTTCCCCCCTTCCACTCTACAACGGGTTCATTTGGGAATTGAAACTTTACTACCCGAGTTCTACAATCAATGGAAGCAAAACAAGAATGTAGCCAATCCATCTTCAAAATGACATCAAAATCTAACATATCAAGTTCTACCAAGTCCACTAATGTGACTCTATTGGGCAATGAAACGGGACAACCCCTATAAACTATTTTAACAAGTACAGAATCACCCACCGAGGAAGAAACTGAAAAAGGTTCACAAAAAACATCAGGAAGCATATTAAATCTCATAGCCACTAAAGGAGTTATAAAAGATAGGGTGGCACCGGGGTCCAACAATGCATAAACATCAATGGAAAATACTTGCAATGTATTGGTAACAACATCTGGAGAGATTTTTTGATCACCTCAGGATTGGAGATCTACAAGCGATTCTTTTTGGGAGCATCCGAGCTTTGAGCATTTGTGGGAGCTTGAGTACCTTATCTCCCCTTGGCCGCCCGAATTGGACAATCATTCAATTGGTGACCATTTTTCCCACATCGATAGCAAACGCCCATACCGGCAAGACACTTCTCTTCATGTTTTTTACCACACTTGGCGCAAGTAGTTCTTTCCACAAAAGGTTACTCTTATTTTCTCCTTAAGGCTTAGGGTAGTCTTCCTCCATTGATTTAGCTTTCGAGCATTGGAGGAACTTGGATTAGAAAACCTCTTTTTGAATCTTGGTTTGTCTTGTCTCTCAAACCTATCCTTGGAGAAATCCCTCATCGGTCTTTGATCTCTTTAACTCTCTACCAACTTGCTTAAGCTCTTGCTGTTCAATTTGTTCAGCGTGAACCAAAAGATGAGAAATGTCCATGCTTGGAATTAGCATAGTTGACCTACATCCATTCACCACAAGATCGGATACCCCCATAACAAACTTATTCATCTTGACCCTAGAGTTCGCCACCATGGTATGATCATATTTGGATAGTTTAGTGAATTTGAGGCTATACTCCTTCACACTCATATTCCATTGTCGAAGATTGATGAATTCATGCATTTTTCTCTCCCTTAGTTCCAAGGGAAAGAACCTATCAAGGAAAGTCATTTTGAAAGCCGCATAAGTAATCAGGCCTTCTCTAACCGGCCTCTCATATTTCCATTGTTCATACCAAACTTGAGCCACATAGTTAAGTTGATAGGCGTCTAGTTCTTCCTTTTCTTGGGAAGTCACACCCATTGCATCTAGCACCTTGAATACTTCATCTATGAACCCTTATTGGTCTTCCTCCGCCTTGGATCCAAAGAAAGTAGGGGAATTCATCCTTGTGAAATCTCTTATCCTTGATGCGGTGGTGCTAGCATTAGGGTTCACTTGTACCCTAACATCCCTAGCAACTTGAGTAGCCAACACTTGAGTCAAACTATGGATGGCAGCCCTTATCTTAACATTAGACATAGCACCCTCTTCAATAAGAGCTTGAGGGGGAACCGCCTCATTCACATTCTCCTTTTCGGCCCTCCTAGCATTATTCCTTCTTGTATTCATGGCCTACAAGAAGAAGAAAACGATTAGAAGTAAATAATTAGATAGAGTTAGGACTACAAGCAACATCATAGAGTAATGAAGAAAGAGAGGTTCCAAATCATCTCATAGCTTCATATTCATAAAGGTGGCGCTCTTAGCATAATCGTCACTATATAATGAACTTGAAATAATGCGGAATTTAAAACTTTTTACAATAGAAGTTCAAACTTCCTTTTCATAAGTAAAATAGTAAGAATCTAATACCATTGTCACACATACACCAGCAATGCATAAGAGTTCAACAAAAGTCTTGAATTAGGGTCATTATCCCTTTAGACACAATAGTTTTTAGAACAAATGTATAATTAGAAAAGATTTCTAATTCTATTACATCAATAGAGAAAAACATAGAGTGGTATCTAGTGCATATGTCCTCGGATCTTTGAGGACCTACCACAAGTCTTGGAAATGAGAAGTTCAAGCTTTATTCAAGGATAGACGAGCAACCAATTAACCAGATCCTATACACATAACACAAAAGGAAGAAAGTGGTTAGTACAATTGATGCACTAAGTATGGAGAAATGCATAAAAACTATTAAAACATGAGAAAGGGACATTTACATGTAACGTATGCATTTATTAAGTTTTTAAAAGTCATTTACATCATCAAGACAACACATAAGACAATACCCCAATAATGTCCAAACTACAATGAAGGCATGACCTTAGCACTTCCTAGGGTCCACTTGTGCACTGTAGAGTTGGCATCCCATACTACCAACCCTACCAAGCATTCTCATAGAAACCACCTGGCCACACATATTACATTTACATTCATTTTAATAATCAACTCAAACAAAGAACCACTACAACAACCTTATAAGCCTACTAGTGCAATGTACAAGTGAAGTCTCATACCCCCACTTCTACTTAGTAAACTCATTAGAGTGTCATAGACTAGTTCATACTTCTCCATTACTTCATTACTTTAGGGAAGATCAACCATACTGACATAGACCATGACATCTTCCATGGAATCCGATGTCATAAAAACCCCACACCGAAAAAGGGTGTTCTACTTGCCAAGGTAGAACCTACATACTATCTACTATGTGAATCCACTAGCTAAGCCCTACGGGGTCACGTAGTTAAGGGATAGGGAGATTTCTTCTAAGGACTCTACCTATTGCATTAACGGAAGAGTCCCCATCTCATGAGTATCACTAGAATGACCCAACCTCTTGTATTAATGGAAGAGTCTTTTCCTCATTAGACATATCCTTTCGGTGCTTAGTAAACTTTCCTAACTTACTACCATTGTTATTTTAATTGTATCTACATGTGTGAAGAGTAATCCATCTTCATTCAATATTAATTCAACATAAAGCTCTTAGATTCATTAGATGAGAATACACTCTCATCCTAGAGTCAACATACATATGTGAGTAGTACTCTTTCAACATCAATCATAGTGTTTTCACGAGAACTACACTTTCAATCAACACAAGAGATTAGACTTATCCCACATAATTCATGCATCATAATAGGATAATATCAATAGAGTGGAAACCATCAAACAATACCTTTCTTACATCCTTTCATAAGTCGTGTACCTTGCAAGCAATTCAAAGTTCATATACCACATTCTTCAACATACATACAAACCTTAGAATTTACCCTCTTTTCAAGGTTAGAATCAAGTATCAAAATTCCACCCAAAATAATCATAATAGGCATGTACAAGATTCTATGACTAGATATTCAACAATTATAATACATCATATTCATATCTACTCAATTCATCCATTAACTTTCACGAAATTAGGTCATATGGTGCACATGGGTTCTTGGGAGATTTTCTCAATAGAAATTGATTAACCCCAATATATTCATAATATAAGGCACATAACATAAAGAAAAATGGTTTTGGAGTAACTCGTGGCTAGATCACAAACACTAGTTTTCATTCATAATAACAATTTTGGAAATAGAAGTTTTGAAGGGCTTCATGGAGAAACTAATTCATTAATCAACATCCCCATATCTTATTTGATGATAGTACACGAACTTGAAGTGATAAAATTGAGAAATTGGTCTTCTTCTTCAAGCTCCCAAAGCTCTTCAATGGAGGTTGAGTAGAGAGAAAATTTAAACAGAAGTGAGAGTGATTTTGGGGAATTGATTTGGGTGGGTCAAAATGACTTAAAAGTGACCTAAAATCAATGTATACCCCTAAATTACCCAAAATACCCCTCAATTAATTAGACATTTTTGTAAAGTCAAATTGACTTTAAAATGACGCGTTCAAATCTGGGACATGATTGCGCGCCGCGAGGGAACTTCAAAATCTTTTTTCTGAAATCCGACTTGAGGAAGTGAGCCTCGTGAAGGCCCCGTGTCGCGGGGCACTTTTTTCCTTTTAATTATGCTCTGCGCGACGCGCAGGCACCCTCACATATGGCCTATTTTGTAGGCTGCTCTGGCAGCCCCCTTGCCAACGTTTGGGTCCTCCTCAAGAACCCTTTGCTTGGTACTTGAAGATTTGTAACTGGAAGTTTTGACCATATAAACATTATTTTACCTATTTAAAGTATTTTTACAAGTTTTAGACTTCATACGACACTCCCAAACCTTCACAAAACCTAAGGACGTTTACTAGTTTAATTTCGCTAGTTTCAGGACGTCAAGGTTGTCCTTTTAAGTTTAGGCTCTAATACTTCTAAATAAAGTTTATTACGTTAGTGTAGGTCTGAAAACATCATTTCAAATATTATTTAATAGATGAGGCGCTAATCTAAGTCATAGAACTTTCCAGGGTGTTACACTTCAGTTCCTTTCAAGCTTATGTTATGTTTAGCATTTCAACTCGTATAATCGTACATTCAATGTATTGATGACATTTGACCTGCATTGTCTTATGATGCGGACGTAGGTGACGTGTTTCAGCATCCAGTATCTCGTTGATCCGGTTGAGCACTCAGAGTCATTTGGTGAGCCTCCTTGCTTTTAAGAGGATCCTTTCCATAATTGTTTAACTTTTCAGTTGTTAGGATGATCGGGGGTCTTATCCCAGAATACCTCTTTGTTTTAGAGGATTCATTGATGAGTAACTATAGTTCTTTAATCTTTTTGTTTTCAGTTGTATATGTTAAGACTTTAGTTTCCATTTTGTCCAAGCTTTTTTATCTTCTAAGTTATGTTTTGAGACTATTTCTTGTATTTAAGTCTTCCGCTACGTAAGTAAGTCAGGTCAAATCTTTCCTTGGGACCAGCAATGGTTCTCGAGTGCCTATCCCGTCGAGGGTGTAGGCTCGAGGCTTGATACTATCCCTATGTCATCTTAATGAATTTGCAACAAATGTGTGGCTCATTCTCTATTTCGCTAAACATTTCTATCGCGGATGTGTGGCTCGATCCCAATTTCCTCTCATTTTCACCAGTATCATCACAATAGTGATAAAGCATCAGTGGAAATATAGTATTGTAATGATCAAATATGAGGATGATAATTCAACACCAATATCCAACAAGAGCCAATGAAAGCATATCATCAAGTGAATCATCTCATTTGGCCAATTTCTCACGACATGATCAAGTCAAACAATCAACAAGATTCACATTTTTAACCCAAGTTGTTTAGCAAGTTCACATCATCAATTTACAATACACAATTCTTACATTAATCCCTTCATCAATTCCTATTAATCTCAATCATATCAGAGCATACAAGGTTCAATTAACTCAACTAAAAGTCAAGAATTCAGTTTGTCTTAATTAATCAAACAATCATTTTGGAACTTGCACTTTACCCTTTCTATGAATCTCTAAATCAATGCAATCTAATCAAATAAGTAACCACACTAAGATTTTGAAACCAACAATACCTAAATTAAAAACTTTCAAAAATCACCCAAAAACTAAAATCTAGCATGGTACTACCCCAAAACAACACTTATCAACCTTAAATATGGTATTTAAGAAGCGAAGTAGGAATAGCTAGGTATCTGGCCCCAATTCACACTAATCATCATGAATTCATGCATTCAGGCTCAGTCTAATTAGGAAGGAAGTTATAGCCGACTTGTAGGTCGACCATGCGCACTTCAAATCACAAGTCCAAATCCTTTCCTTTCTGAACGGCCTCTAAATGCTTCCACGCTATCAAAAATGAGATCACAACATCAGTATGGTTGTTTAGACACCAAAAGTGCTTAAAACGAACCAATTTTGAGCAAAATGAAAATCATGGGACCTGCATCAGAAATTCTGGATTTAAATCCGTCAAGAGGTCTGAATCAATTCCTAAAATTTTTGTTCCCAAATTGAACACAATTCAGGACTTGGAATAGCAAATTCAACAATCATGCAAAAAAAACACAACAATTAAGCCCGAGGCAGTCTAAAGGCACCCAATTTCACCTCAAAAGGAGGTTTTGAACAGCTTTCAATCACAAACCTAAGTAGCCTTGATCCCAAAAATCACTCAGGACTTTGAATCACTCCAATTAGAGCTCCACGACCAAGTCTTTATCAAAATTCTGGTTGATGACCATTTAAGCGGCCACTAATGCCTTTTAAGTGATAGGGCTCAAAAAGGCGAGCCTCACTTTTGTTAGCATGGAAAGTTTTGACTGAATATGGGTCCCACGCCCAACCCCATTTTAAGCCAAAATCTATAAAGGGGTTCGAAATCCCAATGACGGGTCTTTCTATGCCAAACTCAATATTGCAGATCTAACTGCACCGACGGAATTATCATCTAAGCTTGTTTACTCAGAATGTTGACTAAATTCAAACTTAGACCTTAACTTGAGAGTTAAAATGTTTAATTGCACAAACTCGCACTAAAAGCCTCAAGAGTTGTGATGACCATGATACTATTTTAAATTGACCCATCCGAGATGATGGAATCGTCATAACAGGATTCTAAGGTCATCGTATTGAACTTTTGATCTAAACTAACCATTCATGGTTCAAAAGGCTCCAAGCACTAAAACTCGCATAAAAACCAAATGAATGATCAGGTGACCGAACTATTAGTCTCAACAAATTGGTTGGGGTCGTTATAGGAATACTCTAAATGAAGAACAAGAGGCATAAACATATATAGAAATGGCTTGGAAGTCATTGCAGTATTATACATGATCTAAGGTGTGTTACCAATATATGAAATAGTCTTTAATAATATCATGTCAGTATATGATATATTTTGATGATATCATTGAGAAATTATGAGTTCCTCCCTTTAAAGATTTTTCATTATTAAATGATATCATGTTATTATATAAATGTGTTGGGTATCATGAGGAATGAGTTGGTTGTACATGAATGAAAGTATGAAACCTTAATGATACCATAACAATATGTGTATATATTATTATTATCATGGTATCATTAATGAATGAGTATTATAGTGAATGTATGGATTAAGGAAACATTAGTTTTGTCACAACGATAGTATCACACATGAACTAAGAAGTGTTACTGATTATATGAAACGATCCTCAATGATACTGAGTAGTATGTGATGGTATCATGAAGGTGTCGCTAAATGGATGAAGTACACACTAATGATACCATGACAGTATACAGATATATTATGGTGGTATTGTTACAGATTGAAGCAAATCAATGATCCCATATTAGTATATAGATATACTATGATGATATCATGGAGGTCACACCAATATTGAAGCATACATTAATGATGCCATGAAAGTGTACAGATATATTGTTATACTATCATTTCATACTAAAACAAATAACAAAAATATAAAAATAAAATATGAAAAATATAATTGAAAGAAAAAAATATATAGAATGACCAAACATATGAAATTAAATTCTAGTAAAAGTAATGACTATTATCATATGAGAAAAAATGAATGAGAAAGGAAGAAAAATAACAATGAATAAAGAAATAATCAAAACAAAAAATGGAACATAAAATAAAGAAATCAAAAGATAAAGAAAAATACAATAAAAATGGAAAAATCAAAGGAACCAATAAAAGAGAGAAAAAAAGAAAAGGGAGAAAAATAAAAGTAGGAAAAAATGAGAAAATAAATGAATATAGAAATATATGAGGGAAAAAAAGAAAATGGGTATATAAAAAAGAGTGAAATAGATTATGGTCTAAAAGAAAATAAAGAATAAAATAATTTGGAAACAAAATGAACAAAAATGCATAAAAAATAAAAATCGAAAAAAAAGTAGAGGAAAAAAAAAGGAATAAGAAATAAATGAAAAAAGGAGTATAAGAAATAAATATATTTAATATAAATCAGATTATGGTGTAAAAAGAAAAAAAGAAAAAGATAGTTTTAAAAAATTAGATGAACAAAGAAACATAAAAAGAAAAAAAAATAAAGTAAAGAATAAAAATCAAAAGAATTAAAAATAAGCTAAAGCACTAAACCACAAGGAAAAAAGGTATTTATTGTTATTAGTTAGGAGCATAAATGTAAAGGATATTTGTATATAACTAGTTTGCTTTTATGGGTCATATGCTTAGTTTCTCTGAGTTTCCATGTTGAACTAAGTTCAACTGATCTAATTGTGAAGGACTCATAGTAGGGATGACAATGGGAAATGGGGGAGAGAGTTTAAGACTATATAAGGAAGGACAGATCAATCTCTAAGCGGTATTGGAAAGGGGTGGCTCAAGATAAAATCTATCTTTGTAACTACACTTAGGGGAAAATAAATACAGCCCCTCAAAAATTATGAATGGAAAATAGGATAGATGTAATAACCTGCAACTTCCCTGCATACGATAAATGCCTATTTGATACTGATTCTTACAGTGATCTTTTGGCATAGCTGGTTGCACTCTAGTTTAGACCATTTATTTGGGTACAATGGGAGTCCTAGATATCTAATAGGAAACTCTCCTTCAACATAACCAGTCATTTCTAACAGTCTTTCTTTGACAGCATCAGACACCCCTAACAGTTGAGAGAAATACCTGAAAAATATCATCAAATCATCACAAATTTGAGGTGATTAAGAGCCTGTTTTTACACATTGGATGAAACCATTTTTTTCAAAACTCTTGTTAAGTACTCCACTACAAGTACAAAGATTAGAGGTGATATTGGGTCCCCCTGTCTCAAGCCCCTTTTCCCTTAAAAGTAGCCATAATTGTTTCCATTAACTCTGACTGAAAATTTTGTTGATGTGATACACACCATAATCAAGTGGCAAATTTTTTGTGAAAACCCATAACCATATAACATTTCCTTTAACTCTCAACTCACCATGTCATATGTTTTTCTTAAGTCTATTTTCCTCATACATCTTGGTGTGGTTTTCCGCTTGTTGTGTCTCAATAAATCATGACATATAAGGACATTCTGTACTAGAGACCTCCCCTTGACAAACGCTTCTTCAGTTTGGTTTACCAAATAAGGCAAAACCTTCTTCAGTTTGCTACAGAACAGCTTGGAAATCACTTTGTATATCACATTACAGTAGGAAATTGGTCTATATTGACTAGCTGACTTAAGTCTTTTGACTTTGGGAATCAAGCTAATAACAGTTGCATTAATATGTCCTAACAGCTTCCCTGTTTTCATGAACTCCATCACAACATTTATAACATCCTCCCCTACTATTTCCCAGGCATCTCTAAAGAAACCACTACTATAACCGTCAGGTCCAACACTTTTTGTTACTTAAATACTGCCTCCTTCACCTCTTTCTAGTTAACGGCTCTAGTAGTTGCACCTGCTGAGACACTGATAATTGATTTCCATTCTTTAAAAACACCTCTTCAGCGTTTTGTCATTGTCAAGACTCCTTTTCCCCTAACAGTTGAGAGAAATACCTGAAAAATATAGCAGCAATCAGTTCAGGTTGAGTCTGCAACTGCATTTTCTCATCTTGCAACTGAGTAATAATTTGTTGAAGCCTTTTCTGTTTGAGAATGGAACGAAAATATTGAGTATTATCATCCCCTAGTCTCAGCGAAGTTGCTTTGCTTCTCTGAATCAACATCATTCTGCCAAGTAGCTCACCCTTTTAAATTCCTTACCAATTTCTAATTCCTCATGTTGCTTTAGCTTATTAGACGGGTCTGCCTGTAGCTGATCTTGAGCCACCTGCAACTTCCCTCTAATCTTATTAACTTCCTCCAAAAAAATTGCAAAGTAATGGGTACGTAGCTTCCGTAGCTCAGTTTTCAACATCTTCAATTCCAGCATTAGTTGATACATTAAGCATCCAGGGACTTGTCTTTGCCAGCACTTCTGAACTATATCCTTAAATTGATCATGAGAGCTCCACATATTGCAACACTTAAATGCTACTCTTTGTCTTGCCACTCTTCCCACCCCTGTAACATGTATTGGACTATGATCACTTACCCCTTCATTCATGAAAGTTGTTCGACAATCAGGCATTTCATCTACTCATAATACATTTATAAAAGACCAATCAATTTTAGAGAATACTTTGTTTGTAGTTCCTTTGTCATTCCATGTATAGGCCTTTCCACTACTTCCTATTTCCCCCAGCATACATGTGTCGAGACATTCTTGAAAGTCACACACTTATGCAAAAGTGACGTTTGTCCACCAAGTCAATCTGTAGTGTGTAATACATTGTTAAAGTCTCCCAGTATTATCCATGGTTTATCCGTTCCAGATCCTATTTGTGTCATATAACTCCATAATCCTTTCCTTTCTTCCCTCCCATTTTGGGCATATACAAAGGTGCTATAAAACTGCTTCTGTAGAGGTAAATACTTAACCAAACAAGTTACAGCTTGGTCAGATTCACTACAGATAGTTACTTCACTATATCCTCTTTCTATACCACCAAAATCCTACCATTATAGTGAGATTTATGATTAGAATAGTATTTCCAACCCCCAAACATGGATTCTGCAACCTTATTAAATTTTTTTTGCTTAATTT
Organism: Solanum sitiens; assembly: GCA_016801875.1. NCBI lineage: Eukaryota > Viridiplantae > Streptophyta > Magnoliopsida > Solanales > Solanaceae > Solanum > Solanum sitiens. The sequence continues at coordinate 1,300,857 of JABWTJ010000015.1, forward strand.
TGGTCTCAAGAAGCCCAACCATATTTACATCAAGCTGTTTACAGAGGTATATCACTATTAACGATTCCCCAAAGAGGTCAGATCAGTGTTACCATCCTTTCTCACATTACAAACTTGTGCTGGCTCATCTCGTATAGTAAGAGGCTTGAAAGCATTTGTTGTGCTAACATGCTGAGTCTCAAATGTTTGACTTCCCTGATGAAACCTCCTATTATTGCCACCAAATTTCCTAATCTCCTCCATTTTCTCCTTCCCCTTGTCAACTCGCGCATTATCTTGTACATTATCCTCATCCTTGGTTTCCTTAGTTTCATCCACGGGCTTTTGGGTTGGATTTAATTTCCTACAGTTATCTTTCTCATGACCATACTTATGACAATGATCACATAAAGATGGCGTCCAGTCATATGTCACTGATTGTGTAACCACCACCCCCTTTTCATTTCTAAACATCACCTCATCAGGTAGTGTCTTCCCCAAATTAACCTCAACCAATAGTCAATCATAGCTTAACCCCAATTTCTTTTCAGTCTGTTTTTCAAACATCAATGGTTTACCTATCAGACTACCTATCTTACTCAACCCCCTTGCACTCAGTATTTGAAATCTATTCCAGGAAGTTTTATCCATATCAGTACAGTCAGTAGCTCCTCTTTTGAAAACACCATTTATGGAGTCCAAGCTTTAACTATTAACGACTTGTTATCAAAATGATAGATATCTCCTTGTAGCACCTCCAATTTTCCTTCCTCACTATCAAGTCTCACCATAACAATCTCATTCCTCATCATTGCCACCTTGTTGATTCCAAACTTACCCCATACTCTTTGGATAAATCCATTAAGTACTGTAAATGGTGGGTATGCACCCAACACATAACAAACTACAGCATTCTGCCAGTACTCTATCTAAGATCTAATATCCCAAAAATCAATTTCACCGATTAATTTGTTATCACAACATTCCGGAACCACATATTCCAATTTGAACCCCGCATTAACAATTTTTGAGATGTCAAAATTTTCCCAAATAGATTTTCCCTCCGTAGGTGTGTCCTTACCTCGATCAATTGTATTGGAGTGTATCTCTTGCTCAACTTGTCTGCCCATGAGCTGTGCGAAATCCCTCCAGATACAACCTCTGTCCACTGTTGAACTCTCTCCTTCGTTGGAGTGCCCATCCCCTTCGTACTTTCATCACTCTGTTGGTGTTGTGTCACTTGTTCGAATGCTTCGTCAGCCCTAAATTGCATTAGTCCCCCATTTCCTGGTAGCGTATTCTCCTGTATACCTCCTTGTTTGCTTGCTTCAGCTAGGTTTGTGCTCTTTTTCCTCCTGCCCATGGCTAGCGCACGTTAGTAAACGTGAACCGGACGAGCTTTTGGAGCATTGACTTCGATCCATGCGATGTCCAAGAATAGAATTTTGAGTGTTCAGAAGTTACGGAGGTTTCACGGTATATTGGAGTTTTAGTTATTCAAATTTTTATCGTATCGATGCTTATAATTTATTAGTATCTTAAAAATAAAGAAATGTAGTGAGATGATATGTATTATATTCAATTTTAATCAAAAGTTTGGGATTCAATTATTGGATTGGAATCAATGACGTACCCCCTCAAAGTAAGATGAATTCATATTAATCAAATATTAAAGAAATAATTATCTTCTTATAAACATTAGATTAAAAGTCGCAAAAAAAAATAAAGTTTTAACCATCTTTATCGAAGCATAAACAACAAAATATGTCATTTTTGTATCAAAGTAGTGTCATCAACTGCAAATGATTTTGAATAAAGGACTTGCCAAGACATCATTTATCCAAATTATATGTGCGACATACGTTATTTCATTGAACTTCAAGAGATGTGTTTTTTAAATTTTATTAACTTATCAAGTATACATCTAATTATATAAGATGTATAATATTTAAATTTTATATGTAGAGAAAACTCTCGCAATTGATGAATAAAATATTTGTGCCGTATACAAATATAGAGAATGAAACAATTACATATCTTTTCTAAATACTTTGATGATGAATAACTACATTTAAATGAAGAATTGATAATAAAATGTTTAAACACTTAGAATCAAATCTTTTAAAATTTAAGATTAAAAATATATTTCATTTCTTCTTTGGATAAAATATTCTTGACAATTTATCGTAGGTTGTACCCATTTGAAAATATCTATATCAAATGTTGAGAAGTATATTATTGACGTAGCTCATCCCCACACGAAGTGCGAAAAATTTACCTAGTATAAAACTAAATGAGAAGAAGAAGGAGAAGGAGAAGAGGAAGGAGAAGAAGGAGGAGAAAGAAGAGAAACAATAAGAAGGAGAAGAAGGAGAAGAAAAAGGCGGAGGAGGAGGAGAAGAAGAAGAAGAAGAAGAAAAGTATATGAAATCAATATTTGATATAAATCAGATTATGGTGTATAAAGAAATAAAAACTAAAATAGTTTTAAATGAACAAAGAAAGATAAAAAAAATAGACAAATAAGAAAATTAAAAGAATTAAAAATAAGTTAAATAACTATAGTTGCAAGGAAAAAAGAGTTTGTAATGTATTTAGTTAGGGGAGCAAATGTAAAGGGTATATGTATGTAATTAGTTTATTTTTATGGGTCATATGCTTAGTTTATCTGAGTTTCTTCATGTTAAACTAATATCAATTGATCTAATTTCCAAGGACTCATAGTAGTGTAACGACCTGTTTCCATCGTTATAGAAAAACCACGGGGAAAAATTTTGGGTCAGGAAATTTTTTCGTAGTAACTTGAGAATTTCTAGCCTAGTCCAGATTTGGACTAAATCGGAGACAGAGAAGTCTAGGTAAATCTGGTGACAAATGAGAGATCTAATAATGAAATTTATGGGATGAGTGGATTTTTAAGACCGTAAGGAACTTGTACGACTTTATGGAATCGAATTCGGGCAAGTAGGACTCCCAAATTTGATCTTCGTGAAAGGGTATTTTCTGAGTGTCATGGGATGAAGGTGTATTGTGAAATGGGGGTTTAAAACTCTTAAATTAGCTCTCTATTTCTGTTAAAGCCGCTAGGGCGGAAATAATTCCGACAGGGCAGGGCTGCTATGGCGGGATGGGGGCTGCCATAGCGGGCCAGTAGCGAAATAAGTTTGAAATAAACCCCAAAAATGTTATTATTCTACAAATTTCATTCTTAAGAGTTAGGAGATGAACCAGGGCGACTTCTTCACAGTTTTTCACCATTCTTGAAACTAAAGGTAAGGTTTTTAATTTCCCAATCCATTTTTCGATCCGTAGAATGTAAATTAATAGGTAATTATTGTTGGGCGAGGGTTTTGCAACTTATTTGGATGGTGGAAAAGTCCTAGCATCATATTAGGATCCATTGAAATCCACAACCCTAGCTTCATATTGACCTTGAGCTTCCATGGAGTTCTAGAGAAAACTCTTTTAGGAGGGAAGGGTTTTGATTTCTGAAAAAGTGAATAATGAATTCTAAATTACCGAATAAATGTTTTAATACTCTTAAAATACCTAAAGAAACCTAAAATAACCGACCCTATATTTAATTAGCCAAGGGTGGGTTTTACCAAACCACCATTGGCTTGGCCGGTGAAGTTGCAGATTTGCATATCTCACCTACGACCCCCACCTATGGACCATAGGTGAGTTGATGGACCGTCTTGAATGGTCGTGGTCTTGGTTTGAGACTTGTCCATGGGAGATAATGCTCCCTAGGCTAAGTCTTGACCTACGGAGGGGGTTGACGCTCCGTCAATTGACCTACTGGTTGTAGATCATTCAACTTTGGCAATTTTGGGGTTTTAAGCCATGGGTCCTCCTAAAAGACCCTTAGGGTAGTCCTTGGGGAGTCGTACCCGGACGTTTAACCCCTAAACATGAGCATCAAGCTACTAGGGTCAATCTACAAGTTTTGAACCTCAAACAACATCTTCATTTCAACAACAACACATAAGAACACACTAGCACACAAACGACTAGTCTCCGAACGCCATGGTCGTTCCTTGACTTTTGACCTCAAAAAAACCGATCTGACTTATACACTCATTTTCAATCATTTATACTAGATTACCAACTATATTCTAACATACGATGCTCTATGTAACGACCTTCAAATGGAATAGTTCAAACTAGAGATTCACATGTGTTTCATGAGTTAATAATGTGTTAAAGTAATGAATTTGTGCCTTAGAAGTCAGTTTGAAAGAGTTTAGGAGTTGAACGTCAAGGAACGTCCATGACGTTCAAAAACTAGTCTTGTGTGTGTGCTAGTGTACCTTTGCATGTTTTACGTGTTTTTTGATGTCTAATTTGATTGGAGGGGACCTTAAGACCTAAATGAACATGTTTAGGGTGGAAACTCCTGGGTAAGACTCCCCAAGGAACACGCTAAGGGTCATTGAGGAGGACCCAAAAGTTAGCAAAAGGACTGCCTAGGCAGTGCCAAACGACGCCTAGCATCGACGCCCAGTGGACTGGTCGATGCCCTGTCGATTGGGGGTGTTACTCCACACTTATGCGTCAGAGCTTAGTACCCAAATGGTGGAGTCCCTATCACAAACAAAAGAGTGCAGGACGGCCCGTCACTCCATCATGCTCCGTCATTGGGGTCGTCGTTTAGAGCTTGCAACACTGCCTGTAATTTGGCCAAGTAAGGGGTGAATTGGGAAATTCACCCCACGTTCTAATAAACTAGTATAGGGTTATTTTAGGGTGTTGGGCATTTTAAGTTAGTTTATATTCCTAAAATCTAAGTTAGACTTCACTTTTCAAAATCAAAACCCATCTCCCAAGAAAAACTCTCTCAAGAGTCCATGGAAGCTTGAACTCAAGGTAGAGCTAGGATTGAAGATTTTGGGTGGTTTCTTCACCAAATCTCGTGGGTTTTCTTCATATAAGGTGTGGTAGTTCATCCTTGATTCTTCTCTCAGTCAAGGATCCAATCCAAAGGCTTTTTAAAAAGGTTTCAAAATCCTAAATTCTTCTATTTCGAATTCTAAGCATGGGTTATTGCATGAAAAGATTTTAATGAATGAATTATGATGTTTTCAATGTTCAATGATGGTTTTATGATCAAAAACTCAATGAACCCATGACCATGCAAATTCTTTTGACTTATGAAATGGTTTGATGATTATGATTAGACAATGTTAGAATTGTGGTTTCCTTATGTTTTATTGTGATTATCTACTGCCATTAATGCCTTATTATGATGAAATATTGGAGAATTGAGAAAAGATGGTCAAGTCTTGGATGAAGGGTAAGTTGATCTATATTGTCTAATTCTTGTTGAATTGATGTTGAGTGGTATGGTCCACTTATGGTGGCAGTGTTTACTTGATGTATATGAATATATATGTGATTATTATTATGGCCTTGATGGCATTGAATGTGAAGTAAATTGAGGTTATGATAATATGCATGTGATATTTTATGAAGTTAAGGATGTGTGTTTTGAAGATACTATGTCTAAATGAAATAATATGTATACGTGAAACATGATAGTGTGTGAATGATGATGAATGTAGCATGATCATGTCTAGAATGTCAAGTTTATGAATGATAGGGGTTATGTGAAAGGTGTTCTCACATATACTCACACACACACCTAGAATGAATGAATGAATGAATGAATTTAATGTAAATGTATGACTGAGAGTCTATTGAAAGGTTTTTCTCAATAGGACTCTAATGAATGAATGGGGTATGCACTATTCGTGAGTGGAGATATAGTGTCAAGTATCAACCCTAATGTACCTCAAAACTCTTATGAACAAAAAGGGGGATTTTGGGGTTGACACTCTTCGTGAGTTGAGATGAAGTGTTTAGTAGCAACCTCACTATTCCTAAGAGCTTTCCAAAGATAGGTTGGAGGTTGGATATTCTTCGTGAGTGGAGATGTAGTATTCAAAAGTAACCTCTAGGGATAAGTACTCTTCACGAGTTTAGATGTAGTACTAAATAGATATCCCTTAACCTATAGTTAATGAATGTTTAAGATCCCGTGGGGGAGTTATGCTTAGCACCGAGAGGATTTGAATAAGGGGTGGATACTCTTCGTGAGTAGAGATGTTGTATCTAATGTACCTCTTGAGATGAGTGTTCTTCATTAGTTAAGATGGGTTACTGAGAAGCAATCTTCTCATCCCTTAACTATGTGCCCGCATAGTTTTAGCTATTGGATATCCATGTAAAGGCTAAAAGTATGACCCTACCTTAGTCAAGTGGGGATCCCTCATCCGGTAGGGGTTAATACCGGGATTCCCTATCAAGTTCTCATGGTCTATATCGGTTAAAGATAGCCCCCACAAATGAATGTAATAAACTAGGTCTTCCTAAGAGTGTACTATTTAGGGTAGGTGGTGGAATGGGACGCAATCTATCTATTGCACAAGTAGACATTTGGAGGGAGTCTTGGTGTGTCCTTGTATGAAAATGAAGGAATGGGTTACTATAGGATGTAAATGAAGTAAGTTGACTTTAAGTCTAATGTTAATGAAGCATGTTGATTATATGTCTTATGTTAATAAGGTATGTTGATGTTATGTCTAAAGTAAGTGAAAGTTATGTAAATGATGAAAGTGATGTGCCTAGTCTAGAGTGATTCGTAAGGAGCATTAAGTGGAAGTAGTAGTATGGGATGCTACTTTCACATTGCACTAGTGTAACTTGGGAGTTGTCTTAGAGGATGGTCTTTATGTGAAGTTCTTAAATGCATGTATGGTCCATCTAGTGTCTCTAGTAATGAATGTTTACTTTTTGAGTTGAAGTGATGTATGATTGTCCTTGGTAGTCTTAAGGATCACTTGATTGTGTATTGAAGAGGTTGTATGGGCAGTCTATTCATATCTTACCTAGGTGAGTCTTAGGATAACTTTGGATAGGAAATTCCACATAATAAATGGGTTACTTGATGAATGTGACTATATGTTGAGAATTATGGAAGTTTTACCTTGTATGATAAATGATGACTTATATGATGTCTTGTACACTTGATTCATGAAGGTTTTACCAAAATAGCATGAAAGATATATTTCAACTAAAATGTCCTCTTTAAGCATGTTTTTGCATAATGTCATACTTAGTGCATTGTTTGTACTAAATCCATGTTCTTTTATATTTCAAAAAGTATAGGTCGAAGGCAAGTGAAGGTTCTTAGAAGACTAAGCTTGGGAAGTAAAGTTCTCTCAAAATTGGTATGTCCTCATATGTTTGAGGACATAGACTATGTTTTTTTAGTTTCTTTCATTAAAGACTTGTATAAGACTTAGTATGTTTCTTTTAATGTAAAAGGGTCATGACCCTTTGATATTAAGACGTGTCTAAGTTAGCTTGTGATGATGAGACTTCGTTCCTGTAACATTTCGAAAGCACAAGATGTGTCGTTAAGCCTAACATAGGTGTCGTGAAGTCTAGACACTGTTTTTAAGGTTATTTTAATGAATATAGGTCACTTAGGAAGTTTTGGAACCAAAATGTTCAAGAACGTTCATGACGTCCGAAAGTTGGTTCAAAGAGGTGCTAGTGTGCCTTGGCCTATTTGACTAGTTTTTAAGAGTCGGAATTAAACGAAATCTGGTAAAAATGTGTGTAACACGTGTTAGGGATGTTTCATAGTTGAAACGTCCGGGTACGAATCCCCAAGGACCAACCAAGGGCCCTTGAGGAGGACCCTTGCGGGATTTGGCAACACTTCCTGGGCAATGTGCATCGACGGGACAGCCTACGGTCCGTGTGTGGACCAACGGACCATCGGTACCACCGTTGACCCACACTTGGCCAAGTGTTGGTCGTGTGATCAACGGGACAACCCACAGACCGTGTGTGGTCCAACGGACCGTCGATGCCACAGTCGCTCCTCACTTAGGCAAGTGTTGGTAGTGAGCATCGACGAGTCAACCTACGGCCCGTGTGTGGACTGACGGACCGTTGATGCCTCCGTCGTCCCACACTTATCCATGGGGAGGAAGACCTCGGCTGCACAAGTCTCTGACCGAGACGACGGATGTGCAGCACGGAGGGGGGCCAATCCGTTGACTCACAGACGACCCGTCGACGGGGTCTCGTCTGTGAGGGGCTGGTAAGTTTCCTGCACGTTTAAGTTAAGTCCATTAATTAGTTAGGGGGTTTAGACAGTTAATTAAGGGATTAAGGGGGGTCTAATTAAGTTAGTTTGTCACCATATAAAGTCCCTAACCTCATTTAATCTAAACACAACTCAAAAACAAATTACTCTATCTTCTCTCTTCTTTCTCTCTCTATTGGAAGACTCCATTGAAGCTAAGTATAGGAGGTGAATTGGGGGCTGGAAAAGGGTGGATTCATCTTCAAATTCTCACCAAAACATTAAGGTATGGGATCTCTTCACCTTTGAGACCTCTTTCCTCAAAGGGTTCATTCAAATTGATTTCAAAACTAGAGATTTCAAATGGGTTTCATCCAATTCTGAATTTGAAGTTATGAATTGAGTTGTTGATGTTTCCTTTAGTTTATATTGAGTTTATTAACATGTATTTTAACTTGGTTATAGTAGTTGATGATGGTCTTGCCTAAATTGAAGAACATGATCCCGATTCCCTAACCTAGGTTGTGTTCTTGACTTATATTGTAAGTTGTTCATTCAATTGACTTGCTTAAGGGTTGAATCACTTGTAGATGATATTGTTTATGCTGTTTATGAACGAATTAGGATGATGAATAGTATTTCATGCTAGTTCTTGATAGGTGATCTAGGGCATGATGAATTGACTTAATCCTAAGCTTTGATCTACTATTGAATTATGAAGTAGTGACTCTTCTATACTTGTGATTATATTGGTTATTGAGTTATGGTGATTTGATGACCTAATTGGGTTGAACTAAGGGTTGATGGTAAGACCTTGATGATGGTAAATTGTGAAGAAGACTTGGTAAGTCTTGTGACCTTATCCTTTATTTCAATTATGGTTAATTGTGATTAAGTCATGATGATTGTGTTGGAGCATGCCTTGTTTAGGATTGATAGGGTGGTATGATGTTGAATTGAAATGTCTTGTTATGGTTGTGAGGTTGATTAAGATGTAAAGATATAAGGATGATGGTGATTACCAAAGTTCCTTATTATGAAAGAATATGTAAAGTGTTAACCTTACTTATGTGAATTGTGATGAAAGGGATCTACTCATGCAATGCCTATTGAGCTATTATGATGATGATTATACAAGGGCTAGACCCTGTGACCTAAACTAAGTTATGATTGATAAATAAAGATTAAAGACATTTCAATAAGGGACTAGCTTAGCACCGAGTGAACTTGACAATGGGAGGTAATGGCTTTCCAATAGAGGAAGTGTTATCCTTTGGTCCTACATGTGATGTTGACTCTCCATTGAGGGATACTCATTTCATTGATTCCCATGAGATGAGGCCCCAATTACCAAGTGGTATGTACAGGGAATTACCTATCTTTTAGTTCTTGAACTATGTTGCCCCCATAAGAAGACTAGCTAGTGGATCCACCTAGAAAGCTACGTTTATGTTAGGTTTTACCTTGGCCGGTAGACCACCTTCCATCGGTGTAAGGTTTCACAACACCGGATTCCACATTAGCTCATGTGGTCTATGTCGGTTAAGGCAAGTGTTCCCTAAACTAAAATGAAGTAATGATGTATAGGCTAATTAAGGTGACTTGAGGGGCTTGACTTAGCTTAGGTAGGGGTATGGAACTCTACCTATGCCTTGCACTAGTTTGCCTTGATAGGAGCTTTAGAGGGTCAATATTATGTATGTAAATGATGATAAAGGTAAAATGACCTTATATGATGATTATGATGTTTATGAATATGAAATTGGTCTTTATTGCTAAAGTATGAACTTATGTGTATTGAAGGCTATGTTATGTGAAGTGAGTTACTATTTATGATTCTTATTTGGTTACTTGATTATGTAGGGTTATGGGGCTTTGCTTGGTCATTGCACTTGTGACTTTAGAAGAATTATGGTTGGTTATCTTGCTTTACTATTCACATGATTAACTCTTATTCATGCTTATGATGTTATTACTTGGTGATTGAGTTATATGAGATTATGGGTTCAAGTATGTGAAATGCATGTAGTTGCTTTGACTTGATTGAACATGTCTAAATGGTTTGTATTGATTGTTGATTGTGCATAAAGAGGTAAATTGGCATGATTTAACTAAATGTCCCTTTTTAGCATGTTTGGTTGTTATATGTGCATATGGTCTCATACTTAGTACATGTGGCGTACTAACCCCATTTTCTCCCTTTTTCTCAAACACTTTAGGTTCCGGTCGTTGAGGTTTGGTTCGAGGCGATTGAGAAGGAGGCTTGGATACTCTTATCATCCAAGTGGTAGGTCCTCATTTTCCCGAGGATGATGTCGATATTCTACCCATGGATTTGCTTAGATATTATGACATTTATGTTGACTCTATCTTTCATTTGAAGATAAAGTTGTATAAAGCCAATATGTGGCTTACTTTTAATGTTGTAGGGCTATGCCCATGTATTGTCGTTCTAGATGGTTTATGAGATGAGACGGATTTTATGACTCTAATTCTATCTTATATATGTGTATGAAATAAAAGTAGTAGACTAACTAATCTTCCTATACGAACGGGTCTATGTATACTCGATATTAATACTATTATATGTATGTAGAGGTCTATGCAACCTCCGATTAGATATAGTTAAAAAGTTTTAATTTTTCCGCATATTTTAGCTAATGAATGTTATGATGAATGTTATGGGCTAGTCTTAGTCCTCAAAGAGGACGACGACGATGGTTACGTCTAGGGGGTGCTCCCCAGATGTGACAGTTCCTTTCGTTTATGAAAGAGTTTCTTTTTAGTTATGTTGTGAAAAGTTTTAATTTTGCACTACTTTTCATACTTATGTAATGAATGATAGCTAAGGGGCTTGTACAAAATCTTCGAGAGGTCAAGTACGTCTAACTTCTAGGGTGTACCCTTGGGGCGTTACACTTTAGTATCACTAGTTCATTTTTAGGGTCCTTACAGATAAGTATATTCATCTCATGTTTATGACCTTGTAAATTAAAGATTATGCTTGAACACAGTAAGACCATGAGATTTGACGTAGAAATTTGTAAGAGTAGTCATATACTCTAGTGAGAGTATGAGTTGCAGGTGATGAACTACAGTAATCAGAAAAGAAAGCATAGTTGAGAAGTGTGGTTAAGCTCAAAAGTTGTCAGTCATACCACTCAAGGTATAGTATTCATATTCTTACTCCATGTCTGGATACCCTTGCTTCATGTCATAACCTGTAACCTTGAAATCTTATGTGATCTTTGTGCTAAGTGTGCTCGAGTCCAGTTTCAAAACTCTTAGTATAAATCAGTTTCCCTTGTGTTAGTAGGCAAGTTTAAAAGCCAGATATAGTAAGAGTAACTCCTTTTCATTCTCAGTCCAACCTTCATCAAGGACGAATGATCCCAAGGGGAGATATTGTAACACCCCAAAAATTTCTAAGCTAAGGCCCGAACCACTATTTAATTGCCTGTAAAATTAAATCAAGTGATCCTTGAGTTATTCACATGTGTAAATTTCATTTATTTGGTGTTCGAATGGATTTGGATATAATTTAACGTCACAAGAACCCCCAGCACAAAGTTGAGTGGAAATCTTCATTTCCGATTAAGTTTTGACATAAGATTCTACTTAGGTAAATTTTGAGAAATCATATTTCCCAGCACATAATGAATCAGGTGGCCTATAACCTACACAATTAAAGGTATTTAAATCCTATTTCCAGCGCCACTAAGTATTCCTCATTCATGATCAGAGTAAAAAGTTATGATTGTCTTACAAAAGAATGTCAAATCAGAGTTTTTTTTAATTTGTGAATCACAACTCCAACCGACGAGCCTTGGTTTGAATGACGACCCATCTTGTCTAGTTGTCGATAGAGTACTAGGGGTCAACTTTTCTACTCAAATCGTACGGACCCAATCAACGTTTCGTAGGTGGAACTACTGGTCTTAGTTTTGACTCATAAATGGACTTTCAAGCCTTAAAGACTCAATATAGAATCCACGGATGGGATCTACGGTCTGTGGGTCAAACCACGACCCATAGATGGATCCATAGAAGAGTTTTTTCCCTGTTTTAAGAAGGATAATTTAGTATTTTATCACCCTTTCAAAGCCTAATCCACAACTATTTTTCACCTAATTAAGGTCTAAATAGTGTTAAAACATTATTTTACGTTCCTTAACACTTAAAAGACATGGAGCAAAGGTTCAAGAGGAGAAAAGGTAGGGTTTTCAAGCGTTCTTCATCTATTTCACCAAGAACTTTGTTCTTCCCAGGTATGTAACGTTATCATAGTGTTGGACTGTTTCGTCCTCACACCCTACATATACTTTCAAATTAGTAAAAGAGTAATCTAGGATTTTATCCTAAGATTTCAGTATTCTTGACATAGTTGATATTGTGTTTCTAAAGTCTTGAGTACTTGATTTTGAATTCCAATTCCAAATCATTGAATTGTCATACAATGTGAATTGTGATTATTGAGTTGATTGGTCATGACTATTTTTTAAACATGAACCTGATTTGAGTATTCAATGAATTTGTATTAAGGATCTTTTAAACAAAATATTATTGTTTAAGCTGAGTTTTGAGGAAGTAAAGAACAGTTTAAAAAAGAGTATAAGGTAACTAAGTATTTCTCAAAGGTTTGATTTTTACATGAAGAAAATGAGTAGACTTTTTGAGAAGTTAAAAGTGTTTTCAGAAAGATTAAGTATAGAGAAGATACCTCTTAAAAAGGCCCCTTTTTGAGTAATTATCTCAACCCGGAATTTATTCATTAAGCAAAGAAAAATCTTGTTTTCTAAATGAACTATGAGTTTAGAGACGGTTTAGATCAGTACCTCTTTTAAGAGGGTAGTTTGGGCAATCATCTCAAACCAGAGAAAAAGTAATGTTTTTATATATTTGAGCAGAAGTATATATTATTAAGAGTAGTATTGAGCACCGATATGGGGGAGAGTTCAGACGACACACATCCCTCATAAACCATGTCTTGCCCACATGGATACAGGATCATACTTTTTAGATGAATCCTTATTGCTTAGTGGATCCATTTAGTTAAGGTATTTTATATCCCGATATGATATATGACAGTTCCGGCAGTGTGGATTAGATGTTGTATCATCATTTAGCTCATATAATGGTTGTCGATTAGAAAATCTCCCAATAGAGTTAAAAAAATGTATTTTTATTATATCACTTAACATGTTGAGTTCAGATATGAGTAAGTATTTTTGTAAAGTTCTAATGATTTCACTCCTTTATTTCTCTACATTCACTTCAGTATATATCTATTTTTATTGCAGACCTTTCATTTAGCTATATTACATACTTGTACATTCAATGTACTGATGTCATTCGACCTACATCTTTTAATGATGCAGATACAGGTTCTTAGGATCCTCAGCAAGAGTCTGTTGAGAGCACTTCGTCTGCTCGCCAGTTTTTTAGTAAGATCTTCTTGCTTTCAGAAGACTCTAGTTTTATGAGTTGTTAGTATTAGTAACAATTTGATTAGTCGTGGGTATTGTCCTTATACTTGTCTATATATAGTAGAGGCTTCATAATAGACAGTTTTGAAGAGTCTTTCAGTTTTAGATGTTTTATTTAAACTTATGATTCATACTCAGTATATTCAACAAAGTTTTGAGATTTAGTAAGTTGTTTTTAAACTTTTCTTTCAATTTGATGCTTATGTATGTTTGAGATAGTCTACCGCTTGTAGTAAGCCAGGATGAGGGTTGCTTGGGGACCAATAACGGTTGTGAAAAATTTTGCTTTACTGATACTACATAAGTATCATATATTGTATTTGTATCATTAAGGCTGATAATTTTTACTTAAGTGATATTAAATCAGTATATAAATACTATATTGGTATCATTAAGGTTTCTTGTTTAGAAATTACTCATTAATCAATGAATATACTCTTATAGTATCATTAGGTAATGAGTAATTTCTGAACACGAAACCTTAATGATACCATAAAAAGATATATACTCTTATGGTATCATTGACTAATGAGTAATTTCTGAAGAAGAAACTTTAATGATACTATAACAATATACATATACTCTTATAATAACATTAACTAATGAGTAATTTTTTAACAAAAACCTCTAACGATATACATATACTCTTACATAATCATTGACTAATGAATAATTTCTGAAGAATAAGCCTTAATGATACCAATAAAAGTGTGTGTGTATGTGTATGTGTATGTATTATATATATATATATATATATATATATATATATATATACTGAGTAACATCAGTTAATCAAAATTATCAGTCTTAACGATATCAATACGGTATATGATACTGATTTAGTATTAGTTAAACAAAATCATCAATATACATCAGTTAAGCAAAATTATCAGTCTTAACGATACCAATACGGTATATGATACTGATTTAGTATTAGTTAAACAAAATCATCAACATTAATGAAGGGGGTATGGGCTGTAATTATTTGTGATACAATGGGTATTTCTTGAATCAGTTTGAATTTGAGTATGAACATGTAATTATTTTAGGTTTTATGGCTCATTTATGTAGTACAAGCCAAATCGTAAAGTCAAATTGCACAGATGAACCAAATTTAACTGAAAAGACAAAATAACGATTTGTGGTTTGGTTTGGTTGGTTTGGCATTGGAAAAAAAATGACCACTCTTGGTTTGGTTTGGTTTGGTATTAAAAGAAAAAAATCAAACTGAACTCAAACCAAACTGACATTTTAAATTTGGGCTTGTAAAATTTTGTGAATATTTTATTTTGTATTAATATCGAAAGTTACAATTATATTGTTATAGTTTTCAAATTCAAAGTTAACAATTTATTTTGTAAATATTTTGTTTTATGTTTAGTTTGACTGTAGTCTTTAATCTTATTAATTTAACATAATGAATGTTGGTATTTCAATAAAAGTATTTTGTACTTGTGTAAATTTTACCGTCTTTTCAAAGATTTCTCTTCATTTAACATTGAGAAAAGACATAAAGACGTCATCAAAGTTGTCCCGCATTTGCATAAAGACACCTTAACTTTCAGAGTGTTTTATCACCCCACATAACTATTTAATATCTTTGTAAATGGGTCATTTTAACCCATTCCCTCGTCTATGTAGTCGTGCGTGTTGCTCACTCCCTATGATAGAATTCAACCTGACCTGACCCTATTCTTTGAAGAAAAGTCATCTTCTCCTTTCCTTATATTCTCTGTTTGGCATGTGACTATCATCATTCTCTCGTGAAAAAAGAAATTTTCATTAATTTTTCTTCTTTCGGATTTTTATTCAGCTATGGAGTTAAATGACAACAAGATTTTGAATGTGGAGTTTCTTTTAGTTGCAACCCTTTTGGTAGCAAAGCTCATATATGCACTAATTATGCCCATATCTAAGAAGTATTTACCTCCAGTGATTAAGGTATGGCCTATTGTTTGTGGGTTGATTCGTTTTCTTAAAGGGCCACTTTTGATGCTTAGAGAGGAGTATCCAAAGCTTGGGAGTGTGTTTAATCTGAATTTGTTGAACAAGAACGTCACATTCTTCATTGGTCTAGAAGTTTCTGCACATTTATTCAAAGCCCCAGGAACAGATCTTAGCCAACAGTGGTATCTTATTTTCTTGGGGAAGATGATGAAGTCGTCAAACAAAGAGCACCAACGTTGATCTTGCTATGGAAAAATCATGAAATCGAAAAATTAGGGTTTCCAACAGTTATTTTGGGTTTAAATTTGGGAAAGCTGACATAACTTGATTAAATAATTAATAATAAAGCCAAAAAATGACATGTGGCACTTTTAAGCTGGTCCATGGCAGTGAAAACACTGCATGACGTGTTTCATGTGCGTGGTAACAACCCAAACGAGGGAATGAGTCAAAATGACTCATTTACAAAGATATTAAATAGTTCTGTGGGGTGATAGGACACTTTGAAAGTTAAGGTGTCTTTATGCAAATACGGGACAACTTTGATTGTGTCTTTATGTCTTTTCTCTTTAACATTTTTATAGTTTAGCTTATCACACAGGTAAGTGAAAATATATTTGATCTTTTTTTCAAAAACCGTATAGTTGTAAAAAATAAAAAATAAAAACTGAAAGAACCAACTAAAGCCGAAACCGAAAAAGTCAACTTTATGTGGTTTAATTTGATGTTTAGATTTAATAAACTGACATAATTAGTTTTAAATTTTTTTAATGAAAAATCAAACCAAACCGACCTATGTACACCCCTAATGTCAGGAATTTGGAAAAGGGCGATCGTGAAAGAAGGAGGACAAGAAGAAAAGCAGTCGGCTAAAAATGCATTCGCTTATAAGGAAAATGGTTACTTTTAGGTAAGGGTGTCAATGGGATGATAAAGTTGGTTATTTTTAAAATTATAACATTCCAAATTTTCGGGTATTTATAATTTATAACCAAAACTAGATTTTTTAAAGCATCTCAATCATACCAGTTTCTCTTCGGTATTGATACGGTTCGATTAATTTTTTATTCTTTTTACTTTTAAAATATCACCTCAAAATATATTATTCGCAAGTATGTTCTTGAAGAAGCACTTCAATTCTTCACCAAGAAATCAAGAATGTAGAACTTTGTTGCATATTGTTTGATCTTAAATATTTAAGAGGGGTGTTTGCGTATGTTTTGTCGTGTTGTTTGATGGAGTATCCATTATAAGTATCTTTTAATTTTAAATTTAATTAATTAAAAACTAATTAAAAAAGAAAGACCTAAAGTCGTCCGGCCACCATAAGTCTAGAACTTATGTTTATATTGAAAATGTTATAAAATATATCAAGTGACAGGAAATACGTTACCACAAACTCTTCTTTAAAAGGTAAATCAACAGTTTGCCCACAGTTTAAAGTTCACTGATCTCTTTGCTCTTAATAATTTGTGTACATAAAAATTCATA
Organism: Solanum sitiens; assembly: GCA_016801875.1. Taxonomy (NCBI): domain Eukaryota; kingdom Viridiplantae; phylum Streptophyta; class Magnoliopsida; order Solanales; family Solanaceae; genus Solanum; species Solanum sitiens. Next base: position 1,317,861 of record JABWTJ010000015.1, read on the forward strand.
ATGTTTAAAGAGGAAGCTACCAACAGTCATTCATTTTCAATAAATAATTTTTTTGTAACAAGAGAATGGCATACTCAATGAGCATAAACATTTTTATAAAAAACAATATTTCATGTCAAAATGTCAAAGTGAAATATTATAAGTTTTAAGAAGATGAAGAAAGAGGTAAAAGCGAGAAACGATGAGCTGAAACATAGGTGAACAAACGGCAGTCAAGAAACAAATTATGAAGACAGTAACAGAGAGATTAAGATATATAAATAAGGTAGGTTGAATTAGCATCTGGGAAACGAAAAGTATGTATATCTGTCATCTATACGATGTACAATATTACAAGGACGAATTGTCAACTACAAATGACATCATCCAACTGCTCCATCAGAGTATTCAACACAGCGACCATGAAGTAGACATACGTTTACCTGTCTTGGTGCTAGCAGTTCATTAACATCAGCATATATTGCATATATATCAACATTAAGAAGAATTAAGGTAACATCCAAACTTAAGCTTGTCCAAAGTTAGAAACTTCACAACCCCTGCAAGGCAAAAGGAATAAAACAGCCACTTAATACTAACTAAATTGCAAAAGTAGGCAGTCCTTCAGCATTATATTTCATAATCACATCATTTCCAACATAATACACATGGAAAAACCGTAAGAATAGACAAAGGTTCAATACATGAGCTAACTTTGAAAATGGCAGGCAAGGATATAACATACTATCAGTTAGCAGCTTCATGAATCACTTATTATTGAACTATGGTAAACAAGCTTTCTAAAATATCACTATGCAGTGCCATGATTAATTAATTATATAAAGGTAGAGGCGCAAGTTGGTTTTAAAAAAGACATTTCACTTATTTTCGAGTTAACGAAAGAGACTTCAATTAGGGGGATCGAAATCCAGGGCAAAATTGCAAGTGTATCGAGATTTGACTCTTGTTGCACTAACTTTCCAGAAGTAGGAATAAAACCAGTTGCTCAAATAGATAACTCAAACAGACACTATCTGACAATTGCCGATTGAGGTTATTCAAGGATCACAGAAGATTACGGACGTTTTTGTCCAATTATACAATGTTTCCAGTAAAGGATGGTATTTGCTTCATTCTTCAAGACCTCAGTCCTATGAGATTTATATCATTGGGAAAGGGACCAAATTTGTCCTCTACTTTCCAAAATGGTCTACATTTAACCTGCATTATACTTTGGGAACAAAAACATTCTTGCCATTAGCAAAGTTGTTAAATGCCCCTTCTCCTAATGGAACTCCAGCTGAAACAGAAAAAAAAAGCTTAAAGTTTTTTATTTTTGCTGACGACATGGTTACTTATTTGGGCATATATCTATTTTCTAATTAATATATCAGTCTTCTTCCCCAAATTAGTCTTCCTCCATGGCTGCACCTTAAGTTTCTTTCCGAACATTTCAGAGAAGAAAATTATTTTCAAGCAACCACAGACTGAATTGATTGGGGTTCCTTTCCTGTTTTATTTTGGGTTCTGGGCATGGTTTTGTTTGATTTAAGTGCATGTATAAAAACAAGATAGAATCAATTGCAATAGTTAAGCCATAATCTCGACATGAAAACTAAATTTCACTGTTGATACCTCTGTAGGGGATGAAATGAGCAGGTCCCTCTCGGAATTCATATGACCACTCAATCGCCTGCATTCATAATGCACATCAGATTAAAGATTCAAAAGTTAGTTATTCAAGGGCTCTTGGCATTATGCAGAGAAATGTAGTTGTTTCCTCTTGTTTCTCTTTTTCCTATTTTTTGACTGCATGGAGATTTGTCACATTATGGCAGTACCTTGGCTTCTCAGACTTCGTAAGATGTTTGGACATAATTGATGCCTGCAAATTCAATGTAAAATTCTTCCGAAGATCAGTGAAAATTTTCAAATAAAACAGGCTCAAAAGCTTGTCAATTTCTGGTCACTACGAAGTGAACTTCCTTTAATTGCAAAAAGTCTTAATTTAAGGAAATAAACCTTCTTTTCATAGCAATAGCCTGTTAATTTTCAGGAATTTTACAATTTCCTTTAAACCACCCAAGGAATGTGTTGGAATGGATGAGATCCCTCCATTTTGAACCAATGGTCTAGGGTTCGAGCCCTTGGAATGAAGAATCCTAGTAGCGTGCACTTCCTGGCCTTACACGGCATGAATATCAATTATATTTTGCATCTTTTTCTTTAACAACTTAATCCATCATCTCAGGCTTCCAAAGTTAATTTTTCAATATTTCACCCCAGACAACTACTTTATGAATTGTGCCACTCAAGTATATCAACTGAATGTTGCATGCTCAATTAAAATGAACTAACAATTATAGGTTATGCCACAGATAAATTCTCCTTTTTCCCATTTACTTCGATACAAATAATATCTTGAAACAGAAGCTTCAAAGGAACTTTTTTTGGTTTAACCATCTGGTAATTCAAGTGATTGTTACATGCTAAAATTAAATGCCCTAACAATTATAGGTTAGGCCTTAAATGAATTCTCTTTTTGTCCATTTTCCTTCCTATTATTTTTCTTTGTTATCCCCTTGGTCATCCACTGAGGCTAAAGAATAATAACTAAACGTGAAGAATTTGAATAGAGTCAACAGAGCCGTGAAGATAGAAAATTATGTTGCTCGATGAAAATAAAGTCAACTGAGAGCTAAATCCACCATTTCTTGAACTTAATTAGGTTAGCAGTTAAAATTTTCATCCAAAAAATAATACTAAAAAAAACATTTCCATCTCAATATCTATGGCTAGATTAGCATATGATAATACCGTTTCAGATAGTAAGAGCACTGATAATCCCATTTAAAGATGAAATTTATTTTAAAATTGCTACGTCTGTAATAAGAGCATAGCCATCAATCTGACTCCATTGTAAACTATAGGCATTTGGACATGAACTTAAAAACATGATTGAAATTATTGATTTCAGTGAAGGTTGATTTGAAGTTGAAATTGTGTTTGGTTATAAGTTTTGCAGCAAGGATTTGAAATCAAATTGTACTTCTCCTCGTAACCATGATAACCCCACAATATGCAAAATAGATGAAAACATACCCCCAACTCTTATATAATTTTTACAGAACGAGCTAATATATCTAAATTATAATTAACAAAGGATTCCTCACAGTAGCACTAACTGATCTTTGGGTGTGTTTTATGGAAAGGGAAAAGTGGGTTGACAAAGTAAGAGTTGGATAGTCACTTTTGGAAATTGGAATAAAGCTGGGTTTTTGTGTGTGGGTGTCTTTTTTTTTTTTTAGCAAAATCTAAAACAATGGGACAAGTTTTAAATTTCAGAAAATTTGAAATAACAAATTTGAAGTTGAAATTATACGGTTAAGATGAATTTGGTATTGGAAACCAAAATTTCAAGTTCAAGTTGTATTCAAAATGTGATAAACAAACACAGATTTGAAGTTGAAATTTGAAATCATGACATGAAATCGCATGTCCAAACAACACCTAAAAAGCTCGAATCAGAACTTAGCACACAAATTGTCTCCTTCGTAGCACCATTTCAGATAACTAGAGCACTGACAGATAATCCAGTGCCACCTCCATCATATATTTAAAGATGAAATTTCAGCACAATAAAGTATTTTAAGATTGTTAGGTTTGTAATAAGAGCGATCTGATTCCACTACAAACTAAAAAGCTCTCAAATCAAAACAAAGCACACAACTTGCCTTTATTGACAACACACGATTCAACAGTATGGTGGCAAAACAAAAAATTTGCAAGTGTTAGCCGTTCGTGCAACTAGCGTATAGAAGAGCTTTCAAATTTAATGGAACTCCTACTCATAATACTATAAAAAGAGTACCTGCTCTTGGATTATGCTCCTGGCTTCGACAAGCTGAGCTTCTAGCTCAAGCTCTCTCTCTGTTGCTTCTGAGGTAACTTCTGCACCCTTCTGTGCATCTTGCAGTTGACCCATCCGTTCCTTCAAATTTCAGCAAAGATATACAGGTTATTGTGTGTACATACAACACATGATCTTTGTCATCTAAACATAGATAGGAGTACAAAGCAAAGTATATCAATGCATAATCACCTACTTCATTACCTTGATAGAAGCCATCTTGTTACGAAGACTTTCTTCAATTTGATCCCTAGCCATGTGGAGAGGCAGATCAAAAACATCCTGAAGGGTTGCAAACACTTGAGTTTCTTCATGTCATTAAAAGGTACGACATCTATAAGAATAACCAATCCTATTTATCGTTTTAGAAAATAAGCTATACCGTTCTACCACCCAATGGGGACTGCAAGTGATCTGTGTCTAGCCTCTCACTGGTTGAAGATGATTGCCTCGAAGACCCATTTGGGGCATTTAAGAACTCACGCATGTCAGCCTACAATAGGAAGGTCAGTCACACTCTCAACAAAAGATTGCTTCCAAAGTTTGTATTGCACATGAAGAAAATTTGTATAGTCATCACTGATCAATATACACAAGGTTGTCTTGATTGCAGCTGACTTCCCTGGAAGACCCCATTTGGGACATTTTAGGGCATCTCCAACCCTACCCTCTAATTTACTCTCTATATAGAGTTCTCTATTTTTTCAGACAATCAACTTCAACCCAATCTCTATCCCTCTAAAATGATCTTCTTCTCCCTCCTCAATATTATATTTATTTATTTATTCATTTTTTTTTCTTATTTCATAATATAAATCATTTCTTTCTTTTTTCCAAATAATCACCTTATATGAAAATTCATGTAATATAAAAAAATATATATATATTTATTTAATATAAAATTATATTTTATTCTAAATATCTATATGACATAAATTGCAAGCAAATATCATATAATATCCATATTAACGGACAATTCAAATAAAAGTGAAAAATCATAATGAAATACAATTATATAAACATTACATAACTACTCAACTTTCAAAATTATTATGTTGCTCCCATAAATGCTCTATTAATGCATTACGAATTCAAAGTTAGCATTTTCATCGTTTATTTTTTTAGCAACAAGAACTACGAATAATTGGGGAAAAAAACCAACAAGCACAACCACAATCACAACCACAACAATTCTCTAGATCATACACTAATTTTTTCTACCAGATTACTAATTTATTGTTGTGATTTTAAATTATTATGTTATGTATTGTAATGTTATCTTATATTTAAATTATTATGTTATGTACAGTATTTTTAAATTGAAGTTTTCATCTTTATCATTTAAATTTTGTGTCATTCTTTATAGTGAAAATCAATAATAATATTAAATTAAATCACTTAAAATGACGAAAATTTAAAAAAAAATTGAAATATTATTAATTTGGAATGAAGTAGTATATATTAAATCATATTATTTTTTAAAATGTTATATTACGTTTGAAAAGAATTACGAATATTAGAGATTTAATTAATAGTCTTATATGAAAAATAATATGTAAATTACAAAATATTTTTTTATAATAATATAATATTCAAAAAGAGAAATGGAGAGTATGAATAGTAGTTCTCCAAATTCGGAGAACCACTATTCAACTCACTATAATTAGTGTGTAGAGGATGAAATAGAGAGTCATGGAGAAGGTATTCTCTATTATACTCTCCAAATATAGAGAGGGAATAGTAAAATAAAGAGGGGTTGGAGATAGTCTTACAGGTTACTCATGTAAGCCAATAGCCAATAAGAAGGTCAGTCACATTCTAAACAGAACTGCTTTTTCAAAAGTATGCATTACACATGAAGAAAATTTGTATGGTCAATACACAAGGTCATGTGGCAAACATATTTCTTCTGTGCTTGCCATGCTCTTACAGATTCCCTTTTCTGTGTTTTTTTTCCCAAAAATATTAACAGAATGAATCAACTAGGAGTAAGACAAGAAGAATCAGAAGGAAAAGGAATCCACATTTTAAGTAAACAAATAGAAAGTACTAACTATAAGTATGCAGTATAGACTGAAAACAACTTCAAAAACACGCTATAAATGGTGCACAGGCACTCGTATAAAAACAGGAGGAGTTCCATACTCCCTTTCTTCTCATTATCTATTAATCTAATTATTTTTTCTATTCTTTGAGATGAGCTACAGAAAATATATCCAATAATAATAAGAAAAGAAAGAAGCACTAGAATCCATTGACGTGAAATCAACTTTGTGGAAGACAGGTAAAAGTTTAACTATGACATTGAACTCTTAAAATCATTGCTTGCAAAAAGCCACATAAGTCAGACAGAATACTAACTCCAGTAGAAGCTCAATGCATAGTGGGTTTATCTGAATAGTTGGTTTCATGATACTGATAGTGTGAAGTTGTAAGAAAAACCACTAGCAGATTTTATGATCAATTCACCAGCTCCGAGTGTTGGCCGATGTTGAACAAACTGTACTCAACTTCCTTAAGCAGTGTTTATTTGTGAATGGATTCATAGGATCATGCAAAGAAATTGTGTTTATTTAATGTTACTCAAGAAGTTCAAGCAAAAAGTCTTTTTGGGGAAACGTTTCTTAAAGAAGTGGTTTTATGGTGTTTCAATGAAAGTTCTTCCACTCACAAAACAACTATAATTATCCAAACACGTTTTATTTTTGCAGAAACCCTTTTCTCCGGAAAAAAATCCCAAAGTTACCCAAACAGCTACTAAAACATCTTTCACTGGACATTTCTTATTGGGATAAGACTATGTTTTATCTATCTTCCACAACTCTAAAGTTCCATCGTTATCAAATTTTAACACAAAATAATAACCATAAATCTCACAACACTAATTGCAGTTATCTAAGACATTTAGAATTTGTGATGCAAACAAGCCTTCCCTCCCTCACATCTGATCCCAGATAGATAGGGACATTCACCCTTATTCCATCAATACTCGTGAGGTTATCTGACTAATAATTATATTTCACATATGGACAACTCTGTAACCGACTAAGCGCCTGTATAATGTTCTATCTAACTTTTGAGCACAACATGCTTACAAAATTAATACTAGTTTGAGTGTGCTATATCAACAAACTCCTAACTAAGGGAGGCTATACTTGCTTGATATTGTCTGTCTACTCTATTCTTGAACAAATATAGAGGTATTGGGAAGTGATATTTTCATAGAAGTCACAGATAATTTTTAACAATCTTGGATCAAAGTTTTTTCCAACAAAATTTCCAAACTTTTTTTTGGGTGGAAAGTGCCCGGAGGCACTTGTAACTGAAAAATCTTCTTCCATTCACTAAACACTCAAAATTAGGAGGAAAATTTATGCACTTACAATTAACATACTTTTTCTTAGACAAGCTTACTCTCAAAATGTTTTCCCAAAACTTCTCTCCGAAGATTGTTCAAACGGCATTAATTGCTGAAAACAAGATGCTAAATCAAAACGCTGAATCACTGCTATGACTATTGACTGTACCTGCATTGATCGCAGTAATGCCCTCAAATCAGCATTTTCTGCAGCTAGTTCTTGATTTTTAGCTTCGTAGGCATCCACCTAATGGATTAAACAAAATGATAAGCTTATCTAGGATACTGAAAGAGTTTAAGCAGGCTCATCGAGCACTTACAATCTTCTTGTAGAAGTCATTGTCAGTCTTCTTCCCATTCCATGTCCCACGTTGACGCCCTTCTTTCTATATACATTTTAATGGAACTGTCAAACTCCGAAATACTAATGTGTACATATAGCACACCAGAAAAGAGTTGATGTTACCTGGAGCAAATTCATTATTTCCATGCCTGATCTGGATTCCTTCTTTTTCTCCATCATCACTTGATTTAGCCTCTCCTGGAAATAGCAGACCGTCCATAAATTTTGATGCTTAATAGGGTTGGAGATGGAATAAGCATAGTTCGCATATATAATGATAGTAAACAAAGATGAGAGAGATCTTACCTGCAACTTTATGTACTCCTTTTCCTTTTTCTTCATTTCATATATCTGCTGAGTTCTGACTTGCTATTTCAACAATATAATTCAGCATAGATGAGACCAGCTATGAAACACTACTTCATTACAAGCAGTATAAATAAATAGTAGTCGACCTGATTGCCAAGAACCATCCTCTGAAACTCATCTCTTTCCTTCTGCAACTTGTCAATTTGTGCCTTCAAAGCTGCAGTAGCTTTAGCTTCCTACACATAAATTTTCTCTAAGGTCAGCAAAGTGTAAATCTGGACTCCTTGGCTTAATGAAAAAGTAGGCTTCCAGACCTCTCTAGTAATTGTAGCTATCTCTCTATCTTTGACTTGAAGTTGAGATTCCAGCCTCTCCACTTTGGCCTCTAATCTTGATATGTCTGATAACAGCCTATCAGAAGAAGAAAATGTAACAATCATTGAACATCTTGCTCAGTTAAGAGAACATCAATAGAGACAGAAAACCACCAGTAGACCAAATAGCCAGTAGAATCAAGGCCTGGGAACTTTATTCTTTTTGTGCTCAAGATAATCCAAATGAACTGATACACACAGTAAATCACAGGAAAATGTTTATGCATACTATTGTATAGTACAGTCAGAAATATTTCTAATAATAGGACGTATCTGGATCCTGTTCAAATTTGTTTATATGCCTACCAATTGAATTGATCTTTTTATACTTCCCTAGTTCTATGAGAAGTCCATAACAACAACAACAAAAACATACCCAGTGGAATCCCACAAATGGGGTTTGGGGAGGGTAGAGGGTAGAGTGTACGCATACCTTACCACTACCTCATGGAGACAACAACAAACAAACAAAATAATGCAATAAAAGAAACATCATATAAATAGACGGTGGTAGTAAGTCCATGCAATGCTCAAAATGTTCTACTTAAAGGCACAAATGCATTGTTTCTAAGGCTGGAAAAGAAAAGAAATTAATTTGACCTTAATCGCCAAAGAAAAGCAGTAAGCTCCCTAAATCAAGGGTTGCATTCAAACAATTTGAAGAAACAAAATTTGCGAAGACGCCAAAGCCTTTTTACCGAGAAAACACACAAAAGGTCAAAAACAACAGAGGTTGAAAAACCTAAAACTCAAAGTCACTAAGATGACACAAAAAAACCAAATAGACATTGAAAGAATCTATAACTTAATATTTTCCAGTTCGATATTGCAAAGAACTTCTACAAACACTTGGAGGTCGTTTGGCAGGATGCATTCGAAAAAATAATGCATGCATTACTTTGTGTATTACTAATACCTTGTACGGTACACTTTTTCAACTTATGTATGACTAATGCGAACACTCTATTAGGTATTATGCTATCTATAACTAATACATGGAAACCATAGTATTAGTAATGAAAGGGGTTTTAATGCATGTATTAGCATAGTTAAAGACACAATTACCCTTCTAAACATTTTTCACCGTATTTGTGGAAGGTATTTTTGTAAACAAATAGTTTTTTTAGAAATTATTCAAAGCATGTTATTTCAATCCACCAAACCAAACACTACATAATAGATAATCTTAGCATAATTAATACATGCATAACGAATATCAATATTACTAATGTCAGCATTACTAATGCACCCCATTCAGCATTATTTCTATACATCCTACCAAACGACCCCATCCATCAATAATTGGAAACTACTTTAAAACTAATATCAATTTCTTAAATGGCTTTCATTCTTACAATTATTTCAGAGACAACTTCTATCTTTATTCGTACACTAATGAGATCAAAGTTTAGACATGTAATATCCATCCAATGGAAAGAAAAATTAAGCAAATAAAACAAAGTTAGTCACTACAAGATCATTTTCACGAAGCCCAACAGAACTACTTCAGAAGTGTTCAATACCGTTGTCTCTGCTCATTTGTAGACTCCCTGAATTCAATATCCCTCTGCCTCTGCTGTAATAGTGCATATACACAATTGCAAGTCCTTGCAATGGAAACCTACCAAATGAGAAATCAGTCAGATACTACACACAGTTCAGCTCAATATAACATTCTCTATACATCTACCAATGATTAGCATCATTCCACTAATAAAAACAACTCTGAAGAGTTTCTTGCAAAACACTTGTTTCCATAGAGTAAGCTGGATTGGAATGAAAATAAGTTTCATCCGAACTTTCATTGGTCAATATTATGAAGGGGAAACAATTCAATTGTGATACTTTTTCCAATCAAATTAACTGTCAACTTCAACAATAATAATTTTTTTCCACTTGAGCTATCGTAACACACAAATTAATATTACAAATATTTGACGTGATATCACATCAAATGGGCTAAACAGAGTACAAATTTATGTTAGAAATTGCATCATTTGAATATTTCAGGATCGAGTTATTTGCACCTGCACCAGGAACAACTCACAATCATTTCTTAAAACACACTACCCCTAGACAAGGAATATTTTAAAGCAGAAAATGTTCTACTTCTATGTGTCAGCTTTCACTCTCGTAGTTCGATCAGTCACTTTCACCTCTCTCACTCAAATTTCCCATCAACATGTCCAAACCCTAACGCATGTCTAGCTTAACCACCCCTCCCTGGGCTACCCACGGGTGTACATTGTGTAAAATACAATGAGAAGAAGAAAATATAAACAAAATAAGAAATGGCGTACTGGGTCATGTGCAAAAAGATCGAGAGAAGCAGGAAATCCGAAAGTGACCAATGTTTGGTTGAGATACTTAGCACAATGCTCCAAATTGTTGATATCTGCAAAGTTACATTCACTAGAAAACGCAAAAAACAACAAAAATCAGTACATTTTGCTGACTTACATTGAAACAGATCAGTTAAAATCAAAACCCTAAAGATAATACTCTTCTGAATTACCTGATTCCCATGCCGCTAGGTGGAGTAGATGCACGCTGCAGAAGAAATACAATTGTTTAACAAAACGAAACACAAAGTAAGTAGAATGAGAGAGAAGGAGAAAGAGAAAAGGGGTTAAAATACTCTGAGATCGTAATCATTGTCTGTAGGAGGCATGTTCGATGGTTGAGAAAAATCCAAAGAAGATAGATCTGAATGAATGTAGGCCAACTTTTGAAATTGAAAATAGTGAGTGTTTTGTACTAGGAAGGAGGGAGGGAGGGAGGGAGGGAGGAGTAGTTATTCTTTATTCTATTGCTTTTCACTTTTCGCAGTAGTGCCACACCACACTCTCGAAAGTCCAAATTGGGGAAAGTACGGTTGACACGACCGGCGGGTATGACGGGTCTCTAAGCTCAACTTTGTTTTGACTAGCGGATTCTTTTGCTATCATAGAATATTTCTTCTATGTTTACTCCACTATTAATTAGTCTCATAATTATTTTATTTTATATTTATATTTATGATATAATGATAAAATATAGGAAAAATTACATAAATTGGTATATTTTAATAGATAATTACTAATTTTAGCAATATTTTTTATTTATTATCATTTATAGCAATACTATGTTAAATCTGTAATATATATTAAAAATGAATTATGTATGCAATATATATGAATTATATATGAATTATAATTATTTTTCAAAATATATTATGTTTGTTTGGTAAAAATTTGACACATTGTATTATAAGTGTATTAAAATATGTGATAAATGAATTATCTATCATTAAAATTTGTATTATATGTGAATAAAAAATTGTACTTTATAATATAAATTAAACTTGTATTATAAATGAATTAAAAGTGATCAAGTGAAAAAGAAATATTATTGCTATAAATGGTAAATATTTTTTTATTATAGTATATTTATGTAAGTTTCCCTAAAATATACTTATTATGTTTATATGTGATAGGCTAAGTAATTTCAAAATAATACTTTTATGGTCAAATACATACGCAGGTCCCTAAAGTTGTTCGCGCTTTTCCCCCAGGTACCTCAACTAACCCAGATTCCTATTGAATCCTTCAACCCCCTATAATTTGATCCTTTTAAATATTCTTGGCTGATGTGGAGCCAAATTTCAACAAATTATTTTTGGTAATTGGGCGCGTGAGATGAACCTTCCCCGCGTGGAAATTTCGACCAATACACTCCAACCCAATAACACGTCAGTGCCATATATTAAATCATCAAACCTAAAAATCAATTTCCCCCCAAAACACTTCTAACTCGTTTCTAAACGAGAAAACCCTAAGAATCTCTCCCTTTCAATAACTTTACAGCTGAAATTCTTAGATTTTAAAGTGATTTCGAGTGTTTTGTTGAAGAAATCATCGAAGATTGCAGACGATTTTGGAGTTCATTCGCGATTTTCGAGTTGACGAGTGCGAGGTAAGTTCATTCTCACATTAATATAGTACCTTCGCAGTTGAAGAAGAAAAAATCAATGAAGAAGATAAATTCGACATTGAAACTTGATGATTAAGAAGAAATTAATGAAAAAGAGATACAATATAATGAGCTAAAGAGGAGAAATAATGATGAAGAGAAACAAAAGAGGAGAAATAAGGGAAGAATGGGAGAAATTAGGGTTAAAAGGGGAAAGAAGATCGTTGGTGGGTGGTTCAAGATTCACATCAGCGCTTTTAAAGCGTCTGCACGCGCTTAAAGGACGTGAGATCACGTTTGGCTCCACATCAGCCAAGAATATTTAAAAGGATCAAATTATAGGGGGTTAAAGGATTCAATAGGAATCTGAGTTAGTTGAGGTATCTGGAGAAAAAGCACGAACAACTTTAGGGACCTGCGTATGTATTTGGCCTACTTTTATGGTTTAAGTTATTGATGGTCCTTTAGAATTGTTCGCATAATTTACTTAGTAGGCGTTTGGTCATGCGATATCATATCACGATATGGTATCGTGAGACGAAATTAACGTTTGGACATGCGATTTCAGCTGATTCCATATCATGAGATATGATTTTGTATTCTCCAAAAAGCATGATATGAAATTACATGGTGATTCCATATCATGATTTGAGATATTTTAAAACAAAAATTGATCCACAAGTTTATATTTTGTTAAAATAACCTCACATTTATATCTACTAACCATTTGTTTCATATGTAAATAAAATTTATAATTACATCATTACTTTTTAAAATTTATTATTCTCACCAACATATAGTCACTTTAACTCACACCAACCAATTGTTAAAGCGATGAAATATTTATGGTCTATAAATATGACAATATAGTTGCGGATGGTATTGACCAACAAATGGCTCAAAGTAACAATGTTGGTTCGTCTTCTCGGTCACATGATCGAGAAATGCAAGTTTAACTTGAGGAAATTGTTCGTACTATGTGGGAGGATTATATTAAAAACTAGTACACTACAATTTATGTTCAATTTTTTTTTATTAAATTAAAGCTAGATGAAACAATTACTTAAGTGAAGAACAAATACCTTTGTAATAATTTATTATGCGATTTTAAAAAAAAATTATTTGATAATATTGAATAAACAATTGGGGCTATTTTAATAATTTTACAACTTATGAGATTTTTATGTTATATGAAAAAATATACAACACAAAATTTCATATCGCATGTCTAAACAAAACTTTAATTTCATATCATGATACCATATCGCATGGCCAAACGAGTCCTTAGACATTTTAATTTAGACAGGTACCTATTGAACACTTTGTTGGGAAAATACTACAATATTGATATTAGATTGGAATTATAAATTAGTAAATAACTTATCACAAACACTATGTCGTGGCAAGCCACTACCTTGAAAGCGATTTTGATCCGACTCCGGTGCAAATCGTAGTAGTCGATCGCTCTCCAAGGTTCCACGATTACTCTCAAACACGTGCACTCGTGGCTAAGAGTTTGGAGGTTGCTCAAAACCAATTACCCAAAAATATTCTAAGAATAGGACAAAGGAGGAAAAAACTTTTCTCTTCTTTTGTTTATGTTGATAGTGTTGTTGTTTTCTTGTTCACAAAACACCATGCATATATAGGATTAGCAAAGAGAATTTTCAAAGTGGAGAGTTAAATTTGAATAACGTATTGTAAATGTTAATAGCATTCAAGTCTATTATTCCACATTCTTCTGAAACTCTACTTTTTATTTTGAAAGGGAAATGTTTATTCTCTTGTAACATATTTTACAAAGAACGAAAATATTGTTCTTTGCATTACTCAAAATGAATGAATGCGTAATTAATTTCACAATCCCCCACTAATGCAAAGATAAGAGTAAGAATGAAATTTGGACAAAAAGAAGGAACATGTACTTAAGTGTCAATATCTTTCGATTTGAATTAACACATAGTGAAATGAGGCAACAACTTAATATCCACAAAGTGAAGTACTCTTGAGCTGAATGGATATGAATTGAGACCCTCATAACACATACTATATCCTTAAATTTTAAGCAACCTCTACGATACAACGTGTCTTTATGGTCATGCACATACATCTTGGGTCTTACGAGTGCTCTAGAAAAATGACCCAAGTCTTTCATAAAAGGCGACCACATACACTCATGTAGGTGATTCCATCAAGTCTATCTCAAATAGATCACATTAAGGCTATAGAATCAATAAAAGCAAAATAAGTTCAACCTTATAAAACACTGTCTCACGACATAGGGATAAAAATGTGGTGTATATTGAGGCCTAACATGTCCACCACATTACCTCAATCAAAGCCTCATCCCCCTCGACGTTACAAGAATTATTTTCCTTGTTAAGACCTTTGTCATAGGATCTGCCAGATTTCTTTTAGACCTTACATATTTCAAGGAAATAACACTCAGTTTCAACAATTGTTTAACTGCACCATGTCTGATATGAATGTCTCTTTTTTTATTGTACACACTATTTTTGGCAATTCCAATTGTTGCTTGTGAGTCACAGTGAAGAGAGACTGGTGATGCTTGTCTTCCCCACAATGGCATATCCGCCAAAAGATTTCTCAGTCACTCAGCTTTTTGCCCTGCCAACTCGAGTGCAATGAATTCAAATTTCATGGTAAAACGTGCTATACAAGTTTGTTTGGAAAACTTTCACAAAATAACACATGCACCCAAAGTAAACATATAGCCACTAGTTGAGCTAACTTCATCATTGTCATTTACACAATTTGCATCACAAAAACCTTCTAAAACAGCAAGAAATTTGTTGAAATGCAAACATCAATTCATAGTACCTCTCAAATACCTTAGCAATCGATGAAGAGCATTCCAGTGTTCACTACTGGGATTATGCGTATATCTACTCAATCTACTAACAACATAAACTATATCAACTCGAGTATAGTTCATGAGAAAAATTACACTTCCAATTATTTTAGCATATTCAGTTTGAGAAACACTAGATTCTTTATTCTTCTTCAAGTGTATGCTAGGATCATAAGGAGTTCTCACTGGAACTACATCAAAACAATCAAACTTTTTCAACATCTTTGAATGTAATAAGACTCACACAAAGAGAAACCATTAGCATTTCTTTTTATTTTAACTCCCAAAATCACATCTGCTTCACCAAGGTATTTCATTTCAAATTAAGAAAACAAAAAGTTCTTGGTCTCATTAATAACATTCATATTAGGATCAAAGATTAACATGTCATCTACATATAAACATATAATGACACAATCTGAACCTATCATCTTAGAATAAACACATGTATCAGATGAATTTACAACAAAGTCATTATCCACTAATGTGATATTAAATTTTTCATATCATTGCCTAGGTGTTTGTTTTAGCCCATACAAGGGCTTTCTCAATTTGCATACTTTATCCTATTGTCCTGGAACCACAAAGACCTCAGGTTCAGTCATATAGATCTCTTCCTCTAAATCACCATTAGAAATATTGTTTTAACATCCATTAGTTGTACCGCTAAATCATGAATAGCAGCTAAAGCAATAAGAGTCCTAATGGTCGCTATTTTAGTCACAGGAGAATAAGTATCAAAGTGATCAACATCTTTCTTTTGGTTAAAACTTCGAATCACAAGTCTAACCTTATATTTATCAATTTTACCATCAGGTCTCAATTTCTTCTTAAATATCCACTTGCTACTTACGGGTTTACAATCTTTAGGTAAATCATACAAGTCTTAAGTGTGATTAGAAACTATAGAGTCTAATTCACTTTTACTAGCTTCTTTCCAAAAAATAACATCTATTGATCTCATTGGTTTATCATAAGTCTTAGGGTCTTCTTCTATTAAATAGATAGACATTGATTCATCATTTAAAACATTAATATCAAAAAATTTCAGTTAAGAAAGTAGTGATAAAATCAGGATCAAAATTAGACTCAACTCTACGTTTTTTACTTCTTCTAAATTTATTTTCATGCTCATTAGAAATAGCATTCGAAGAAGGCACAACATGAGAATTAACTGAAAAAGATGTAGAAGCATTGTTTTGCACATCAAAGACAAATTAATTTGTAAAGAAAAAGTAAGCTCAAAAAATTCTTCATCTCTAGATTCACAAATAGAATGGTTACTTAGAGACATAAATCTATATGCAGTACTATTTTGAGCATAACCAATAAAGACAATATCAGAAGTCTTAGATTCAACATTTATTCGTTTAAAATCAGGTAGACGAACCTTAGCAAACACCCCCACACTTTCAGAAATTTCAAGTTAGGAGCAAACCCTTGCCACAACTCATATAAGGTCTTGTCTAACTTCTTATGCGTGACTCTATTAAGAATATAACATGCAGACAAGATTGATTCTCCCCACATATTGTCAGATAGACCAGAGCTTAAAAACATAGAGTTCATCATTTCTTTAAGGGTTCTATTTTTCCGTTCGGCTATACCATTTAATGTATTCACCGCCCTTGTCAGATCTAAATCACTTTATTTTCCTGTCTAATTGATTTTCCACTTCTGCTTTGAATTTCAAAAATATGCTTTCAGTCTCATCTTTAGACTTAAGAAGATATACCTTAGTGCATCTAGAAAAGTCATCAACAAAAATAATGTAATACTTTTTTCCACCTTTGCTAACAGTGTTCTTGAAATCCGCTAAATCTGAATGTATTAGTTCAAGTAATTCAGTCTTTCTACTAATAACAAATTTGAAAGGTTTCTTGGTATGCTTTGCTTCCACACACAGGACATTTAGAAAACTCATCAATTTTTATCATAGAAATAATTTCATTTTTAAGTCTTTTAATGGAAGCAATATTAACATGATATAGTCTACCATGCCACAAATTAATAGACTCAACAATATAAGCAGATTTTGAAATACTTGCATTATTAACAATCTCTTGAACAATGTTCAGTACAAATAAGCCTCCACTAAGATATCCCCTCCCAACAAAGTCTTCTCCACGAGAAATAATTATTTTATCAGCTTTAAAAACAAGTTTAAGGCCTACTTTGTTGAGAAGTGCTCCGGAAACTAAATTTCTACAGAGGGAGGGAACACACAAAATATTATTCAAGGATAATGTCTTTCCAGAATTTAATTTAAGTAAAATTGTTCCTTTACCCATAACTCCAGCGGTGGAGTTACCCATATAAAAACACTCTTCATCAATGGACTTCTCAAAGTCATGGAATAATTCTTTATTGGCACGGAAATACCTTGAGGCGCCTGTGTCTAAAACCCAGACAATTTCATTAGTCACTATATTTTACTCAACGACTACAACAACAATCACTTCATTACCCTCAGCAAGATTAGCTTGGACATCACTTTTTCCTTCCTGCTTTGAGTCCCGCCCTTTTCTTTGATAGCACTTGGCAACCCTGTAACCAATTTTTCCACAAACAAAACATGAATCCTTAAATTTTTGAATTTGGCTCTCCGGCTTGTTGAATTATATTTTCTTCTTCATATGTTCCTTTTTTGAAACTTTCTTCTGATTGCCTTTGAACCTGTCATCCAGAACAATACCAGAAGATTCAACAGGATTAACTTTAGAAGAATTAAAGAAAGTTCTTCCATCTTATCGACGGTTTGCCTCTTCAGTCCTCATATGACTAATAAGTTCTTGGAGAGTTAATTGTTTTTCCTTATGTTTTAATTGATTTCAATAATCACTTCAAGATGGTGGGAATTTTTCAAGCAGAACATTTGCCTGAAATATCTCACACATCTTCATGTCCTCGTTCAGAACATCAACAGTCAAAGTCAAGTTCTCATATTCATGAACTTGTTCCTTTATTGGCTTATTATCAACCATTTAAAATTTAATCCATTGACCGACAACATATTTTTTGTTTCCTGCATCATCAGTACCATATTTCTGCTCCAAAATATTCCATATTTCTTTGACAGAGTTATAGGTTAAAAATAAATCAAAATAAAGGATTAGTCATGTTATTTAGCAAATATCCTCTCACTGTTCTGTTATCCTTTTCAAGCTTCTTTTTAACAACATCATCAACAGTTATAACATTACTAGAGTCAGTAGTGGTGTTAGAACCATTCATAGAAAGTTCTTTAAATAAAACATAATCAACTTCTAACTGTTCAAAAAAAATTAAAAGTTTTTATGACCATCGTTGAAAATTAGTTCCATCCAAAGGATCAAGTTTTGACAAATCAGAAAAAAGTTTTGTTCAAAGAAATAGCCGTTTATCAATATTGTATGTTAGTAAATCGCTTTCAAATTGTTGGGGAAACACTACAATATTGATAGACTGGAATTATAAATTAGTAAATAACTTATCACAAACGCTGTGTCGTGGCAAACCACTGCCTTGAAAGCAATTTCAATCTGACTCCGGCACAAATCGTGGTAATCGGTCGCTCCCCAAGGTTCCACAGTTAATCTCAAACACGTGCACTCGTGGCTAAGAGTTTGGAGATTGCTCAAAACCAATTGCCCAAAAACATTCTAAGAATAGGAGAAAGGACGAAAAAACTTTTCTCTTCTTTTGTTATGTTGGTAGTTTTGTTGTATTCTTGTTCACAAAACACCATGCATATATAGGATTAGCAAAGAGGAGTTTCAAAGTGGAGAGTCAAATTTGAATAACGTATTGTGACATTTAATAGCATTAAAGTCTATTATTCCACATTCTTCTGAAACTCTCTTTTTTGTTTTGAAACGGAAATATTTATTCTTTTTGTAACTATTTTACAAAGAACGAAAATGTCACAACCCAAGTCTACACCCTGGAAATGGCCAACACTCAAGAAATATTGTTGGTCCCCAAGTGAACCCTCGTCCTGGTTGACTACAAACGGAAGACTAACTTTAGCATGCAAAAGCTTAAGAACTGAATAAAAATAAATAACTCAAATGCAATGCTTTAACTTAAAAGATTAACTTTGAATAAAATTTATATATTCAACTCACCATAAAATAGGCAACTTAAGTCTTTAAAACATTTAATAATATAAATGATTAATAGAGACTCCTCAACTATACTGACTATCTATGAAGCCTCTAACTGATAAATATGGAAGTCGGGACAAGACCCACGACATCCTAACAACTGACATAACTGAAAGGTAAGTGAAATCCTCCGGAAGCAAGGAGGCTCACCATAGCTAACTCAAACTCTCGGATGTATCAACGAAGCTAATGTTGATGATCCTGAATACTTCTGTCTGCATCATGAGAAGATGCAAGACAAATGACTCAATACGTGGAATGTACGAGAATGTAAGGGAAATTCTAAAGCATGACATAAGCTTGAACTTGATAAAAATTAAACATGCTTACCTTTTCTGAACTCACTCAACTCAAAGATATGAAAGGTACTCAACTTAAGATACTCAAATCAAGATATTCATCTCAGGATACTCAACTTTGGATACTCGACTAAACTCATTTCATTATAAAGCAATTTAAAGACAGTTCAATATAAAGAAAAACTATTTAAAACGTGATGTCAACTCTATGTCATAATATCATAAAAGACATATCATGCTCCCTCTCAAAGTCTACTTGTGCAATGCATGAATGAATTCACATACCCCCCCCCCCCCAATTCGTACTAAGCAGAACCCCTTGAGGAACTATGCAAATACTGTTATGGGAGTTTCTCTAGCCGACAACCATCAATTAAGAGCCATAGTGATGATACAACACTTTACCTCTCGCTGCCAAGGACCGACCTATACCTTGCCATCAATATAGGAAGCTAACTTAACTTAGTAGATTCACTAGCTTAACTTATGTGATCATCTAAAAAGTATGACCCATTAATACCCATGATGGCTACATGGTTTATGGAGACTTGAATTATTATGAACTCGCATCCTCATGTCGGTGCTCAGTACTATTCCCAAAAATATACTTAGCTCATGTGTTTTTAAAACAACTTCTTTCTTTAGGTTGAGATAATTGCTCAACACTTAGCTTTAAAAGTTCTCTTCGAATCGATGTTCCCTTTCTTGCTCAAAACTCTTTTGGAAATCTTAGTTTTCTCTTATCTTAAATGTGAAAACATTAATAAATTCTTTGGGAATACTGAGTTCCCTATAGCTTTTTGAGAAGCGAACTCAACTTTTTACTCTTAGCTTAACTTGAAACTTTTAGTCCTAAAACAAAGTTAAAACATTTGTAAAAGACTTTTGAGAACTTTGTAAACTTTGTTTTGACTTGCTTCTTAAATTCTAAACTTGACTCTTATTTTTGCTTGAATTGAAGTTTGGATTCAAGGTTCATGATCTCATGTTTATGGATGATTTCATGATTTTCAACTTGGAGGGTTCATGCAGAATTTATGGGCATGAACGACTCGGTTCGAATGTATATGACTCTTCTCATTCTCTTGTTTACTTCCTCAAAACTTAATCAATGATGGATCTCAAAGAATTCACAATTGAACTCAAAGGCTTTCTTGAACTCTACTCTTAACTCTCTCTTGAATGTGAATTATGAATTCAAGAGTTATGGTTCATGATATGAAGGATCTCAACAATAATATAGAAATTCGATAATTATGAATAAAACTTTTAAAAGAAACATGAACTCAAGAACTCAAAATCAACTTATCTAAAAAATACTCAAATCCAGGGGTAGAATCCTATATTATTCTTTTACTGATCTGAATGTAGGCGTAAGAACGAACTAGCACAAAACTATGATGGCCTTACATACTTAAAAAAAAATAAGATTCTTGAAGAATCTTTAAGAATCTTGAAGAAGAACTTGATTAGAAGCCTTGAAACCCTAACTTGATGGTAAACAATCAAGAAAACCTTTCTTGAGATTCTAAAATTAGTTTCTTGAAATCTTTATGGCCAAGAATTATGATATTTAATTAGTGAACATGAAAATCTGATTGTCTTGAGTCTTTTATTAGTCAAGAAATTCGTTTATGATTTTCTTGGAGTTAAAAAGACAAAAATAACTATTTTAAATATTTTTCCCGTCGGCTAATTCGTAACAATACTGTATAGGTTACTAAAATAGCCATAACTTTTTACTCAGAAATTGGATTGATGTGAAATTGATGGCGTTGGAAAGTAGGTTCAATTACCTTCAATTGGATAGGTTTTGGCTCATGTAATTCTTAATATTTTAGGATATATGGTCGTTTAAAGTTGACCTAAGTAGAATGTTACATCAAAACTTAATGAAACTTCAAGAACACTTATCAAGAACTCATCAAGAACTTAAATCCTTAAATTTCAAAAATGAATTACGCTGAATAAATCATGATTGGCATGTGGGTGAACGAACCCAACACTATGGAAGCTTACATACCTCTTAGGGATCAAACCCATGGCGAAAATCCGCAACTAAACTTAAGAACGTCGACGAACGCCTTCATCCTTTCCTCTTTTCTCCTCTTCTCTCTTCTTTTCTCTTCTTGAACTATCAACTAAAACCCTAGGCGTATATTAGAATTATAAAACTGAACCTATTGGATTAGACCCTCAAAACCTTACAAAAAAAAGAATTAAATCTGATTGGGTAAGGAACATATCAAAATACCCCTCACTATTTCCGACTAACTTTTCTTAACTGGACAACCTAACTTCAAAACGTCATATCTCACTCATCTGAACTCGAACTTAGCAAAATCGGTAGCATTCGAAAGATAATTCAAAGATATTTTCCTATGGTATCTTGTAGCACACCTAAATCATCCTGTGCTAGAACAACAAAAAAAGATCATTTTGTGGAGGGTATTTTATCGAGTTGTGGGAGTTTTTAACCCACTCAAAATCAATCGAGGCGGTTTTAGAACCTGCCACAATTACCTATGCCACAAGCATATTTGTGACGGTTTAATAGAACCTCCATTACGTCCGCGACAAAATAAATTTGCAATTTATGGTAATTTTTAAAATTAATTTGTGGTAATTCGTAACTCCTTAAATATGATTTTAGAACTTTAATAACTACACTCAAGGATTTAATAATAACACATACAATATAGTCTCAATATCTTCTTTAATTCTTTTTAAAGGGTTTTTACCATTTTTTATTACTTTTTTTATTCTCCCTAGGAGCTCCCACCCATGTTGCTCGCTTGGTGACTCGAACTTGCAACCTCTATGTTGGAAGTGAGGGGTGCTTACCATCCGATCAACTTCTTCTTGTCGTTAAGAAATTTGAGTTCTGTCATTTATTACATAGACTACATTTAAAATATTTAAGTTACAAAATAACATAAATCTTAATTTATGACAAATTGGCACAATTAGTAACTATGTTTGATAACTTAAAGTTTAAAACTTTAACAAGTGATTTCACATCAAACAAATGTAAAAAAAGTAATATAGTAATTTGATTATAGTGATTTGAATTTATTATTTTTATTTCATATTTTTTCTTAATCACAACAACACCATATTTTCTTGTAATATAATAATATTTTGTTGATATAGTATTAGATGAATTTCACATTTTGATAAATTTTTATTCATTAATTTTTAGATAAAGACAAATTTATACATTCATATGTAAAAATAATATTAATTATATAGTAATTGGGTCTTAATAGAATATCCAAATATTTAAACATGTATTTAAAGTCAAATATAAAAATTTAAATGCACAACTTAATTATATTCATATTTTGACATCTTAATCTTATTAAAATAAATGATCCCTAATTCATCTCAAATGAGGTTTCATTTTAAAGTCAAAACGTGCTACTAATACATTATGGTGAAGGTTGGTATTTTTTAATCTTACCTAATCTTGTATGAATGCACATCCAACTGTTGGGGATATGAAGGAGGTGAATAAAGCGTCATGCGGAAGCTTACAAATTGCAAACCATATGATTGATAAATCAGATAACAAAAACTTATACTAAAAATCTAAATATTATTATACCAAAACTAATATGAAGAAAAACATTGAAATTGTAGAGAGAATAAATCTCCCCATAAACTAAAGTCTCTAAACGACTACATTGTGGATCTATTGTTATGTTGTGTTAGAAGAAACAAGTCTATATTTATAGAGTCCTAAAATCTTTTCCTACTAGAAAAGAATTAGCTACTCCAAAACCTTTTCCTACTCCAAAATATTTTCCTAAAAGAAAAAAATAAACCAAATATGAAAGAATATTATATTTTCCTTTCAAGAAAAGTAAAAAACGGTAATGTTTTGTCTTTTCTTTATGGTAAGAAAATCAGGGCAAAGCCCTAACACCAACATCCACTTCTTCGAAATATTCATCTCATGAAAATATATTAAACTTTACGGACTTAGTGCTTATTATCATATAATTGTCACATATATATATACTTTTTACTTTAGTATATATATATATATATATATATATATATATATATATATATATATATATATATATCACATAAGACCACAATAAATTTTTAATTTTAACCATTCAATTATATATTATAGGAGTAACATTTCATCTATTATTTCATTCTCTTGAGAGAATGAACCTAAATATCTAAAATTGTTTGTACTTTGATAACACAATTCAATTTACAACTTAATTTGCTCTACTCATGCTAATTAAACATGCAATGCATATAATAAGTTGTATTTTTACTTTCCATGATTACCTTATTTTCTAAAGTATTTTTTATATTGCCTATTTTTTTTGTAGGTCATTTCAAGTTGACCCAAAACTCATTCTTAGCTTAACTCTTCAAATTTCAGATTTTTGTTATTTTCAACTTAGTTCTTTTAGAACTCAAGGTGTTACATCTAGTGAACTGACCTTAATACTTGAGAAATTTTTAATTTTCTTGGTAAAAATCACACTTACTACAAAGAATTGTTCGAATCTTAGTTTGAAAATTTTCTGGAGTGTTACAGAAAGTATTGTTCTTTGCATTACTCAAAATGAATAAATGTGTAATTAATTTCACACACTTTTACCTATTCAAAAATTATTTCTATTAGGCATTTTTTGATAATCACCAAAAAAAAAATAATGAAAAGTGTGTGATATACTTGACGTGGAATATGACTAATTAAAAAATAACATGTGTCATTGTGCCCCAAAAATTATTTTTAATTTTTTGTTTAAAATTATTTCAAACACATTTTATATGTACATTTTTTAAAAAAAATAATAAAATTTTCGACCTATTCTACCCAATCCTACCCCTACCCAACCAATGGCGAACCCACGTGAGTTCCAGGAGGTTCACCCAAACCCCCTCCATAAAAAATTACACGATATATAAGGTAACTTTTTGTATTTATGTAAATATATACAATTTGAACCCCCTAAATGACAAACTAAAATGGATAGCCCAATGGTAGGTTTCTTGGAAATTAACCTCCACGTCGAGGGTCCAAATCATTGCGTTAGCATTTTATTTTTTTATTTTTAAGTTTTTTTTTAAGTTTCAGTTCCGTTTTTTTATTTTATAAAAGGAAAAATTACTTGGAATGATACATTTTAATAAATAATTACTGATTTTAGCGATACTTTTTATTTATTACCATTTATAGCAACACTATGTTAAATCGGCAATATGTATAAAAAATGAATTATGTATGCAATAAATATGTATTATAATTATTTTTAAAAATAAATTATACTTATTTTTGTAAGAAATTGACACATTGTATTATAAGTGTATTAAAATGTGTGATAAATGTATTAATCATCAATAAAACTTGTACTATATGTGAATAATAAATTATTCTTTGTAATATGTATTAAAACTGTATTATAAATGTATTAAAAGTGATCAAGTGAAAAAAATATTATTTCTATTAATGGTAAATATTTTCTTAATATAGTATATTTATGTTAGTTTACCTTTATAAAACATGTTAAAAGCGTGGTTTTAACCCAAAAAAATCAAGGGGTCCGCCACTAAAATTATATTCTACTACTTCCTTGAAATTTTATTTTGTTGGCTTATATACACGTATATACTTTTATTTTTCGAATCCGTTGGACGAAAATCTTGGATCCGCCACTGTATCCAACCCCTTTCATCTTCATCTTCTTGCCAAAATATTTTTTTTTCTGAAATCACAAAATCCAATTTCTTTTCAAATAACTTGAAGATTAACTTTTTAAAAATATATATATATATATATATTCATACTAAGAGTCAGGAAGAAAGAAAATATTGTCGGTGGTTATTCATTTCTACATCGATTCGATAGCTCAATAATTAATTCTTCTAAATTTTTGAATATCATTTTTGATAAATTTTATGTGTTTATATCTGAATTTGAGTAAAAGTATTTGTTCGAAAATTGTGATAAACAAATATTAGTTAACTTTTTTTATTCGTAGAATCATTTTGTTTACTTCTTCTTCTTCTTCATATTTGTTTCATTATTTAGGAGATTTGAAGTAAACTATACAAAAGAAAGTCTTTCTTTCAAATCTGAATCGTATAATTTTTTTCATAGTTAATTTTCATTTATCTTCGAAATTGAAAGAAATAATATTTTTTTTATATAAAAAAAACAAACAAAAAACAACAACGTTGGATCTAAAATAGAGAAAATTTTGCAAACTAAATTATCAAATAAATGACTGGTAGGGGGTGAAGTGCTTTTCTTTTTCGAATTAAGTGTAAGGGAAAGAAGAAAAATAAAATTAAGTTAATTATAGTGCCCAGTGTCAATAAAAGAAGAAAAAATGTAAAAAAAATACTATTTTGAATTTCTTTTCATGCGTTTCAGGGAAGTGCTAAACACATTTTTTGTCATATCAGCATTTTGTATTTCATACGCACATGCTTTGAACAATTTAGGTTTTCAATAGGTACAAGTCCTAGTTAAGATTTCTAAGTGAATTATGTGGACAACTTCAAAGGATTGTGGATGACTTAAGCCTACTTTTATTAATCGAATGACTTTGTTTATATCATTCCTCATGCCAAATGACCCTTGAGAGTGGAACTTGTCTGGTCTGGCTTTTGAATTGGATTAAAATAGTTTTAGGTGACTTTGTCAGTCAAAGATGCCTTTGACGTATTAGAAATAATTCAAAAATGTCCTTCTGATACCTATTGGGTCAAAAATGTCCTTGATTTGTTAGAATGGTTCAAATTTGTTCTTCCATCTACCTATTAGATAAAAAAAATCCCTTAGCATATGATAAACTACTCAAAAATATTTCTTAATTCTAATCATACATGTCAATAATTTTTAACTGTACTTTGACAATTATCTAATTTTCTTTTGATTCGTATTTATTTTTAGGAAAAAATCTTGCTTGTTTGTCTAAATATTTGTCTTACCTGACATATATATTCGCTCTAAGCAAAACATATGAACTATAGTATGAACTAACCCAAATGTATGTTGTATTGAAATATTGTCTTAGTCAGGGAGAAAGAGGAATTTCATTATTTATGCCATAGTAAGATAATTTTTGTTAAATTATTTTTGAGTAAATACAGTATTACTTAACAAAACTGATACAAAATCAAAGTAATTTTAAAAGACTAAAATTTTTAGATAATGAAAAAATATATAAATAAGATGCTAATAGAAGTAAAATGATTTTTTTTTAAAAATGAGCTTTAATTTTTATTCAACCTAGAAGGCTAAAAAGAATTTTTTAATAATATTGTATTATTATAAAAATATTTTAATATTATAAAAATATTATATTTATTTATAAAATATATTAAGATCTCACAAAATGCGGGCATATTAAATACTCTCTCCGTTTCATAAAAAATGGTCTAGTTGACTTGACATGGAGTTTAAGAAATTAAAGAAGACTTTTGATCATGTGGTCCTAAATTAAAGTTATGTCAAATGTACAAAATTGCCCTTTAATTTTGTGGTCTTAAACATGCCACGTGGAAAGTTGTTACCAAAAAAAGAAAGAGGTCATTCTTTTTTAAATAGACTAAAAAGGAAATGATTTGAAACGGAGGGAATAATATTTATTACTTGATAAGCATATTTTTAGGTAGAAGGAGGACAAATTTGAACTATAAATAATATGTTAAGGGAATTTTTTATCCAATAGGTGGTAGGAGAGTATTTTTGAACCATTTTTATACGTTAAGGACATATTTGAATCAATATATAGAAGGACGACATTTGTAAACCATTTCTAATACGTCAAGGGCATTTTTAACCTTTTCCATGATTATATCTGTTATAGTACTTGTATGCATCAAGATTTTATTGGATTTACATCCATAAACTATATTAAATTCAAGAAAATAGTTCAAATTATGTAGAAATTTAAGTCAAATCAAATGAGCCACTAGAATCATGACACGTGTTAAAGTTATGTGGCTATTCGAATCAAATTAAATTAACCATTGAAATCATGTCACGTCAAAGTTATGTAGCAATCTAAGTCGAATAAGCTAGTAGAATTATGTTATGTGCCAATGTCATGTGGCAATTCAAGTTAAATAAAATGAGCCACTAGAATCATGTCATATGTCAAAGTTATGCGACAATATAAGTCAAGTTAAATGAGTCGCTATAATAATGTCACACATATATGTGACATGTTCCAACCAATCAAATCAAAGCTTTTCATCGAGGAATTTGATCAGTTCAATTTAAGCAATCAAATATCATATTACACTCCATTCAACTATTAATATGAGTCCACATTATTCATAGATGGAGGAGTTTTCAAGAACAAGAATCACGAAGAGAGCTTGTGGATCAAATACTACAAAATCTCTACAAGCTACAAGTTCATGCAATCAAATTCGAAGTTCAAGCTCAAGATCAAGAACAAAGGCAAATATCAAGACGTCCAAAATCAAGTTAACTTGTTCATATTTATTATTCGTCATAACCATACCAGTGTTCGTGAAAAATAATTCAAATTCAAGAGCAAGCTATTCAATTCCTTCACTCTAAATCTAATTCAAGTCCAACATATTTCATATTATTTGAAGAATCAGCGGATTATCATGAAGACTTTAACATACACTACATTTTGAAATAAAATACTATACTCTGTTACTCCAATTTTTACAATTTTTGACGCGCGCAATAGGACAATCTTCACCTCTTAACCTTTCTACATTGATCATCAAATTTCAAGAACACAAAATGACATCTAAAAGTTTGACTCCAACTCTATTGTTGCTAAGACCGCTAATTCCAAATTTTCCTCTGAGGTGGAGAATATATTGGATACTACTATGAAAATTTTAAGACCCGTCAATCGTCACTAAACAAAGAAAACATGCTAGGACAACAAGCACTTCAACTGTCGTTCGCATCAATTCCTATTTTTATGATTCATTCTTAATGAATTAGAAGAAGGAAAGAATATAACTGAGATTGTTGAAAAGACATTTGCCCAACTCAGTCCATTTAGTACCAAGGATCACACTATTCAAGATGAAGATGATGTCTTGACCAATAGATCTTCTCCAGACACTCCACTGACTTATTTCAATCAAATTTTAGTTTGAGGGAAAATTTGTTCTTTACTGTATCATCCATAATGTCCATCCAAGCAATGGTGACTCACACCTCAATTGTTGAAGAACAACTAGCTATTTGACAAATGCAATTGAAGATCTAACGAAGTATGTGTAAGATCAAAATAGTTGAAATGTCAAGTTGATAGACACAGTTGAAAATGTTATGGAGGAAGTCTCAAGTCATACACTTGAAAAACGTCCCAAGGTACGAGAAGAAAGAGATTCGTCTACAAAATAAATACATACTTGTTATGAACTACAAGTATCCGCTGTTGGAGAAATTCCCATTCATCAATTGAAGGACTTTATAATAGAAACTATCAAAGATAAATATGATATATCTTCAAAGTCATCATTTACATATGGCCATATACTTCAAGAATCGATGTTCTGAAGAGTCATCTGGTTATAAGCCTACAAAATTTCAAAAATTTGATGAAAAGGGAATCCGTAGCAATACATTGCACATTTTATTTAAACTTGCAATAACGTTGAAACATATGGAGATTATCTGGTTAAACATTTTGTGTGCTTCTTTCTAAGAAATTCTTTCGGCTGATATACAGAACTTAAGGCTGATTTCACTGATAGTTAAAATAACTTGAACATGATTTTTTCAATCGTTTTTATAGCACGAGGGCACTTGTAACACTTGGGAAAATGATAGGTGGAACTAGAGCCTAAACGTAAGGACGAACGTCTTAAATATGAGTTATAGCGGTCAAAGTCATGAGGCAAGTGTCATGGCCAATGGGCAAAGCCAAAGCCAAAAGGCCAAGGATGCCCCTAGCCATTAGCTATTTCCCCAATCTTCATGAGAAGGAGAACGAGTCGTGGTACTCTCCACGACTCGTGAAGGTGGGCGTGGTCTTGCCTTGGCCATGAAAGTTTGGCCACCAATTTCTTAGCTACTACCTCAAACTTCACGGCCATCACCATGGTCCATGGTCTTGACCACGGCCAAGGGAGGCTCTCGTGAAGTTGACTTAGGCAAACAGCCAAATGGCCTCAAATGGCAAAGCCACTGCCTCAACTCCATGGGTAGTACCACGTGTCATGGTCCACTTCACGAGCCGTGAAGGGGCCAGTGGAGGTGACTGAGTCTCAAATGCCAAATGCCACCCAACCCTAGCCTCTTTCCCAATCTTCATGAGAGGGACCATGAGTCGTGGTCCTCACCACGGCTCGTGAAGATAGGTGTGACAACTGGACGGGGTCTTTTAGTGAGGGTCATTTAAGTTATTTTCTTTTTAAGTCTAATTAATGTGGGGTGTTTAGGGTATTTTAAGGTTAAAATATATATTGATTTTTTTTAGTCATAATCTAGAAGACTTGGTCATTAGTTCACAACACCCAAATATTTGCTCCCAAAACCCAATTCTCTAAAAAATAATGCCCTCTCTAGAAGTTCCTCCATTGAAGAGTCCAAGAAGCTCAAGATTAGGGTTAAAGCTTCAAGGTTTTCATTCCAATTTTTTGGGAAAACAACAACTAAGGTAGGGGAACTTTCATTCATGGAACTTCTTCCTCCATGAAGCCCTTCAAAGCTACTTTCTAAATTTGGGATAATGTTCAAAATTTAGGGTTTGTATTCTAGCCACGGGTTCTTCATGAAAACGATTTCATTATGTAAATTATCCTATTTATGATGAATGTAATGTTTAAATAAGGTTTTTATTGTGAAAATACCCATGAACCCATGTGCTTCCCATGTCCCCAATTCCATGAAAATTATGATGGGTTTCTTGATGAATTATGAATATGTGGGATTGTATGTATGTTGATTTAGTTAATTAATCTTGTATATCCATGCTTAAAGTAGAAATTCAAAGTGTGATTTCAATATACGATTTATGATCCTAAAAAGGGTATATGGCTAGGGTTTATATATGTTGATGAAGGTTAAGTATGAACTTATGTTTCATTTAAAAGGTGAAGATCTTATGACTAATGTATGGACTATGGTATTGTTGAAAGACTAGTTTTCCTTACCACAACACATGATTATGTATGAATTGTCTTGGATGGTTATATTGATATTGTGTTGATTGAAAGGTAATTCTCATGAAAACACTATAGATGCAATGTGAAAGGATTTCTAACATGAATATGATGGTTCTAAGGGTGAAATGTAGTTCTCACTTTAATGAATCTATGAGCTAATATGATGTTGGTTGGTGTGAGTTTCTAAGTGCATTCTCTTATGAATATGAACTCAAGTAAAGACTTCAAGTAACTATAAAGGGAATTATGCTTAGCACCGAGTGAATATGAATATGAGATGGGTTCCTTCACGTTAGTAGTTGGGTTCCTATTGCGGTGTCTCATGAGATGGAAACCCGCACATTAGTCGTATAAGGTTTCTAAAGCAATATCCATATCCCATAACTATGTCCCTGCATAGGTATTAGCTAGTGGATCCACCTTATAACTATGTATGTCTAGTTCTACCGTAGGAAAGTAAGACACCTTCTTTCGGTGTGGGTTATGTGACAGCGGATTCTATGTAGCTCACATGGTCTATGTAAGTTAATGCCATTTTCGCTATGTAATAAGAGAATGAATATGACTTGAACTATGCCTATGATTTCTTGATGAGTTTAATTATGTAAGACCTTGAAAATAGCTTAGGTGTTCTAGAGCCTAACATGTTGGTCTTAGTGTTCTAAGGTCCTAAATATGTTTAATATGTGGTTTAGAGGCAGTAGCTAAAATATTAGAGGTGTTGGAAGTCAAACGTCAAGGGACGACTAAGACGTTTGACGACTAAGTCACCTAAATGTCTAAAATGTGGTTCTATGTGTTTATGTGTGTTTAATGGTGTTTTAAGGTTCTTAATAGAGTTATTATAGCATGTATAGTCAGTGTTTAAAGTTTCGTGAAGTTTGGAGGTCAAACGACTAAGAACGTCCAAGGCATTCGAAAGATGTGCCTTGAGTCGACCTTGTACGTCTAGGCAAGTTTCGTCGAGTTTTATGTGTTCGTTTTGGATGAAATTTATGTGAGAGGTGTTAAACTCATAGAATATTGTATTTGGGTTGGAAACGTCTGGGAAATTATCCCCAAGGACCATCAAAGGGTCCTTGAGGAAAGGACCCAAAATCTGATGGCAGGCTATCCCAGGCAGCCTTGGCGACGGAGCTGTCAACGGCCAGTCATGGTTGTGACGCCCCATCACAAGGGTTTCGTCATGGGGACCTTGTCCAAGGGTGTAGGGTGAACCCTTGTCCAGCCACAGGAGCTTGCAACGGATGGCCATGACGGGCCGTTGCACCCGTGATGCCCCGTCACAAGCCAGGCGTCGCAGCCAAGTCCCTGTGCGCAGACTTACTGCCAAGTTAGGGGTGAATTGGTAAATTCACCCCATGTCTAAATAAGAGTTTAGGCGGTTGTTTAGGGGTCTTATGGGTATTTTAATTAACTATTTAAGTGGTTAAGACCCTAGAGACTTCATTATTCTTCTAAAATCAAAACCCCAAAGTCTCTTAGAAATCCCAAAACCTCCATTGAAGACTCCATTGAAGAGGCAGCTTGGTGAGGGGTTCTTGAGTGGAAATTCTTCATCAAAGTGAAGAATTATCATCCTTGAGGTATGGCTTTTGATCCTTTAAACTTATTTCATCAAGGAGCCCAATCCTCAAAGTGTTTTACAAAGTTTTCTAAAGTGAATTGTCCAATTTCGGGATTCTACCATGGGTTCTTACATAAATGATTTCTAAATATTGAATTATGATCTAATTGATATTGTATTGTTGATTTCAACATAAATTACCTATGAACCCATGTGAATTGATGAACCCTAGTTTTGACTACTGATTGGGTTACTTGATATTAAGCTAATGTTGATGAATTGTTATGTAGTTTCTTATGGGCTTTCTAATGATATAAGAATTGTGTTCAATTGATATGTAATTGATATTATATTGTTAAACCTAGATTGAATTGATGTAGATTTATTGAGTTTTATGGTTATTGCTTTGAATTATTGTTCATGGCCATGGGTAAGGGCCTTGTGATGTTGAATTGGTTGATTTGGCATTGAATTGAGGTGTGGATATGGGGATGAAGGTATGCTGCCCCGTTTTCCTAAATTTGATATTAATTATACTTTGATTCTATTGTGATTGGTATGGTCCACTTATGGTGGCGGTGTTATGTGTTTAATTTGCAATGGATGTGGCCTCGTCGGCGTTACTTTATGCAATATGATGATCATGGCCTTGTCAGCATTACTTGAAGTATATGATGATTATGTGATGTATGATAATGTCTATCTATATGTGAAAGTATATGTGTTCTTATATGAAGTTATGTTAGGTTATAGGATGTTATTCCTAAGTACTTCTAGAATGACTTGTATGGTATGTTAAAGTGAAATATGTGGTGTCTTGTTTAGGTAGACTTATGTCCCTTGCTTGATGCTTATATGAATATTATTATGTAATGATTTGACTTAGTATGTTAAGAGTCTTGAATAATAATATAAGTAAGTCTTAATGATAAGAAGGTCAATGTTATGTGGAACCTTGAACTTAGTGGCGAGGTTATGAATTGTGAAGTAGTTAGCCGTAATGGTATCCTTCATGTTATGAGTGATGCACTTAGGGATGGTTGGCTGGAACGACATCATATCATACCTTAGGAAAATCGCTATGAGCTTCTTGTCGCTAAAGTGAGATATGCCCTAGTGGAGCTTGCTTTGGTAGGGTGAATGTAAAGGGGGTCATGAACTAGATAAGGGACCTATTTATATGAACCTTAATGTGAATTAATCTATGAGAACAAAGACTAGCACCGAGTGAGTATGAGTAAGGGGGAAGTGGATTCAATTAAATAAGAGATTGAATGCTTTGTACACTCTTCATATTCCTTAACCATGTGCCTACATGGGATGTGTCCAAGTTCTACCATTGGCAAGTAGAACAACCTCATCGAAGAAGGATAGAACTTCGGATTCCATGTCTTGCTACCATGGTCTATATCGGTTATTGCCTATTTTCATCATGTGGAATACCTATTAGCATTAGATAAGTTTATGAGGTTTAGGTGGTGGTATGGGACGCTATCTAGACATTGCACAATAGACTTTGAAGGTGTTATGTGGAGTTCCTAGGTCTTGTCCAAAGACCATTATGTGATCCATTATGTGAGTGTCTTATGTGATGCTTTATGTGAGTGTCTTTTGTGATGTATGAGTCTTAATGAACTAATGAACTAATGACCTATGTAGTAACTATGTAAATGATTGAGTACATAATCTAAAGTGACTTAAGCATTCCTTAGCTAAAATGTGAGGAGGACATGAAAGGATGGTCTCTTCATGTCTTATCTTTGGAAGTCTTGAGAATGACTATAGTTAGGGAAGTTGGTTAATCTTGTTGACATGATCTAAACCTTAGGAAGTATTAAGGACTATTTAGGTAATATTGAAGAGGTTATTGCACTATGGACTTTGTCTTGTCGATTTACTTAAGTAGGTCTTTTGATAGGCTTTGGAAGGAGAATGTCTTATCATTTAAGTGTTGGTGTGTTTAGTGAGAATGATTCTATTATAGGTAGTCTATAGGATCTCTTGTGTGTGTGTGATAGAGATTGTATGGGCGGTCGCTCCACACTCACTCAAGTGAGACTTAGAATCACCTTTGGTAGAAGAATCTTACATTGATGTTTATGATTGTTTTCTAAGTATGTATGTGACTCATTGTAGGTAATCTTAAGGGTCGTTTAGGCACATCTAGAGAGGGTGTATGGGCGGTCTCTCTTTGTGTGACTTAAGTGAATCTTAGGATGACTTTAAGTGAGGGAATTACATGCTAGAAGATGTTAAAAGGGAAGGTTTGGACTTCACTGTAACAGTGAAGGGACTTCACTGTAAAGTGAGCCTTTAAATGCTATCTTTGATTAAATGTTATCTTATGTGTTTCTTAATTGCTAAATGATGTTCTTATGTTTAAACTATGATTTCCAAATGAAAAGATGCATATTTCCAATAAAGTCCGTTTTCATGATTTTATGCATATAGCCGTACTTAGTACATGTGGTTGTACTAATTCCATGCTTTATTTTCTATCTATAGTCCTTGGTAGGTAAGGAGCTTTGGAGAAGAAGACTTGGGCTTAGAAGAAGACTTGGGCTTAGAAGAATCGTCCGAGTAGAAGAATTGAAGTATGTCCTCATTTGTATCGAGGGCATATATGTCGTTTCATGTTTCTTTTATGAAGTTTTATAATAGACATTGTGATTTCTATTTTCGTACTAAAGTACTCTTGTGTCTTAAAATGATGAGATTGAGACTTAGCATTTCTATTACTTTTATATGAAAGAGGTTTTTAAAGACTATATTATGCTTTAGTGAAAAGTTTTAATTCCGCACTACTTTTCACTATGTATATGCGATGAATGATATGAATGAGGCTTGTCTTAGAACTCTGAGAGTTCGACGACGCCGGTCGCAATCCAAGATTGCACCCTATCTTCTAGGGTACGGTCTCGGGTTGTGACAAATTACTAGGAGTGGGGGTATGAGACTTCACTTTTACATTGCACAAGTAGTCTTTGAAAAGGATTGTGTATTATATTGGTTCTTTATGATATGGTAAGACATGAAGATATGAGTTATGATGAGAGGATTGTTGTTAAGGTATGACTTTCCTTATGCTTAAGTAATGAATATGATTATCTCTTTATGCATGATTAGTGATTATGATTTGGTCTAAAGTTGATATGTGTTGCTAAGCAGACTTAAGGGTACTTAGTGTAGTTAGTATTATGGGATGCCAACTACACCTTGCATAAGTATACTTTTAGGCTATGGTAATGGTTCTATTATTATGAAAGGTTATGTGAAACGTGATGGTATGAGTTGTGTGATGTTGTTATACGCAAAAATGGTTTTCAAACTTGATAAATGCATACTTTTTACTAAAATGTCCCTTTTAGCATATTTAAGGATTTTTTTTGCATGTTTCCATACTTAGTACTTATGTGCTAACCCATTTCTTCTATATCTACTATGACTGTGGGCCGTTGAGGTGCTCTTAGGTTCCTTTTGAAGAATACTTGGATTACTATCTCCAAGTTGTTGGTGAGTTCTCAAGTTCAAAGATGAAATATGTCATTCTTAGTTCTATTATGTTTTGTATGTTGAGAATATTTCTATTGATGTAAGGGCTATGTCCCAAACTTTGTATTCGTATGTTTAGATGGTGTAATAAGACAAGTCTAGATTTCCTATTTTCATATATGGAGAGAAGTTTGAACTTCGATTGTAAAAGTTTTAAATTTTTCCACATTATCCTGTGTTTTATGTGATGATGATACGTTAAGGGCTTGTATGAGACCCTTCGGAGTCAAGTACGCCATGTCACATCTAAGGGGCAGTCTTGGATCGTGACAGTACTATGAGCATGATTAAACTCACGAATACACGTCAATGGAAGGATGCACATGTCATTGAGTTCATCAATTAATGGAGGAATTCGAGCCTCAATTGCAAGGATAGACTTAGTGAGACCCCTAGAATAGAAATGTGCATTCAAGAAATACATTGGGGACTTCGTTAATCTTACTGGTTATCAATCCCAAGCTATTTATGGAACTATCCACACATGCTCATGATATGGAGTTAAGTATGTCTACAAGCGAAAATGAAGGAGCACATATTTATGAGCCTCGTAGGGGAAAAGAAAAAATGAAGGTGATGAAATAGGGAAAGTTTGCACTCAAGTATCATGAAAACAAAGAATCAATGGATGTTAATGTAACACATTTGAAAGTCGACACAAAGCTAAGAAACAATCAAAGCATAAAGAGAACAACTTTTCATAATGACATAGATATAAAGTTGATTTTGAAGGAAATGCAAGAAAAAGTGTATTCATTCTTGTACATTAAACTCATGCTTTACAACTTAAGAAAATCAGAAAGTCAAATACACACATCTGCTCCTTCCCACGTGTCAAGCAGACAATTATGCCTAGTCTAGCCAAAAGCAGCCAAAACTTCAAATCAAGTCTCATTCAAATCATCCTTCCCTCCTCGATAAAACTCTTAAACTTACATTTTCATTTACCAAAATAAAGAACCCAAACTCAGAAGCTCTTCGACTAGCCTTCACCAAGAAATGCTCTTTCAAAATTGATCCTAACCCGAAAATGGCTTCATCCCAATTACCTAACCATGAACTAGTTCTTATCCCTTTTCACGAACAACCCAACTGCATCAATACTTCATAGGTGTTTTACGTTGACAATATGGGTGTATCCTACAATGCACCACAAAATAAGAAAGGCTCTCTTCAAAGGAAATCAATTCCCCAAAAGGTACAAGAAATTGCTAGTGCCATGGGATTTTCATCTAGTAAGGGGGAGCAAATTTTCGATATATCTTCTGATGTGTGTGAGGGGGAACACTCAACTCTCACACGAAATAAAGACAATTCAATCGCTTACTTCATTCCCAAACGGATGAGGTATCGTTTTCACAAAGCTTCTTAAAAACCAGTGGTCATTCCTATGAATGAATTCAAAATCGATGAACAATCTACACCATCTATAGCTATTCCTACGCGGATAACTAGTTTTGTAAAGAGAACACTAGAATGGTGTTTCATTATTTTGTCTTGTAAGAAACCACGATACTCTAGAGGTAAGTCTTCTCATCCAGTTCAGACTATTAACATTCCTGATGATCCGTTTAAGTTTCAGAAATCTAAAAGGGTTTAAAAGAAAATGTCGTCTCCTCATCATAAGAAACAAGTTTGTCGGGGCACGTCAAAATAGGGTTTTATTGGATGAAAATGCTTAATGTACTAGGGTTGCTAGCAGGGAAATTTCGTATAAATCTGTAGGGAAAAAGGACTCTAGGGATGAAGGTAGTCAAGAAAACATGGGAGAAGGAGATCTTGCTAAGAATATTGAAGATAATCCTGATAGTCATACCAGAAGAATATTGAACTTCACTCAAAGGAGTGTGATAAGTAACAGGGTAATTACTGGTTTAGTGGGGCTAAAATGGGGGAATTACTGAGTATCTTACATGCACAAGGGTTGCCTGACTTGTTCTTTAGGGTAACACCAGAAGGAAGATGGGTAAAGAAGAAACCAAACAATTTTATATCGATTCTACAGAATCACCTTGCTCATTTTCCAGTGTGTCAGGGGGAAGCACATAACTATTACACCTGCAATTATTGCACAAATTTTAGAGATTTTAGATTCAGGGTGGTGTTACTATGTCAAACGAGATTGGCCTCCTTTGAAATTTTTTTCAAGATATATAACTCAAAATAGGTTTCATGCTAAATTATAGACATGAAAAAATCAACTCAAGGAACTCTATAAAAATATAGAAACTCAATACTTAGGAATAGAATTTCAAAAGAATCAGGAATTCAAGAACTCAAAATCAACTTATCTCAAGAATACTCAAATCTAGGGGTAGAATCCTAATTCTCTTTTAGTGATTTAAAAGTAGATGTAAGGCATGAGGACGAACTAGTCCAACACTATGATAGCCTTACATACCTTAAAAAACATGGTTCTTGAAGAATCATGACTAAGAACTTGAATAGAAGTCTTGAACACTAGCTTGAAGGAGAACAATCAAGAAAACCTTTCTTGAGATTTTTGAATTTGTTTCTTGAAATATCTATGACTAAGAATTATGATTTGTTATTCATCTTGTATTCCTAACATACTTAGAACCAAACTTTGAAGAACTTGGTAAGACTACAAAGTTTAAGAACATTTTCACAACTAGAAAATTAAAACTAGTAGAGAAACTAGAATCAGAAATAGATTTAGAAAAAAAAAATGAAATATTTTTCTTAAAGAAGAATTGTTGTTAATCTGTGTTTAAAGAATCTTACTGATTCCAACAAATTTTGCAGAAACACGAAGTTACCAAAGTTTAATGAACCAGTGAAGAACAGAAGCACATAAATTAATTCACAAATCTAGAATTTGTAACACATACCAGCATTTGGAAAAACAGGAAGAAAATCAAGCCCACTGAATACACAGTGTCCCCTTAAGGAAATTATTCCCCTCCAGTATCCGATGTTTGATTTGGAATATATTCTCCCAGGGTAGAATGACCTCAATCACCAGTGTATTGATACCCAAAACGCTGGTGTCAGCGAGCCACTCAACTGCAGTAAAGTACACTTAGAATACTAGATTTAGTAGTAGAAGAAGAAGTCCATAAATTCTATTTATAAAATGAGAGGAAATCCCTCAATTTATAGAAAACAAAGGGTAGTGCGAAAAGGTTCTTATTGTGCCTTATCGGAAAGGTCACAAACCTTTGGAAAAGTCACAATCTTTCGGAAAGGTCGTCACCTTTCATAAAAGTCACAAATTTCCATAAAAGTCACAACTTCTCATAAAAGTCGCAACTTTTCATAAAAGTCACAACTTTTCATAAAAGTCGCAACCTTTCATAAAAGTCACAACTCTTCATAAAAGTCGCAACTCTTCATTTTCTATTCACACCTTTTAAAACCCAACATGATTTTCATTAGTGATTTATAATTGTATGGAGGAATTCTTGGAGAAAGACTTACCTTGAAGAAGAATCTTGAATGGAGTATTCTACTTTGATTTTTCCTATGGTTTTGACCTAGGTTTTAGAGAGAAAATAATGATGGATTAAAAGATGAAAATCTGATTGTTTTGATTCATATATTAGTCAAGAAATTCATTTAGAGTTTTCTCGGAGGTAAAAAGGCAAATGATCCTTTTTAATGTTTTTTCGTTGGCTAATTCTTCACTCCACTGTATCAGTTACTAAAATGGTCATAACATCTTATTCAGAAATTGAATTGACTTGAAATTGGAAAGAAGACTCAAATACCTTTAATTTGATAGGTTATGAGCTACGTAAATTTTTATATTCTAAGAGATATGACCGTTTGAATTTGACCAAATTAGAAACTTACATCAAAACTTGATCGATAAGGAAACTTTCAAATCTACTTTGTGCTTGGAGTTTTTAATGACCTAAATTGATATTCAAAATCATTCTCACACTAAAGAATTTAACTTTACACATCTCGGCAATTCAAGAATCACCCGATAAAGAATTGTTCGAGTCTTAACTTAGAAATAATTGAGGTGTTAAATATACAAATAAGGAGAACTAAAACGTAGAAGTTTCGAATTTGATTAGAAGAAAAAAAATAATTTTGAGAATTTCAAATCTATAAATAGAGCGAGATTCTCTTGATGGACATTGCGCACTTACCTAGAGAGATAATCAAAACACTGTCAAGTATTGAGAACATTTTGTATTTACTTGAGAGTGTTGTGAGGTTGTGAGTTTTGTTTGAGATTGTAGTTAATTACTTTTGATTACAATCATGTTTTGAATGTAGGACTGGTCTAACAAGTTGGGGCAACTTGTAGACTTTAAAAGACTTGAACCTGAGGGTTTTTGTCTTGGGAAGTAATGGATTAAAGTTTATAATTCCTTAGATTACATTAGGTGTGTAATTAATTTTTTTTTTGAAGTTGTGATCAGTAAAAGTGAAGTTGTGAACTGATTGTTATTAAGATTGCATAATTGTTTACTTCAAACTATTAAAGTTAAGGAACAAATAGTTAATACGTGTTTCTTGACAGAATTAAGGAGATAATAATTCCAATAGACCCCTACTTAAGGTGTTTAACATGAATAAGGCCTACTTGAGAGTTCCAAGTGAAATTGATGTCAACTTTAGGTGGCTACCGATGGGTTTAGCCTAAAAATAATTACAATGAATCATACACATACATTGTACTTTACGTAAAATGATTTATTTTTTTTAAAAAAAATATTTAAATACACAACTTATTTTACCATCTTATCTAAAATTTTCTACCATTTGAAAAAACACAAAAAACTCTACTTTCTCCTATTCTCGGACACATCACTTTACACGATATATCAGTCGTATACATCATGATGCGATGTATCGAGACATTGAGTGATGTATTCGAAATTGCAACGTGATGTATTGAGACGTTGAGGGATGTATCCGAAACCTAGACAAGATATATCAAGACGCTTTGAATGTATCCGGATTTCTACCAAATTAAGAAATTTTTGTAATTTCGAAAAGAGTAGGGATATGATGTAATTATATCTTAACACTACGTGATTTGTATAAATTTTTTATGTGAATTCAATAAATATGATAATTTTACATCCTATCAATGGGTTTTGAGGATTTCTTTGGGTGAATTCAATGAGTTTTGAGTTCTTTGGGTGATTCAAATTACTAAATGAGATAATTGATTGTTTCCATAGAAAGTTATGCTCAGTTCTTGTCTAAGTTTAGTTTGAGTCTTTTGTTCATTAATTTTAACATATTTTATCTCTATACATTTCATAGTAGATGATCATTATACAAGTTGTTTTTAGTTTTTTAGACTAAATTTTGGAAGGGCTAATTACAATTGAGTTGATTGTAAGGTGCAAGTTACTAAGGGGGTGTTTAGTAAAATTAATGCATATATTAACTTTATGTATTCCCTTGTTTGGTGCATTTTTCTATATAATGTAAGCATTAGTTATACACTCTATTGTGTGTTGGAAAATGTATTACTAATACCATGGATTTAAGGGGGATTTAATGCAGACCACTTTTACATTCTTTTCACCATAATTGTGGAGGATATTTTGGTAAATAAATATTTTCAAACAATACATGCTATTTTTAGTACATCAAACTAAATAATGCATAAAAAATAATTTATGTATAACTAATGCAAGATATAAACATTACTAATACAAACATTGCTAATACACTTTATTTACCATTATTTTATACACTCTATCAAATGATCCCTAAGCTTATAGTTCCTTTTAATGGTTTATAACCTAAAATAGCTGGAGTTAGTAAAATCTCGAAGTATATCCTATCGAGGTAGGTTGTAATTTTGTACTTTCTAGAGCAAGATATGTTTGAGGAACTTTCGCATATAGTCACTCAAAAATAGTATAACTATACTTCATAGCTATAGTTTGATAATTACAATTCGTAGCTACACGTTATACAGAGGAGAGAGGCGTGCAATATTGGAAGAGAGAGGAGAGAGACGAGCGAGAGAGCGCAGAGAGTGGGAGAGATGTGAATTGAATATGTATATCATTTAGATAATTGTATATTATACATATGTATTTGTATATATGGTAAAAGAGATTGGGAGAGGGAGGATATAGGCGAGCGAGATTGGGAAGGAGGAGAGAGGTGAGCGAGATTGAGAGAGGGAGGAGAGAGTTGAGCAAGAGAGGAAATAGAGTGGGAGAAAGGTGAATTGTATATGTATATCGGTTAAATAATTATATATTATACATATGCGTTTGTATATATGACAAGCGAGATTGGGAGAGGGACTAGAGGGGCAAGCGAGATTGGGAGATGGAGGAGAGAAGTGAGCCAGAGAGGGCAGCGAGTGGGAGAGTAGAGGTGAATTGTATC
This sequence comes from Solanum sitiens, assembly GCA_016801875.1. Classification (NCBI taxonomy): domain Eukaryota; kingdom Viridiplantae; phylum Streptophyta; class Magnoliopsida; order Solanales; family Solanaceae; genus Solanum; species Solanum sitiens. The sequence continues at coordinate 1,360,010 of JABWTJ010000015.1, forward strand.
TGTGTATCAGTTAGATAATTGTATAATATGGCGAATTATATATACAAACTTGAAGTGAGCCACGTAATTAATGTATAATGTTAGTCGCGAGTTGTAATTATAACAAACTATAACTATGATGAGTAATTAAGTAGTATAAATTTGCTTAAGTACGTAATATTCCCATCTTTTTAAGATGTAGTAGGATTCTGAAATTATGGTGAAAAAATAAGAAAGTTCCCATAAGAAGCAATCGGGGTACAATGAATGATTTGGAAAATAGTTTAGATTCACTGAATATTATTTGGATTGTATTTCAACATTTTATAAAAAATAAAATATCATATCAAAGATATACAATTCCAATTTTAATGAAATCCTATTCAGGTTAATAATGACTAGATTGCAAGGGATTATCATAATAAATCACATAAGAATATAATCAAACCATATCAGATTATAACAAAATAATATTAATTTCTTGATGGTAGGACGATTTCTTTAAGTTCATGTCAATTTTTCTTTTGGGCTTAAATATTTGTTATTATATACGGTAAATATTTACCTTTTATAGTAATAACATTTTTTTCACTTGAACTTTTTAATATAATTATATTACAGTTTTAATACATATTACCGAAAACAATTTATTATTCATATATAATACATTTATTACACATTTAATATACTTATAATAATATGTGTCAATTTCTTACCAAATAATCATAATATATTTTAAAAAATAGTTATAATACATATATATTACATACATAATTATTTTTGAACATATTGTAGATTTAACATAATATTGTTATGTATTGCTATAAATGTTACTCCCTCAGTTTAAAAAAGAATGACCTAGTTTGACTTGGAACGGAGTTTAAAAAAAGAAAGAAGATTTTTTAACCTTGTGGTTCTAAATTAAAGTTATCTCAAATGTACCAAAATGCCCTTTAATCTTGTGGTCTTAAACATGCCACGTGAAAAGTTAAAGTTAAAGTTAAAGTGTTGCCAAAAAAGAAAAGGGGTCATTCTTTTTGAAAATAGGGTCATTCTTTTTTAAACGAAGGGAGTAATAAATAGAAAGTATCACTAATATCAATAATTATTTATTAAGTGGTACTAATCCAAGTAATTTTTCGTATTAAGTGGTACTAATCCAAGTAATTTTTCGTTGTACATATACATTGTAAAAATCCGCTAATGTACCTAGACTAATTCAACATGCTTGAACTGTAATATTTTAATTCCTTATATTTTTTGTTCAAATGCTTAATTTTGTGATTATTTGTATGATTCATTTAAGACTTATTTGGATAATTTTGTATCACATATGGTCACTTAAATATCAATTTTTTTCTGAGAAACTCATTCAATTATGAGTTTTTATCTCAAAAAGTCAGTCAATTATGAATTTTACTCTCTGAAAATCGCTCAACTATCGAAATTTTTACTTACAAAGTCATTCAATTTTATTTAATTATTTTTTATTAAAATTTGCTAATATGAAATTTTCATTTAAAATCCAAATTTTAAAAAATAAAAAATAACTATTTTAATAACTTGATCAACTAAAAATATAACACTGATTTATAGTTACTCAATTATGTTGTTATCTCAATTGATTATTATTATTATTCTAAAATAGACAGTACCCCTCGTTAACTATTAACACTATTTGGCCAAAGATCTAAATATCTAAAGTGTTTTTGCCTCTGGGTAAGTGGATAACTTCGATTCATTTGCCTCACTTTTACTCCTCCCATCAACTGATATAACAAAAGTAATTACAAATCAATATAATACTTTTAATCCCGAGTCATCAAATGATTTAAATAGATCTTTTATATTTAAAGTTTTAATTCTAAATAAAAAATTCACATTAGCAAATTTGAATTAAAAAAATCAACTAAATAGATTGAGGGACTTTGCAAGTAAAACTTTCATATTTGAGTAACTTTCTGAGAGAAAATCACATATTTGAGTGATTTTTGGATTAAAAATTATAGCTGAGTAACTTTCTGAGATAAAAATTCATAGTTGAGTGACTTTTAGGGGTGACTCGATAGTGTTTAAAAAAAGACATGTGCTTTAGGCCGCTAAATTTAAGGGGCATCATTTTTTTTTATAATAATAGGTTATAAGTTATTATTCTTTAACAAATATTGAATAACATTTGTAGAAAAAGTAAATATTTCATGAAAAAATGAAGGGATTATTAAAAGAAATTTGACATATTTGGAGTATTATATCTCATGAAAAATAATTTAAGAATGGTTATATTATCCGATGAAAACTAGAAGAAATCATATATATAAAAATTATCAACAATTTAAGTTTAAGACCCTGTTTAATTTTTGTTTTAGGCCATTAGTACGCTTGAGCCGCCCCTCATCATTTTTTGAGACAAAAATTTAAAATTGAGTGACCATTGAGTGACAAAAATCAGATCTAATTGTCTAATAAATAAATAAATTAGTACAAGCGCAATTGCATTAAGCACATGTTTCTACCACTATTGAGGTTTAGCAGCAAGAGATATAGCTTAAGTCTAAGAAGTAACACCCTATTTGGGTTGGTTAATTTTTTAAGTTATTTTAAGTTTTCGAGAGTGTTTAGTAAAGTTAAAAGATAACTTATAAAATAAAGTTAAAATGACTTAAAAAAGTTAAAAATCAAAAGCAGGATTTTTTATTTTTTATTTTTGACTTAAAAGTCATTTAAAATTTAATTTTTTACTTTTTTAAATTAAAAATTACTTTTTTAGGCCTATTAAAACTTTCATCTATAAAGACAGAATAAGTTAGTTTAATGCTATATTGATTAAGTCTAGTAATTATCCATCTGATTTAACAACTAAATTATAGAATTGTGGAGTAGAAACTGAAAGGTTTTGCCTCTAGTTTGAGAGAGTCAAAAGTTGATGATTTGGTGTTGATTCAAAGTCAAATTTGGTATCTTGTGATAGATTTGGACTCATAGGGTTATAGGTAATTCGAAAATGTAATTTTCAAATTTTGATCTAGAGCTTGAGTTTGATTTTTTCTTACCATAACTTTGAATTAGTCTAAGAGAAAAGACATAATAAAGTGACACCTGAAGTTGTCTCAAATTTTTATAAAGACACCTTAACTTTATTGGTGTCCTATTATCCCAAAAGTATTGAATATCCTTGTAAAAGGTCATTTTGACCCATTTTCTCACTCGGTTTGTGAACACGCGCAACAGGGCACGTAAAAGTTTGGTTTTGCTGACAAAAACCAATTAAAAACTGCCACATTTCATTTGTTTTCTTTTATAATTATTTACTTGCTTTAAATCATCTTCTTTCCCAAAATATTACCATTTTTAAGCTATCATCTCCATTATGAACTTCCTTAAAGTTCCAATTCAGCAATCAATTCTCAAATTTCTATCTATTTCGAAGTCCTTATTTTGACTGAAAAAACTCAAACCCAGCAAAAATTGTTCACACCCAAATGAGAAAATACTAAAAACAAATTCAACCCAAAAATAGATTAAGACAAAAATCAAAGCAAAACCTAATTACAACATCAAGAAAGAGAAACAAAAAGAGAAAAAAATATATACTGAAGCGAGAAGAAGATCTTATTAGCGGAAAGAATAGGGATAAATAGAGATTGAAGGAAAGGATTTTATATTAATTAATAAATAAAATGTCTGTGAATAGCAAATTTTACGGGTGAGAGAAATTAATGTAGGAACATTTTTTAGTTTTAATGGAAATATAGATATAGCTTGTGTGTATCACACGTGACTAGCTTTTGAAATAAATTGAGTCGGATTAAAATTAGCGTGAGCCTCACGCACGTCTTACTAGATGAGGAAATGACTCTAAATGACCCTTTATAACGATATTCTATATTTTTGTAGGGTAATAAAACACCCGCAAAATTAAGGTGTCTTTTTAAAAATTCAAGACAACTTGAATGGTGACTTTATGTCTTTTCTCTTAGTCTAATATTGTAATATAACAAGTATTATTTTAGTCGTTTAGCTTCGAAGAGTAATATTTTAAATGATTGAAATGAATTTTGTGGTAAAACAAAATGGATTATATTGAAGTTTTTTTTGGGATTGAAATAAGCTAAGACTTTGAATGTAAGATATTTTTTTTTACAAAGTGGCTCGAGTGTTTTTTTAAAATTAAATTGATGATTTTACTAATGTGTAATTTTGCATAAATAGCTCATTCTAATAATGTATTACATGGATTTTCCCAATGAATTCACATAACCTCAAAGTAAAGATACGTGGTTTGACTTTATTTACATCCTAAACTTATTTTTCTTTACAAATTTTGATCTTGTTTTTAACTCTGGACAATAAAATTAGGTTATGAAAATATAATGCGTTTAGTTTTGTTTTTTTATTTACTAATTCAATTCATTTTGATATACTCAACTTTTCTTGAATTATCATTAAATACCGAATTATTATTTTACATGGAAATTTTTAATTTCGCGGTTTTAGTATTATAGTATTCTGTATGGTATATGATATGTATTTTTTTTATATTCGATACATATGATATCTAATATTTAAAAATAACATAACGAAATACCGAATATCATTTCGAAGTATATAGTTACATAAATAAATAAAACACACACACACACATACATATATATATATATATATATATATATATATATATATATCCTAAAATACTAACAAATATGCAACATAGTGTTTGTATAAAGAAAATGTTTAGAAGTTGAAACCTCAACTACTCTATTTTGACTGTAATGTAACTAATCAACAAAATGAGTGTTTATACTTTATTTCGCATATACATTTCTACATTTGTAATGTGTTAGTATGATAAAATTGAGACATTTTTAATTGTCGAAGCCATAATACTCTGTTATAATAGGGAAACTTACATAAATATACTATAATAAAAAAATATTTACCATTTATAGCAATAATATTTCTTTTTCACTTGATCACTTTTAATTTATTTATAATACAAGTTTAATTCATATTACAAAGAACAATTTTTATTCATATATAAGATAGATAATTCATTTATCACATATTTTAATACACTTATAATATAATGTGTCAAATTTTTACCAAACAAACCTAATGTATTTTAAAAACCAATTATAATTCATATATAATTCATATATATTGCATACATAATTCACTTTTAATACATATTGCAGATTTAACATAGTATTGCTATAAATGGTAATAAATAAAAAATATTGCTAAAATCAGTAATTATTTATTAAAATATATTAATTTATGTAATTCTTCCATTATAAGGGATATTAGTCGAAGTTATACAAATTATATATAATTACCTATTTATCATACCATAAAGTACAAAAATCAAACTTTAATATATCGAACCATACCAAATTAAATTAATATAATAATAATAATCATCATATAATGTTTTAAAAATCAAATATCAAATTTGTAAATATATTAACACTTTCAAATGTCGTACCCTATGACACCATATTCGCCCCTAATATTTGTTATGCTTTTTTATATTTAGTTTAATTATACAATTGGTTGTAGATGGAATGCCTCTACAACTTTATGATTTTTTAAAAAAAATTTACATGTAATTTCTGGTCATGGTATTCAACATGAAACAATCATTTAGATGACAAATTTATTAAAATAATATTGGGTGCAGCCAGCCAACACTCTTTACTTATTTTTTAAACTCATATTCAAAATTGTGGACCAGAAGTGCGACAAATAGAGTCAATCTTATACAACGAATCTGTGTTCAATGCAATAAAGATCTGTTTGACAAATTGTAGTCTCTCCATGCATGCATTATTTGAAGTAAGACGTAAGACTTGTTTAATTTATCATACCTTTATATGCTTCAAACAAATCTATCTATCTATATATATATAATAGAGCCATTATATCATTATGTGCTTCAAATAAAGCATATAAAGGTATGGATCATTATATGAAACAATCACATATATATTGAGCCACATGGAGTAAGACGTTAGATTTGTTCAATTTATCATGTCTATCGATAGCGTTTCTTTCGATCAATTTTCATAAAAATAATACCACATCATGTTTTTCATTATAATATGTGTTAAATTTAGAAAAAATAGATGATAATTAGTGCATTAAATTTTTAGATACTCAAATAGGAGAAAAATATCAAAATAGAAACACCACACAAGTGATTTGACTACTATCAATAAAACACTAGCCAAAATAATTAATAGCTTAAATGTCTTCTTACTTCCCATGATACAACCCATAATGCCAAACAACATCCTCTTTATATTTCTAGTTATATATAACAAAAAATCAAAAGGGTAAAACAGAAGTTTATATACCCTACAATCTACATAATCAACAAAATTTTTGTTAAAAGATGCACAAAACACTTGTAATTTTTGAGTTATTGGTGTTGACACCCAATTTTGACCCTACACAATAGATTAATCATCTATCTCTTTGATTACAAATGATTTGAAATAATTGATTTTATAAAATTTGCAATAATTTCAAGTAAGTGAAGTAGCTATGCATCTTTATTGTTATATTTGGTTTAGTTGATCTTGCAGTGCGTAGATTAAAATATTATTTCCTTATCGTGTATTTAAGTAATTGATTTTGATGATATATGTTTGATTGACATGAAACTTGTACATGTTAAATTTAGCGTAGTTTCTGTTTTGTGCGAGCTAGCTAGAACCCCTCGTGATTCATATTTTATGTGTATCATTCATGGCATTGCTAAGGTTTAATCTTATTGAATATAGCTTGTCCATACTTAAATACTTATTAAGTCATATATGTAATATGCCTTCTTCATTCCAAAAAGTTGATATAATTCATTTGTGTCCAAGGGTGAGTTTTGTGAATCCAATGTTGTTTTCTTTAGCCTAGCTACCTTATATAATGTTATTACTTTAGCTAAGGTGCTCATATGGTAGTTTTTGTTAGTGTGAAAGTTTAAGATTATTTGAAATATATCATATGTTACATTATATGTCATGTAATGTTCATTGGTGGGCATTACATTTATATCTCATACTTTTGGTCATTAGTTCTTGTAACTCTTGTAATCATCAACTCTTTATTTTCACTCATTATTCTAGCTCTTTATTCTTGTAATCTATGTAACTTATATGCCATTTACTTATCCAATTTACTACTCATCGTCTTCCCATTTATTGCGAGGAAGAATTCATCACCTATAAATAGTGGTCTTCCTTGGGGTTGCAAAGATGAAATATACAAGAAATATATGTGAAAGTATCTCAAGAAAGATGAGAAGTGTGAAATAATATTATTGTGTGTAGTAGTGAAAAAGAGAGTTGAAACAAAGAAAATATTTTAAGTCTTCAACTATATTCACTATACAAAAAGAGAGTAATTATTTGTTAAGAAGTTCTTTTGTGGAGCTTTCGACTCCTCAACTAGTCCGAAGTTGTTTGAGTTGTATGACATTATATTGTTGGGCTGTTGTATCCTGGAGGGGCAAATCAAGAGTATTACTACTGGATCGGTATAGATTATGCCGCATTAAGCTTGAATCTCCTTAGAGAGAGCGAGATACCAGCGCCTCAGCCTGAATATATATTTATTCAGTTTTGTTATTTTGTTTTCAACTGTAATTTATTGTTTTTATAGTATATTACACCAACAATTTTCGTATTTAGCAAAGTCATGTTCCTAATTTCTTTGCTTAAATTGAAAGTTAGCAAAGTCATGTTCCTAATTTCTTAGCTTAAATTGAAAGCTGTCTTAATTTCTTTAGTTGTTTGGTTATTTGAAATAAGTTTTGTCGGGATATAATGTTGTTATCTCAAAGAGGTTATTTGAAATAAGTTCTCTGAAAGTTGTATAGTATACATTAATTATAACTTTGAATTGGTCTAATATTGCAATTTTATGAGTATTAATAAACTCGTTTAACCTTATAGAGTAATATTTTTGAAATGAATGAATTTGTTTGATGGATTTTGTGGTAAAACAATTTGGATGATTAAAGTTTTTTTCTGGATTGAAATAAGCTAAGACTTTGAATGTTGAAGATTTTTTTTCAAAGTGACTTGAGTGTTTCTTTTGAATAATAAAAATTGATGATTTTGGTAATGTGTAATTTTGAATAAATAGCTCATTCTAATAATGTATATATTACATAAATCCCCATGAGTTATCATAACCTCAAAGTAAAGATACGTGGTTTGACTTCATTCCAACCTATACTTATTTTTCTTTTCAAAAGTTGGTCATGCTTTTAAACCTAAATCAGGAAATATGATTGATTAACTTTATTTTATTTATTACTTTAACTCATTTTAACATACTCAACTTTATTCTGAATTATCATTATATATCAAAAATTGTAATTTCGTAGTTTTGATATTATGATATTTGGTATGATAAATGACATGCATTTTTTAAATATTCGGTACGGTAGTTGATATTTAAAAATGACATATCGAAATGCCAAATATCATTCCAAAGTATATAGTTACATAAATAAAACACACATCTCTCTCTCTCTCTCTCTCTCTCTCTCTCTCTCTCTCATATATCAGTAAAAGTTAAGCAAACTATGATTACCGATTTACCATACCATAAAATATCAAAATCGAATTTTAATATGCCGAACCATATCGAATTAAACTTGTATAATAATAATATTATGTTTTAAAATTTGAATACCAAAATTACGATATCAACACTTTTAAATACCGTATCTTACCATATCCTCCCCTAATTTTTGATCCGTTAGAATTATATGTATATTGGCACTGTCTTAACTATAGTTGAATGATATGCTTTTTTATATTTATTTATAATTAATTATACGACTGGTCGTAGATGGAATGCCTTTTCAACTTTATGATTTTTTTAAAAAAAACTACAACGTATGTACTTTCTGGTCTTGATAGTCAACCTGAAACAATCATTTAGATGACAAATTTATTAAAATAATATTGGGTGAAGCCAACACTGTTTACTTATTTTTAAGCTCATATTCAAAATTATAGACCAGAAGTGCGACAAATAGTCAATGTAATACAACGAATATGTGTTCAATGCAATAAAGATCTGTTGACAAATTTACTACCTTTATATGCTTCCTACATGTCATATAGCTAGTCTCTCGATGCATGTGTTATTTGTGTATCTTCAAATACGATCTTTTATTAATGATTTGTCGCATATATATATATATATATATATATGTGAAGTAAGATGTAAGACTTGTTCAATTTATCATGCCTTTCGATAGCATTTCTTTCGATCAATTACGTTTTTCATCAATTTCTGCTAAATTTAGAAAAATAAATGATATTTTGTGCAGAAAATATTGATCTAGATACTCAAATAGGAGAAAAAATCAAGGGGAAAAGGACAGATATACGTCCGAACTATTGTAAATAGTATGCAAGTACCCTTCGTCATACTTTTGGGACATTGGTGTCCCTTTCGTTAAAAAACTAGAGCATATATACCCTTCGCTCTAACGGAAGACTAAATAGGAACACGTGGTGTAATCTTATCCGTCGGGTTGGTGGATAAGATTATAACACGTGTATGGACGTTAGTATAAAGGGTATATATGCTATATGCTCTAGTTTTTGAACGGCAGGAGCACCAATGTCCCAAAAGTATTACGAAGAATATTTGCATACTATTTACGAGGGGGTTATATTTATCGTTTTTTTCCTCGAAAAACACAAGTAATTTGACCACTATTAATAAAACACTTTCCAAAATAATTAATAGCTTACATGTATTCTTACTTCCGATGATACAACCCATAATGCCAAACAATATCCTCTTTATATTTCTAGTTGTCTTAATTTCTTTAGTTGTTTGGTTATTTGAAATAAGTTTTGTCAGAATATAATGTTGTAATCTCAAAGAGGTTATTTGAACTTAGTTCTCCGAAAGTTGTATAGTATACATTCTAATTTCATTTCCTCATATTTGTTTGGATATAACTTGACAGCTGAGTCCATTGGAATATTACCTCTTCTCCCTTTGCATCTTGAGTTGGGCTATGGAGGTCTAAATTTGTTCAGTTTTGAGTCTTCCTCCTTAAAGGCAGTTATTGGGCTGATATGCAAAGTAGGGGAAGCTGCGGAATATGTCCCCAGAAGCTAAAACACAGGGTTTGGAAGCAAGTAAAATGAAAATTGAGCAGATATATAGTCTGCATACATCCGATATATACTGATACACAATAAGTGTATATAAATTGAGCCAAAAGCCTAAAATTAGCAACAGTTTAAGCCCAAAAGGCCCAAACTCATCTCCGATATATTACTTGCTTTTGGAGTTGAAGCAGTCCTGCCACTTAAGCGTTAAATACCTTCCTTAAAACTTGATATTCAAAAAAGGCTTACTGAAGAAGAAAATGTTCGACTAAGTCTTGCTGAGTTAGAAGAACTTGATGAAAAGAGGCTAGAAGCTCAATAAAATATTGAATGTCATCCAGCTCCTCTATCTCATGGTATCAATAAGAAGGTTCGCTTGAGGTGCTTCCAAGTTAGATACCAAGTCGCCCCAGTAAGAAGACCCATCATTACTTCACATAAGTCTGGGGGAAAATTTATCTCAAAGTGTGACGGACCATATGTCGTACAAGAAGCGTATTTGAATGACGCTTACAAGCTTGTTGATGCGATGGGGGTAAGAATCAGTCTTATTAATGCAAAATTCACGAAGAGGTACTACCCTTGAAATAAGATGATACACCTTATGATACGAGCTTAAACTGCATGTCACTCTTGGCCCGCAAAAGTATAAACTATGTATGATACACCCCCAACAAGAAAAACACTCTTCGATAACTACATTGTGGCTTGATCCTCTTCACTAAGGTACTTAGGCACTTAGAGACATATTTTAAGTTTAGTTGCATGAGAGTAAAAAAAACACATGTTCTCACTTGATGTGTCACATGAAAGTCAAGGCTATAAGTATTTTGTTCTATATTTGTTTCATCAATTTTTAGACTTGCACGAAGTATTGATGGGTATGCTTGAAGTCGTCAAATCCTCTAAGTATGCAAGTTGAAGTCTTCAAATTCTTCAAGTTTGCAAGTTGAAGTCATTAAATCCTCCAAATATGCAAGTTTGAACCTCCGAATTCTTAAAGTCTGCAAGTTAAAGTCTTCAAATTCTCTAAGTATACAAGTTGAAGTCTTCAAATCCTCCAAATATGCAAGTTGAAGTCTTCAAATCCTATAAGTATGCAAGTTGAAGTCTTCAAATCCTCCAAATATGCAAGTTGAAGTCTTCGAAATTCTCAAAGTATGCAAGTTGAAGTCTTCAAATCCTAATAAGTATGAAAGTTGAAGTCTTCAAATCTTTCAAGCCTGCTAGTTGAAGTCTTCAAATCCCCCAAGTATGCAAGTTGTTAAATTTTTATGCCTTAAGGTGGACAAAATTGTCCCTTTGCACCTTAAGATGACCTTTTCACAGATTTATCCAAAAAAAAAATTCATGCTTTAAGGTGAAAAAGTTGTCTCTTTGCACCTTAAACTGGTCTTTTATCAGATTTATCCTTAAAATGCTCTTTAAATTTCCATGCCTTAAGGTGAAAAAAATTAACATTTTGCACCTTAGGCTGATCTTAAAGTGGGGACGTTAAATATATCATTTCACACCTTATGCTCAAATATTCGGGATCTTATAAAGCCTCAAGTTAGTGGTCTTAAGACGGAGACATCAAACGCACCCCTTCACACATTATGCTCAAGTATTTGGGATCTTATAAAACCTTAAATTAGTGATCTTAAGGAGGAGACGTTAAACACATCCCTTCACACTTTGTGCTTAAGTATTCGGGAGCTCGTAAGGGTACAAATTAGTGATCTCAAGGTGGGAATGTTAAACACATCCTTTCACACCTCAATATTGAATTTTATTATGATAAAAATCTCAATTGTGTAACCTCCGTAAAATATAAATATTGCTTCAATTGATCTACAAAAAAAAACACACAAGACAACATAAAGAAAACACAAGTAAAGGAGAGGTTGTAACCAGTCAAGGCGTTTGAGACTTGAAAGTCATGCTAAGCTAACTAGGTTAGACTTGAGACAAGATTCTTTTGATATTAATGAAGCTCCAGAAGTATAGTTTCCGGTGATCACAACTCTTTTGGGTGATGACATTCCGACATCAAGATATAAAACATTTTTGTGATGCAATGAAAATCTGAAATCACCTATGTGACATAATTTAAAGTTAACTTCAAAAAATATTTTCTAAAACGATATTCAATAAGTTTCAACACAAATTTCAGATATGTTGTAGCCATTCGTTTTTACTTTCTGTAGAATCAAGAGGATTTTAATTTCGATTCTTCTATTTTGAACTACAATTTGCTTAGTGTCATCGTGCAAAATATGAAATTGTTGGTGCACCAAAATCTAAAGCAGACTTCATAATAATATCAAAAGTAATCCTGAATGTACTAAAATTTAGACTTCAGATATATTGTAGACCTTTATTTATAAAATCAAAATAAAGAAGCGGCTTATAATATCGTCGTTCCTATATCAATATACGAGAGTTTAGTAAAACCACACAAATCTGAAATTTTCAGCATGACGAAATCTAGAGCTAACTTCAAAATGTCATATAGAATGAGTATGAAGGTATTAAACTATGAATTTTGGATATGATATAGATCTAGAAGTCAAATTTCTGAAATATCAAACCATTTGTGATTTCAACTTTTCTATAATAAGATATGAATTTCCTACAACAGAGATACAAGCTATAAAAAAATCCCAAAAATTATTGAAAAAGGGAGGAGAAGCTCCAAAGTGGTAGTGTTGATAATGAAATAAAATGGAATAAAAGAAAATCTATTTATAGATGTCATGTAATGAAATAAAATCCTTCTCCTAGTTCAATCATAATTTCTTTTTGGCTAAGGCGATAGAAACTATGTGAACATGAAATTGAGTGGGATTACATTTTTAAAAAAAAATTGGAATTGAAATATACTTTAAGAAAAAGGAACCTTTCTGAGTCCTACTAGAAAAAACATATAGTTAGTTTTCCAATTCCAATTGTGTCCCGCCCTGATCTTTCACCCTTGACATGGCCGACTCTCAAAAAACATTACTGGTCTCCAAGAGAATTCTTGTTCTGCTGACTACTAAGCGGAAGACTAACTCAAATATACAAAATCATAAAAACTGACGAATTGTCAAAATAATTTACTGAATGTCAAAACTAACTGAAAATATTGAGTATGAAATATAAAGTTTTAAACAAAATATCTAAAACTGAATACAAAAAGACTGACTAAGACTTTCTATCTATGAAGCCTCTACTGTATAAAGATAGGTGTCGGGAAAAAAAAATCCAGAACACCTTACAATGCTAAAAAAAAACAATATAAAATGATAGTCCTACAAAAACAAGGAGGTCTCACCAAAAGCTAACGAGTGGATGATGTGATTTCAACAGATCTCTTGTTGATGATCTTAAGTACTTAAATCGTATCATGAAAAGATACAGGTCGAATGACATCGGTACATTAAATGTACGAATGGGTAATAGGGCTAATAAAAGAAATAAGCGAACCGAAATATTGAAGGTAACTCAACTGAAGAATAATATAAATCATGATGAAAATCATTCAAACTTTTTCTCTAGAGATGCAGTAATATAGTAAATACTGAACCGAGATATATAAATAAGAATATACTTTATTTTACTTTACTAGGGAGTTTATCTAGCCGACAACCATCACTATGAGTCTCTTCATGATACAACTTCTTACCCACATTGGCAGAGTCACCCTATACCTTGCCAGAGTATAGGACGCAACCAAATTGCTGGATCCACTAAAAATCCTTCTTAAGGTAGGTGAGGATTCACCCCTCTTATAGTGCGATCCTATCTACGTTGGCGACGTAGGTTATGGATATAGTACCCCAAATCGATGCTCAATACTACTCCAAGTATAACTAAATGCTCATCCAAAAAGTACTCTCTAGTTTGAGATAATTTCTCAAAAGGCCTTTTTAAGAGGTAACTGAATTTGTATTGAATATGTTTGAAATACTCTGAAAATGTAATGACCTAAAGTATATCCTAGTCGTAACATGGCATAGAGAACCCCAAAAGACCCTACACAAGTCACTCATACAAGATAATAGAAATAAATATTTTAAGAAAACAGTCTTAGTTCATTCAAAGCATTTGGCAAAAGTGAAAGTCTAACATAAGTCTCAGTAAGTCATCTATTATATCATAAGGAAGTGATCGAGACGTAATACATACATTACAATGACATAAACTATAAAAGTGTCTCGGTCCTCGGTACATGAGGACTCACAAATTCATAAACGCCAAGTAGAGCTGGCAAAATGAACTCATATTTTTGTAACCCACCCATATTTTAATGGGTTGGGCGAGTGACTTTTTACATGAGTAAAATATGAATTGATACCCATATTCAATCCATAAAAATATGGGTAAACTATGGATAAAATATGGATTAGCCAAATAGGTTAAGATTCTAATTTTTGTTCACTCATAATTAATGATATTACTAAAAATATTGTAATCTCTTCCTTTTTATGTTCTTCAATGGAACTAATTATTCTTCTCTATAATGGAAAAGGTGAAGTCTTTGGCCCTCCAAAAATATATATTTTAAATGTATATTTCTTTTGTTAATTATAATTATATTTTTTTATTTGGTTAATTTTATATTGGATAATAAATAATAGTGTATAATAACCAAATCATGTATTAGTATTGAACTGCTTAAAGTACATTAAGAATATTTTAGTCCTAAAATGCAAATATTCATTTACTTTGAAATTAAAAATATTTTCCCTTGTTATTACATAAATTTAATTTATATTGAAAAGTTACATTTTTGAGTTTTATGATAAAATAAAACTAAGTGAAGTATTTTGAACATTTTTCATCTAAAAGAAGACTAAAATATTGTCTTCATGTTTAATTTTTGAAGTAGAGTACTATTTATCTATGAAAATACTAGTATTTTACCCAACCCATTTGTTACCCAATTCATTTTTACTCATATCAAATATGGGCGAGTTGAATTATTACCCAGTTTGTGCTGATCCATTTTCAACCCTTCCTAATTTGATCCAACCCGCTCATTTGCCACCACCAACACCAAGGGATCAATTAGCTTGAGAGGTAGGAGCATCTGACCCTACATTAGTAAAATAATGTAGGCACAAATATCATTAGTTCATGTAATGTAATAAGTATCATAGCAATGCATACGAGTTATGAAATCATGCTAGAAAGGACTTTACATGACATGCAATAACCAAACTAAATCATAAGATAAAAATATTAGAAAACATAAGTCATAATCATGGTCAACACAAGCTTAACATGTCTTGAACACTTGTGAGATACTTTGAAATAGAATCTTAATTTTTTTGTGTGGAAAGTTTACCATGTAACTGACAGAGACCATGTGAGCTATAATATGGAATCCAACACAAAAAGGGGTGTTTTTACTTGCCAAGGTAAGAACAAAAAATCTGAGCTAAAGTGGATCCACTAGCTAATGTCTATCTAAGACAATAATTGACACATAGTTATGGATAAGGATATTGCTACTAGAGACTCTTCCTCTACTACCGAGAAAGTATCCATATCAATATCCTCTTGGTGCTAAGTACAAATTCCACAAAATAGTTATTACTCTTATTCATTTCATCATCCATGAAGAGGCCCAATTTAAACAATATATCCAAGCTAAAGTTCATTTACAATAACTCTTTAATCTTTATTCAGCTTAGGTGAGAAAACCTTTCAATCTTGTGAATCCTTTTGTGAGAAAACCCTTTCATAACAATAACGAAATCTTAAACCATTTAAACTAATTTCATAAAAGGACATGCATATCTTCATAAATTCATCTTTCATAATTCAAAAATCTTTATCATATGATCATAGGCTAAAAGTCATAGATGATGCATGGGTTCATGTGAGTTCTAACTTAAAAATATATAATACAATTCATACATAAAAAGGTAGAAAACAATCAATTGAATCATTTTTATAAGAATCCATGAAGATTTAATAAAACCCTGACTTTGATTAAGAATCTAACTTGTCATTCTGGAGAATTTAGGAGCCCTATGGAGGAAAGAAATCCATATGTGAATACTAACATACCTTAGTAACAAATGCCCACAATCTATAGTAAATTAGAGTTTTTCAAGTCAAACCCTAGCTTTCTCCTTCCTTATCTATTGAGAGGAAATTTGGGGGTAAACTTGGAGGAAATTTAAAAATTTAGTAGAATGGTTTAGAATGAGTATTTCTTTTTAGGATTAAAGGAATTCTAGGGCTTAGGATTAGGAACAAAATGACCTAATTCAGACATTAATCACTTAGGAAAAAGACCTAAAAGCCCCTTAAAATAATTGTCAACCCCTTCCTATAGTTTGGACCTACGCTCCGTACTGGTAAACCGTAGAAAGATCCAAAAACTTTTAGAATTGGACAAACTTTGACGAGACTGACCTACTGCTCGTTAAACCTTCTATGGTCCATAGACCGGACCGTAGAACTCAACTTGTCCCCTAAAATTTCACTAAGTTTGGGACCCACTTACGAGACCTATCTACTACTCGTACAAAGGTTGATAGATTATCTTGGTCAATCGTTAAGTGAGATACTGAAACCTTATTTTCCCCAAAACTCTACTTGGGTCTATGGTTCCCTTCCTACAGCCCGCAAGACTTCATATGGTCCGTTGGTTGGACTCGTAAACCAGTCGCAAATGGATTTTCTCCATTATTATTTTCCATTGGACTTTCCAACTTTCGAGTTGTTACTGAAAGCTCTTTATACTTTTCTAAAAATAATACTTATTTTCAATGTGAAAATTAATACTTTCTTTAAGGAGAAACTGAACCTCTCTTTATCTAATTGAAATGCTTTTGAAAACTGTTTTTGATCTTCTCAAAAGAATAGTTCTTTTCTCAATATGAAAAAGTACTTTTCGGACCATTTGTGTCTCCTTAAACTCTTATCAAAGATACTTTATACTACTCTTGAACTCACTTTAAAATTTCAAAACCAATGAATGAAAATAAATATAGAAAGGTTTTCAATAAAAATCTCCTGAACTAGGTTTCATGCAAAATATAAGCATGAATAACAACTCAAGGATATCAATGCATACAATATTGCAATCACATAATATAAAAAATTAGAATTCAAAACAAGAATATAACTCATATCAAGAATTTCATAAAACTGAGGGAAGAACCCTAGATTGAACTTTCCACTAACTGAATTGTAATACCCCGGAATTTAGAAGACTAAACTAGAGCCATGGATTAGGGTTCTAGAGTATGTTGCTGAAGATTTGAGTCCTAGATGAGACTTTTAGTATTTACAATGAGGGATTAGTGGTTGAACTTAAGGTACGTGTTAGACCTTGTAGCTTAGAAGACTCTAGTTTGGTTGATCTTGGGAAGGGCAAGTACCAAGGCAAAAGGGCAAGCCTAAGCCAAAAGGGCCAAGGATGCCCAACCTAGGCAAGCCACCACGTCAAGGTTCACGACCACCTTCACGCCCAGTGGAGTGGACCACGGACAATGATGTGGTCCGTGAAGATGCATTAGGTTGATGGGAGACCAAGCCTTGAGGCAAGGCTACTGCCTAAGGGGCCACGACCATCACCACAGAACGGGCTTGACCACGGACGGTGTGAGATCTTGTGGACTTCTCCTAGCCTCAACAGAAGGTTGCCAAGCTTAGAGGGTCACTGTTTAAGGGACCACGGAACTTTCAAGGGTCGTGGTTCCCTTGACGGGCCGTGAAGAGGGGCGTGAGCCTGACATCATGCTACCTAAGTTGAGGGGTAATTGTTAATTTCCAAAATGTGTGAATAAGTTATGGGGTCATTTTAAAAGGATTATATATATAATTGTAAGTCACTTTATGCAAGAACCAAATCAAAACCCCCAAATCCTCTCTTATCTCAAATAATTCTCTCTCTAGAAAACCCCCATTGAAGAAGAAGGTAGAACTTGAAGATTGGGTCAACAACAGTCTCCTTTGTTAAGAGCTTTCTCTAAGGGCATCTCCAACCCTGTACTCTATTTCACTCTCCAATTATAGAGTTCTCTATTTTTTCAGACAACCAACTCCAACCAAATTCTCTATTTTACTCTCTAAAAAGAATCTTTTTCTCTCTCCTCAATATTATATTATTATTTCTATTTCATTCTTATTTTCTTATTTCATAATATAAATCCTTTCTTTCTTTTAATTCGAAATAATCACTTTTGTATAATTTTCATGTAATATAATTTTTTGTTTTTACAAATTCTTTTTTAATTATAAAATTATATTTTATCCTAAATTTCTAATAACAGACTTTAAAAACAAATATTATATAATATACAAATTAATGAATAATTCAAATAAAAGTAAAATCATTAATGAAGTATGAGTATACAAACATTGCATAAATACCCAACTTTCAAGATATTACGTTGCTCACATAAATGCTCTATTAACGCATTATGGAGTTCAAAATGAGCATTTTTGTTCGCAATATTTTTATATCTAGCTAAAAATTGTTCAAATAGAAGATTTTCATCTACCACCATTTTTGTTGTTGCAATTGGAGCCTCTTCGACATCTTGAATTGGTGCATTAAGATTTCGTTCACCCTCAATTGTCATGTTGTGCAATATAATACATGTAATCATTATATTATGTAGCACTTTCATTTTTTCCAAAAACGTGATTATCCTACAATAATTGCAAAACGTGATTGTAAACCTTCGAATGTACATTCAACATCTTTTCGGCTCGATTATTATTTCATCGTTTAATATTTCTTCTTTTGAGAAAGTGAATTACGAATATTTTGAACAATTGTAGATCATTTAAAATTGTGCATTATTTTTAGTGAAAACTAATAATAAAATCAAATTATATTAAATTGACAAAAAAATTTAAAAAATGAAATATTTTTAATTCGGATATATATATTATATATAAAATAATGTATATATTAACAAAATCATATTACATTTAAAAAGAATTACAAATATTAGAGATTTAATTCATAGCCTTATATGAAAAATAATATGTTAATTATAAAATAATAGAAATAATAATAAAATAATAAAAAAATGAAATAGAGAGTGTGAATAGTAATTCTCCAAATTTGGAGAACTACTATTTAACTCTATGTATATAGAGAATAAAGAGTGAAATGGAGGGTGATTGGAGAGCCCATTCTCTATTTTACTCTCTAAATATAGAGAATGGATAGTAAAATAGAGTGAGGTTGGAGATGGTCTAAGGCTTTGATCTAAGGTATGTAAAGCTTTTTCATCCATGGGTTCTTCTACCCATGGAGCCCCCATAGTCAGGGGCGGAGGTACATGGGGCCGAGGAGGTTCATCCGAACCCCTTTCGTTGGAAAAATTATGTTGTGTATATAGGATAATTTTTTTGATTTACAGGTATATATTAAGTGATGAACCCCCTGAACATAAGCAAAGGGCTTGGCTCAGTGGTTAGGAGGTTCAGGATTTCACAAGGCCAGTGCTTACTTCGCGAGTCGAACCTGGGCATTTGCATCTCTTTTTAATATAATAGTTTCAACTTTCAGCTGTTCTTATTTTTAATTTCTAAATGCGCGAGTTCACGGTTCGAATCCCGGTAACAACATTATTTTTCTATAGTTTCAGCTGCTTTTTCTTTTCTATTTTTATAACATCAAGTAAAACTTATAAAAAAATTTAAGTTTTCATAATTTAAATTTCAAAAACACTCTCTCGTACTCATTTTAAGTCAAACATTTCATTTATATGTGATTAAAGAATTATATAATTATAAGTAAGATTAAATAAATAGGTGTAATCATTTAAAAGTTTATAAATAATTATAGATTTTTTGCGATATTATTCCGTCTTGATTATTATTTTTTCAACGCGAATTTTACTGTCTTGATTGAATTTGGAAGTATATATATATATATATAGACACACACACTCAATAACGATGAAGACAAAACCATGATTAAATTTTTGTTAAAAATACATTCTCTCGTACTCATTTTTATATTATGTCAAACACATACTTCTTTGATTTTTACTGTTTGTGTTGAGGTAGAGTTGAATTTTATTTATTTGCTTAAATCAAATCCGGCCCGTTTATATTTGACTCGCCCGCCCCGTTTTTATTTGACCCGACCCGGCCGGCTTATTTGTGTATATTATTAGTGTGCTTACTTATTTTTTGAACCCCTCGATAAAAATTCTGCCTCCGCCATTGCCCATAGTTGTCCCCCAATTGAAAGTCAAAAACCATAATTCTAGTTAGGGTTGTGCTTGCATTGTGGGTAGTGTGTGGGTGTGATTCCAAACTAGTGGATATCTCCCATTTACGGTTGATTTAGCTCTGTTTAATGATTTTATGATGAAATTATGTGATTTCAATGGTTAAACCTAGTTTTCTTGTTGAGTTGCATGTTTTGTGGGTTGACACCATTAAAGGTGAAATTGAGGTTCCGATGACCTTCTTGAATTAATGCTTTGTATAGAAATTAATCAAAGTTAGGATCATCTAATTATGAGTTGAACCTAATTGATTATTATTGATCTTGGCATGTAATGTTGAGTTTTTTATGGTCAATTGTGACAAGAATCACATAGTAACGAGGGATATGAATAGAAAAACCTTGAAGTTAAGTTATTAAGAATGAAACCTTGAGAGTATGGTTGTGAGCATGATAGTTACGACTTGAGAGTGAAGCTAATATGATGTGTTATTGATGTAAAGGTGTTGAGAGTAAAGTCTAAAAGAGATTAGAAGTCTAATAGGTAGAATTAAGGTGAAATAACTATCCACACCTAACCTACCTTATGAATGCTTGAATGTATGAAGTGATAGAATAACTTGAGCATGGATTGATTTTCAAGGACATCCTTTCATGAGTTATGAGTAGCAAGTCTTAACAAGTAAACCTTGGGGTGTATGCTTGTCTCCAAGTGTATATTGACAATGAGATGGAGTGTCACACAAGAAAGGGTCCGGGCTCCAATTAGAAAGGTGAAACACACCTAGTTGATGTGAGGACTATCCAAGTTCAAGGGGGAACTCTTACGTAGTAGAGTGTGGGTTTTCCCATAGTTAGATCTCATGAGATGGGATCCTTCACTTAATTGAGTCAAGGTTCCTAGTAGCAATCTCTATATCCATGGACTAAGACATGCTTGATAAGCATCTCGTAGTGTTCAAAGAATAATGAACTAAGAAATACTTGAGAAACATCTTGTAAGTGTTCAAAGTATAATGAACTAAGACTTATTTAATGAAGTAACTCGTAGTGTTCTAGAGTATAGATGGACCTAGACATACTTTAGATAGTATCTCATAGAGTTCAAAGCATTATGAGGATAGACATACTTAGTAAGTATGTCATAGTATCCATGTCAATAATGAACCTAGACATACTAAATGTAATATCTCATAGGGTTCAAGTTATAAATGAGCTAAGATGTGCTTAAGATAGTAACTCATAGTGTTCTAAAGATAAAAAGAGGAACTAGGTTCCAACCCAAGAAGTATGATTAAGAGGACCTAAAAGGAATACTTAACATGATTAGTATTATGGGATGCTACAATTGCATTGTACAAGTATGACTTAGGGTTACTAAAGATAATTGAGTTAATCTAGGATTGTGCTATAGTTTCCTTCCTTGCCATAGTTGACTAAAGGTGAGAAATTTCCTTAGTTATGAGAACTTAAGATAATACGAGACCAAAGTTGGGTGAAAGGACTAGGATGATTTCAAAGTTATGCTTAGAATGAAGGGTATTATGGGATGCCTTTCATGCATTGCACAAATGTGCTTTGGAATTACCTAAAAGTATGGTTACCTTATGGTAGTGAAGCCTAAAGACTTAGACTATGCATGTAGACTATGATTAAGAGGACCAAGAAGGAGTACATGGCCTGGGTAGTATTATGGGATGCTATTCTTATTTTACACTTGTATGCTTTGAGGTTACTTGATAATGGTGCTATTATGATAGATGACTAAGAGTCAATTATGTATGTATGATGCTTATGATGAGGAATTGGCTTATTATGATCATGATGTATCTCCTATGCTCATTTACCATGCTTTATGTTGACTTATGTTTATATGAGGCTTATATGGAGATTATAATATGACTATGATAATTATGTGTATGTTTATGATTATGATTTTATCTCTTATGATTATGTCTTATATTGACTAACCATTTTGAGATGCTATTATGATATTGTGTTAACTTTCATACTTAGTACTTTTTGTACAAACGCATAATGCCTACATTCTAATCAAATGTAGGGATTGGAGGCTAGAGTTGCTTGGAGATAGGTTTCTAGGAGGCTAAGGAGATTGAAGACTTGGTGAGTCCTCATAGTTTCAAGGACAAACCTATTATCTTTCTTTATGTCATTTACTTTTATGTTTAATACCTTGTATGGGATGCGTCCCAAAGTTTATATTTCAAAGTTGTAATAGATGGTTTGAGACATGGTCTAGAAGGTTTCCACACTATTTTATAAAGACTTAGATTGTTTATTTTAAAAGTTTTAAATTCCTCCGTATTTTTTGACTATCTTATGTTATGATTATGCTAAGGGCTTGTATGAGACGCTTTCGGGGTCATGTACGACGTGTCACATCTAGGGGTGCTCTCGGGGTGTGATATGAATTTATATGTAGGTAGTGAGGAAAAACTAGTCAACACTATGAACAATCTTACATACCTAAAAAAACAAGGTTCTCGAAGAAGAACTTGTTAGAAGACTTGAAATCCTAATTTTGTCTTCATTACAGTTTTTTGGGAGATAAAGAGTATATAAGAATCTTGGATCAACTACCTTTAGGATTCTTAAAGAGAATCTTGAATTTGGAGCCTTTATATCTTAGAAAATTGGAGAAATCTTTTCTTGGAGTGCTTGATTTTTGGAAATATGAGAATTGGGGATTTTGAGAGTTTCTACCCATATAATGATGTTATTAGGTTGTAATATAAATTTAAGGAAGTTGATTTAAGGTAAAAGGTCAAGAATACCCTTCTATATGAACATATGAAAACCATAAAATAAATTAAAGAAATGATCTTTTAATAAATTCCATTAGCCAAATCGGTAATCTGGAGGTCTCCTCGCCAAAAATACTCGGCAGAATGCACATTGGGACTTCATATCGCCAAAATGGACAGAAACTTAAGGTTTTCAAGACAATCCGGCGAGCTAATTTGGCAATTCGCCAACCCATGCGGCGGATCGCAAATTGAGCGGGTGAGTTTGCCCAATTTTCCAGGCTGGTAAATTTCAGTAAAACAACCATAACCTTTTACTTCCAAACTGAAAAAAGAAAAATTCACTGGCATTGGAAAGAAGACTTATAGGACTTTAATTTTATAGGTCATAATCCACCTAATTCATTATATACTATGAGATATGAGAGCTTGAAGTTGACCTTTATATGAACTTATGCGCGAACTTAGTGAATAGGAATGCTTTGAACTTGACTTTGTGTTTTAGGGCTCTTATGACCCTAGATAACTTTAAATACTCTTGATATACTTGTTAAAGGACCTTAAAACAAAAGAGAAAGTTTTACATCACCTGATTCAAGCTCATATACTTACGATGAATGATTCAGATTTTCAAGAGTAGAGTTGTGAGATGTTACAAAATAATTCGAGTCCCAACTTAGAAATTTTTTGGGTGTTTCAAATTGTAAAGGGGCTAAATGGAGTAACTAAGGAAAATATTCTTCTTCACTCCAATTATGTTGAAGTGGTGTGAATGTTGTGCATCTTAATATTAATGTTGTCGCTCCTCGAAGCTACCCAGGAAGAGGACACTGAACCTAGGATCAAGAGAGACCCCAAGTCGGCATATCATAACCATAGTTAAAGATAATCTAAATCAATAAATACTGTGCGGAAGCTAACCATAAGATAACCTAAAATGACGGGGAAATGCCTATGCTAAATCTGAATATATAAACACTGAGAGTTTAACAACAACTTAAAAGTCAAACTCAAATACTAAAGCTGATTCTAACTATGTCTGAAATAAAGCCTTTACTAACTAGAAATACTGGGACAAGCCCCAGCTAAGTCTAGAAAATACTGGAAACTAAATACTAAAAGCAAAGGAAGATAATCATGTCAATCGTCCTCGAAGAGTGATGACTCACCACTCATGCTGCTGAACTGAAGTTCGGTAACCGATCTATGCGTAATCTAGAAGTTGAGAACCTGAAGCTACATCATGAGAATATGTAGAGCAAAGTATGTGTACTTTAAAGGTACTAAGCATGCATGATAGAGTAAAGCTGAAAAATAAGCATAACTCAACCAAAACATATATCTAAGTAGCGATAAGAGATAAACATGATACTGAACATGACATAACTGAATGCAATGACCAAGTTTATAACATGCTGAGACTGTATACTGAACATTACATGGTAAATCCAATAGAATCTTACGGTAAGGGATCTATTAATAACCAACATAAAACACATGAGCTAAATATGGAGGCTGATGTATACACCCCATCGAAAGGACCCAATATACACTGCAAGAGGTATAGAGGCATGACTGGCGTGGTCACTAAAATGATGCCCACAGAGGAGAGTTACCCGTGGGACTTGAGGATGACTGACCCTAGTACACTCGGTATTAAGATTCTCCCAATATATTATGTAATTAATAATATATGACTGAATTTCTGTAACACTGAATATCTCAAAATACTGACATGCTAACTGAAAATGCAACATTAATGTACTGATAATGAAACATTCAAATATGAGGCATGTATATCTAAAATAATTGACCTAGAATGTGTAATTTATAAATTAAAAGAATTACATAGCTAGGGTTCTGAATTTATGGAAGAATCTACACAAAACGATACTAAAATCACTATATTCTTATTTGGATCATTCTAACAGCAAAAACTCAACAACTTCTAACATTCAAGAAACCCTAGGTCTAGATAATATTAAGGGAATCAAGATTCTGACTTAAATATAGGGACCTAATGGGTGAAAGGGACCCATTAGTAAAATCGGACATACATGGTGAAGAATTCCACAAAGAAATCTTTCGATTTTGGGGCTGACACGGATGAAAACCTGTTGCGTTCTTGAAATAGAGATGCTCGACTTTTTCTCCTCTTTTTCTCTAGTTTGATCGATTTCTTGAAGAAGGAATTGACTAGGCTAAGTTCTAATTAAGTTACTAGGCTTAATATGACCGAAACTATGTAGTTTAGAGGTCAAACAATGTAGTTTAGAGGTCCAACACATAGGGAAAATACCAAACGACCCTTGACTTAAAAGTTGTTGGGGACACCGACGGGACTAACCGATGGACCGTGAATGGACCAACGGTCCGTGCTGGTCAGCCGTCAATGGGGTTCTGGGAGGTGCTGTCAAGGGGTCTGATCCACGGTCCAGGACCACGGTCTTTGGGTCGACACTTAGAATAATTTTTAGGCTGATTCCGAGGAGGGTTGCAGGTGGCCATGCATGGACCACCAGAACGGAATGTGGGTCACCATAAGGTCCGTGGGTGGTAACCGTGGGTTGCACCTGCAACTTCTGAAAATTCAACATTTTGGTTTTCGAATACGGGATGTTACATTATCTCCCCCTTCGTAACATTTGTCCTCGATTGAAGACTAAACTAACTGGAGATGGAGGAAAAGAGCTGCAAACCCTACCACTAAACATTGGAAACTGATTTCTGACTGAATTAGCTTGCAAGAACATGCAAATACGTCAAAAATACAAGTACAAACGGAAGTAACATGATACTAAAAGTGAATCTGCATGAATAATTGAAAGATTGACGAGGAACTATTACCTCAAGCTGGAGTGGAATCGGAAGGAAAGAGATGAGGATACTTAGCCTTCATGGCTGCTTTTAATTCCAAACTAGCTCCCTTTACGGACAGACTCCTCCAGAAAACTTTCACTGAAGCGACTTCTTTGTTTCTCAACATTCAAAATTGATGATCAAGGATCCCAACTGGTACATCCTCATAAGTGAGACTATAATTCATACCCACAGTTTCTAAAGGTACAATAGATGTTGGTTCACCACACACTTCTTCAACAACGAAATGTGAAAAACTAGATGTACTGTTGCTAGTTCGGTGGGCAACTCTAACTCATAAGCCACCTTACAAACTCTTTTCAAAATCTTGTAAAGACCTATATATCTAGGACTGAGCTTCCCTTTCTTTCCAAATCTATCACCCCCTTCATAGGTGACACTTTTAGAAAAACCCAATCATCAACTTGGAACTCTAATTCCTTTTTCCTTACATCTGCAATAGGACTTCTAGCGACTCCGGGCTGTCTTAAGTCTATCTATGATGAGTTGAACTTTCTCCATAGCATCATGAACTGAATCTGGCCCTAATAAGGCTTCTTCACCTACTTCAACCCAACAAATTAGAGGTCTACAATTACGCCCATACAATGCCTCATAAGGGGCCATCTAAATGATGGAATAGTAACTATTATTATAGGCGAACTCTATAAGAGGAAGGTGATCACCCCAAATACCCTTGGAGTCGATCACACAATTTCTAAACATGTACTCTAAGGTATGAATGGTACGCTCTGCCTGACCATCCATCTGTGGATGAAATTTGTGCTAAGATTAACCTGAGTACCAAAACCTTTTTGAAATGACTTCCAAAAATGAGAAGTAAACTGAGGAACTCTATCTAAGATGATTGACAAAGGAACTCTATGCAACCTAAGTATCTCGTTAATATAAATCTTGGCGTAGTCCTCCACCGAATCTGTAGTCTTAACAACAAAAAAAGCACAAACTTAGTGACTCTATCAACTATCACCTAAATGGAGTCATGCTGTATGCGAGTACAAGGTAAACCTGTGTTAAAGTCCATGTTGATCACTTCTGACTTCTAAGTAAGAATGTTTATTTATTGAGTCATACCTCTGGATTTCTAATGTTCTACCCTTACTTGCTGGCAATTAGGGCACTTAGCCACAAAATCTTCTATACCTCTTTTCATACCATTCCACCAAAAGACTTTTTGCAGATCATAATACATCTTAGTAGCGTATAGATGAATAGAATATCTAGAATTATGGGCTTTTGCAAAAATCTGATATCTCAACGCACCCACCTTAGGAACACATAATCGACCTTGATAGCAAAGCACACCATCTCCCCCTTGGGAGAAAACCTTAACTCTCCGCTGATAGACTTCACCCTTTAGTTGTAGCGATATCGGATCACTGCCTTGCTTTTCCTTAACCTTCGCTACAAATGAAGATTCTGACCCATTCTGAACTTTTTTACCACCATCTTATATTCTCATAAGATGAACTCCTAAGCGAGCCAGTGTTTGAACGCCTTTTGCTAGTTCCTTTCTTTCTTTCTCAACATGTGCTACACTACTAATAGATAGTCTACCAAGAGCATCTTTTACTATATTGGCCTTACCAGGGTAATAATGCACACTCATATCATAATCCTTAAGTAACTCAAGCCATCTCATCTAGCGAAGATTCAACTCTTTCTGGGTGAACACATATTGAATGCTCTTATGGTTTGTGAACACATCTACATGAACACCATACAAATAATGTCTCCAAATCTTAAGTGCAAACACCACTGCTGTAAGCTTAAGGTCATAAGTTGGTTAATTCTTCTCATGCACCTTAAGTTTTCTAGAAGCATATGCTATAAAGTTACCTCGCTGCATCAACACACAACCTAGGACAACTCTAGATGCATCATAATAGATAACATACTCATTTGAACCCTTTGGTAGAGTCAAAACAAGAGCGGTAGTCAACCTGGTTTTCAATTCTGCGAAGATTATTTCACAATCATCTGATCAATGAAACTTAACCTTTTTTATGAGTTAACTTAGTCACTGGAGAGGCTATGAATGAAAAGCCTTCCACGAAACTTTTGTAATAACCAACCAAACCTAAGAAACTTCTTGTATCTGTAGAAGAGGTTGGTATGGGCCATTGTTTCACTGCTTCCATTTTTCTGAGAATCCACTCGAATCCCTTCGCTAGACACAATATGCCCAAGGAAAGCAACAAATTGCAACCAAAACTCACATTTGCTAAACTTAGAAATTAACTGGCGATCTTTGAGATTTTAAAGGAAAACCCTCAAATGATTTGCATGTTTTTCCTCATTCCTAGAGTAAATGAGGATATCATCAATAAAGAAGATAACGAACAAGTCCAAATACTTCTTGAAACCCCTGTTCACTCAAATCCATGAAAGCTATATGCGCATTGGTTAGTCCAAATGATATAACTACAAATTCATAATGACCATACCAAGTTTTGAAGTCTATATTTGGAATGTCTCTATCTCTAACTCTGAGCTGAATGATAACCTGATCTAAGGTCTATCTTTGAGAATTGACTAACACCTTGAAGTTGGTAAAATAATTCATCAATCTTGGGGATGGGATACTTATTCTTGATAATGACTTTGTTCAATTGCCGATAGTCAATGCACATCCTGAGAGAACCATCTTTCTTTTTCACGAACAACACTGCTGCACCCCATGGGGAAATCCTAGGTCTGATGAAGCCCTTATCTATAGGTCTTTTAACTACTCTTTCAATTCCTTAAGATCAGCTGGACCCATTCTATTAAAAGGAATAGAAATGGGCTGGGTATTTGGAAGAAGATCAATTCCAAATTCGATTTTCCTTTCGAGAGGAACTCTGAAAAGATCTTCTGGAAATACTTCTAGGAAATCATTAACTACTAGAACTAAAACAAGAGTTGTGGTTTTAGATATTAAATCCTTAAACCAAACTAGATAACTGAGATAACCGTTAGAGATCATCTTTTTTGCCTTAAGATAAGAAATGAATTGACCCATTGGTGCTAAACTACGACCCTTCCATTCTAAGATTGGTTTGTATGAAATTGAAAATGAACGATCCTAGTTCTACAGTCGACTGAGGCATAACATGAATTTAACCTATCATGCCTGGAATGACATCGAATTATACCATTTCTAACTCTACCAGCTCTGCTAAGGTGACTTTCTCAAAGACTGTTACAGGGAAATTTCTTTATACTCATCTAGCTATAACTGGGTCACCGACTGGAGTAGAGACTGAGAAGGGTTCTAAGAGAGTTTTTGGACTAACATAGAAGTTGATTTCTATATAAGGAGTTACAAAGGAAAGAGTAGACCCTGTATCTAACAAAGAAAAAACCTC
The DNA here is from genome assembly GCA_016801875.1 of Solanum sitiens. NCBI lineage: Eukaryota > Viridiplantae > Streptophyta > Magnoliopsida > Solanales > Solanaceae > Solanum > Solanum sitiens. The sequence goes on from JABWTJ010000015.1 coordinate 1,389,306, forward strand.
TAAGTTAAAACTTGTAGCATAGTAGTGAGTACAACAGGAGAATCTTACTGATCACGGTGAGCCTCAAGAGCATACAACCTGTTTTGGTGATGTCCGCCACCTATACCATGTCACAACCAGGGAGCACCCCCTAGACGTAACCGACGTCTTCATACTGGAAGAGGCCTTAGACTAGCCCTTAGCATACATCATTACATATCATAGGTAGAGAAAATGCAAAATATTTAAAACTTTTACATATGAAGTATACTTAGACTTCTCGTTTATCATATATGAAGTATACATAGACTTCTTATTTATGCAACATAGACAATTCATTAAAGTAGTCTAATATTTTCTCATACATAACCATCTATAGTATAAGATTTGGGCATAACCCTTCAACTATTACAATATGCCTCATATAGGTCTTACAACAAAGTTTTTAAAGATAAGCAAAGAACAATTGTCTTTGACATAGTTAAATAGTAAAGATAGAATGGTGGCATCATCCTCGGACTTGAGGACTCACCAACAACTTGGGAAAAGATCCAAGTCTTCCTTGCAAATGGCCTTGAAGCTATTCAATGGTTCAAACCTACATTGTTGGGAAAAAGGTAAGAAAATATGGGTTAGTACATCACACGTATTAAGTATGGCTTCTATGCATAAAAGTCATCAATGCATGAGAAAAGGGACATTTTAGTGAAAATCATGCTTTCTATCAATCTAACCCAATATGCACCTATAGTAAGCATTATAAGTCAAATCAACATAATATTAACCCACATATGGACAACCCAAGCAATACTTGTGCAATGAAAAGAATAGAATTCCCTAACCCTATCCAAAGATAAGTATCACATTAAGTCACCTACTTCATACATACAACATAACCTCATATTTCATCATGACATGCTTTATTCATAAAGATCACTCATAGCTTATCAACACAACACATAATCAACTTAATCATACAAGCACACTACTAGGACCATCCCTTAGGATCCCAGAAGTACAATGTGTAAGGGAAGTCCCATACCCTTCCTCACACTATGTAGAATACCCCTTGAGAAAAGCCTTAATAAGAGTTCGTACATTTAACTTAATCATTTACTTTTACATTAGGGAAAGAAGTTGCAATAAACGACATTAGACCATGTGAGTTACATGGAATCCGGTTTTCTACTCCCACACCGAAAAGAGAGGGTTAACACTTGCCTAAGGTGTAACCTTTTGTACATAGCTATCTAGGTGGATCCACTAAGCTAGAATCCTATGTGTGCACATAGTTAAGGGTCAATGAGATTGTTACTAGAAACCCTAACTTGCTAAATGTGTGGGTTTTCATCTCATACGACAACACATAACTTGGGAATCCGATATTTCTAAACGTGAGGAAACCCATGTGGGGAGCCAGACTTACTAAGCGTGAGACCCCAATCTCATTTACATGGCCTTTCGGTGCTAAGCATTTATTCCATTTAGTAATAATCTTTATTAATCATACATGTTCACATTAGTCTCTACTAGACCTTTATGTAAACATCTTATCAAAATAGCTCATAGAAAATCATAAGTGAGAACAATCCTTTCACTTTAGAAACCACTAACAAGTGAGTAAACCTTTCACTTAACACTTTATTATGATAATGAAAATTGCTTCCAATCATATAATAATCATAACCTAACATGCATACATACTTCATAGCTAATTCAATGTCTAGGTTTAAGGATTTGGAATGCCTGTTATCAACACCACAACCACACATTATACATAGGAGCATTACTATCTAATTAACTCATCTCTCGTAATTGAATTCAAGAAAGAACCAACCTTCATACCTTCTTACCCTTTCATGGGCCTTCATACTTCCATTATCCAAGAATACATAACCAATACATAAACAAGGTAAATTAAAGAAGTAATACAAAACAATTATCATTCTACGTAATCCATATACTCACCATCTTCCACAATTACCATAGAAATTTTAAGGTTTATGAGTTTAGGGAAAAAAAAGGGTCCAAGGGGAAATCTCAAGTGATTACCAACAATTAGCTATAATTACATAGTTAATAAACAATAAAAGATCATAATTCATCACCTTTGATTCACAATTTCGTTTTGAAATAAGGACCCATGTATAGATAGAAACCTAGTCTTGGGGGAGTTTTAAAATACTCTTTTGGGGGGCCTCTTGGGGAAAGAAATCCCAAGAGTGAGAGAAACCATACCTTAGGGATGATTACTACGAATTTTGAGTTGTATTCTTTGGTGAATTCGTCCTCTTCTTGAAGCTCTAGTGTTCCTTCAATGGAGGTTTGAGTTTCGGGGAGAGAGAAGCTAGAGAGAAGTTGGAGCTAAGTGGGTTTTGGAAACTTAGAGAAGTTAGGTTAGTTTAATGTGTAATAACGCTTTTATAGTCCCCAAATAACTAATTACCCCCACCCCCCTTAATCACTCATTAATTAATTAACTAATCAACTAATTTCCCTAACCTTAACCGAAACTTGGAAGTGAGCAGGGGTCCAATCGACGACTCCTCATCGACGGAGCGTCAACTAGACCACGGACAGTACTTGTCATCGTGGTTTGGTTCAAAGACCTGATTTTGGGACAATTTTGGGAGTATGGAACAATGAGACCAATCTATGGGGCGTCAACCCATCGACGGTCTGTCGTTTGTCCCTCTTAGTTTACACTATTTTTGACAGCTTTTGAGGGTTAAATATTGGGTCCTCCTGAAGAACCCTTAGGGTAATCCCTGGGGAGTCGTACTCGGACGTTTCGACCCAAAACACACTCTAAAATGTATTCCCAACCTTTTCACCAAATTTGACTTTAATCCGACTCTTTAAACCTCTTAAAACATACCAAGGCACACTATCTCAATTTCACTAGTTTCCGGACGTCGTGTTCGTTTCTTGATATTTTGACTATAATACTTCCGAATTGAGATTATTACCTTTGTTTAAGCCTAGAAATACTATTTTAAGGCTTAGTTAATCAAGTGATGCTTTATACTAAGTCATGGAACTTCCGGAGTGTTACATTATCCCCCCTTAGGAACATTCGTCCCCGGATGACACCTAAATTTTTTTAAAGGGAGAGAAAAAGACTCAATACTAGAAGCCCAATCAAAAATAACAACATGAAAATAATGAGTCACGAGTCATAGGAGTACTTCATAACTCCATTCAACACATAAACAAGGCATTACACATAGCAACTCAATTCACGATTTACCACATATAAAAGCTCAACATTTACTGTCACATAATGATGAACTACCTTTTGAATATCAACATGACCTCAACATGAACATCAAGAGTTACCATGCAATTCTTATTTCAAGCAACATTAAAAATGCTTACTACAATTCCCATAAAAGCAAATATACACATAACATACAAGTGCAATTAAACAAAAGAGCATTTTTCTTAAAAACTCACGTTAGCATGAACCTTTACAAAAATATGCACATACTTTAGCAAATAATCCAAGTTCACATTTTATTCATAATTTTTATTTTCAAGAGGAACTACTAACCTTAACTTTGACTATGTTACATCCCGAAATACCACCCTAGAAGTTAGGGCACAATTTCAGATTGTAACCGGCGTACTCGACCTCTTGGAGGTCTTATACAAGCCCTTTCATATCATTCATTGCATATACATATTGAAAAGTAGTGCAGAATTAAAACTTTTCACAAAACATATCATAGTCATTAAAAACTCTTTCATATAAAAGTAATAGAAACTACTAAGTCTCAATCTCATCAATCTTAGACACAAGAGTACTTGGGAGACAGCCCATACGAATTAGAAAATATAGTGCTACTAAGTCTATTACAATACTTCGAAATAAAAGACATAAAAGACATCTATATATGCCCTCGAGTCAATTGAGAACATACATCAACTTCTCTTGAACGATGCCACGGTCCAAGTCTTCCTTCCCAAATGCTCCTCACCTACCAACAACTATAGAGATAGATAAAAGCATGGATTAGTACAACCACATGTACTAAGTATGACATAATGCATAAAAATCATGAAAACGGACATTTATAGGAAATATGCATCTTTTTTATTTAAATATCATAAAATAATAATAAGAACAACATTTACCTACTTAGAAACACATAAGAAATCATGTGAACCAAATATCATAATTTTTGGAGCTATTTAACAGTAACTCAAATCACTGTACAGTGAAGTCCCTTCACTGTTACAGTGAAGTGCTTAGTCCTTCACCAAACACAACTTCTAGCATGTATTCTTCCAACTAAATCTATCCTAAGATTCACTTAAGTCACACAAAGAGAGACCGCCCATACACCCTCTCTAAATGTGCCTAAATGATCCTCAAAATTACTCATAATGAGACATATACACACTTACAAGACATCAAACACATAACATATAAGATATGACATTCTCCTTATCAAGGCTATCAAAAATACTTACTTAAGTACTGCTAGAAGAGAACGCCCACACACCCTCTTCAAGGTTACCTAAGTAATCCTTAAGACTTCCTAAGTTTAGATCATGTCAAACATAACAACCAACTTCCCTAACTAGAGTCATTCTCAAGACTTCCATAGATAAGACATGAAGAGATCATCCCATATGCCCTCTTCACACCTTAGCTAAGAAATCCTTAAGTCACTTTAGATTAGGTACTCATGCATTTACATACTTTCTAACATAAGTCATTAATTCATTAGTTCATTAAGAGACACTGACCACATGAAGGACATTCAAGTAATGGTCTTGGACAAGACCTAGGGACTCTTACTAACACCTTCAAAGCCTATTGTGCAATATCTAGATAGCGTCCCATACCACAACCTAAACCTCATAGAACTTATCTAATGCAAATAGGTATCCCATATGATGAGAATAGACAATAACCGACATAGACCATGGTAGCAAAACATGGAATCCGGAGTTCTATCCTACTTTGATGAGGTTGTTCTACTTGCCAATGGTAGAACTGGACACATCCCATGTAGGCACATGGTTAAGGAATATGAAGGGCTTACTTTGTATTCTAGCGTCATACTTTAACTAGAACTACTTCCCTTGCCATACTCACTCTGTGCTATCCTTCGTTCTCATAGATTAAATCACATTAAAGTTCATACAAAAGGATTCCATATCAAGTGCATAACCCAATTACATTTACCCTACCAAAGAAAAGTCCACTAGGGCTACCTCACTATGGCGACAAGAAGCTCATTATGACTTTCCTATGATGCCGTTCCATCCAATCAACCTTAAGTCCATCATTCATTACATGAAGGATACCATTACAACTTTCGACTTCAAGTTTCATAACCTTACATCTAGGTTCAAGGTTTCACATAAAGGACCCTCTTATCATAATTCAAGGTCTCACCTATTATTCATACATTCAAGACTAAGACACTTTAGCTTCCTAAGTCAAGACATCACATATTTACTATCATACATACATCAAGTAAGGTACTTAAGTCAACCTAGACAAGACACAACAATACTTCACTTTAGCACATTTTACATGTCATTCTAGAATCACCTAAGGACAACCATTATCATCTTAAAGTCATACTATACACTACTATATCATCATCAATGTAACTATTATAAACTCATATAGCCAAGTAAGAACAATCATGCATTCAACTCTAAGACTACACACAACTCATAGTCATTAGTCTAACATAATCATCTAGATATCATCAATAGAAGAACACATACTTTCACATTACTTCACGTATAGGTAGATATGATCATACTTCACATAATCAACTACACAAATAGTCATATTACTTCAAGTAGTGTCGACAAGGCCATGATCATCATAATACTTAAAACAACGCCGACAATGCCACATCAATTCACATAACATCGCCACCATAAGTGGACCATACCAATCACAACATAATTGAAGTCTAATTAACATTAAGTAATGGAAAATAGGGCAGCGTACCACCAATTCATCCTCAACACTTCAATCCAATGCCAACACATCCAATTCAATATCATAAGGCCCTTACCCATGACCATGAACATCAATTCAATACATAAACTATAATTCTCAATGAAATCTAAGTCAATTCATTATACATTTATCAATCTAAGACCAATTAGATATCAATGGAATACAATTCTTACATCATTAGATAGCCCATAAGAAACTACACATTAATTCATAAGCATTAGACCAATATCAAGTAACCCATAAATTAGTCAAAAACTAGGGTTCATCAATTACATAGGTTCATAGGTTAATTAGATTAAAATCATCAATACAATAACAATTCAATCCATAATCAATGTTTAAAAACCATTAATGCAAGAACCCATGGTTATTCATTAAATAGGTCAAGTTCAACTTTGAAAACTTTAGAAAACATCTTTAAAAGTTGGGCTCCTTGATGAAACGAGTTTCAAGGATCAAAAACAATACCTCAATGAAGTTAATCCTCCAATTTGATGAAGAATCACCACTCAATTCTCCAATCCAAGATCTTCCTTGAATTTTGGCTTCAATGTAGTCTTAAAGGAATTTCTAAGGGATTTTGGGGTTTTGATTTGAAGAATGAAATCTTCTAAGCGTTAAAGACTTTTATACATGTCTAAAATACCCAAATAACCCTCAAATAACCGCCAAACCCTTTATTTGGAAGTGGGGTGAATTTATAAGTTCACCCCTCAACTTACAGTGAACCTGCGCAGGCATCAACACCATCGACGGTTGGGCAGTCGACAGACCATTTGTCTACAAACGGACCGTCCTGTCCTCCCGTCGTTTGGTTCAGAGACTCAACATTGGTCTCTTACCTCCCTAGACTAAGTCCCAATCGATGAGCCACCACCAACGGGGCGTCGATTGACCCACTCGGTAGGCTGTCTTGGGCAGTCTTGGACACCAACTTTGGGTCCTTTCTCAAGGACCCTTGGATGATCCTTGGGGATACTTTGCCGGACGTTTCCAATCCAAACATGACCGTATACAAGTTTAGCACCTCTCACATGAATTTCACCCAAAAAGAACACGTAAAACTTGACGAAACATGCCTAGACACACAAGGTCATTTCAAGGCACATCTTTCGAACGTCGTGGACGTTCTTGGACGTTTGACCTCCAAACTTCTCGAAACTTGACACACTGCCTATATATACCATAAAAACGCATTTAATGACTTCACAACATCATGAATCACACATAAACACATAGAACCACATATGAGGCACATAGGTGACTTAGTCGTCGAACATCTTGGTCGTCCCTTGACGTTTGACTTCAATGCACCTAAACTCTTAGCTACTGACTCAATACAACATTATAGACCATTTTAGGAGCGTACACAATCATGACTAAGATGTTAGGCTCTAGTTCACCTAAGTCATTTTTGGGATCTTACATTCTCCCCCACTTGGACAACATTCGTCCTCGAATGACACTTGCCACTCTCCGAACACTTCCAAGAATAGAGACTGGACTAGAAGATCATAACCAAACCATATAACACATAACCAAGGAGAAACATCAATTTCACACAATCAAGAGATTCACAACACAACAAGAAACTAGAATAACTTCTATAACTCATTATACTACAAAACTCACATGTTTCATTCCAAATACAAACAACTCATTTTGTATTCAATATCATACTCATATACATCAGTTATAACCAAATTATAACAAATTTTAGACCAAAGAATCAATTAGTCAATTTTCCCAAAATTTAACAGTGAGCAGTTCAATGCTACAGTGAATCATGCAATTTTTCAAAACAAAAATGCTACTTCTAGGCAATTCATGATATAGACATGCTAATATGCAAAGTAACATCATATAAACACATTTTAAAACATTATCAAGGCTTCATAAAACACACAATGCAAGAAGTTAATGAAATTCAATTTCAACCAAACTCCTATACACCATGCACATGCAACAAACTTCTAGGACTTTCTATCCCAACTATAACCATACTCCCCCTCTTAGAAGGAACTCATATCACAACAAGAGAAATAAGACTTACCAACATCATCATCACTCTCATCCGGCTTCTCTCCTCTAGTCCGGAGTGCATAGAAACGAGCCTTTGCCTTTGGAACATCCTCCTTTAGAACACTAGGAGCAGCCTTCTTACCATCTCTATTAGGACAATCCCTCACTTTGTGCCCATCTTTTCCACATCCAAAACAACTCCCGTTACCCAATAGGCACTCACCATAATGTTTCTTGCCACAAGTGACACATGTAGGTTTGCCATTTTGAGAACCACCTCCTTTCTCAAACTTCACCTTAGGAGCACTAGGTTCACCTTGAGTTTGAGCCCTCTTTTTGAACCTAGGTTGCCCTTGATCACTTGCACCACTTCTTTTCAAGTTTCTAGACATCCTCCTAAGTTTAGACTCTTCAATAGATTGGGCATACACCATGAGTCTAGCTAGAGTCATATCATCATGTAACATCGCCGTACAACATTCCTCCCTCACTAGATCGGCAACACCCGTCACAAAACGACTCATTTAATCCCTTGGATTTGACACTAGGGATGGTGCATATCTAGACAAGGTTGAGAATTTCAAAGAGTACTCCTCAACACTCACATTGCCTTGCTTGAGATTGATAAACTCCTCTACCTTAATCTTTCTCCTCTCACGGGGAAAGTACTTACCAAGAAAAGCTTCCTTAAATTCTTCCCACTCAATAGGATCTGACTCCACCGACCTATTATCCTTCCATTGAGTGTACCATATTTGAGAAACATCCCTCAAATAATACGAAGACAACTCCGCCTTCTCCCTAGATGTAACCCCCATAGCACTCAACACCTTGTACACACCATCATGGAACTCTTGGGGATCTTCACCTACCATAGAGCCAAGAAAGATAGGAGGATTCATCCTCACAAAGTCTCTCAACCTAGAGGTCATAGTGCTCTCCACAACATTCACCCTAGGCACCAAACTCAAATTATCTTGAGTAGTTATGGCTCGGGCTATAGAAATCAAAGCCTCTCTAATCTCCCTATTAGTCAATTCCGGGGAAACCACCGAACCTCATTACCTCCTTTCACATTAGGGACATGATCACCTTGGGGAGGCACTTGAGCACCTTGGACTCCTTGCCCATCTTCAGGAACTTTCTCAACTTGCTCCACTTGAGGAGGAATCTCCTCATTCACCCTCTCCTTTTCCAACTTTCTAGCGGCTATCCTTCTAGTACTCATCTCCTAGAAACACAAGGAAACACATTAAGAAGGATACTCATAACATTACTCTACCGCACGACATAAGAGTAGAAAAAGAAGGAAAACTCTATCGTCCTATAGCCTCTCGCCCATAGATGTGTCTCAACTCACACCGATAGTCAAGACTCTACTAGACGTGACTTGATGAGACTTTTTGATTCCTAAGACTACTTTCACCAACCTATGCTCTGATACAAAGATTTGTCACATCCCAAAATTACACCCTAGAAGTTAGGGCACAATTTCGGATTATAACCGGCGTACTCGACCTCTCGGAGGTCTTATACAAACCCTTTCATATCATTCATTGCATATACATATTGAAAAGTAGTTCGGAATTAAAACTTTTCACAAAACATATCATAGTCTTTAAAAACTCTTTCATATAAAAGTAATAGGAAATACTAAGTCTCAATCTCATCAATCTTAGACACAAGAGTAGTTGGGACACGACCCATACGAATTAGAAAATATAGTGCTACTAAGTCTATTACAATACTTCGAAATAAAAGACATAAAAGACATCTATATATGCCCTCGATTCAATTGAGGACATACTTCAACTTCTCTTGAACGATGTTACGGTCCAAGTCTTCCTTCCCAAATGCTCCTCACCTACCAACAACAATAGAGATAGATAAAAGCATGGATTAGTACAACCACATATACTAAGTATGACATAATGCATATAAATTATGAAAACGGACATTTATTGGAAATATGCATACTTTTTATTTAAATATCATAAAATAATCATAAGAACAACATTTACCTACTTAGAAACACATAAGAAATCATGTGAACCAAATATCATAATGTTTGGAGCTATTTAACAGTAACTCAAATCACTGTACAGTGAAGTCCCTTCACTGTTACAGTGAAGTGTTTAGTCCTTCACCAAACACAACTTCTAGCATGTAGTTTTCCAACTAAATCTATCCTAAGATTCACTTAAGTCACACAAAGAGAGACCGCCCATACACCCTCTCTAAATGTGCCTAAATGATCCTCAAGATTACTCATAATGAGACACATACACACTTACAAGACATCAAACACATAACATATAAGATATGACATTCTCCTTACCAAGGCTGTCAAAAATACTTACTTAAGTACTCCTAGAAGAGAACGCCCACACACCCTCTTCAAGGTTACCTATATAATCCTTAAGACTTCCTAAGTTTAGATCATGTCAAACATAACAACCAACTTCCCTAACTAGAGTCATTCTCAAGACTTCCATAGATAAGACATGAAGAGATCATCCCATATGTCCTCTTCACACTTTAGCTAAGAAATCCTTAAGTTACTTTAGATTAGGTACTCATGCATTTACATACTTTCTAACATAAGTCATTAAGTCATTAGGTCATTAAGAGACACTTACCACATAAAGGACATTCAAGTAATGGTCTTGGACAAGACCTAGGGACTCTTACTAACACCTTTAAAGCCTATTGTGCAATGTCTAGATAGCGTCCCATACCACAACCAAAACCTCATAGAACTTCTCTAATGGAAATAGGTATCCCATATGATGAGAATAGACAATAACCGACATAGACCATAGTAGCAAAACATGGAATCCGGAGTTCTATCCTACTCCGATGAGGTTGTTCTACTTGCCAATGGTAGAACTTGGACACATCCCATGTAGGCACATGGTTAAGGAATATGAAGGGATTACTTTGTATTCTAGCGTCATACTTTAACTAGAACTACTTCCCTTGCCATACTCACTCGGTGCTAGCCTTTGTTCTCATAGATTAAATCACATTAAGGTTCATACAAAAGGGTTCCATATCAAGTTCATAACCCAATTACATTTACCCTACCAAAGAAAAGTCCACTAAGGCTACCTCACTATGGCGACAAGAAGCTCATTATGACTTTTCTAAGGATTGATATGATGTCGTTCCATCCAATCAACCTTAAGTCCATCATTCATTACATGAGAGATACCATTACGGATTTCGTCTTCAAGTTTCATAACCTTACCACTAGGTTCAAGGTTTCACATAAAGGACCCACTTATCATCATTCAAGGACCCTCTTATCATCATTCAAGTAAGGCACTTAAGTCAACCTAGACAGGACACAACATTACTTCACTTTAGCACATTTTACATGTCATTCTAGAAGCACATAAGGACAACCATTATCATCTTAAAGTCCTCCTATATACTACTATATCATCATCAATGTAACTATTATAAACTCATATAGCCAAGTAAGAACAATCATGCATTCAACTCTAAGACTACACACAACTCATAGTCATTAGTCTAACATAATCACCTAGATAGCATCAATAGAAGAACACATACTTCACATTACTTAACGTATAGGTAGATATGATAATACTTCACATAATAAACTACACAAATAGTCATATTACTTCAAGTAGTGCCGAAAAGGCCATGATCATCATAATACTTAAAACAACGCTGACAAGGCCACATCAATTCACATAACATCGCCACCATAAGTGGACCATACCAATCACAACATAATTGAAGTCTAATTAACATTAAGTAAAGGAAAATAGGGCAGCGTACCACCACTTCATCTTCAAAACTTCAATCCAATGCCAACACATTCAATTCAATATCATAAGGCCCTTACCTATGGCCATGAACATCAATTCAATACATAAACTATAATTCTCAATGAAATCTAAGTCAATTCAATATAGATTTATCAATCTAAGACCAATTATATATCAATTGAATACAATTCTTACATCATTAGATAGCCCATAAGAAACTACTCATTAATTCATAAGCATTACACCAATATAAAGTAACCCATAAATTAGTCAAAAACTAGGGTTCATCAATTACATGGGTTTATAGGTTAATTAGGTTAAAATCATCAATACAATAACAATTCAATCCATAATCAACATTTAAAAACCATTAATGCAAGAACCCATGGTAGGTCATGAAATAGGTCAAGTTCAACTTTGAAAACTTTAGAAAACATCTTTGAAAGTTGGGCTCCTTTATGAAACGAGCTTCAAGGATCAAAAACCATACCTCAATGAATCTAATCGTCCAATTTGATGAAGAATCACCACTCAATTCTCCAATCCAAGCTCTTTCTTGAATTTTGGCTTCAATGGAGTCTTAAGGAATTTCTAAGGGATTTTGGGGTTTTTGATTTGAAGAATGAAATCTTCTAAGTGTTAAAGACTTTTATACATGTTTAAAATACCCAAATAACCCTCAAATAACCGCCAAACCCTTTATTTGGAAGTGGGTGAATTTACAAGTTCACCCCTCAACCCAAAGTGAACCTGCGCAGGAATCAGCACCATCGACGATTGGGCAGTCAACGGACTGTTTGTCCACAAACGGACCGTCCTGTCCTCCCATTGTTTGGTTCAGAGACTCAACATTGGTCTCTTCCCTCCCAAGACTAATTCCCAATCGATGATCCACCACCAAAGGGGCGTCGATTGACCTACTGGGCGTCGATTGCCTTCCGTTGGTAGGCTGTCTTGGGCAGTCTTGGACACCAACTTTGGGTCCTTCCTCAAGGACCCTTGGATGGTCCTTGGGGATACTTTCCCAAACGTTTCCAAGCTAAACATGACCGTATACAAGTTTATTACATCTCACATGAATTTCACCTAAAATGAACACGTAAAACTCGACAAAATATGCCTAGACACACAAGGTCATTTCAAGGCACATCTTTCAAACGTCGTGGACGTTCTTGGAAGTTTGACCTCCAAACTTCTCGAAACTTGACACACTGCCTATATATACCATAATAACTCATTTAAGGACTTCACAACATCATTAATCACATAAACACATAGAACCACATATGAGGCACATAGGTGACTTAGTTGTTGAACGTCTTGGTCGTCCCTTGACGTTGGACTTCCAATGCACCTAAACTCTTAGCTACTGCCTCTATACAGCATTATAGACCATTTTAGGACCTTAGACCATAATTACAACAATGTTAGGCTCTAGTTCACCTAAGTCATTTTTTGGATCTTACAAGTAAGAGGAAAGAGATGAGGGTAGCGGGACTTCATGTCGCCCTCGGCCTCCAATGTTGCACCCTCAACTAGATTATTTATCCATAGGACTTTTACGGAGGCAACCTATTTATTCCTCAACTTTTGGACTTGAAGATCAAGGATTTCAATCGGAACCTCTTCATAAGAAAGGTTCTCATTCACCCCTAACCCTTCAATCGGGAGAATGGACACCGGGTCACCTATATATTTCTTGAGCATAGAAACATGAAATATCGGTGATTTGGGGTCTAATTCACTTGGTAATTTCAAATCATAATCAACCTTCTTGACCCGTTTCAATATCTCATAAGGACGCACATACCGGGGACTAAGCTTCTCCTTTTTACCAAATCTCATCACCCCTTTAATGGGTGAAATCTTCAAGTATACCCAATAACCTATTTCAAACTCAAGGTCTCTTCTTCTATTGGTAGCATAAGATTTTTGCCGACTATAGGCTGTTTTCAACCTATCTCTTATCATTTGAACTTTTTCCATAGCCTCATAGACTATCTCGAGAACAAGAAGTGAATACTCTCCTACCTCAAACCACCCAACCGGAGACCTACATCTCCTACCATATAGTGATTCAAAAGGTGCCATAGAAATACTCAAATGGTAGTTATTATTGTAGGAGAACTCTATCAATGGTAGGTGATCGTCCCAGTTACCCTTGAAGTCAATGACACAAGACCTTAACATGTATTCTAGGGTTTGGATGGTGCGTTCCTCTTGAGTACCTAGCCCTTTTTAAAAAGACCTCCAAAAATGAGAAGTGAATTGGGCACCTCTATCTGAGATGATGGACAAAGCGATCTCATGCAAACTCACAATCTCAGTAAGGTACAACCTAGCATATTCCTCCAACGAAAAAGTAGATTTGATGGGGATAAAATGGGAAAATTTCGTCAATATATCAACAATGACCCATATGGAATCATTTTGCTTACGTGTCCGAGGCTAACCCACTACGAAATCCATATTGACATCTTCCCAATTCCAAGTAGGAACATCCATCACTTGAGTTAAACCTCCCTACCTTTGATGTTCCGCCTTGAATTGTTGACACTTAGGACACTTAGCCACTAACTCGGTTATATCCCTTTTCAAACTGTCCCACCAATAGACCTCTTGAAGATCACGATACATTTTGGTGGCACCCGGATGAATGGAATATCGGGACCTATGAGCTTCTTTCAAAATTTGTCTTCTTAGGTCATCCACATCCGGCACACACAATTTACCTTGGTAGCTAAGTACCCCATACCCCCTTGGAAGAATGACTCATTGAACTTAATAAGAACCGATTCCTTCAATTCCAGCAATAGAGGATCAAGATGTTGCCTAGAATTCACCTCGACCACTAATGATGATTTGAAATTATAATGAACCATAGAACCTCCTTTTGGAGAATCTTCCAACTGAACACCCAACCGAACCAATCTTTGTACCTCTTTCACTAACTCTTTCTTGTCATGGGGAACATGGGCTACACTACCCATTGACATTCGACTTACATCGTACGCAACAACATTGGCCTTACCGGGGTGGTAGAGAACACTCATGTCATAATCTTTTAAAGTTCCAACCACCTTCTTTGACGAAAATTCAACTCCTTCTAAGTGAACACATATTGAAGATTCTTGTGGTCCGTAAAAACATCCACATGTACCCCATAAAGATAATGTCTCTATATTTTCAAAGCAAACACTACGCCCGCTAATTCAAGATCATGAGTTGGATAATTCTTCTCATGCACCTTCAGTTGTCTAGAGGCGTATGCTATCACCTTACCATATTGCATGAGGACACAAGCCAAACCTACTCGAGAAGCGTGACAATACACTACAAACTCTTTAGTACCTTCCGGTAAAGTCAACACCGGAGTGTAGGTTAGCGTATCTTTCAACTCTTGGAAATTTCTTTCACAAGCTTCCGACCACTCAAACTTAACTTTCTTTTGGGTTAAGGTTGTCATAGGAGAATCAATGGATGCAAACCCATCAACAAATCTCCTATAATACCTAGCTTAACCCAATAAGCTTCGAATATCGATTGGAGTCAAAGGTCTAGGCCAATTCTTAACCGCTTAGGTTTTCCTTGGATCGACCTATATACCGTCACTTGAAACAATGTGACCCAGAAAAGCAACCGATCTCAACCAAAATTCACCCTTACTATATTTGGAAAAGAGTTGATATTCCTTGAGGACTTGCAATACTACCCTCAAATGGTTCATATGATCATCCTCACTTTTAGAATATACCAAGATATCATCAATAAAGACAATTACAAAGGAGTCAAGGTAATTTCGGAACACTCTATTCATAAGGTCCATGAAAGTCGCCGGGGCATTAGTTAGACCAAAAGACATGACTAGGAACTCATAATAACCATACCTAATTTGTAAAGCCATTTTAGGTATGTCTTCACCTCTCACTCTAAGTTGGTGATACCCCGACCTCAAATCAATTTTTGAAAAGTAGCTTGCCCCTAGGAGTTGGTCAAATAAATCTTCAATCCTAGAGAGAGGATACTTGTTCTTTATGGTGACCTTATTTAGCTGTTGGTAATCAATGCACATCCTAAGGGATCCATCCTTGATTTTCACAAAAATACCGGAGCCCCCAAGGAGAAATACTTGGTTCTATGAAACCTTTGTCTAGTAAATCTTTGAGTTGAATTTTTAGTCCTTCAACTCGCTGGAGCTATCCGGTAAGGAGGGATTGAAATAGGCTTCTTATCTGGCAACAAGTCTATGCCGAATTCTATTTCCCATTCGGGAGGAATTTTGAGAAAGTCATCGGGAAAGAGTTTTGGAAAATCCTTCACTACAGGTACCGCATCTAAAGGAGGAGCTTCAGACCTAAGGTCCTTGAACTTCACAATATGGTAGAGTCATCCCTTGGAAATCATCTTACAAGCTTTTAGACACGAAATGATTTGACCTCTAGGGATTGAGTTTCCCCCCTTCCATTCTAAGATGGGTTCATCAGGAAATTGGAACTTAACTATCCTTGTTCTACAATCAATGGAAGCAAAACAAGCATGTAACCAATCCATCCCCAATATGGCATCAAAGTCCAACATATCAAGTTCTACCAAATCGACCAATGTAACTCTATTGGTCGATAATATGGGACAACTCCTATAGACTTTTTTGCAATAATAGAGTCACCCACGGGGGTAATGAACGAAAAAGGTTCAATTAAAACATCGGGTAACACATTAAAATTCATGGCCACTAATGGAGTTATGAAAGATAATGTGGCACCAGGGTCTAGTAAAGCATACATATTAATGGAAAACACTTGTAACATACCAATGACAACATCCGGAGAATCCTCTTGATCACCCCTATAGCGTATAGCATAGAAGCGATTCTTCTTAGGAGCATCGGGATTGGGAGAACTTGCTTGTGATTGAGCATTTTACCTTCCTTGAGACTTCATCATAGGGCAATACCTCTTCATGTGGCAACTCTTACCACAACCATATCAATAACCCGTGCCAACCAGACACTTGCCTTCATGTTTTTCTACCACACTTAGCACGAATAGGCTTCTAAACATAGGGACCACTACTTTTCCCATCTTGAAGCTTGGGTGTAGAACCTTTACCTTTTTGATCCTTGGAGTGTTAGAATGTCCTTGGTTGGAAAACTTCTTCTTGAACCTTGGATTATCTTGAACCTCAAATCTAGTCTTGGAATAATTTCCATCTTCGGCCCTTGTCTTCTTCAACTCCCTACCAACTTGCTTAAGCTTTTGCTCTTCAATTTGTTCGGCATGAACTATGAGACGAGAGATGTCCATGATATGCATCAACATCGCCGACCTACATTAATTAACCACAAGATCGGATATTCCTATAACAAATTTATTCATCTTGGCCCTATAATCCGCCACCATAGTAGGAGCATACTTGGATAGTCGAGTGAACTTGAGGCTATACTCCTTCACACTCATACCCCCTTGGCGAAGGTTGATGAATTCTTGCATTTTCCTCTCCCTTAGTTCCAAGGGAAAGAACCTATCAAGGAAGGCCGTCTTGAAAGCCTCCATAGTAATCCAACCTTATCTAACCGGCCTCTCATCTTTCTATCGTACATACCAAACTTGAGCCACATATTTAGTTGATAGGCGGCTAGTTCTTCCTTTTCTTGAGAAGTCACACCCATGACATCTAGAACCTTGAACACCTCATCTATAAACACCTATGGGTATTCTTCCACCTTGGAGCCAAAGAATGTAGGGGGATTTATCCTTGTGAAATCCCTTATTCTTGATGCGGTGGTGCTAGCATTGGGGTTCACTTGTACCTTAGCATCCCTAGCAACTTGAGTAGCCAACACTTGAGTCAAGCTATGAATGGCTGCCCTTATCTCAATGTTAGACATAGCCTTTTATTCAATATGAACTTGAGGGTTTTGAGGAGCTTGAGGGGGAACCGTACCATTCACATTCTCCACTTCAGCCCTTCGACCGTTGTTCCTTCTTGTATTCATTGCCTATAAGCACAAGAAAAGGATTAGAAGAAAAGGACATGTAGAGTTAAGCCTCTTGAGGCACGACTTAAATAATACCAAAGAGGTGAGAATTTCCTAAGCATTACAATAGCCTCTCATTCATAAGTGTGGCGCCCTTCACAATTATGAACTAGACTCTACGTAAACGTGGTTCAGGTAGACATCAACCTTAAGATTACTCAACCTCATGTTCTGATACCAAGTTTGTCACGACCGGGAAGCACCCCTAGATATAACCGATGTGTTCATCCTCGAAGAGGCCTTAGACTAGCCCTTATCATACATCATTACATATCATAGGTAGAGAAAATGCGGAAAGTTAAAACTTTTACATATGAAGTATACTTAGACTTCTCGTTTATCATATATGAAGTTTACATAGACTTCTCATTTATGCAACATAGCCAATTCATTAAAGTAGTCTAATATTGTCTCACACATACCATCTATTATAGAAGTATAAGATTTGGGCGTAGCCCTTACACTATTACAATATGCCTCATATAGGGCTTACAACAAAGTCTCAAAAGATAGCCCTTGAGACGTTCATGTGCGTCTTGATGGGGCCTTGCACGTTTGGACGAGTTGCGAGTATTTGTTTTGGGTGAAACTTATGTGGAAGGTCTAAAACTTGTTAATGGTTGTACTTACATGGGAAAAATCCGGGTACGACTTCAAAAGGGTCCCACAAAAGGGCCCACAAGAAGGACCCAAGGCTGGTCGAGACACTGCCTTGGCAGTGTCAATTGACTTAACCAAACGATGGCCAGTTGGTTGACCAACGGCCCGCAGGTGATGTCTCGTTGATTGAAACTTATCTTGGGCAGGTCTCAACCCAAAAATTGGCCAAGTACCAATCGACGGAAGCCAAAGGACGGCCAGTCGATGGTCATCCGTCGATGGTGATTATTAAGGGGTGAATGGGAAATTTACCCCACGTCCTAAACTGACTCTAATTGATTAATTTACCTATTTTTGGGTGTATATAAGGGATTAAACACATGAACCTCCCATTCCCAATCCCCTCTACACGAATTGAAGCTTTCCCTCCAAAAATATTCTCCTTAGAAACCACCATTGTTTGGTGAAGCTCAAGAACAGTTTGAAGCATTGATTCCTATGGTTTCTTCATCAACTTTTGAAGGTTTTAAGGAATACAAAGGTATGGTGATCCTTCATATCTAAGTAACCTTTCACTTGGAGAGTTAATCTCAAGTTTTCAAAGAAGGTTTCATGATCAAAGTTCTTCTTCTTCAATCTAGCCATGGGTTCGTTCCAAAATATTTTAAATGGTTAAATCATGATGAATTGATGTTAATGTATTGGTTTGAAAGTGATCTTACTCCAATTGCATGATGAACCCATGTTCCTTCCCTAAATCGATTTAGTCCTTGCATGGGCTTTGTGATCATGGCGTGTTAATGGTTAATTTGTGATTCTCTTACATTGAATTGCTGATACCTAATGTTATTTACGTGAATTGATTATGATTTGATGATGAAGGATCCATGTGGATCAATGTATGAAGATTTAAGCATGCCTAGCCTAGCTATTAATGTAATTACTGTAATGTTCACCTATTAAGGTATAAAAGTGTAAATCGGTTATGTTGTGGTTCATGTAGCTACTGCCTTAGGTTAATAAATTGGTTTAATTGTGAATATAAAGATGATATGATCAAAGTAAACAAGTGTAACAACCCTAAAAATGACTATGCTAGGTAATGTCTAACGTATCTAGAATGCCTAGATTAGATCGGGTTCACACGAATTGAAGCGCGTAGAACCAGACCTCTGAACCTCTGCAACAACCAATCCAACTAACTTGGTGAGCTAGTTGAACTAGAAAAGGATGGGTCCAGCCATGTAGGGCACCCAAATATGAAGATTTACCCGGATGAGTCTTAACCAGACTTAAAAAAGGGTAATCTTAAGTTTGGAGGGTCTAGGGATAAAATGGTCTTTTCCAGGCTAAGGGTAGTATTGTAATTACCCTAAATATTTAATTAATTTATTAATTAATATGGTGGAGGGGAAATTCAGGTAGAGGTTGCCGAATTTGACCCTTTAAGCAAAATCTAACTTCACCCGGGTTCGAGCCTTGGTGGAAGCAAGGATTAAATTGATTTAATTTTATTAAGTGAATTAGTTGAATTAATTAATATTTAAAAAGCTAATTTAAGTAAGGTAAAAATCAGATTTTTAATTAAAAAATAATAATAATAAAATTAATAAATAATGAGGAGTCCTAGTTTGACTTAGTCTCCACCTAACTCTCCTAATCCTAATCATAATCCTAATCCTCTCATTCTCACGTCTCTCACTCTCATTCTCACGTTTTTTATCAATAAAATAACTGAAAATAATAGTTCTTCACTCTTGAAGAACTTACACACAAAAACTCAAACGAAAAACTAAGCTAAAAACAAAAATCAACAACAAGTTCTTGAAGGGATTATGCTTGAAGTTTCGGTGGTGAGGCTTGGTTTCATGGTAAATTGGCAGCATTTAAACAAGTTTTGAACGACATTAAGATATGGGTTTTCTTCTCTCTTGGTCCCTTTCCCAAGAGACCTTTAAGGTTCAGTTTAAATCACGATTTAAAGACTAAGGTTGTCCCCGTTGAATGCCCCTATCATTAGCTCCTTTGAACGATTCAAAGCATGCGTTGGTATGTCTTCTGGTAGATAATGTTAGGTCTGGTTGTGATTATGTGTTGAATGTGTGGTAAGAAATCATGTAAAGGATGAAAAATATATTCCGGAAAAGTGCATTAAGTGGACTGTTTTGAGCATGTGTGTGCTAAAAATTTGACTATGTTTGCTGCCTGAAATTTGTATGTTAAATGTTGTGTTTTGCGTGTGTATAAATGCTGAAAATGTTATGTTCATAAAAGGTTAAGGTGGCTGACTGAATGTCACTAAAAATGCTACAAAAAAATCAACAAAAAAATGAGAGAAAAATGGATTGGAAGATACTTGTAGTCTCGGCCAAAATGACTAATTTTTTTTAAAAAAATTAAAAATTGTGAGGTCATTGAGAATTGAACCCAACACCTCACCAAATGTAAATTACATAAAAATTTCATAAAAAAATGAAAGGAAAAATAAATGTGGAGAGTGGGGATTGAACCCCCAACCTCTTGAATGGATGAGAGAGTTAGGAGAAAAATAAAGGAAAAAACAATATGGAGAGTGGGGATTGAACCCACAACCTCTTGAATGGATGAGAGAGTTAGGAGAAAAATAAAGGAGAAAAATAATTGTGGAGAGTGGGGATTGAACCCCCAACCTCTTGAATAGATGAGAGAGTTAGGAGAAAAATAAAGGAGAAAAATAAATGTGGATAGTGGGGATTGAACCCCCAACCTCTTGAATGGATGAGAGAGTTAGGAGAAAAATAAAGGAGAAAAATAAATGTGGAGAGTGGGGATTGAACCCCCAACCTCTTGAATGGATGTGAGAGTTAGGATAAAAATAAAGGAGAAAAAATAAATGTGGAGAGTGGGGATTGAAACCACAACCTCTTGAATAGATGAGAGAGTTAGGAGGAAAATAAAGGAGAAATATAAAATGAGGTGAATGGGGATTGAACCCACAACCTCTTGGATAGGTGAGAAAGTTAAAAGATAAATTAAGAGAAAAAGAATGAGCTTGGGGGGGGGGGTTGATCCCACAACCTCCATGCCTTGGATGAAAAATAGCGGCGAAAAAGAAAGGAAATATTATGGGGCTGATAGAGATCAAACTAGGGTCCCTCAAATCTTAAAAATGCAATCACCAAGTTTAATGTAACATTAAGTGTTGCCCAAGGGTTTCGAAATCGGGTCCCCTTGCCCAATTCCGTATTGACACATAAGTCATACGTAATCAATTATTTAATGAATGCTACCTGTAAAGATCGAAATCATTATCTTGGCATACCTACAAGATGCATAAGTCTTGTACCACATAATCTTGGGTAAATATGAATCACTTAGACAAACTATGAATAAAGCCTCATGGCTTTTATGTGTGGACTCATAAGTCTAGCATATGTTTAAAAGTAAGTGAGCCTAAGATGTATGTGATGAAATGATGTAACCCTAGAAGGGTTAAGTAAGAGTGTAAACATACTAAATGGCCAAGTGCATTGGTATATGATGAAATGAATATTCACGTGAAGGGGTGAGTAATTATGAAAAGCAAATGTGTTAAAGTTGATGAATGAGGTGACAATATGATAAGAGGCTAATGTGAAAGATGAGGGCAATCTCAAATGAGCCTAAGTAAATGTTACCAAAACGTACTCACCTATGAGAGTGTAAAGCTAATGAAGAGACCAGTCGCTATGAACACTCTAATGAAAGTATTGAAGTTAATGCATACTTAATACTAATGATGAGATGAGAAATCATCAAATGAGCTATGATGTCCTCATGCTAGAAGCCAGCTTCCATGATGTATGAGTTGAATGTAATGGAACTTTATACTGAGCACCGATAGGCTAGCTATTAGCGGTGATGCCTTCCTTCGGGAATGGCGGAGGTTCACGTAACTCTCATGAGATGAGACTGTCCGGCATGCCAAGTATGGGTCTCCTTATATCTCCTAGTCTTTGAACCTATACTGCCAATATAGGGATATAGCAGGGTTCGACTCCCTATATACGCTAGCATGTTTTGGTTCACTTTGGCCGGTGATTCCACCTCTTTTCGGTGTGGGGATTACACACTGGATTTCATGATGCTCACATGATCTATGTCGGTTAAGGTTAAAGTTCCCAAAGAAAAAATGAGGCCAGCCTCAAATGATGCATATAATGAAATGAACGATACCAAAGGTGTTAGGATAGGATAATCAAGAGGTGAGCTAGACTTAAGTAATGACACTAGGTTATTCTTGGTCATTGCACAGCAAACCCGATGAGAGTCTTAAACTACATCCTAGGTATGACTAGTGATTGCACTAGTATATGAAAAGAATGAAAATGAAGTACGTATGAATGAATGAAGTAGACTCTGTGTTTGCTAAAGAAGGCTCCCTAGTTGAGGTCCCAGATGTTGAGCCCTCATTTTGGGAAGTCCTAATGTCAAGTCCATGATTCCGAGGTCTCATGGCATATGAAAGAATGATATGAACTATGTGATATGATATGTTCAATATGTTATGTGTTGTTTGCAAAATGATAAGTATGATGATGCATGTTACTCTCATGGCATGACTTTCCTAATCCGAATTTGGCAAGTCCACTAACTTGACTTTCCATAATTCATATCGTTAGGAAAGCGCTCTTCTTAATCATGCATGTCCTTGGTGTGTGCTTGAATATACCCATACTTAGTACAAGTGTGTACTAATCCCATACAACTCTACATTTTTAGGTGCAGGTACAGGTGGACGTTAGAGCATACAGGTCGATGCTGAAGCTATCCGGACGTGGAGTATTCATCCAGACTCGGTAGGACCTCATGCTTTCGAGGACGCTTGCCCATTATATTCTAGCTTAGATATAGGTTTGAGTTAGTGGAGTATGTTCCACTAGCGTTTCTTTCTCATCTTATTTCAGACATTGTATTGGTGCCATTTTGGCAAGTATACACTTAATGCAGTATTGAACTATTTCATTCATTTGATGATCTTAATATTAGATGGTTGATTGTGAACGTTTATGAGTTTAAATAGATGGTCTTATATGAATGTTAAGTAATAAAAAATTCAATTTTTTCCGCTAAAATTAACCTAGATGAAGTAACGATGACGTATGTAGGCTTGTCTGCGACCTATGAGAGGTCAACGAAGCCGGTCTCGTCTGGGGTCTAGACGCCGGTCGTGACAAAGTTGGTATCAGAGCGTTAGGTTAAATTCCGAGGATAATAAGTACACATCAACCACATCGAGTAGTTTCTATGTCATGGTAGTGAAGTGCACCACTATCCTTAATTAGAGACTGCATGATGCGTAGGAAAATTTCCCTTCTTTTACTCTTTATCGTGCTATCTAGAGCTTTGACACTTTGTGTCATTCTAAGTATCTAACATCCTTCTTGTGTGCGTGCGTAGAAGTATACACACAAGAATTAGGATGGCCAAGTGGTCTAAGGTGCCAGACTCAAGATCTGGCCTTTCCAAGAAGAGGTAGTGATAGAAATGCCCAGCGTGAACGAAAGACGTTTGATAAGAGTGGTTGTTCGCATGGAGGTGAGTGCATGGTAGGTTCTAAAGCCTTCTATGAGTATTGATGAAGAGGAGAAGGTTAAGTTGGCTACTTACTAGCTCAAGGAGATGGCTTAGGTATGGATTACTTCATAAATGCTAGACTACCATAGACTATCGAAACAGGGTAGTAAGGTTAAGTTTCCGAATAAGTTAGAGTTAAAATGAATTCATGTTTGTATGTCATGTTGCTGTTTTTGTATAGCGTGGATATGATTTTTGTGTTGCATGAGTTGTGAGGTGCATCAAGTTAAGTGCGATTGAGAAGGAAGTTCCTCAATCTTAAATATGAAGCTTCAGATAAGCTTGAGCAATATGCATTATCCAGAGTAAGTGTGAAACAGAAATTCACAAAGAGTAAAGTCTCAAGTATGTTAAGATATCTTCGAAAATCATCCTCTTTATTTTAAAATGATGTGTAGTATCATTCAGGGACGAATGTTCCTAAGGGGGGATAATGTAACAACCCTAAAAATGACTATGCTAAGTAATCTCTAACGTATCTAGAATGCCTAGATTAGATCGGGTTCACACGAATTGATGCGCGTAGAACCAGACCTCTGAACCTCTGCAACAACCAAGCCAACTAACTTGGTGAGTTAGTTGAGCTTAAAATGTTGGGTCCAGCCATGTAGGGCACCCGAATACGAAGATTTACCCGGATGAGTCTTAACCAGACTTAAAAAAGGGTAATCTTAAGTTTGGAGGGTCTAGGGGTAAAATGGTATTTTCCAGGCTAAGGGTAGTATTGTAATTACCCTAAGTATTTAATTAATTAATTAATTAATATGGTGGAGGGGTAATTCGGGTAGAGGTTGCCGAATTTGACCCTTTAAGCAAAATCTAGCTTCACCCGGATTCGAGCCTTGGTGGAAGCAAGGATTAAATTGATTTAATTTTATTAAGTGAATTAGTTAAATTAATTAATATTTAAAAAGCTGATTTAAGTAAGGGAAAAATCAGATTTTTAATAAAAAAAAATAATAATAAAATTAATAAATAATGAGGAGTCCTAGTTTGACTTAGTCTCCACCTAACTCTCCTAATCTTAATCATAATCCTAATCCTCTCATTCTCACGTATCTCACTCTCATTCTCACGTTTTTTAATCATTAAAATAATTGAAAATAATAGTTCTTCACTCTTGAAGAACTTACACACAAAAACTCAAACGAAAAACTAAGCTAAAAATGAAAATCAACAACAAGTTCTTGACGGGATTGTGCTTGAAGTTTCGGTGGTGAGGCTTGGTTTCATGGTAAATTGGCAGCATTTAAACAAGTTTTGAACGACATTAAGGTATGGGTTTTCTTATCTCTTGGTCCCTTTCCCAAGAGACCTTTAAGGTTCAGTTTAAATCACGATTTAAAGACTAAGGTTGTCCCCGTTGAATGCCCCTGTCATTAGCTCCTTTGAACGATTCAAAGCATGCGTTGGTATGTCTTCTGGTAGATAATGTTAGGTCTGGTTGTGATTATGTGTTGAATGTGTGGTAATAAATCATGTAAAGGATGAAAAATATATTCCGAAAAAGTGCATTACGTGGACTGTTTTGAGCATGTGTGTGCTGAAAATTTGACTATGTTTGCTGCCTGAAATTTGTATGTTAAATATTGTGTTTTGCGTGTGTATAAATGCTAAAAATGTGATGTTCATAAAAGGTTAAGGTGGCTGACTGAATGTCACTCAAAATGTTACAAAAAAATCAACAAAATAATGAGAGAAAAATGGATTCCTGGAAATTTGTAGTCTCGGCCAAAATTACTAATTTAAAAAAAAAAAATTAAAAATTGTGAGGTCATTGAGAATTGAACCCAAGACCTCACCAAATGTAAATTACATAAAAATTTCATAAAACAATGAAAGGAAAAATAAATGTGGAGAGTGGGGATTGAAGCCCCAACCTCTTGAATGGATGAGAGAGTTAGGAGAAAAATAAAGGAAAACAAATGTGGAGAGTAGGGATTGAACCCCCAACCTCTTGAATGGATGAGAGAGTTAGGATAAAAATAAAGGAGAAAAATAATTGTGGAGAGTGGGGATTGAACCCCCAACCTCTTGAATAGATGAGAGAGTTAGGAGAAAAATAAAGGAGAAAAATAAATGTGGATAGTGGGTATTGAACCCCCAACCTCTTGAATGGATGAGAGAGTTAGGAGAAAAATAAAGGAGAAAAATAAATGCGGAGAGTGGGGATTGAACCCCCAACCTCTTGAATGGATGTGAGAGTTAGGATAAAAATAAAGGAGAAAAAATAAATGTGGAGAGTGGGGATTGAAACCACAACCTCTTGAATAGATGAGAGAGTTAGGAGGAAAATAAAGGAGAAATATAAAATGAGGTGAATGGGGATTGAACCCACAACCTCTTGGATAGGTGAGAAAGTTAAAAGATAAATTAAGAGAAAAAGAATGAGCTTGGGGGGGGGGGTTGATCCCACAACCTCCATGCGTTGGACGAAAAATAGCGGAGAAAAAGAAAGGAAATATTATGGGGCTGATGGGGATCGAACTAGGGTCCCTCAAATCTGAAAAATGCAATCACCAAGTTTAATGTAAAAATAAGTGTTGCCCAAGGGTTTCAAAATAAGGTCCCCTTGCCCAATTTCGTATTGACACATAAGTCATACGTAACCAATTATTTAATGAATGCTACCTGTAAAGATCGAAATCATTATCTTGGCATACCTACAAGATGCATAAGTCTTGTACCACATAATCTTGGGTAAATATGAATCACTTAGACAAACTATGAATAAAGCCTCATGGCTTTTATGTGTGGACTCATAAGTCTAGCATACGTTTAAAAGTAAGTGAGCCTAAGATGTATGTGATGAAATGATGTAACCCTAGAAGGGTTAAGTAAGAGTGTAAACATACTAAATGGCCAAGTGCATTGGTATATGATGAAATGAATATTCACGTGAAGGGGTGAGTAATTATGAAAAGCAAATGTGTTAAAGTTGATGAATGAGGTGACAATATGATAAGAGGCTAATGTGAAAGATGAGGGCAATCTCAAATGAGCCTAAGTAAATGTTACCAAAACGTACTCACCTATGAGAGTGTAAAGCTAATGAAGAGACCAGTCGCTATGAACACTCTAATGAAAGTATTGAAGTTAATGCATACTTAATACTAATGATGAGATGAGAAATCATCTAATGAGCTATGATGTCCTCATGCTAGAAGCCAGCTTCCATGATGTATGAGTTGAATGTAATGGAACTTTATACTGAGCACCGATAGGCTAGCTATTAGCGGTGATGCCTTCCTTCGGGAATGGCGGAGGTTCACGTAACTCTCATGAGATGAGACTGTACGGCATGCCAAGTATGGGTCTCCTTATATCTCCTAGTCTTTGAACCTATACTGCCAATATAGGGATCTAGCAGGGTTCGACTCCCTATATACGCTAGCATGTTTTGGTTCATTTTGGCCGGTGATTCCACCTCTTTTCGGTGTGGGGATTACACACTGGATTTCATGATGCTCACATGATCTATGTCGGTTAAGGTTAAAGTTCCCAAAGAAAAAATGAGGCCAGCCTCAAATGATGCACATAATGAAATGAACGATACCAAAGGTGTTAGGATAGGATACTCAAGAGGTGAGCTAGACTTAAGTAATGACACTAGGTTATTCTTGGTCATTGCACAGCAAACCCGATGAGAGTCTTAAACTACATCCTAGGTATGACTAGTGATTGCACTAGTATATGAAAAGAATGAAAATGAAGTACGTATGAATGAATGAAGCAGACTCTGTGTTTGCTAAAGAAGGCTCCCTAGTTGAGGTCCCAGATGTTGAGCCCTCATTTTGAGAAGTCCTAATGTCAAGTCCATGATTCCGAGGTC
Source organism: Solanum sitiens (assembly GCA_016801875.1). Classification (NCBI taxonomy): domain Eukaryota; kingdom Viridiplantae; phylum Streptophyta; class Magnoliopsida; order Solanales; family Solanaceae; genus Solanum; species Solanum sitiens. The sequence continues at coordinate 1,417,166 of JABWTJ010000015.1, forward strand.
TCATGGCATATGAAAGAATGATATGAACTATGTGATATGATATGTGCAATATGTTATGTGTTGTTTGCAAAATGATAAGTATGATGATGCATGTTACTCTCATGGCATGACTTTCCTAATCCGAATTTGGCAAGTCCACTAACTTGACTTTCCATAATTCATATCGTTAGGAAAGAGCTCTTCTTAATCATGCATGTCCTTGGTGTGTGCTTGAATATACCCATACTTAGTACAAGTGTGTACTAATCCCATACAACTCTACATTTTTAGGTGCAGGCACAGGTGGACGTTAGAGCATACAGGTCGACGCTGAAGCTATCCGGACGTGGAGTATTCATCCAGACTCGGTAGGACCTCATGCTTTTGAGGACGCTTGCCCATTATATTCTAGCTTAGATATAGGTTTGAGTTAGTGGAGTATGTTCCACTAGCGTTTCTTTCTCATCTTATTTCAGACATTGTATTGGTGCCATTTTGGCAAGTATACACTTAATGCAGTATTGAACTATTTCATTCATTTGATGATCTTAATATTAGATGGTTGATTGTGAACGTTTATGAGTTTAAATAGAAGGTCTTATATGAATGTTAAGTAATAAAAAGTTCAAATATTTTCGCTAAAATTAACCTAGATGAAGTAACGATGACATATGTAGGCTTGTCTGCGACCTCTGAGAGGTCAACGACACCGGTCTTGTCTGGGGTCTAGACTCCGGTCGTGACAAGAAGTCTTGGTTTAATTGATCTAGGTGCTTCTAAGCTATTAAGTAGTAACTTATGATCACTGTAACATTGGTCCTTAATTGTATAAAAGTGGATTTTGAGTATGTTAATATGCTTAGGTCTACTGTATAGAATGTGTATTTATGATGAATTTTGTGAAATTTGATCAATGCGTATTGATACTTAAAAAACTTGAGCTCTACTTCTTATTGGGTGTTAAGTATGGTATTCACTGTAACAGGGACTCTATAATGCATAATTGTGGAACTCCTATATGTAAGTACAATTGTATATACTTCCATAGGTTGATAATATTAATGAAATATGAGTTATGATACATGCAAGTGAAATTGGCTAATGGTCCATGTTCTTCTACTTTCTAGTATGTTAATGTGTTGTGCTAGTTGTAGTATGACCTTGTAGTAGCTTATACTTGAATTCATGTATGATTATGGTACTTAAGCTACTTCCCTATATTTGCTTTATTGATGAAAGAGTAGTAATGGTCAATGATGACCAAAGGCTAAAGGATTGGTAAGAATTCCTCTACTCTTCTACTTCTCTACTTCTTTATAGTAATGTTGATGAAGCCTTGTATGGCATTGTGTGGTATGGTCCACTTATGGTGGAGGTGTTTACTTTATTGTCATTATATATGTGTTGACCATTGACTTGAAGGCAAATTGATGAATATATGATTGAGTGATTATAATAATCACCTTATGCGTAACTTGTGCCTAGTCTTCTATTATAGTTGTGAATCTAGGTTATGTTACTATTGTTGTGAGCATGTAAAGGGTTATGTAAGATCATGTGTAGGTGCTGACATTAATGAAGTGTTAATGATTGATGACCCCTACCCATGAACCCCTATGTAAATGTGTGAATAGCTAATGTTAGGAGCCTTAAAGTATAATATGAAGTTAGCTTGCCTCCTATGCTAAATTGTGTTGTGTGGTCTATGCTTGAAAGTGTAATATGGTCTTAAGTGGGTGGATGCCTCAATATGATGTTGATAGCCATTATGTGATCATATTGACCAATTTACACACACCCTCACTCTACATGCATGCTTACAAGTAGTATAGGTCATGGTGTCTAAATGAAAGGTTGTTCTCATATTCACTAGTGTCTACTACTATGCATGTAAAGTATATGTATGTGAAGTATGTTATGTATTTCTTACTAGGATGACTTGATAGGTGTACTAGTATGGGTAAGGGTATGGGACCTTGTCTATGCATTTCACATGTATACCTTGATAGGATAGTTCCTAGGTTTGGTCTATGTGTATGAATATGAATGTATGGTCATGTGTGGTCTTAAGGTGCTATGTGAAAGGTTTGCTCACACATATGTATACACACACACATGAATGATGATCTAGTCAATAATGGAGCCTTTAAAGATTTGCTCAAGTGTATCTTTAACTAGATAGTGCTAATACATATGCTATGTCCATGTGAAAGGATTTCTCACATGAATTAGGTTGATGAACTCTCATCTATGACCTATGAGCTAAGCATATGAGGGGATGACTCTCCTAAGACTATGTTTTACAAATAAATGATAATAAAGGCTTTTTCAATAAAGGGAACTTAGATTAGCACTGAGTGAACTTATAGATGAGGGGGTGACACTTTCCCACATAGGGAAGATAGGGTTCACTACGGTCCTCACAGGGTGGATAGCCTCATAACCCAAAAAGGGTGTAGAGTGATATTTCCATGATTGCCCCCAAGTTCCATAAACTATGCTTGCAACATAGGATCTAGCAAGTGATATCGCCTAATATGCTAGCATGATATATGTCTTACAAGATGCCCTCTTTTTGGTATGAGGGGATGACACCAAATTCCATGTTTAGCACCCATGGTCTTAGTGTCGGTTAAGGCTATAGTTTCTCTAAAGTAAAATGGACAATGGAAGTAAATGATAAGGACCATAACTAGGATAACCTAAGGGTAGTTTGTTAGTGTAGGTGGGGGCATGGGACTTCACCTATACATTGCACAAGTGGCTCTTGAGGGAAGTCCTAGGAAGGTGTTCTAATTCATGTCACTATGTATATGTTCTTTATGCATGACTTTGTAGTGTTGGTCTACTTGTTTTGAAGATGTTCATGGTATGAGTCTATATGCATGATGTTGATCTTATTGACTATATGATGAAGGTCTTATTGGACATAAATAAAGTTGTCTTCTGTTACTATATTGATGTATGACTTGGATGTAAAGGCTTGTGGCCTCATGATAGGTTTACTAAGTATGTGTGAGGTTATGGGGCCTTACATGTACATTGCACTAGTAGACTTAGATTGGGGGCATGAGTTAGGTCTTATAAGGTTCTATGTGAAGTAAAATAAGTAATGTGCATAATGGCTAGGAGTTCACTGTAATGTCCTTTTAGTCTTGGCTTAAATATGTATATGTTGTAATATACTCCGATGATGGTATTTTTGCTTTATGTAGGTTATATGTATATTTACTTGTGACCTTAAGGTGATGCATTGCACCAAGTATCACTAGAGGGTTACTTGGGAGGTTAATGAATAAAAGGAAAAATAGTTCACTGTTAAGGGAAAACTAGTTCACTGTAATGTGACTTGAAAATGTAATAAATCCTATATGTGATCCTATGAAATGTTTGTCCTTTGAATATGTTTATATGATGTATGTGAATGATACAAATGCTATTGGAAAAAGGTTTTAGGAAGATTTACTCAAAAAGGCATGAAGTATGATTTCAAGAAAATGTCCCCTTTAAATGCATGTTTTTGCATGGTTGCCATATTTAGTGCATTCTTGTAATAATTCCATTCTTCTCTACTTTTTACACAAAGTGTAGGTTATGGATGCTTAAAGGATGTATTGAATGGTGAGGAGCTTGATAGATGATTCCCAAGCTCAATGAAAGGAATCCTTAAGTTCAAGGATCTCCTACTTATGTCTTTACTGTAAAGTGTTGAAATATTGTATAGTTATGTAATGTGTCTTAAGGGCCGTGTCCCTAATGTACTCTAATGTTTTTGAGTCTAAGATGTCAAAGAGACTTAAGGTCTAATTATTTATTATGACTTATGTTTTATATATATACTAAGTAAAATTTCTAGCATATGATGTGCTATAAAAAGTTTTAAATTTTCTGCTAAATTTACTATGTCAATGCGATGAATGATAACTATGGGCTTGTATAAGACCTCTGAGAGGTCAAGTACGCCATGTTACTTCTAGGGGGTGCTCCCCGGTTATAACAATCATAACCTCACACATACTTAGTAAGCCCATCATGAGACCACAAACCTTAACATTCAATTCATGTATCAACATATAAGTGAAGACAACTTCATTCATGTCAAGAACCTTCATCATATAGTCATTTAGACCAACATAGTGCATATAAGGATAAGATCACATCATATAGATTCATACCATGCATATCTTCACAACAAGTAGATAGATACTATAATGTCATGCATAAAGACATAATAATAATCATACACATTAGGTAACCTTCCTAGGACTTCCTAAGGAGCTACTTGTACAATGTCTAGATGGGTTCATTACTTCCACCGATCCTAAGTAACCTCCATTAAGTCATCCTAGTTAGGGTCCTAGTCATTTACTTCCATTGTCCATTTTACTTTAGGGAAATTATAGCCTTAACTGACATAGACCATGTGAACTAAACATGGAATCTGGTGTCACGAAACCCCATACCGAAAGAAGGTGGTCTACCGGCCAAAGTAGAACCAAACATGACATAGCTTTCTAGGTGGATCCACTAGCTAGTATGCTATGGTGGCAACAAAGTTATGGAACTTGGAGGTACATGTGAAAACCCTCTTTATGCATAATTGGGGCATTATAGTTATTCACTTATGGAAACCCTCTTTACACCTATTGAGGCATTATGGTTATCCACCTCATGAGATTTATGGTAGACCTTCCTACCCACATTGGGAAGGGACACACACTCATACTCAAGTTCACTCGGTGCTAAGCTAAGTTCATTAAAAACCTTTGTTAACATTACTTTATAAAACATAGTCTTAAGAGATGATGTACCGTGGTTTCACGGTATTTTTAATGCTTTTTCCTTAAGTTTAGTGTGTGTCTAAAGCCTTTTTGTATTGATTTTTTATGTAAGTTTCTCTTTATTTGCAGGAAATCTTTCCAAAGATGAACGAGGGAGTTTTGAGCAAGAAATGCAGAAGAGACCACCTACGGAGCTTATGACGGTCCGTCGAGGCTGTGACGGTCCGTAGGTGGCATCGTAGTGAGGAGAGAAGCTGCTGAAGGAAGATGGGGAAGTCTGACCAAGTGTGGGACTACGGAAGTTCATGACGGACCGTCATAGCCACGACGGTCCGTCATAGCCACGACGGTCCGTCCTGCTGGTTCGTCGTAATGATCAGAGAGTAGTCCAAGTACCCAAATTCCAAGAAGTTTAAGTATTATGGAACGGAGCCCTTCGACGGACCGTCGTGCTTGCAACGGTTTGTCATACCTGTCCGTCGAGGGTAATGAAGAAAGCAGCAGCAGAATTTGTGAAGTATGGGACGACGGAGGCCATGACGGTCCGTCGTGACCACGATGGTCCGTCACGAGGTCCGTCGACTCAGACGCGTTTGGACAAATTTTCGTTAATTAGAAACATTCTTTTATTAGGTTTTATTTTTTATTATAAATAGTTCGAAAAACCTCGTTTTTGGGGTTAGACTCTTGACTATTGTTAGTTCTCTTGTTATAGTATTGAACTCTTGATTTTGGTATTTGATATACTTTTTCCGGAATTGATTGTTGTTGATTTTTGTGGATTAATCAAGTTAAATTCTAGAATTTATTCGTTCTCATTAAAGTAAGTGCATGAATTCTTATATTAAAAATATGAATAGTGTGATTATGACTATGGGTAACTAAACTCCATAACTAGGGTTGTGGGAACCATGGGTAAATAACAAGATAAGATCTAGCTAAAATAACAAGTCTTGAATAGTGTCTTACATGTATTGATAATTCTTTTGTTTAGAAGTCTTTTTAATGGATGGCCAACGTTAGAACTCGCCTTAATGCTACTTGCCGGATCAAGTAGGTAGATAATAGGAAAAGAATTATCAACATAGATTTAGTGTAGACTATCTAATAGGCTAGTATTGGTTGGTACGAGGTAATAACTTAGTCAAATACCGAATACAATTCATAATATGAGGTAAAGATAAGGGTTAGTATAGCAACACACGTAGCCGGACCAAGGTGCGGAGTAAAATTTTCTAGATGCCGGACCAAGGATTTAGAGATACATAACTTATCACTTTACATGCAAGATACTAGGAAAGAATTGTTATAGTTAGAGTTATTAAGTTGGGAACCTGTGGGGGACACTTAAGCCCTAGTTACTTTTATTAATTGATTAAACTCCGAGATTTGAATCTGTTAGTTGTTTATTTTAATTTAGTTAATCATTTTTATTAATTTACAATAAAACCCCCCTTTTTAGTTATTTGTTTTCTCGGAAAATAGTTGACTAAATAGTAGTAATAATAGAATAAAGTTAAGTCTGAACCATTTTCCTCGTGGTATCGACCCTAACCTCATTGGTTGGGTTTTTTACTTGATACGACCGTTTTTACTTCTTATTTGAGAAGTAAGTTTGAGCGTATCAAATTTACTTGTTATAACTAAAGTTTAGTCATTATTTTCCTAATTTTACTTTATTTGTTGTTTTTGTCTCTTGCAGAACTAACTTCCTTGTATGCCAAATACGCGAAGAGGAAGAGAACCTTTGTTTCCCTACGACCACGAATTAGAGCGTACATTACGAAATATGAATCGAAATTTGGGTATTAATGATGATGATCCCAACCAGAACATCCCTGCTCCAGTTGATGCTCATGGTCGATTATTACCCGAAAATCGTGGTGAAGATGAACAAAGGGGACAAAATCCCGCTCCACGCCCTCAAGAGTATTATAGAGGTTATGATAACATTGCAGACTCTGACGGGACACTTGTCTTGCCTCCTCTACCACACGGCCACACCTTTGTGGTAACCAGTAGTCTAATACAAATACTCACTGCCAGTGGTTTGTTCTCAGGGCTACCTTCTGAAGATCCACATGCCCACATCGCTAAGGTAAGGGCAGTGTGTAAAAGTTGTGTAGGGAGGCCCGATTTGAACATGGATGTAATTGGTCTAAGAGTATTTCCTCTTTCACTGACGGGAGAGGCTGCTATATGGTTTACTGAGCTCCCTTATAACTCAATCTTCACTTGGAATCAACTGAGGGATGCTTTCTTAGCACGTTACTATCCGGTCTCTAAAAAACTAAACCACAAAGACAGAGTGAACAACTTTGTGGCACTACCGGGAGAGTCAGTTAGCAGTTCTTGGGATAGGTTCACTTCATTCTTGAGAAGTGTACCCAATCACCGCATCGATGATGAGTCACTAAAAGAATACTTCTATCAGGTACAGGATGATAATAATAAAGCGGTATTAGATACTATAGCGGGTGGTTCTTATGGGGAGTGTCCTTATGCCGAGATCGCTGAAAAGTTAGAGAAAATCTAGCGAAATAATACATCTTGGAGTACTAGGAAGTCAGATACTGGAAGAAACACCTTCGCAGTACAATCCACACACAACCCAGCCACAGATGAGATTCGTGAAGAGATGGCTCAGATGAGAACTGAGCTTGGGTTGGTATTAAAACATGTCACTGGGGTGCAGAAAAGATAAATGTAGTGAACTACTTGTCTAAACCACCACCACCAAATGATGAATATTATTATGAGGAGGACACCTATGCGGTGAATGAGCAGATGGGGGGGTTCCGGCCGAATGCCCAAGGCTCCAATCAGGAAAATTGGCGCCAAGGTCAAGGAAACGAAGGTCGGAACTATGGTAATTATACTGTGAGGGTAATTATGTCTGAGATGGAAATTACAACCGCGACAACAACTTCAACAGGGGTAACTATGGTAACAGAAATGATAGGAGTGGGCCCTATGTTTCTCCTCAAAATCGTGAAGTTGCTCCTAGGGATAGTGGAGGTAGTATGGCGCGAGTTGAGGATATGTTGCACAAAATGATGAGGAGGTTCGATGCTAGTGATGAGCACACTAAAGAGTTAAGGAGTGATTTAGCGGGTATTGGGCAGAAAGTCGATACACATGTAATATTGATTAAGCAGCTTGAGTTGCAAATGGCCCAATTATCTGCGACGGTGAATACACGGCAACCGGGCACTCTCCCTAGCAATACTATCCAAAATCCGAAAAATGATGGACACTGTATGGCAATCACTACTCGGGGTGGTAAGAAAACCATTGACCCACCTATGCCGTCTGATGTAGAAAAGGTGATAAGAGATAATGATAAAGTTGAGAAGCTTAGTGGTGAGTTAGAAGATAAAATGGGAAAAGATGCTGAAGTGCCCAAAAAGGTGACTCCCATGCCTAGACCCCCCCCCCCTTTCCTCAAAGATTAGTGAAAAAGACCGAGGATGGTAAATATCGGCGTTTTATAACGATGTTGAAATAGCTTTCCATCAATGTCCCTTTGGTAGAACCTCTGGAACAAATGCCCGGTTATGCCAAGTTTATGAAAGATCTGATTACGAAGAAAAGATCGGTCACTTTTGAGGAGGATGATAGAATGCAACATTGTAGTGCTATTGCTACAAGATCTCTAGTGCAAAAGAAGGAAGATCTGGGTGCTTTCACTATTCCTTGTACAATCGGGTTATTACATTTTGCGAAAGCATTATGTGATCTTGGGGCAAGCATAAATCTTATGCCCCTCTCGATTTACAAGAAGTTGGGTTTGGGTAACCCAAAGCCCACTGCGATGCGGCTACTGATGGCCGATCGAACAGTAAAAAGGCCTATTGGGATACTCCACGATGTGCTAGTAAAAGTGGAGTCATTCATATTTCTGGCCTATTTTGTTATTCTTGATTGTGAAGTCGATTTTGAGGTGCCTATTATTCTTGGGAGGCCATTCCTTGCTACGGGTAGAACCTTAGTTGATATGGAAAAGGGGCAGATGAAATTTCGGTTGAACAATGAAGAAGTGACCTTCAAAATTTGTAGGTCCATGAGGCAGAGTGGTGAGCTCTAATCGGTATCTGCTATATCCTACAAAGTTGTCATCCGAGACACAAATAGAAGAACGTCTAGATGTAGAAGCACTAGCGGCAGTGATAATGAATTTTGATAGCGATTGCATTGAAGAGAATGGGTCATTAGTTGCGGTTCTTGATCGTGGTGATGTTTGGTTTAAACCGAAGAAATATGAGTTAGATATGAAGAATCGCAAGTCTCCACCCGCGAAGCCATCTATAGAGGAGGCTCCAAAGTTAGAACTAAAAGCTCTCCCACCTCATCTCAGGTATGAATTCTTAGGGAATGGTGACACTTTGCCGGTAATCATTGCATCAGACCTGAATGAACAACAAATTGAGAGTTTGGTGAAAGTGCTAAAAAGGTTTAAAAGAGCTATTGGGTGGACTATTGCAGATATTATTGGGATCCCTCCCGGTATTTGTTCTCATAAAATCCAACTCATGCCTGATCATAAGCCAAGTATTGAGCATCAGAGACGCATAAATCCACCTATGCAAGAGGTAGTGAAGAAGGAAATTATTAAGCGGTTGGATGCCGGAGTAATATATCCAATCGCTGATAGTAGTTGGGTATGCCCTATTCAGTGTGTACCTAAGAAAGGGGGAATGACTGTGGTCCCCAATGAAAAAAATGAACTTGTTCCAATGAGATCGGTTACTGGATGGAGGGTGTGTATGGATTACCGGAAATTAAATGCATGGACCAAAAAAGACCATTTTCCTATGCCCTTCATGGATCAGATGTTGGATAGACTTGCCGAAAAAGGGTGGTACTATTTTCTTGATGGTTATTCGGGGTATAATCAGATTTTTATTGCACCGGAAGATCAAGAGAAAACCACCTTCACTTGCCCATATGGGACCTTTGCTTTCAAGAGAATGCCGTTTGGGTTGTGCAATGCACCTGCCACATTTCAGAGATGTATGATGTCGATATTCTCCGATATGGTGGAGGACACTATTGAGGTGTTTATGGATGATTTTTCTGTGGTTGGTGACTCCTTTGAGCGGTGTTTGAGTCATTTATCTGAGGTCCTTAAGAGGTGTGAAGACTGCAATCTAGTATTAAATTGGGAAAAATGTTACTTCATGGTGAAAGAAGGTATTGTTTTGGGTCATCGCATTTCAGAGAAGGGTATAGAGGTTGATCGAGCTAAAGTCGAGGTAATAGAGAAACTTCCCCCACCTATCTCTGTAAAAGGTGTGAGAAGCTTTCTTGGGCATGCAGGTTTTTACCGGAGATTCATCAAAGATTTTTCAAAAATTGCGCATCCATTGTGCAAATTGCTGGAGAAAGAGTGTAAATTTTATTTTAATGAATCTTGTCTCAAAGCATTCGGCGAGCTAAAAGAGAAGTTGGTGTCTGCACCTATCATTATTTCTCCGGATTAGAGCAGTCCATTTGAGGTGATGTGCGATGCTAGTGGGGTTGCTCTAGGTGTGGTATTGGGACAAAGAAGGGACAAAATCCGTCATCCCATTTACTATGCTAGTAAAGCCCTCAATGAAGCCCAGAAGAACTACACAGTGACTGAGCAAGAGCTCCTTGCAGTAGTCTTTACTTTTGAAAAAATTCGATCCTATTTGCTAGGTACTAGAGTTATAGTGCATACTGACCATTCAGCGTTGAGATATTTGATGGCAAAGAAGGATGCGAAACCGACGTTGATTCGTTGGGTTTTACTAATGCAAGAATTTGACTTTGAGGTGAGGGATAGAAAAGGGACCGAAAATCAAGTTGCTGATCACTTGTCCCGTTTAGAAGATGAAGCTATGAGAGAGTTAGGGGATAAGACTGATATTGATGATACTTTCCACGATGAGCATGTATTGGCTGCCTCGCAAGACTTGATTCCATGGTTCGCAGATTTTGCGAACTATCTGGCTAGCGATAATGTTCCATCGGACTTGTCCTTTCATCAAAGGAAAAAGTTCATGTACGATGTGAAGAAGTTCTTTTGGGATGAACCATACTTATATAGGAGCTGTGCCGATGGGCTTAGTAGGCGTTGTGTGCCAGAAGTTGAGATGTTGAGTGTTTTAGAGGCATGCCATTCCTCACCCGTTGGTGGACATCATAGTGGTATCCGGACCGCTCATAATATCTTACAATGTGGTTACTATTGGCCAACTATTCATCAAGATGCTCATGAGTTCGCCAAAGCATGTGATAGATACCAAAGGGATGGCGGCATATCAAGAAAGCAAGAGCTCCCTCTAAACCCCATTCTTGTGATTGAATTATTTGATGTTTGGGGTATTGACTTTATGGGTCCTTTTGTGAGTTCTCATGGAATGAAGTATATTTTAGTGGCAGTTGATTATGTATCTAAATGGGTAGAAGCTATCGCCCTCACAAACAATGAAGGGAAGAGTGTCACTGCATTCTTGAAAAAGAATATATTCTCTCGATTTGGTACCCCAAGGGCAATTAAGTGATGGGGGATCCCACTTTTGCAACAAATTGTTTAAGGGATTATTGGAGAAATACGGGGTTCGCCATAATGTGGCCACTCCTTACCATCCTCAAACTAGTGGGCAAGTCGAGGTGTCAAATAGGGAGATCAAACAGATTTTGTCAAAAACAGTGAACGCTAGTAGAACGGATTGGTCAAGGAGGATCGATGATGCTCTTTGGGCCTACCGAACAACGTATAAGACTCCCATTGGTATGTCCCCATACCAACTTGTATATGGGAAAGCTTGTCATCTTTCGGTTGAATTAGATCATAAAGCCATGTAGGCTATGAAGAAGTTGAAAATGGATTGGAATGAAGCTGTAGAACAGAGGTTAAATGGGTTGAATGAACTCGATGAATTTCGCCTAAAAGCTTATGAAAGTTCAGCCCTCTACAAAGAAAAGATGAAGAATTACCATGACCAGAAGATTGAGAAACGCGATTTTATAGTTGGAGATTTGGTGCTTTTATTCAATTCTAGGTTGCGTTGGTTTTCGGGCAAGCTCAAGTCCAAATGGACTGGCCCTTACTTGATCACCCAACTATTCCCTCACGGAGCAGTTGAGTTGGAAAACAAGGAGGGTGTGCGGTTTAAGGTGAACGGACAACGAATAAAAATCTATTTGGGGCATGCTGAATTGGTGAATGAAGTGATCGAGGCATATCATCTTGATGAAGTCTGAGTAATTGAGTATCCTCCGTCGTGTTGCGACGTTAAATCAAGTGCTGGTTGGGAGGCAACCCAATATGTATCCTCTAGTAATAGTCGCATTTTCTTTGTTTTTCATTTTGTTAGAAGTGTTGGCTAGAGCGTAGTTTAGGGTCCGTGTCCACTAAGTCTCCAGTCAACCACATAGAGAATAGATTAATGGGTGTTAACTTTGCAGGTAGCACATCACCAGAAAAAAATCTGCAGAAATTGGTCTGAAACACTCAATGACGGATCCATCGACGGACCGTCACGCTTGAAACGGACCGTCACAAGAATCCGTCGTGGCAGGTAAGTTTATCTATTTTTTTAAAATTAGGGCACCCGCGATGGAACCCACGATGGACCGTCACACGTGTGATGGACCGTCGTCGGGGACTCGTCGCTTCATTAACCAGCAACTCGACCCGACCCGGCTGGGGAATTTTAAAAGCTTTAAACCTTTTTAAACTCCCCACCCCTTCAATTCAACCATTTCTTTCCCTCTATCTCCCATTTCCTCCCTTTTCAATTTCCTTCCATCCTCATCCTTTTCCCTTTCAACTGATCTACCATCACTTTCCCAAATCCCCACATTCTCATTTTCCCCTTCCCCAATCTCCTTTCTGCTGGTCGGAGTCTGCTGCTGTGTTTCTGATCTTCATAGCTGAGTGCCTCACTTGCTTGTTTTCTCCTCTTCTCAGGTATGTGTTTCTGATCTCTACCCATTTACACTACATTATTGTTTTTAATTTACTATTGGCCTATTTCTTTTTGGTGGGTCTTTGATCTTTGATCCACTCTTGTCTAACCTAGGTTAATAGTCCCACAAATTGCCTTGTAAAACTCGAGAAATTGGTGCTTTAGCATTGTAAGTTTGCTAGGTATTTGGGTTAGAAAGATGTAGGTTAATATCGAGTCTTTGGCTTGAATCCCATGGGATAATTGTGGCATCCCCAGTTCTGTATCTGAATGACAGAACGAGACCCCGATGATGGACCATCATGCCCACGATGGTCCGTCCTGCACAACCGTCATGGTTGTCAGAGACCCCAGTTCTAAGGGTCTCAAAATTTTTCAAAGTGTCCACCAACGGACATATGCGACGGACCGTCATGATCACGATGGTCCGTCCTGCACAACCGTCATGGTTGTCAGAGACCCCAGTCCTAAGGGTCTCCAAATTCTTCTAAGTGTTCACTGACGGACATATACGACGGACCGTCGTACCCACGACGGACCGTCCTGCACAACCGTCATGACGGTCAGAGATCCCTCTTCTAAGGGTCTCCAAACCATTTCTAAGTGTCCAGTGACGGACATCTATGATCGACCGTCGTACTCACGACGGTCCGTCCTGCACAACCATCATGGTTGTCAGAGACCTCAGCCCCAAGGGTCTCCAATTTTTTTCCCAAGTATCCACTTACGGACTTATACGACGGACCGTCATACCCACGACGGTCCGTCCTGCACAACCGTCATAACGGTAGAGATCCCTCTCCTAAGGGTCTCCATACTTTTTCTAAGTGCCCCACGTCGGCCATCTACGATGAACCGTCATAATCACGATGGTCCGTCCTGCTTATCCATCATAACTGTCAGAGACTTTTCTTCTGAGGGTTTGCAATGAAAGTTTGTTTCAAGTAATACATGACGGACCCCATGACGGTCCGTCGTACTCATGACGGGCCATCAATTGGTCCGTCGTGTTTCACTGCTACTACAGAGATGTCATTACAGCTTTGATCTTATTTGTAATTTGTCTCATTTTTTCTTGTCTTGTTTGGTCCTTCTAGTACTAATAATGATTCTTTACAGGTACTATCTCCCATGGCACCAAAACAAGATCGAGTTTACGCACGTGGTCGTTCAAAGTCCGTCGCCCCGTCTGCCCGCATGGTTATAGGCTCTGATGATGAGCATGATCCTGAGTACGTGCCCCTAGGCACTGCACGTGCTACCAGATCCACGCCCAAGAAGGTGGCGTCCGGCGTAGTCACTGCCTCCCAGTCTGATGAGGAGCGCACACTGACCGACACACCTTCTGGGTCAGCTGCACAAGATGAAGGAGCGTCTGGCTCCTTAGGAGTTTCTTGGTCGGAGGAAGCCTCCGGGTCCGCAGAAGCCTCTGCACCCGCCACAGCTGCACAGTCTACCTCGGCGGATGAGGCTGACAGCACTGATTCCACTCCAGGCTCACCGACTGGAGTTCCCGCCCCGGTTGCCGACCAGCCCAATCGGTGGTGTGTCGACGGGCAATACCAAGTGTATTCAGACGCCAAGCTGCTAAATGATAAGGGCGTCATGACACGGACCCTTACACTGGAGAGGCGGGTCCTTACGGGTAGTCTTCCCATCATGCCGGCTATCCACACTCTCTTCACCAGACACCGGCTAGAGTGGACGGCTCGTTCTTTCGGCCGATACAGTGAAGAGATGGTCTGAGAGTTTTACGCCTCTTATGTGTCTACTCTCCGATCACAGATCGATAGGTGGGCTGCCCCCGCCAAAAAGGCCCCACTTTATCATGTCAGAGTCCGCGGCATACAGGTCGATATCTCCCTGCCAGCCATCCGCCGGTATCTGTACGGCGAGGATGTTGACGCCACCAGGACCCCTCTCACCGCCGAGTTCGACTACTGGTGGCAAATTGTTAAAGAGGGCCGGTTCTTGCGTGAGCCATCGCTGAGAGATACCACCAAGAGGTGGATGGCCCAGCACTTATCCATTGATGGAGAGGCTGCTGACTGGGTAATGGAGCCGAAGGGAGCCATCAGGAAGGCTAACTTGACCTTCACGGCCAAGTTTCTATGGTTGATTGTCCGCCACTGCCTCTCTCCCACTGCTGCAGATAATATAATTACATGGGATCGCGTAGTTCTGATAGCAGTGATGATGGCAGGGTTTGAGGTTGACTTCACTTGGCTTCTACAGGCGGTCATGCACGAGAGGGCCTTCAAGGTCACCACTACTTACCCTTTTCCATGCATGGTTTTCTCTTTATGCAGGTCCGCAGGTGTGCCCATCTGGCACATTGATCAGCTCAAGACCTCGCAGGGCAATGTTGACATCGGCCTCATCAGGGATGAGGACAATGAGTTGGCTCCACGCAGAGGGCCCCGCCCGGAGGTGGCCCCACTTGGTGAGAACCTGGCAGATACTATAGAGCATGCTCAAGCGGCTTCCCAGGTTGCTTGTGCACCCACTGACACTACCCCGGTCGAGTCTATCCTGGGTAGTAGCACTGCCCCGAGCTCCTCTCGCTCGGCTCCTTCCGCCACTCTGGTCCCACTTGCTAGGGTCCAGAAACTCGAGGCGCAGATGGCCACACTTCTGCATCACATCCAGCCTTGGATGCAGAGGTCTATTGCTGAGGCAGAGAAGCGCATGGAGCGCAAGATGGCACAGCACACAGAGAGGAAGATCGTAGAGGTTCATCAGAGCTTGGACGCTTTTGAGTTGTGGGTGCTAGCCCAACCAGCAACTCCGATGGATATGTCGACCCTTCAGGCTGCGGTTGAGAGTTTGCGGGCTGATCTTGATACGATCTTAGAGGCTAGGGTGCCTGAGTCTGAGGCCCCTTCTGCAGAGCCTGCTGAGGACACAGTGATGGATGCTCTATTTTCCACTTCTGATGTTCCACCACCTCCCCCATGAGAACATGCGAAGAGGCGCAGGGGTCGAGAGGAGGATGAGGCTAGGGCAATGAAGAAGGAGCGCCGTGAGATAGAGGCTGCGAGGAGAGCCTCGATGGCCGATGAGGAGGCCCACCCACTAGCTTGTTGATCGCCGACGCTTTGCACCTCAGGTTTGCTTCACCGACAATTCACGTATTTTAGTTTTTTTTATGCATTGGGGACAATTGCATATTTGTTTTGTTGGGGGTGGGGTAAATGGAAAGTGAATGTTAGGGTGAAGTCTGAGTAGCCCAATTTACGATCCTCTCTTGGGGTTTTCTTGCCTGTGTTCTTTTCCCCCAAGAGACTGATTACTTTTATTGTTGAACCGGCATGTTTATATCTTGTGTACATAGTATAACTCTGAAGCATGATGGCTAAAACTGAAATGATATCCCGATATAATGAATATGATGCAATGACTAGGCATAGCAATTGATAAATGTGTGGCCCTAAGCATGACATAGAGATACACTACTGCATAACCCTGAATCTAAGACTCAAACTAGGTGTCTGATAATCTGGTAGTGTAACGAGATATCAAGTGAGTGTGAGGAAAATTTGAATGATCCACCATTGATACTGAGCTAGAACTTGCCTGGTTAGTCTTGCTTAAAGTAAGCCGAAATAAACAATTAGGAAAGGATCACAGGCCCTTGTTCAAAATAGTCAATCTTGAGCCTTAATATAACAGAAAACCAAATGAAGTTAATCCCTTTTTGATCCAAATGAATTGAGCTTAAAATAGATCTTTCTTTTTCACCCCAAATGATCTTCTCTGGGAACAATGTGTTGGCCCTGGTCCCTCCTTGGACATGTGCACCTCAGTTTATGCCAAAAGCATAAGTTGAGGGTGGCTAATGCAGAAAGCAACCTTGTTTTGGCCCTGACCTAACCATGGGTATTGTGAACCTTGACTAATGGCAAAACCATGAGTTGAGGGTGGCTGTTATAAGAAAAACCCCGGAAAGTGGGGTTAAAAAAAATGAAAAGAAAGAAAGAACAAAACAGAAGTGACTAAAAAAAATATGAATAAAGTATACATATGAAGCAAAATAAACACAAGAAAAGAGAAAAGTCACTTACACATAAGGATAAGAAAGAGAAAACAGCAAGGTGAAAAGAAAATTGAGAAATAGGGCGAAATAAAATGATAAAAAGGTGGTACGCTTAGCCGATATGTCAAGGAGGGCAACAAGTCACTAAAGTATACCTAAATATACCCTACCTGGTCCTGAGCCTATGTTACAAGCTAAGAAAGTCCTTTTGTGATCCTAAGAGTTGTATGGCAAACTTAAAGCAATAAAAATAAGGGCAAGTTTATGGTAATATGTATAAATGAGTTGTGAATTTGTTCTGAGAGTGAGTGTTGAAAAGTAATCCTTATACTCAAACTGAAATCATTGTGTGAAAAATGAGGATGTGTTTTGAAGAGAGGACACTAGTTGCAATACTGGAAATATTAGCACCTCGGTGAGAAATTGAAGAGGATAGGTGTCAGTGCGTAGTTAGTCTGTGTCATGGTCTGGTTCCACATGATTCAAGCCTAATAGTGATAACATGCATGAACGTAATAAGAATGATCGGTATTGATAGCCAAGTGATTGCGAAAGCTAAAATGTGGATACTCTTGTACAAAGATTTTGTAGTGAGTCATAGTGCGTCGCTTGAGGACAAACAACGAATTTAAGTCGAGGGTGTTGATGTACCATGGTTTCACGGTACTTATAATGCTTTTTCCTTAAGTTTAGTGTGTGTCTAAAGCCTTTTTGTATTGATTTTTTATGTAAGTTTCTCTTTATTTGCAGAAAATCTGTCCAAAGATGAACGCGGGAGTTTTGAGCAAGAAATGCAGAAGAGACCACCTACGGAGCTTATGACGGTCCTTCGAGGCTGTGACGGTCCGTAGGTGGCATCGTAGTGAGGAGAGAAGCTGCTGAAGGAAGATGGGGAAGTCTGACCAAGTGTGGGACTACGGAAGTTCATGACGGACCGTCATAGCCACGACGGTCCATCCTGCTGGTTCGTCGTAATGATCAGAGAGTAGTCCAAGTACCCAAATTCCAAGAAGTTTAAGTATTATGGAACGGAGCCCTTCGATGGACCGTCGTGCTTGCAACGGTTTGTCATACCTGTCCGTCGAGGGTAATGAAGAAAGCAGCAGCAGAATTTGTGAAGTATGGGACGACGGAGGCCATGACGGTCCGTCGTGCCCACGATGGTCCGTCACGAGGTCCGTCGACTCAGACGCGTTTGGACAGATTTTCGTTAATTAGAAACCTTCTTTTATTAGGTTTTGTTTTTATTATAAATAGTTTAAAAAACCTCGTTTTTGGGGTTAGACTCTTGACTATTGTTAGTTCTCTTGTTATAGTATTAAACTCTTGATTTTGGTATTTGATATACTTTTTCCGAAATTGATTGTTGGTGATTTTTGTGGATTAATCAAGTTAAATTTTGGAATTTATTCGTTCTCATTAAAGTAAGTGCATGAATTCTTATATTAAAACTATGAATAGTGTGATTATGACCATGGGTAACTAAACTCCATAACTAGGGTTGTGGGAACCATGGGTAAATAACATGGTAAGATCTAGCTAAAATAACAAGTCTTGAATAGTGTCTTGCATGTATTGATAATTCTTTTGTTTAGAAGTCTTTTTAACGGATGGCCAACGTTAGAACTCGCCTTAATGCTACTTGCCGGATCAAGGAGGTAGATAATAGGAAAAGAATATCAACATAGATTTAGTGTAGACTATCTAATAGGCTAGTATTGGTTGGTACGAGGTAATAACTTAGTCAAATACCGAATACAATGCTTAACATGAGATAAAGATAAGGGTTAGTATAGCAACACACGTAGCCGGACCAAGGTGCGGAGTGAAATTTTCTAGATGTCGGACCAAGGATTTGGAGATACATAACTTATCATTTTACATGCAAGATATTAGGAAATAATTGTTATAGTTAGAGTTATTAAGTTGGGAACCTGTGGGGAACACTTAAGCCCTAGTTACTTTAATTAATTGATTAAACTCCGAGATTTGAATCTGTTAGTTGTTTATTTTAATTTAGTTAATCATTTTTATTAATTTACAATAAGACCCCCCTTTTTAGTTATTTGTTTTCTCGGAAAATAGTTGACTAAATAGTAGTAATAATAGAATAAAGTTAAGTCTGAACCATTTTCCTCGTGGGATCGACCCTAACCTCATTAGTTGGGTTCTTTACTTGATACGACCGTTTTTACTTCTTATTTGAGAAGTAAGTTTGAGCGTATCAGGAGAGTCATCCCCTCATATGCTTAGCTCATAGATCATATATGAAAGTTTATCAACCTAGATCATGTGAGGAATCCCTTCACATGGACATAGCATATGTAAAGCACCATCTAGTTTAGGGTACACATGAATACACCTTTCAAGGACCCTCTCTTGATTATATGTTCATACATGTGTGTGTGGATACTTATATGTGAGCAAACCTTTTCACATAATACATAATTGTCACACATGGACATACATCATTTCATTCATGCATAAGTGTACAGATGTAACTATATGAAACATGCTTTCATATAAACACAATTAGACACTAGGTATAATCATACTTCATCATACCACATACTCCACATTATACCATATAAGATATGTTCATAACACACCTTCATGGACTCAAGCTTAGCATGCATAATAGTAGACATTAATGAATATGAGAACTACCCTTTATTTAGACACCATGACCTATACTACTTGTAAGCATGCATGTAGAGTGAGGGTGTGTATACATTGGTCAATATGATCACATAATGGATATCAACAACATATTGAGGCAGACACCCTCTTAGGAACACAATACACATTCAATCATAGACCACACAACACACTTTAGCATAGGAGGCAAGCTAACTTCATATTTTACTTTAAGACTCCTAACATTAGCTATTCACTCATTTACATAGGGGTACATGGGTAGGGGTCATCAATCATTAAAACTTCATCAATGGCAGCACCTACACATGATCTTACACAACCATTTTCATGATCATAACAATAGTAACAGAACCTAGATTCACAGCTAAAGTAGAAGACTAGGCACAAGTTACACATAAAGTGATCATCATAACTACTTATTCATATATTCATCAATTTTCCTTCAAGGCCATGGTCAACATATATATAATGACAATAAAGTAAACACCGCCACCATAAGTGGACCATACCAGACAATGCCATACAAGACTTCATCAACATTACTATAAGAAAAGTAGAGGAGATAAGCATTCTTACCAATTTCTCACCCTTTGATCATAATTGATCAATAAACCTTGTTCATCAATAATTCATGTATAGGGCAGTAGCTAAACATACATTTAATCATGAAGAAACCATGTACAAGTTGCTACAAAATCATGCTACCATCTAAGACACTATATCACATATGTGGTAGAAAGTAGAGAGTTATAGATCATCAAGTAACTTCCCTAGTTTAATTCATCAATCATCTTGTATCATTAATATTCATTTAAGGCAGTAGCTAAAGAAATCATAGCCTAGATGAGATCCTACTACAATTGCCAATAAAGTCGAGATCACTGTGAACATGCTTCATATTAGGAATTCATGGAAGAGGAAGTTGCTTTGGTTAATCCTATTCAAACTATCATGCATTGATACATATCACATAATTCATCATCAATACACATTCTAGACAGTAGACCTAAGCATATTAACATACTCGAAATCCACTTTTATACAATTAAGGACCAATGTTACAGTGATCACAGGTTACTACTTAATAGCTTAGGAGCACAAAGATTAATTAATACCAAGCCTTCTTTATTTTGATCATACCATATTTATACTCACAATTCAACCAACTCATTAACCCAAGGCAGTAGCTAGAAGAACCACAACATAATCAAATTCCACTTTTATTCATTGAAAGGCTCATATTACTGTGATCATAATAAGGCATATGTTAGTCATGTTCAACTTTTCATGCATTGATCCACATGGATCCTTCATCATCAATTCACGTAAATAACAGTAGATATAAGCAATTCAATGTAAGAGAATCTCAATTCAACCATTAACAAGCCATGATCACAAAGCCCAAGCAAAGGCTAAATAGAGTTAGGAAGGGACATGGGTTCGTAATGCAATTGATTTCAAATTCACATTTAAACCAATACATTAACATCAATTCATCATGATTTAACCATTAAAAACGTTTTTAGAAGGAACCCATGGCTAGATTGAAAGATTGAAAGTTTGATCATGAAATCTCTTTGAAAACTTTGAGAAGAACTCTCCAAGTGAAAGGTTACTTAGAGATGAAGGATCACCATACCTTTGTCTAGTTGAAAATATCTAAAACTTGGTGAAGAACCCATGAGAATCCAATCTACAAACTGTTCTTGAGCTTCAATAACAATGGAGGTTTCTAGAGAGAATTGGTTTTGGAGGGAAGGTTTATTTCGTGAGCATGGGATTGGGAATGGGTTGTTCACGTGTTTGATCCCTTAAATACACCCAAAAATCAGTAAATAAATCAATAAGGGTCAGTTTAGGATGTGAAGTGAATTTCCCATTCACTCCTTAAATAAAACATTCGCATGGCAGTGTTGCAAGCCACCATCGACTGGGCGTTTGTCAATCGACTGGCCGTCTGTGTCTTCAGTCGATTGGACCTTGGCCTGTTTTTGGGTTGAGACTTGCCCAGGCTAAGTGTCCATCGACGAGACCACACCAACGGGACGTTGTTTGGTTCAGTCGATTGACACTGCCAAGGCAGTGTCTCGACCAGCCTTGGGTCCTTCTTGTGGGCCCTTTTGCGGAGCCCTTTAGAAGTCGTACCCGGATGTTTCCCACATAAATACAAACCTTAACAAGTTGTTGACCTCCCACACAAGTTTCACCCAAAACAAATACTCGTAACTCGTCCAAACATGCAAGGCCCCATCAAGACACACATGAACGTCTCAAGGTCTAACTTTCAAACGTCTTAGACGTTCTTGGACGTTTGACATCCAAACTTCCCCAAACTTCATAAACTGCCTAAAAACATCATTATAAATCATTTTAAGACTTCATAAGCTTATGAAATGTACATATAATCACGCATAGACACATGAGGCACATAGGTGACTAATCGTCGAACGTCTTGGTCATCCCTTGACGTTCGACTTCCAAATCACCTCAAACTTTACACACTGCCTCAATACCATATTATAAGACATTTTAGGACATTAGAACCTTAAGACAAACATTTTAGGCTCTAGACACTCTAACTCATTTTTGGGGTCTTACAATATCCCCCACTTGGGAACATTCATCCTCGAATGACACTTAGAACACCTTAATCACAACAAGGACTTCAATGCATCATGATGCACCAACTTACAAGTAACACAACCTTAAATCATTTTAGCACTCAATACACACAAGCAAACAAAACTTTTATTCACTCATTCTTTAATGCATCAAACACAAAGACTCTTATCATGTTCATAGGAGGAACATCACTCTCCTAATCATAACAGGGTCATTACACTTCAATTCATTAAGAGCTCATCTTGCAACTATCTTTAAGTCACACTTAGGCAGATTTCAACAACAC
The DNA here is from genome assembly GCA_016801875.1 of Solanum sitiens. Lineage (NCBI taxonomy): Eukaryota > Viridiplantae > Streptophyta > Magnoliopsida > Solanales > Solanaceae > Solanum > Solanum sitiens. The sequence continues at coordinate 1,439,468 of JABWTJ010000015.1, forward strand.
TCAAGAAGCAAGTAGGCACTCATTTCAATGCACATAAGCTTGAGTAAGATAGGTTGACTATGGATTCTTATAAGTTAGACCTAGTGCTATGAGGGTCATACTCAACCATACCATGCTTAGTTGTGTCCATGGAGGAATGTCCATCTCATCAACACATTTATATGTATCATGAGCTCACACCCAAGCAAATGCACAAGGTCATCTTTACTGTAACATGAGAAATTCTTTTTAAACCAATACATGCTCATGTTTTCTTCCTAGTGAAGTCTAAATGGTAAGTCACACCAAATACATCTCAACAAATACGCAGCCATTTCACAAAATGTCAATTTCTAACATAGTAGTCACCTTCACAGTAAGCATCATTTGGGAAAAACAATACAAATTATAGGCACACACATGAATACTTAGCTAAACATGTTTTCACCTTTCAAGAGTGAGCGTACAATCATGCTTTCCAAACCATACAAGTCACATAGTTTTCAAGAGACTCAACACTTTTCATTTTAAAGAGGCTCAACATTATAAGGCTAAACATTACACCTCACAAGTGACTACAACCAAGTTTCTTACCTTATCTCATGTAGTCAAATTCACAATTAGCATGTTAAGATGCACAATACACATGAGGAAACATGGATTTTATCAAAATTTCCATTCATGCACTTGGGAATCTTCACAATATCTTTAAAGTAATGTAAATCAATACATACCAAACATATAAAATTCATGCAATTCATATTTTATGCAAAACTCTTATCATGAACAAGCTTACTAAGAATTCATTAGTTTCAAGTTCGAGCAAAAATAGAAGGACAACGTAGAAAATATCTACAGCCTTACTATTTTATCACCATCCCCCACTTAGGGTAAACCCAATTAAAAGTAACTTCACCCAACCTTTAGAGGATCTTAACTTAACAACCTTCATTTTTCATCACTAAAAAGTGACTACCACTTTAGAAGGAATTACAGTAAGTCAACCAAGGTATTCTAAACCTCATCACCTAGGCAATTTATCTACAATCATCAAGTTAGGTTATACCATTCAACAAAAGAACTCATTTTAACCAAAATAATTTCTAACATGCCTTAGTCATATCATGACATACATTCTTCAACATAACATGCCATTTCACATAAACTTCATATATAGCCGTAAATGGCATCACATCATTAAAAACATGCCAAAATTCACCTTTACACATACTCCTCAAACCATAAAACCAAGTTAAGCATTAACTCACCTTTTCTCCCTCAAGCATATAAGATACCATCTCATCCAAGCAATCACATCTAAAAGACCAACGAACAAGAAAACATAAAAGAGAGATCTTATAGAGTTAGGTTCTATGGCACGATATGAGAATGATGAAGAAGGGAAACTCTATCGTCCTATAGCCTCTCATATCATTTGATGATGTCGCGACTCACCACCAATGAACATGAGACTCTACTAGACGTGGAAATATGAGACTTTTAGAATCTAAAACCACTTTATAAACCTCATGCTCTGATACCACGTTTGTCACATAAGGGAAGCACCCCCTAGAAGTATGGCGTACTTGAACTCTTGGAGGTATTATACAAGCCCATAGTTATCATTCATCGCATTGACATAGTAAATTTAGCGGGAAATTTAAAACTTTTCATAGCACATCATACGCTAGAAACTTTACTTCATATATATAAAATATCCTATTACATACTTAGACCTTAAGTCTCTTTGTCATCTTAGACTCAACAACATTAGAGTACATTAGGGACACGGCCCATAAAACATAAACATAAGTACAACTTTATACACTTTACAGTAAAGACATAACATAGGAACCCTTGGACTTAAGGATTCCTTTCCTTGAGCTTGGGAATCATAAATCAAGCTCCTCAATCACATAGACATCCTTTTAGCATCCATAACCTACACTTTGTGTAAAAAGTAAAGAAGAATGGAGTTAGTACAAGAATGCATTAAGTATGAATACCATGCAAAAACAGGCATTTAAAAAGGATATTTTCTTGAAATCATACTTCATGCCTTTTTGAGTAAATCTTTATGAAACCTTTATACGATAGAATTTATATCATTCACATACTCCATATAGACATAATCAAAGTCCAAACATCATATAAAATCACATATACAATTTAAGCCATAATTAAGGTCACTTTACAGTGAGCTCATTTACCTTAACAGTGAACCCTTTTTCTTTTAACTCATCAATCTTCCAAGTAACCCTTTAGTGATACTTGGTGCAATGCATCACCTTAAGGTCACAAAGAAAACATACATACAACCTACATAAGTCAACACACATCATCATAGAAGTATAGCCCATTACAAGACACATTCAAGTCAAGACCATAAGGCATTACAGTAAGCTACATTAAGTTACACATATATTTACTTCTTTTCATACTCGTCATTATAAGACCTTATTCATGACCCCAATCTTAGTCAACTAGTGCAATCTAAATGTGAAGCATCATAACCTCACACATACTTAGTAAACCCATCAGGAGACCACAAACCTTAACATTCAATTCATGCAACAACATATAAGTGAAGACAACTTCATTCATGTCAACAACCTTCATCATATAGTCATTTAGACAAACATAGTGCATATAAGGATAAGATCACATCATATAGATCCATACCATGCATATCTTCACAACAAGTAGATAGATTCTACAATGTCATGCATAAAGACATAATAATAATCATACATATTAGGTCACCTTCATAGGACTTCCTAAGGAGCTACTTGTGCAATGTCTAGATGAGTTCATTTCTTCCACCTATCCTAAGTAACCTCCTTTAAGTCATCCTAGTTAGGGTCCTAGTCATTTACTTCCATTGTCCATTTTACTTTAGGGAAACTATAGCCTTAACCGACATAGACCATGTGATACTAAACATGGAATCCGGTGTCATGAAACCCCACACCGAAAGAAGGTGGTCTACCGGCCAAAGTAGAACCAAACATGACATAGCTTTCTAGGTGGATCGACTAGCTAGTATCCTGTGGTGGCAACATAGTTATGGAACTTGGAGGTACATGTGAAAACCCTATTTATGCCTAATTGGGGCATTATAGTTATTCACTTATGGAAACCCTCTTTATACCTATTGAGTCATTGTGGTTATCCACCTCATGAGATTTATGGTAGACCTTCCTTCCCACATTGGGAAGGGACACACACTCATACTCAAGTTTACTCGGTGCTAAGCTAAGTTCACTTTATTAAAAACCTTTGTTAACATTACTTTATAGAACATAGTCTTAGGAGAGTCATCCCCTCATATGCTTAGCTGATAGGTCATAGATGAAATTTCATCAACCTAGATCATGTGAGGAATCCCTTCACATGGACATAGCATATGTAAAACACCATCTATTTTAGGGTACACATGAATACACCTTTCAAGGCCCCTCTATTGACTAGATGTTCATACATGTGTGTGTTTAATACTTATATGTGAGCAAACCTTTTCACGTAATACATAATTGTCACACATGGACATATGTCATTTCATTCATGCATAAGTGTACAAGTGTAACTATATGAACCATGCTTTCATATAAACACAATTAGACACTAGGTATAATCATACTTCATCATACCACATACTACACATTATACCATATAAGACATGTTCATAACACACCTTTAAGGACTCAATCTTAGCATGCATAATAGTAGACATTAATGAATATGAGAAGTACACTTCATTTAGACACCATGACCTATACTACTTGTAAGCATGCATGTAGAGTGAGGGTGTGTATACATTGGTCAATATGATCACATAATGGATATCAACAACATATTGAGGCAGACACCCTCTTAGGAACACAATACACATTCAAGCATAGACCACACAACACACTTTAGCATAGGAGGCAAGCTAACTTCATATTTTACTTTAAGACTCCTAACATTAGCTTTTCACTCATTTACATAGGGGTACATGGGTAGGGGTCATCAATCATTAAAACTTCATTAATGACAGCACCTACATATGATCTTACACAACCATTTACATGCTCATAACAATAGTAACATAACCTAGATTCACAGCTAAAGTAGAAGACTAGGCACAAGTTACACATAAAGTGATCATAATAACTACTTATTCATCAATTTTCCTTCAAGGCCATGGTCAACACATATATAATGACAATAAAGTAAACACCGCCACCATAAGTGGACCATACCACACAATGCCATACAAGGCTTCATCAACATTACTATAAGAAAAGTAGAGGAGATAAGCATTCTTACCAATTTCTCACCCTTTGATCATAATTGATCAGTAAACCTTGTTCATAAATAATTCATATATAGGGCAGTAGCTAAACATACATTTAATCATGAAGAAACCATGTACAAGTTGCTACAAAATCATGCTACCATCTAAGACACTATATCACATATATGGTAGAAAGTAGAGAGTTATAGATCATCAAGTAACTTCCCTAGTTTAATTCATCAATCATCTTGTATCATTAATATTCATTTAAAGCAGTAGCTAAAGAAATTGTAGCCTAGATGAGATCCTAATACAATTGCCAATAAACTCGAGATCACTGTGAACATGCTTCATATTAGGAATTCATGGAAGAGGAAGTTGCTTTGGTTAATCCTATTCAACCTATCATGCATTGATGCATATCACATAATTCATAATTAATACACATTCTAGACAGTAGACCTAAGCATATTAACATACTAGAAATCCACTTTAATACAATTAAGGACCAATGTTACAGTGATCACAAGTTACTACTTAATAACTTAGGAGCACATAAATCAATTAATACCAAGCCTTCTTTATTTTGATCATACCATATTTATACTCATAATTCAACCAACTCATTAACCTAAGGCAGTAGCTAGAAGAACCACAACATAATCTAATTCCACTTTTATTCATTGAAAGGCTCATATTACAGTGATCACAATAAGGCATATGTTAGTCATGTTCAACTTTTCATGTATTGATCCACATGGATCCTTCATCATCAATTCACGTAAATAACAGTAGATATATTCAATTCAACGTAAGAGAATCGCAATTCAACCATTAACAAGCCATGATTACAAAGCCCATGCAAGGGCTAAATAGAGTTAGGAAGGGACATGGGTTCATAATGCAATTGATTTCAAATTCATGTTTAAACCAATACATTAACATCAATTCATCATGATTTAACCATTAAAAACATTTTTAGAAAGAACCCATGGCAATATTGAAAGATTGAAGTTTAATCATGAAATCTCTTTGAAAACTTTGAGAAGAACTCTCCAAGTGAAAGGTTACTTAGAGATGAAGGATCACCATACCTTTGTCTAGTTGAAAATATCTAAAACTTGGTGAAGAACCCATGAGAATCCAATCTACAAACTGTTCTTGAGCTTCAACAACAATGGAGGTTTCTAGAGAGAATTGGTTTTGGAGGGAAGGTTTATTTCGTGAGTATGGGATTGGGAATGGGTTGTTCACGTGTTTGATCCCTTAAATACACCCAAAAATAACTAAATAAATCAATTAGGGTCAGTTTAGGACGTGGGGTGAATTTCCCATTCACTCCTTAAATAAAGCAGTCGCATGGCAGTGTTGCAGGCCACCATCGACGGAGCACCAACGACTGGGCGTTGGTCAATCAACTGGTCATCTGTGGCTTCAGTCGATTGGACCTTGGCCTGTTTTTGGGTAGAGACTTGCCCAGGATAAGTTTCCATTTTGAGACCTCACCAACGGGCCGTTGTTCAACCAACTGGGCATTGTTTGGTTCAGTCGATTGACACTGCCAAGGCAGTGTCTCGACTAGCCTTGGGTCCTTCTTGTGGGCCTTTTTACGGGTCCCTTTAGAAGTCGTACCCAGACGTTTACCATGTAAATATAAACCTTAACAATGTTTTGACCTCCCACATAAGTTTCACCCAAAACAAATACTCTCAACTCGTCCAAACATGCAAGGCCCCATCAAGACACACATGAACGTCTGAAGGGATAACTTGCGAACGTCTTAGACGTTTGATCTCCAAGCTTCACCAAACTTCATACACTGCCTAAAAACATAATTATAACTCATTTTAAGACTTCATAAGCTGATTACATAAACATATAAGCATGCATAGACACATAAGGCACATAGGTGACTAATCGTCGAACGTCTTGGTCGTCCCTTGACGTTTGACTTCCAAATTACCTCAAACTTCAGACACTGCCTCAAATACCATATTAAAGGCATTTTAGGACATTAGAACCTTAAGACAAACATGTTAGTCTATAGACACCCTAACTCATTTTGGGGGTCTTACATTAACACTTTATTATAATCATGAGACTGCTTCCAATCATATAATAATCATATCATAAAATGCGTACATACTGCATATATAATTCAATGTCTAGGGTTAAGGATGAGGAATTCTTGTTATCAACACCACAACCATAGATTAGACATATAAGCATTACTATCTAAGTAACTCATCTTTCATAATTGAATTCAAGAAAGAACCAACCTTCATACCTTCTAGACCTTTCATGGGCCTTCATACTTCCATTACCCAAGAATACATAACCAATATATATATATAGAAACCCTAGTCTTGGGGGAGTTTGAAATACTCTTTAGGATGGGACTCTTGGGGAAAGAAATCCCAAGAGTGAGAGAAACCATACCTTAGAGATGATTACCACGAATTTTGAGTTGGATTCCTTGGTGAATTCTTCCTCTTCTTGAAGCTCTAGTGTTCCTTCAATAGAGGTTTGAGTTTGGGGAGAGAGAAGCTACAGAGAAGTTGGAGCTAAGTGGGTTTTGGAAACTTAGAGGAGTTAGGTTAGTTTGATATGTTATAACCCTTTTATAGTCCCCAACTAACTATATAACCCACTCCTTAATCACTCATTAATTAATTAACTAATTTCCCAACCTTAATAGAAACTTGAAGTGAGCAGGGTTCCGACTACTCCTCGTCGACGGAGCATCAACCAGAACACACAGACCGTGCTGGTCATCTTGGTTTGGTTTAGAGACCTGATTTTGGGACAATTTTGGGAGAATTCTAAGTATGGACCAACGAGACCAATTGACGGAGCGTCAACCCATTGATGGTCCATCGTTTGTCCCTCGTGGTTTACACTGTTTTTGACAACTTTTTAGGGTCAAATGTTGGGTCCTCCTCAAGAACCCTTAAGATGGTCCTTGGAGAGTTGTACCCGAACGTTTCGACTCTTAACACACTCTAACTTGTATTACCAACCTTTTCACCAAATTTTACTTAAATCCAACTCTTTAAATCCCTTGAAACACACCAAGGCACAATAACTCAATTTCACTAGTCCCTAGACGTCGTGGTCATTTCTTGACGTTTTTACTCTAACACTTCCTAATTGAGTTTATTACCTTTGTTTAAGCCTAGCAACACTATTTTAAGGCTTATTTCATCAAGTGAGTCTCTATACTAAGTCATGGAACTTCCGGAGTGTTGCATACCAAATGAGTTACCCTACTGAGTCGTGTGACCTACTGGTGTTGCTGAAGTTGTAGACATAGCTCTACTAGCAGAACAAGAATCTCTCAACTTGTGACCACTGACCACACCCAAAACATCCTTCCTTTCCTGCAAAACCCCCTGCCCAGGTGTTTTTTACCACACTTTGGACAAGTAGGGTAGGTTGTAGTGCACGAAACACTCCCTTCAGACTTAGAGCCTTATGCCCAACCTTTTTATATGTCAAAACTTTGAGTATGGAACACTAGTTGATGAAGGTGTTGGAGCTGAAGACTTTTGCTAAAACTGCGAGCGATTTTCATCACCTGATTTCTGTTGAGAATACTCAAGTTTCTTATTCTATCCTTCTTAATATCCTTAGATTTTTCCCTAAGATTATCACCCTCAACGTGTTGAGCATAAGTCATGATCCTATAGATGTTCATATTTTCCAGCAACATAACATTCATACACTTTATTTTCACTAAGTTGGATACCCCATATAGAAACTTGTTCATTTGAGCCTTGGAATAGACAACTATGCGATGAGTATACCTCGAGAGTTGGGTGAAGTTGAGTCCAAAATCTTGGACTGTCATGTTACCTTGCCTCAAATTCATGAACTCCTGAGCTTTTGCCTCCCTCAACTCTCTTGGGAAGAACCTGTCGATAAAATTCTTACTAAAGCATTCCCTAGTGTTAGGAGCTGCATTTGTACCTCAGTTCTCTTTCCATTGATTATACCAGATATGAGCTACATCCTTAAGCTGGTAGGATACTAACTTTACCCTATTATTCCTTGTTACTTACATCACTCCAAAGATATTCTTGACCTCATCAATGAGGTTTTAGGGATCCTCACTAATTTGTAATTTGCGATACTAAGATCTCAGGCGTATTCATGGTAACGAAGTCACGAACCCTAGCTTCCACTAATCCACCACAAGAATTTGCAGGAAATTGAACACGTTGCTTGTTCTGGTTAGTCACACTCTAAGCCAAAACCTAAATGGAGGTTTAAACTTAGGATTTGAAACTTCCTGATCTGGGACCAGAGGAGCTGCGTTACCATTTCATGCATTCGCATTCTTTCTGTAAGATCTACGAGGAGGCATGATCTAAATGCATAACAAAGGATTAGAATGAGGAAGTTGGATCATACCTCACGTCGTAGCCTCCCTCTCATTAGATGTGGTTCACTTCACACCCATGAAAGGATTCTACTTAGTGCGGCTTTTCAAACATCCTAGGATACTTAAATCTAATGCTCTAATACCAAGTTTGCCATGCCCCAAAGCTACCCCAGGATGCGAACACATACCTAGGATAACGAGTGGCCTCAAGCTAACCCTACTGGCATTTCATAAGAATACCTAAAGATATATCGATCAATACATACTATGCGGAAGCTAACCATAAGATAACTTGAAATGATTGGGAAATTCCCATACTAAATCTGAATATATAAACACTGAGAGTTTAACAACAACTAAAAAGTCAAACTCACACACTAAAACTGATTCTAACTATGTTTGAAATAAATCCTCTACTGACTAGAAATGTTGGGACATGCCTAGCTAAGTCTATCAAATACTGAAAACTAAATACTAAAAGCAAAGAAAAATAATTATGTCAATCGTCCTCGAAAAATGAGGACTCACCAACACTGATGCTGCTAGACTGAAGATCGGGAACAGATATACATATGATCTGGAAGCTGAGAACCTAAACATACATCTGAGAAGATGTAGCGCAGAGTATGCGTCAACACTTGAAAGGTACTGAGCATGCAGGATAGAGTAAAACTGAACAATAAGCATAACTTACCCAAAGCATATATCTGAGCAGTTATAAGAGATAACATGATACAAAAGCGAGAATACTGAACATGAAATAACTTGGTGCAATGACAAAGTTTAACATGTTGAGACTGAAAACTGAATTGTGACTGATAACGTGGTCAAAGCAATAGAATCTGACTGTAACGGAGATACTAATAACCAACATAAAACTACATGATCTAAATGTGGAGTCCGATGTATACACCCCATTGAGAAGACCCAATATACCCTACTAGAGGTATAGAGGCATGACTAGCTTGATCACTAAAATGATGCCCACGAGGGGACTTACAACCTACGGGGCACATAGTTCTGGGACTTTAGGGTGATGACCCTAGTCCACTTTATATTAAGATTCTCCCAATTGATTATGTAATTAACAATTTATGACCGAATTTCTATAATATTGGATAGCTCAAAATACTGATATGCTAAATGAAAATGCAATATTCTTGTTCTGATAATGAAACATTGAAATGTGAGGCATGTATATCTGAAATAACTTACCTAGAATGTGTAATTCATGAACTAGAAGAATTACATAGCTAGGGATGTGAATTTATGAAATAATCTACACAAAACGATACTAAAATCATGATAATCAAATTTGGATCATTCTAACAGCTAAAACCCAACAATTTCTAACATTCAAGAAACCCTAGGTTTAGATAATATTAAGGGAACCAAGATTCTAACTGAAATTTAAGAATCTAATGGGTGAAAGGAACCCACTAGTGAAATTTCACATGCCTGGTGAAGAATTCCATGGAGAAATCTTTTGATTCCGGGGCTGAAACACATGAAAACCTACTGCGTTCTTGAACTAGGGCTGCTCGACTTTTCCTCCTCTTTTTCTCTAGTTTGATCAATTTATTGGAGAATGAATTGACTAGGGTAAGTTCTAATTAAGTTTGTAGGCTTAAACTAACCAAAACTACGTAGTTTAGGGGTTAAACAATGTAGTTTTGGGGTCCAATGCATCGAAAAAAGACCAAACGACCCCTGACTTAAAAGTTGTCGGGGCTTTAGATAGGACTGATTGACGAACCCAGGATGGACCAACAGTCCGTGTTGGTCAAGTGTCGATGAGGTTCTGGGAGGTGCTGCTAAGGGGTCTGATCTGCGGACGAGGACCACGGTCCGTGGTATGACCTATGGTTCATGGGTCGACACTTAGAATAATTTTTAGGCCAATTATGAGAAGGTTTTCAGGTGTCCATCCACGAACTACTAGAACGGATAGTGGGTCACCCTACAGTCCGTGGGTGGCAACCGTGGGTTGTACATGCAACTTCTGAAAAGTCTGCATTTTGGTTTTCTAGGATACGGGGTGTTACAAGTGTCATGCAAATATTGTCTAAATAGAACTTCAAGCTTAATCTTCAAAAGAGGAAATATCTCAAAAAGTCTTGAAGTAGGGGGAATTTGTAATCATTTAAAACTAATTAAATCTATAATTATAAAATGATTCAGATTATATTAATTTCATGAATATGTTAGTCTAAATAAATATTATGGACTAATATAATTGAACTAATTATTTAAGTCAAATAAATATGGATATAATTAAAGTGCAAATTAATTGATTTGGGCTACAATGTATGAGTTCATGTTTTCTAAGCCTAATGTCATCTTATCCTAGAGGCCGATTTTGGTGCCACGTGGAAGATGAAATGGCATGTCATGTCAAACAAAGAAGTCAATAGGATCATGACATGTGTCATATGACAAGCCCGCTCCATAAAGCTATATGTCATGTCACTTGAATTTGATTGGCCAATGGAAACTTGTTCCTATCGCAACTCCTCTATTCTAAAACTATGAATACAAGTTCTCATAAGTTAGAAAAGGGAAAGGAAATTCTAAAAAAGAAGTTAGATAAAATTTTTGAATCAAATGTCATCAATTTAAAACTCGTGGATCAAACGTCATAGATTTCTCTATAAACTACAAGTTTAAAAATTCAAGAATTCAAGTTCAAGAACGATGAAGACTAACTAATCCAAGAACAAGCTCAAAGAGATTAAATTTAAATAAAATTCAAGATAAAGTTCAAGTTTAAAGATGATTGAAGAACAAGCTCAAAGCTGTTGAATCAAAGATCAAGTTCAAGACAAATTGAAGACCAAGCGCAAGAGCCCTTGAATTATATATGAAAGTACAAATTCAGAGGAATCATAGAGATTGTAACACTCATTCTCTGAAATCATTAAATACGAGTGTTGTGATACTTTTCCGTTCTTGATTATTCTTTTCTTGACGCGAATTTTATTTTCTACAAATTCATAGAGTTTTATGAGTTTATGTAATTAATAGTGTGAATAAGAATGATAAGAATGTGCGAATAAAAGCTTGACATCAACTAATTTAACAGCCACACTTATGGAAATTAATAGTCATGTGAAAGTTGACAACAATAAATGTGAAAGTTGGAAGCCACATTTGTGCAAATTGGTAGTAAGACACACCAAAATAGAAAAAGAAATAGAGTGCAGAGAGAGTAATCCACAATCTATTTCTTGGTTTGTGAGAAAATAGTGTGAAGTAATATTATTATGAGTTCTAATAAATAAAAGAATGTTGTCCTATAAAAGAGTAGTAGTCTTTCGTCACTATTAAGTTTTCATCAATATTATTATATTACAGGTATCATATTTACCATATTTTAATATTTGATGTTGTTGTTACGCTCTTTCTATTACTCTTTAGCGTGGATATTATTTTGAGAATGATTATCACTTTATCTAACAATGTGGTATCAGAGTCATGGAAAGTAATAGTTCATTCTCATTTCGGTACCCATAAATTGTCAAAAGGTGTCTAAGAATGAAAGTTATTCTTGACTCTCAAGATGTTTGGGATATTATATAAAAAGGGTATACAAAACCTTTTAATGAGGAAACTTTGTCCCCAAACGAAAATGAGGTCTTGTTAAATACAAAAAAAAAAAGAGATCAACATGCACTCACTCTTATCCATCAATGTCTGGAGGATGACATATTTGAGAAAGTGACTGATGCAACCACCTCAAAAGAAGCTTAGGAGATTTTACAAAATTCTCTCGAATGATTTTATAAAGTAAAGAAGATAAAACTTCAAACTCTAAGGGTTGACTTTGAAATTTTAAAAATGAAAGAATTCGAATCCATCTTGTATTTCTATTCAGGATTGATGTTCTTGTGAATCAACTAAGAAGATACAGGGAGGAAGTAGATGATGTGTGTGGTAGACAAGATTCTTCATTCTCTGACACCTAAATTTAATTATTTGGTGTGTGATATTTAGGAGTCTAAAGATTTAGACTCTATGACGGTAGAACAATTGAAAGATTCTTTACAAGCCCATGAATAAAAGATGAAAAGGAGAAAAGAAAAGCCACTAGACCAACTTCTTAAAACTCAGTGATCCTTTGATTTGAAGGTAAAAAAAGTTATAAAAGAAATGGATAATGTCGAGCCCGTGGAAATTGTGGAGGTCATGGAAGAGAAAGAAGTTATATAAGGAAGTACAACAATAAACATAAAAATCACCAGTCATTCAAAGGTCATAATCACAGTCAACGAGGAGGTAGATGACGTGGAGCCTATCAAGGTACCAATTAAATGAGGCATGAAACATCTAAGATTGAGTGTTATAACTATCATAAAAGTGGACGTTACTCTTGGTAATATCGTAGTAATGTTGAAGAGAAATTTAATTTAGTTGACAACAACAAAGATGAAGATGAGTCAACATTGTTATTAGTACTCAAAGAAGAAGAAGATCCAGAATATTGCAGATCATGGTATCTTGACAATGGAGAAAGCAATCATATGTGTGGTCATAAAGACAAGTTTGTGGAGGTAAAGAAGATGATGAAAGATAATTTGTGTTTTGCAAATACTTCAAAGATCCAATTTGAAGGGATATGTACGATTCAAATATCCTGTAAAGATGGTTCCATAAATAGATTAACAATGTTTATTATGTGCCAAAATTTAAAAGTAATATTTTGAGTTTGGGTAAACATCCTGAAAAAGAATATGATATTCATATGAAAAATATGCAATTTTGGCTTAGAGATTCAAGTAAAAACTTAATTGCTAAAGTGACTATGATAAAGAATAGGTTGTTCCCTTTGAATCTTAAGATCATCAAAGCAAAGTGTTTGATGGAAAATGTGCAAGATACATCATGGTGTTACCATATGCGATTTGTCCACCTGAACTTTAAAGCACTCAAATATATGGGAAACACGAACATGGTTGATGGAATTCTTTCGATCAACCATCCCAATCAGTTGTGTAAAGTTTGTCTTCTTCGAAAACATGTGAGGAGGAGTTTAATGAGACTACATCAAGAACAAGTAAGCCACCCCAACTTGTACACACCGATGTGTTTGGTACAATCAATCCACCTTCTTTCGGTAATAGTAAATACTTCTTGCTCTTTATTGATGATTTCAGTGGAAAGACTTGGGTATACATCTTGAAGAAAAAATTTGATGTTTTTTTTGCTTTTAAAAATTTCAATTAACTTGTAGAAAAAGAAATCGACTATGAAATAAAAGTGTTAAGGTCTGATAGAGGAGATGAATTCCCTTCAAAAGAATTTAATGACTTCTTTCAATCTCATGGAATTTGTTACGCTCTAACAGTACCTTACTTGCCCCCAACAAAAATGGATTTTCAAAAAAAGAATAAGAAAACATTCTTATATGACTAGATGTATGTTGAAAGCTAAATATCTACAAAAAGAATAATGGGCTCAGGCTGTTTCTTGTGTAGCTTATTTGAGCAACAGGTCTCCACAAAAATGTGTGAGATAAAACTCCTCAAGAATTATGGAGCGGAAGAATCCAAGTGTCAAGCACTTGAGAATCTTCCGAAGCTAGCCTATGCTCATGTTCCATATCAACGGAGTGCTAAACTTGACAATTGAAGTGTCAAGTATGTTTTTATTGGCTATGATGCGATTTTCAAAGGCTATAAATTACAAAATCATAGCAATAACAATGTTTTGGTAAGTCGCGATGTTGAATTTGATGAGGAAGCAACATAGAATTGGGAGGCTTCTGAAGAAACAACATGATTTTCTTTCATATTATGGAGATAAAGAAGAACATGAGATCATGTCACCTACACAGGATGCAACCCCATGCCCTTCACCAACAAATATTTCATCTTCATCTACTCAAGAGAGTTCAAGTGAAAGACCACTCAAGATGAGAAACATCAAAAAATTCTATGATAACACAGAAAAAATTACAAATTTTTATTTTTTGTGTTGTCTCTTTGTTGATAGTGAACCAAAATTACTAACTTTTATTTTTTGTGTTGTCTCTTTGTTGATAGTGAACCAATGAATTTTGATGAAGTTGTTACTGACAAAACGTTGAGACAAGCCATGGAAAAGGTTCATTCAATAAAGAACAACACTTGGGAGTTAAAAACTCTCCAAAGAATAATCGAGTAATTAGAGTCAAATGGGTATACAATGTGAAGAGAAATGCTCACGGAGAAATATAAATATAGAAGTCAAGACTTGATAAGTTCTACAAGCAAAGGCATGACATCGACTATGAGGAAGTATATGCACCTATTGCCCGCATAAAGATGATCCGTCTATTAATCTCATAGGAGGCACAAATGAAGTGGAAAATCCATTGATTAGATGTCAAATCAGCATTATTTAATGGACATCTTGAAGAAAAAGTCAATGTTGAGCAACCATTCGGTTTTGTGGTCAAAATATCACACCCCGAGCCTACACCCTAGACGTGGCTGGCACTCGGAGATCATTGTTGGTCCCCAATCGAACCCTTGGTGTGGCTTACTTAACGCAGCGGAAGACTCTAAGCATTATTACAATTATCAAATGCGCCTACTCAAATAAATTACTAATAAAACTTGGAATATTAAAAGAATCAACATTCAACTTGGCCAAAAATGGCAACACAAGTCTTTAACAATGAATATAATTTAAAGACTAATGAACTACTAATTGTCTATATACGAAGCCTCTAGTACAAAGAGGGATGTTGAGACAAGACCCCCAATCATCCTAATACTTAAATACTAAAAGAAAAATAAAATGAGTCCTACATAAAGCAAGGAGGCTCACCAGCAAGCTCTGAGTGCCCAAGCTGGATCAACGAGGCGCTGGATATAGATCCTTGTTACCTGCATCTGCATCATAAGATGATATAGGCCAACTGGCATCAGTACATTGAATGTACGAGTATGCTAGTTGGAAAGCTAACAAACATAGGCTTCATAGAGGTTCTAAAAGAAACATTTACCTGGATCTTCTCAACACATGAATACTAAACTAAACTCATTTCATTATAAAGCAGTTGAATGCAGACGCAATATAAAAAAAAGCATGTTTAAATACATGATGTCAAATCTGTGTATATAAAAAAAAATTACAATATAACTCTGAATGTATGATACACTTGGTGGCATAAAATCCTTTGAGGGAGATACGTAAGAAATAAAGAATTATAGAAGTAATGCTAAATATGTTTTCATTTAATAATCTTCTCATAATGTATTGTATTAATGATTTTGTAGATTCTGCCCACATGAAGCTGTTCGAGATGTGGTGTTAGCCTTTAAATAAAGCTATTCTGGACCATGGCATTGTTGGAGCAAACTTCCAGAGCATGTACGAGACAAATGGTTTAATGATTTTGAGGTATCTATACCTGAAAGAATCTACAAATTTAACTTAAGCATTAGATTTTTCGCATTAGTAAATTCTAAAAAAAATAATATAAATATGCATGCACGCGTGTGAGAAGACACTAATTGATACATGAATCTCGTAGTATACTTGTTAATGAAAAATCATTTTGTCTTTAAAGGAGAATCCTCTATTTTGCCTGATGTTGTCTTTTTGTGTCGAGTTGTAGAATGATTTCTTGAGCTTAATATTTTTATTCTTTCTGGTGTTGTTGAACTCATCTAGCATTTTCGGTAATGCTATTCATAGAATGTACTGTTCTTTCAGTACTATCTCTTTGATAATTATCACATTCTTCCATATCACTTTCTAAACTTTTGATAAATGGTAAGTTTCTTCTATATTGTGATTTCCTTTTCAGCTAACTGCTTCAGATCAGATCTGTGAGTAGTGTGTTATGATTGAGTCAATTTTTACCTTTGAAAATCATTCTCACTTGCCAACAGGGTTTTTTAAGAGTCTTCATTATGCATATATCTTATCTGTTTATGAAGAAGTCGTGCTGCCATTTGGATTTTTTTTAGGATACAACCATAGAAGCTTATCACACATTGTTATACACTTGGCAATCAATAATATAAAAGTCTCCTACACTTCCGGCTTACACATTGTCTCCTAAGTTTTCAAGGGTGACCTTCTTGATAACTAGTAATTTTCTTAACTAGATTGTGCGTCTCAATTTGAAAAGCAGTACTAAATTGATTATTTAATTTATATTTGCAGAAGAATTATTCTTTTTCTGGTGAAGATAAAGTACTTGTTCGAAAAACTTTTAACCGGGTGGGTAGTGAAAGATTGAGTGACAGTTTGGGAAAAGCAAAAAAGACATTTTTAAGAACAAAGAAAATACCAAAATAGATTGCTCAAGTTCAGTGGGACAGTTTGATGCAATATTGGAACTCTGACAGTTTTAAGAAAATATCATAAATAAACTCAAAGAATAGAATGTCATATAATAACGGATAAGTTCCTTCCTTACATACTGGAGGATTAGTTGCATTTGCCGAGTACAGAAGAAGACATGTAAGTAATTCTTTATTTGTGTTTAGTATTAATTGGTATTGGTCTTATGTTATTCTCTGATTTATGTTGATAATTAACAATATATTTAATGGTTTTAGAAGGAACTAACTGGTAAAGAGCTTCAGAACGATGAATTATTTCTAATGACTCACAAAACCAAAAACGAAAAAAAAGTGAATCTGTGGGAAGTCAGAAAGGATGTGGGTATGTTTTTATCTCATTTCGTCACTGATATTTATTCTAAAATTTATTTATGTTTAAATTTAAATCCATGTGAGTTGTTTTCTAAGAATAAAAAAGAAATTGCTCTGTTAATGAGAATTTTTCTTTTTCTTTAATTCTTGGTCATAACGCAAGGAGAGTGATTTTACATTTGAAAGAACTTTAAGTATATTTGGTTGTTAGTTGTGGTGTTAGGTACACTTGTTTGAGGGTGGACTATTTTGACAAAAAAAATCATTTTTACATTTGAAATAACTTACAGTATCTCACTGTTGAAATATATCATTATCCATGCTATCATTTTACTGGGAAATCTCAATTCTGTAACTATTTGTGAGAGAAACACCCATTCAACCTCTTCTCGCAAACCTTGTGTGACATTCATTTTTACTAGGACTCTGGTATAGGATACTTTTTTTTGTTTAGCAGTACACACGTCCACGAAGAGTTGTTTCTCTAGTCGACTAGAAATTATACTAAGAGTTTCCGCACCCCAATAGTTAAGGGCCAGTAAACAGGACTTCATATTTATCGTTTTGGTTTTGGAATTTCACTATGTAGCTACCTGCATCGTGGTAATATAACTTAGGTGCATAAACAAACTTTTAGTATTTGAACTCATATTGTGGAGCAGTGAGTTGATCCCAGAGGAACTGCTGGGCTTCCAGGAATTAAATGTAGGAGAAGTAGGTGCTTCACTAGAGCATTATTCCATTCATCTGCCTGTTTCGCTATTTCTGGTGCCTCTAATACAATTACTAGTCGTCCAACAATTTTTTTCGGTGGGTTACAGGTTAAAGGCATACTAGTGGATAGTTGAACATGAACAGGTTGTTCCAAACTTCTTCCCATCTGTATATTTCTTATCGAACTCATTATATTTTGTTAAGCCGGACTCTCACTCCACCTTAATGTTTGAATAAGGAACCTATATACTTTTAATATAACATTTAGGAAAGATGTTCTTGTATAAGTTCAAATATATATTTCATTGTTTACTTCATCAATTACAGTATTCTATTCCTTTAATTACATAAGTTTATTTCTTGTTGTCCATTTATTATATTACAGAATAAATTTGAGTATTTTCATAGTACCTTTTGCAAATTTATACCTTTGTTATACAATGTTATAGCTAATCATTTTATTCTTTTTCAGAATACATTTACAAATACAATTAAGGATAAGGTGGGTGAGACTTCAACATTAAGAAATGAAGAAGGTCTTGAAGTAGATGACAAAGATGTGGAGAGAAACACGACCACAAATGGAGAAGATGAAGGAGAAAAAACTAGTGAAGATGATGTGACTTTATTGAAAACAGTATCGGAGGAGCAATTACCAAAAACTTATATGAAAACAGTTGGTGGAACTAAAAAAGGAAAAATATATGCGCTTGGTTCTAGAAATTGTTTGCTGGCAGAGTCAAAGAACTCTAATTGTGCATCCTCTACTGCTCAGAATCCTTCAAATATTCCTACTCAACAAATATTTGAACACCTGTTGGAGCAACGGATGATGAATATGCAAGAACATATGCGAATGGATATTCGGCAGAATATGGAAGCTCAAGTTACTATTGTGGTTCGTAGAATGGATATTCGGCAGAATATGGAAGCTCAAGTTACTATTGCGGTTCGTGTTGTTGTGGCTCGAATGCTTGGTTTTACTCCTCAACCACCACCAGATGGATCTGGTTCTACCCCAAAT
Source organism: Solanum sitiens (assembly GCA_016801875.1). NCBI lineage: Eukaryota > Viridiplantae > Streptophyta > Magnoliopsida > Solanales > Solanaceae > Solanum > Solanum sitiens. The sequence continues at coordinate 1,458,499 of JABWTJ010000015.1, forward strand.
GTACCTTAATATAATTTATGTTACTGTTTTTGTGTTTTAAGACATTTATGTTACTGTTTTTATGTTTTAAGACATGTTTTAGCTAGTAAACATGTACTTCACTATTCAAGGATTAATGATATTATAACTGTGCTTATTTTGAAAAATTGATTTGATTTAAATATGTTTTCATCTTGTGTCATATATAGAAAATTACATTTGTATCATTCATACAATTTCTAGCCATATTTATCTAGAAAATATCCCAAGCTATTTTTAGCTAGTCATTTAGCAAAGAAAATATTCCAAGTAAAATTTGAAAAATAGCTAGAGAATTTGTAAATTTAGATAGGGTAATTCCTTGCTAAGTCTTAGTAAAGTCAACATTTACCAAGAAAGTTTTGCTATGAATTTAGCTAGTATATATCGTAGCAAACTGTTTGCTACGGAAAGAGCCTACCAGAGATATCTTAGCTAAATTAGCTAGGAATTACATAATTTGCTAGCTCAAAATTAGCTAAGAGCTTATTAGCTTTGAAGGTCTGCTAGGGTCATTTTCCTAGCTAAATTGACATTAGCTAGGGATTTTATCACTTTAGCTAGGATTAACGTCTGTAGCTAAACGGCTGTTTTCTTGTAGTGTTTATGTCTCCTCCATCACTCCTTTTTCTGATGAAAAGAGAGTCTATGCCGACTATGCCTGATCTCAACAGCTAAAAATTTGAAAAATGATGTCGATTTGATCTGTAGCAGTGGCTCTCTTCATTTTCCAGCGATTTTTGGATTTTCAAATCCGACCTTAAAGTCCGATTTTGCCTAAAAAAGGGCAAACCTATTCCCATTCCGGCAAAAAAAAAGGAGAAGGAGATTCGGAAAATAGTTAAGGCATTCGGAAAAAGAGTTAAGGAACCAAGAACAACGTAACGATAAAAAAAAAATCAAAAAAAGATACAGAAATCATCCATAAAAATCCAGAATCCATTAAGATCGATCAACATCGATGAACGTCCAAAAAACAATCTGAAAATCGTCTGAGAAACAGATTTTAAGGTTATCTTTTGTTTTCTGCTTCCGTTATTCTTCGAGTCATAGTTTGAGTTCAAAGTCGAATCTTGACGTCAAAACCCCTGTTTGCTGCTCCAGACAAGGTCAGTAACCATTTCGTCTTAATTTTTTTAAATCCTCTGAGTTTACAATGTAGTTTGTGAAAACGTTTCTCTTGTGTTTTTGATTGATGGCGCCTTCTGCTACTTTCAATAATATGTATAAGTGTATGAAGGGTTGATATGGATAGTGATTTTGCCTGAAGAATATCCTTTATCTAAAAAATGCATTAGCAAGTTCAATAGTTATCTTATTTGTTTGCTGGCAATTTGATATGCTTTGTAGTTGTGTTCAAATTTTTCCAAGTAGAATAAAAATGTTATCTCTCTTGTGTCTAAATTCTTGAATTCTTGATTAAGTGATGGAATTTTCCTTTTCCCTTTGATTTGCATTAAAGTAATTAAAACTATGGGACATCTAATACTTTGGTATGAATCATAGCACAAGTCGTCATGTGAACAATAGGGTATTCAGTTAAGCCATGCCTAAATTAATATGATGAAGTAGGTTGTGAAATATTCCTGTCTAGTTTTAATTGTACTTGTTCTTATTTGTTTCATTCAAGTCACTGCCTACGCTTAGTTCTTTAGCATTTCTATGAGCATGTAAATATTAGTCAAGTGTTATATATTGTAATTATGATCGTAATGTCCTAATATCTTTTTTGGTTTCACTAGAATTAGTTCAGTTTGGTTGCTCTGCTCGCTTTTAGTATGGTTTTCCTTGTAATTAGTCCATAAGATATGCGATAGTCATCAATGTTCGATGTCCTGTTGTCAACCCCATTGTCTTCAAAAGAAATCTCAAAACCCCCCAGGGACTCCATCTCGCATTCCCTTAACACGAGTTGTACAGATTACTTCTTGAAGATTGTAGTCCTATCTAAATGAATCCATTTGGATTTTAGAACATCTCGCAAATTGAGATAGCTAGGAAGAAGCTTAGAAGTACAAATAGTAAGTTTTGGGAAGAATTAAAATCTGAAAATTTTCTAAGTTAGAAAAAAAATAGTATTCGGTCAACTTCAAACGTCCATAACTTCTATCTCAGGATGAGTTAGAGGTAGTTCTTCATATTATTGGAAATCCCTTGGAGAGATGTTTCCAACGCCACCGAGTTTGCGAAATTTCGAGTTCGGATGAGTGAGTTATGCCCTTTGGAAGTTGAGTTGTTAGATTAAGGATAGTCCAATCCGGATTTGGGAAGGGCAAAGTTGTCTTTTCCTTACCCAATTATTTTATTTCTTTTTGGGTAATAAACCACAAAATCAGTATGTTTTAAAAACATAAGAGCCAATATATTTTTGGGAGTAGTATTGAGCACTAATGTGGGGATGCGAGTTTTAGATTAACTCAAGTCTCCATGAAAACCATGTAGCCATTATGGTAGAAAAGAATCATATTTTTTAGATGAATCTTTTTCACATTTTACTAGTGGATCCATTAGGCAGTTCAGGTCCTATACTCTTACAGGTTTAGGATGGTCCTTGGCAGCGTGAGGTAAAACGTTGTATCATCACTATAACTATTAAGTGATGGTTGTCGGTTAGAGAAACTCCCACAACAGTAATTGCATCGTTCATCAAGAGGTTCTGCTTAGTATGAATGGGGTATGGGACTTCATTAATGCATTGCACAAGTAGACTTTGAGAGGAAGCATGATGTGTTTTCTTTATTATTAAGATTATGAGTTTACATCATATTATTTTGTATTTTTACATACATCTCAAAGTCAATTGTATTTTTGCATACATAGAGTTGAAAGCCATGTTTTAAACACCTTTATTTATATTGCACATGTCTTTATACTGCTATATAATTAAATGAGTAGTTATAATGAGTTAGTTATTCATGAGTTGAGCAGAGCCAAGGTAAGTTCTTCTTACTCCTTGTCAAGATTAAGTTGTTGTTTAGCATTTCAACTCGCATAATTGTACATTCAATGTACTGATGCTAGTTGGCTTGCATCGTATCATGAGGCAGACACATGTAACTAGGATCAGTATTCGGCGTACCATTGATCCAATAAGCAGCTCAGAGTCAGTTGGTGAGCCTCCCTTCATTCTGGAGGATATCTCTATCATTCAAGTTATTGTTTTTAGTTATAAGTTGTTAGGATGATTGGGGGTCCTGTCCCAACATCCCTCTTTATTTTAGAGGCTTCATAGACAGATAAAGTTAGTTTCTTTAGTCTTTTCATATCTCTTGTAAACTATGAGACTTGAGTTCCCATTTTGGCTAAGTATTATTTTAAAGTTATTTCTTCAGTTAAGTCTTCCACTGAGTAAGTAAGTCAGGCCAAGGGTTCGCTTGGGGCCAGCAATAGTCTCCGAATGCCGGCCACGTCCAGGGTGTAGGCCCGGGGCGTGAAAGCTTTGAACTTGTTTGTTTGGATCTGGTACTGCTAAAATTTTTGTCAAGCTGAATATGTTCATTGTGTTGATAAACCGTCGTTCGTCCAAGTCTCCATAATAGCATGCATATTTTCTTCTGATAGTTGTCTCTTTTTTTAAAAATCCTAACCCATCTTGAATTTTTCTACATGAGTTAAATTTAGAAACCTTAAATATTTTCCCTCTTTCCATTGTGACTAGGAGAGTTCTTTGTTAATGCATAATACTTAGAATATGATGCAGTCGAAGTTAGTTTCCCTCTATTGATAGTCTAAGTTATTTTTCGGTTTATCGTCGTACAATATTTTATGAATTTGGCTCTTGTCCGGTGAATTTACAATGCTCTGTTTCAACCCCTTTTTTCTTCTTATCAAAACTTTGCCTTCAAATTTGATCAGTATGCATACAGTTAATGTGTCCTTAATTTATTTCTTTGGGTGGAATTTGTGTGTATCTAAGAAAGTCGAAACATCTCTGTTACTTGTAGAGGATTGCCAATATGTCACAATGGTAGGACTGCAAGGTTTTAAGCTTCATCTATCATTTTTACTATATGATAATTGTGCATGTTGACATTCCTGGATATCATTGAACTTTCCTATAACTGGAAAAACAATAATTAGGTGAAAATCTTTGTCATGCTAGCCACACTTGGCTTTATTGGCTGAATTACTTTTGGCTTTATTGGCTGAATTTATTGTGAGATAAAAACATTCCAATTTACCGTGAACTTATTTTCAGAATAAAGCAATTCAACGGTCATTCTTATAACTCCAAAAAAAGCAATTTAATATATTAAATATTAATATTAAAATGCTAATAATCTAACAATAGCTTTTAAAGAAATTCAACTTTAGGATTGATTCTTTTACCGTGAACTTATTTTCAGATTCTTTTTCATAAACAAGTGTTTAAAGTGTGGTTTTTTTAGCTTGAAAGTGCAGACTTTGAAGTTGAGGCAAGTGCAGATTCTTTAGACAAAAAATGCAGATTTTGTCTTAAAATTGCAGATTTTTATCTTAAAAGTTGCAGAACTTTATCTTAAAAGTTGCAAATTTTTTAGTGTGAAAATGTGGCTTTAAACATGCTCTTCTAAGAAGATTTTAGCGTAAAAATTGCAGATTTTAACTTGGGAGAAACGCAGTGTTTTAAGCTCAAAGAGTGCAATGTTTTGAGCACCAAAAGTATAGCATTTTTTTATCCCAAAAGAGTGCCGAATTTTAGCTCAAAATATGTCTAACTTAGGCACAAAAATGCAAATTTTTGAAATTAAAGACGCGGTTTTTTTAGCTCAAAAAATTCCAGATATTTAGTTCTAAAGGGTGCAGATTTTTTAAATTAAAACATCACGTTTAGGGGTTTCGAAGTATAGCAAGTCATGTATTAAAATCAATACCTTGAAGACAAGATTACATATTTTTAGAACTTATAAAATGAGAATGTAAGTTGGTAGATAGGTCTCAACAGTTAGGCCCATTTTATATTTTACATCTTCCCTTTTCGACACTATATTTACTATTATCACTTTTTCAAATCAAACATTACAAATGCTATTAATTTCTTAACATATTATTTTAAGATTTTAGATGTGCCAACAGGTTCAAAATACAAGGTACATACATATATATGTCATATGGAGAAAGGTACAAATTCTATATTTTTAGCTTTCTCTATCCGTAACTTATTATTTTGTTACACTTCCTATATTTTTTTCATATCTACTATCACTTTTACAAATGTTACTTATTTTCATTATAATTTATAAATCTTTACATTTTAATGTACACACTTTTTTAACTACATATGTACACCCAATTTTATTTAACACCCAATTTTAACTACATATGTACACCCAATTTTATTTATTTTCTTTTACATCTTAAATCTATATACAGGTAAAAATAACAAAATTTTATATTCTCAACGTTTATGTTGGATATATTTAAATAAGACACATCTCTACTCTTTTAACACAAAATTGTCATACACTTTTAGCGCATTTATTTATTTTTCTTACCGTATAATAAACATTACTAATATTAATTTTATTTAATGGACATATATATGTCGTACCTTGTGTACTCTTTTTTCTTAAAACTAATAAAATTAAATTATTATCTGGATCTATGAGCTTCCTCCATGATCCTCTCTTGAATTCCATCTACCATTGGTACACACAACCTACCTTAATACCTTAATTCACCATCTCCCCCTTGTTCAAAAGTCAATACTTTTTGCTTATGAACATTTGCCTTCACTTCAAGTGAAATAGGATATTGGTCTTGCTTTTCTTGAACTTCTGACACAAATGATGACTCATCTCCATTGGTCACCACTATTCCTCCTTCTGTGGAATCCATAAGTCTGACTCTCTGGAGTGCAAGTCTGTGCACATCTTTTGGTAGCTCTCTCTATCCTTCCTCAACATAGGTGGTGCTGCCCATAAACAACCTGTTTAAAGCATCAACAACCACATTGGCCTTACTTGGGTGGTAAAGAATACTCATGTCATAATCTTTGAGTAATTCTAACCACCGCCTCTATATATGAGATTAAGCTCCCTCTAAGTGAACATATACTGCAGGCTCTTATGATCAGTGAATATATCAACTTGAATTCCATACAAATAATGATGCCATATTTCAAGGTGAAAACCAAAATAGCTAACTCTAGATCATAGGTTGGATATTTTTTTTTATGAACTTTCAACTGTCTAGAGGCATAAGCTATAAATTTGTCATTATGCATTAACACACAACCCAAACCAACTCGATGCATCACAGTACACCACAAAACCTTGAGTACCCTCTAGTAAGGTCAAAACTGGGGCAGTAGTCAACCTTTTTTTCAATTCCTAAAAGCTTTTCTCACAAGCTTCAGACGATTGAAACTTAACTATCTTCTGCGTCAACTTGGTAAAAGGAGACAAAAAACCCTCTACGAATCTTCTGTACTAGCCAGCCAAACACAAGAAACTCCTAATATCAGTTGGAGATGTGAGGCTATGCCAACTCTGAACCCCTTCTATCTTTTGGTTGTCAACTCTAATTCCATCACTAGAAACTATGTGGCCCAAGAACGCCATAGACTCAAGCCAAAACTCATGTTTTGAGAACTTCACATATAACTCCTTATCTTTCAAAGTATAAAGGACTACTATAAGGTGACTGGCATGATCTTTTTCATTCCTTGAATAGATTAGTATGTCATTAATAAAGACGATAACAAAAATATCTAAATGAGGTTTGAATACTCTGTTCATAAGGTCCATGAACGCTGCTGGTGCATTGGCCAAACCAAAAGACGACAAAAACTTATAATGCCTATATCTGGTTCTGAAAGCTGTCTTAGGGATATCACACTCCCTTACTTTCAACTGATGGTAGCCTGATCTGATGTCAATCTTGCAAAAACAAGAAGCATCATGAAGCTGATAGAAGAAATCATCAATTTTAGGAAGAGGATACTTATTTTGATGGTAGCCTTGTTCAACTGATGATAGTCTATACACATCCTAATGAAACCATCTTTCTTTCTCAAAAACAAGACCGGAGCGTCCCAAGGTGAGACACTTGGTCGAATGAATCCCTTATCTAACAGATCTTTTAACTGTTATTTCAACTCTTTCAACTCTGTTGGTTCCATTTTTTATGGAGGAATAGATATAGGATGAGTATGTGGAATGATGTCTATGCCGAAGTCTATTTCTCTCTCAGGAGGGACTCCGGGTAGATCATCAGGAAAAACGTTTCTGGAAACTCTTGCACTATAGAAACTGACTAAATGAGAGGTACCTCAGCACTTGAGTCATTAACTCGGACTAAGTGATAGATACAACCCTTTGAAACTAACTTTTTCGCCTTAAGGTACGAAATGAAATACCCTTAGGCACTGTTGAACTACTACTCCACTATACGACTGGCTCATTAGGAATCTGAAACTTGACAACTAGAGCTCTACAATCTATTGATGCATGACAGGCATGAATCCAGTCCATACCTAAAATGACATCGAAATCTACCATGTTAACTCAACTAGATTAGCCATGGTGTCTTTGTGATTGATGGAAATGACACAGTCACGATAAACTCTTCAGCTACAATAGACTCCCCAAGAGGTGTAGAAACACAAAAGGGTTCACAAAGTTTCTCAAGAATAACATCAAACTTATTTGCAACATAAGGGGTTACAAAAGATAAACTTGCTCCTAGGTCTAGCACATAAACATCAAAAGCAAAGACTTTGATCATACCAGTGACAACATCTGGAGAGTTCTCTTACTCTTGGGGACTCGTGATAGCTTAGAGGTGATTTGCTCCTCTGCCAGTACCGGAAGTAGCTCCTCTATGTGCAGCCCTGTCTGGTGGAGCAACTGATGAAGATTGGGCTCTATTGCCAAGGTTTCCACCACCTTGCTTATTCTTAGGACACTCTTTCATGAAGTGACCCTCATGAACACACTTGTATCAACTTGTCTGCCCATCACGACACTTACTTGAGTGGTGTCTACCAAATCTAGCACATACAGGAGCCCAACTACCTCCTTGTGCCACACTATATTGAGACTCTGCTGGTCTAGCTTTGAAGTTCTGTGAATTTTGGCCATGATGCTCACCTTTGTTTTCTGGTGCTGGTGCACTAGCAGATAAAGGTGCAGGTCCCTTCTATTTCTGTTGGAACAATGACCGGTTAGCATTATTCTTCTACTGCCCAGACTCATTCCCTGTCTTATCCCTCTTGTTCTTGAACTCCTCTCTATCTCTCAACTTCTCTTCCTTTATCTGCCGCACATAGACCATCAACCTCGAAATGTCCATGTCTCCAATAAGCATTGTTGTCCGACCCTCTTTTCTCGATAGAAGGCCTAACCCAACAACAAATAAACTCATTCTACTCTTCATGTCTTTAACCATCTGCAGAGCATAACGAGATAGTTGAGTGAACTTCAACCCATACTCATGCACACTTAAAGAATCATGCTTAAGTGTGAGGAACTAACATACCTTGGCCCCTTTTAGTTCTCGGGGAAAGAAATGTTCCAAGAAAGCTTCATCAAAATACGCCCAACTCTCAGGTGGTGCATTCTCATCTCTACCCTCTTTCCACTGATCAAACCACGTCTTAGCAACACCCTTTATCTGATATGCAGCTAGCTAAACTCTCGCACTATCAATAACATGCATCACATTGAACACCTTTTTAGAAGTTCTCTGGGTCCTCTGTAAAGCTCAAACCAGTAAAACTTGGGGGATTCATCCTCAAGAACTCAGGAATCCTCGAAGTGTCGGTCTCTTCTTTATGAGCTCCTCTCTGCTACCTAATATGGTTAGTCACAGCTTGTCTCAACATCCGGATAGCCTCACGGAATTCCGCATTGGTGACTTCTCCTTGAGGTAGCACGTTCGGTGCATTAGGTACCCCTTGCTCTTGTGGTTCAACATTTCTCCTCGCAGAACGACCTTTGACTGCTTTTCGTGGAGGCATGGTTATCTGAAAATAAGCGCAAGCACAAATTAGAGAGAAACTTTTTCGAGATCAAACTTTAACGCATGAAAGTAATATAAAAGAAGTGAAATTTTTTTTAATATTGCAGCCTCCAAATTATAGATGTGGCCTGTTTCACACTGATAACTAGGACTCTACGATCATAGCTTCATAGAATTGCTAGGACTCCTGAACTCTGGACTCTGATACCAAGTTTGTCACAGTCCGAGCCTACATCCTGGAAGTGGATGACACTCGAAGACCACCGCTACTCCCTAAGCAAACCCTTGTCCATGCTTACTTAACTCAATGGAAGACTCTAAGCATTATTACAATGATCAAATGCACTTATTCAAATAATTTACTAATAAAAGTTGGAATGTTAAAATAATCAACATTCAACTTGGCAAAAAGTGGCAACACAAGTCTTTAACATAGAATGATAATATAAAGACTAATACTAAAATACTGAAAAGGGGGATGTTGGGACAAGACCTCCAATCATCCTAACACTGAAATACTAAAAGAAAAATAAAAGGAGTCCTCCGGAAAGTAAGAAGGCTCACAAACAGACTCTGAGTGCTCAAGATGGATCAACGAGGCATTGGAAGCTGATCCTGGTTACCTGCATTTGCATCATAAGACAATGCAGTCCAACTGGCATCAGTACATTGAATGTATGTGTATACGAGTTGGAATTCTAACAAACATAGGCTTGATAGAAGTTTTGACAGAAACACTTACCTGGTTCTTCTCAACTCATGAATACTGAACTAAATTCATTTTCTTGTAAAGTAGTTTCAAGCAGATGTAATATAAAGAAAATCATGTTTAAATACATGATGTTAACTTTGTGTATATAAAAGAAGACAACATAACTCAGAATGTATGTAAAAATATAATAAACTAATGTATATAAAAACACAATAACTTCTATGGGAGATTCTTTAACCAACAACCATCACTGTGAGCCTAAGTGATGGTACAACGCTTTACCTCACGTTGACAAGGACCATCCAATACCTTTCCCTCGATATAGGACCTGAACTCACTAAGTGGATCCACTAGTCTATACTAAAAGCACTAAGGAATCATCTAAAAAGTATGATCCTTTCTCTGCCCATGATGGCTACATGGTTTATGGGGGCTTAAGTTAATATGAACTCGCGTCCCATATCGGTGATCAATACTGCTCCCAAAATATACTTAGCTTATATGTGTTTAAAACAACTTCTTCTCTGGTTTGAGATAATTGTTGAAACTTAGCTTAAAAGCTCTCTTGGAAATCATAGTTTCCTCTTTACGGAAAAACTAGCTCAATGGCTCTTTTGGAAATCTCAGTTTCCTTTATTACTTAAATGTGAAAACATTTACAAACTTCTTATGGAATACTTAGTTCCCTTATAAACTTTTGAGAAATGAACTCAACTCTTTACTCTTAACTTAACTTGAAACTGGAGTCTTAAATACAAAGTTAAAATATTTGTAAAAGACCCTTGAAAACTTTGATGGACTTCACTTAACTTAACTCTTAACTTTTACTTGGATTGACTCTTAGCTGTACTTGAATTTACTCTTAACTTTCCTTTAATTTGAATTATGGATTCAAGGATTAAAATTTGTGATAGAAAAGGTCTCTTGATGTTTAGGAGTGATTTGGAATAGCTAAATTTGAGAAAAGTTACGAAATCACCGTCTTGGAACAAGTCCGCGACGCGGAAATGTTCCTAATAATTATTCGCGAATTTAATTTTGAGACAGAGGAGTCCGAGTCCTCTCCGCGATGGGGGCAAGATTTTTATTCACTGGTGGAACAAGTTCGCGACGCAGACTTGTTTCATGAACCTTACTCGACTTCTTCCTTCTTTGTTTTTTTAAGCCCCAATCCACCGAAATTCTATTATCTTCCTCAAATTCATTTTAGATTCTGATGCCCTGCATGTATACTCAAGAAACTAACTCAAAGCAACCCTTAACTCAATGTAAGGATCTCATAAACTTCTCAATTTATCCTAATTTAATAACAACATTTGAATTCAAGAATATATGTTAAGAACATCAATTTTCCAACTCTTCTAGGAGGAATTTCACTGAATTGAACATGCTTGGCGCGTGGGTGGATGAACTCAACGCTATGAGAGACTCACATACCTAGTGGGATCAAATCCTTGAAGAAATTCGAGATCAAATCCTTTCAAAAAGATGAATCTTGCTTTTCCTCTTCTCTTTTCTCTTGCGTTCTTTTTCCAAAAATCCTAACTCTATTTTTCAAAAGTGTAAACTGAACCCTGTCAGTTTATCCCCTAAAAATATTATCAAAAATGATTTAATTAAGTTGGGTAAGGAAAAGACTGAACTACCCTTTAAAATTCCGGATTGGACTTTCCTTATTCCCACAGCCCGACTTCCAAAGATCATAACTCACTCATCCGAAGTCGGAATCGCGCAAACTTGGTGGCGTTGGAAAGATTATTCCAAGGGTTTTCCAACCATATCTACAAGTACACCCAACTCATCCTGATCTAGAATTTAAATTCATTTGAAGTTGACCAAAAACTCACTTTTAACTTACTTACCAAATTTCAAAATTTTTAATTCTTTCCAAAAATGACTATTTCCTATTTCTAAACTTCCTTCTAGTTTCTTTCAATTTGCGAGATATTACAGAACAATCATGAAAACAAGGCGTTGAGGTTGAAGAATGCCTTAAATGAGTTGAAGCAAACTCAACAAGCTTGGAATAGTAACATTGACAAATACTTTCAAGACAACAAGTTTACTCAATGTCTCGATAAATATGCTTTTTACATTACATTTTATACTAATGAAGATGTTCTTGTTTGTTTTTATGTTAATGATCTTATTTTGACGGGTAAAAACCCAGTTTTGTTTGAAGCTTTTAAGAAATCTATGTACCTTGAGTTTGAGATGACGAACATAGGGCGTCATATTACTTTAGCCTAAAAGTGAAGAATATAGAGGACGGCATCTTCATATTTTGATAAATCTATATCCCAATAAATCTATCAAAAGATATTTTGAAGAAGTTCAACATGTTTGATTGCAACCTTGTAAACACCCCAATGGAAGTGGAACAAAATTGTCAAAGTTTAATGATGGAGAAATGTGGACTCCACTCTGTTCAAAAATCCAGTAGGAATTCAGAGGTGCTTGACATGTACAGAACCAGATATATTCTTTTTAGTTTGAGTAGTAAGTCATTTCATAGAAGCTCCTACCTCTACTCATTTGAAGGTTGCTAGAAGAATTCTACATTAGCTAAAAGGTACAATAGACCTGAGACTATTTTATTCCTCTTCTGATGATTTTAATCTTGTGGGATATCGTGATAGTGATTATGCGAGAGATGTTGATGATAGGGAAAAAAACATCAGGGTTTGTGTATTTATTGGGTGATTATGTTATTTCTTCGTGATTAAAGAAAAAATCATTTTTTACTCTCTTGAGTTGTGAAGTTGAATACATGGTAGCGACATCATATACGTGTCATGCTATTTGGTTGAGGAGATTGTTGAAGGAACTCAATTTTCCACAAATTGAAGACACAATAATTTGTGTTGATAACAATTATGCGTAGGCACTTGTCAAGAATTCAATATATCATGATCGAAGCAAACAGATAGACACAAGATATCACTGTATCCGAGAATTCATTGCCAAGAAAGAGTTAGAGCTCAAGTATGTGAAATCGCATGATCAAATTGCAGATATCTTTACAAAGCCTTTCAAGTTTGAAGATTTTTAGAGATTGAGATCAAGCCTTGGAGAAATGCAGAAAAAATTAAATAAAGGGAGAGAGTTATGGGAAATCAATCTTGGCAACAACTAATCTGGTATCCAAACTTGCAGAAATTAATAGTAATGTGAAAGTTGACAACAACAAATATAAAAGTTGGCAGCCACATATGTGAAAGTTGATAGTCAAAAGTTGGTAGAGTTTTGATGGATTTTGGTAGCCAAACTTTGTGGAAATTGGTTTTCACATTTGTTTCACTAATGATGTAATCAAGAAGTTTAAAACTCTATAAATAGAGTAGTAATTGAACACTTGAAGACACACCAAAAAAGAGAAAGCAATAGAGACTAGAGGGAGTATTCCACAAGCTATTTATTAGTTTGTAGGAAACAATGTGGAGTAATATTATTGTGAATTGTAAGAAATAAACATGTGTTGTTCTTATAAAAGAGTAGTAGTCTTTTGACACTATCAAGTTTTCATCAATATTATTGTATTACTTCTTCGAATATCATATTTACCCTTTTTTTTTAATATTTTATGTCATTGTTACTATCTTCTATTGCTATTTAGAATGAGCATTATCCTGAGTGTGATTATGATTTTGTCCAACAAATAAAACTTCTTGATATTAATTTTTTTTTTCCATTTTTGATTTTTGTGGTGTTACCGCTTTCTCCTTTATTTAAGAGGTTTTCTTCTTCTTTACTAATGATTGTTACTCAATATCCAATATAAGCTTAATAATACATGGACATTAATTCCTTGGTAAAATCAAAATTTTGAAATTAAATTGTTTTCTAAAAAAGTGAAAATTGAGACAAATTAGAAACAAAAGTGTTTCAAACAAATTGAAATAAGGAGAATAATTTTATTGGTGTCACCCCCTCCACCACCACCCCACCACCACCACCCAAAAAAAAGAAAAATAAAATAAAATAAATATATGGTGTTGTATTAGAAGAGAAGAGTACTCCATTTAATTGAGTGTGGCTTTACACAACACATGTGTGCCTAGCAGTTATTAATTATTTATTATATTATAATCAGCAGAGGAAGTGATTAGTTGTCCGTTAGCTGACTAATGTGAGTCAGTTACTAGAATTAGTAAGTTAAGTTTATTTAGGTTGATCAAAGGAGATATAAAATGAAACTTGTACTACTTCATATTCATTACTCGAACTATCAATCTAGCATGGAAGTTTATCATAGTTTTATAGCCAGGCAATCGTAAATATGCTCTAAGGCATCAAGAGTTGAAGATCTGTGTATTTGGAGTTAGAATTGAATTTTATTTTCAAGTTCTGCTGTGGAATTCCAATGATAATTGGTAATAATGAGTTACCATAGAAGTTGATTCACAATCATCCTCTATGTTTACAACTGAGATACAATTTAGGGACTGATTTGATCTCCGTTTCTTGTTTATTTTGGAACTGCTTCTTTTCTGGTCCCTCCTTAAACATTGTGTATATTAGCGCAGATAAAATGTCTTAAGTTGAGGATGAATACTGTGAGCGGAGAGTTAAGATAAAAGGGAGTATAAATAAAGATAGTGTGACAATAACTAGAACTTTGGGATGTGGTGTATCATGATGAGTTGAATATAGTTATGTTAGAAAGAGAAAGGGAAAATAATAATGTAGTGGCACAGTCAAAACATCTCAAACTAAGAAATAAAAAGAATAAACATGTTTGGATAAGAAAAGGAAGAGGGAAGAAGGTGAAGATGGTCTCAAGGAGCGCGTAGACACTACTCCCAAATACATCCTACCTTTATCCTGAGCCTACATTACAAGCCGAACAAGTCCTATAGTGCTGGATCCTAGTTCGTTTGTCTATAAATATTGGTGTGAAAATAATAAATACAACTCTTGTATTGTCCTTCATAAATAGGGACCTCTTTGTGGTAAGGGCATTAACATTGCATGTTGATGGTTGATTGCTGAGAAAATGGTTAGTAGTATATGCCAAGTTGCTTGTTAATATCGACATGTCATTCCTAGATCCTTTTGAGTTGATATAGTAATTGATAGGCATGGCTGATTGAAATGATATTTTGAAACTGTTGTGAATGTTGATAGTCTATTAGTTTGTAAATATGGTAGTATGTGTTGCTTGAGGACAAACAAATGTTCTAAGTTGAGAGTGTTGTTGTGTCGTAATTTGATGACACATTTGATGCTTTTTGCTATGAATAATTTCTACTTATTAAGCATTAATAGTGTCTTTTAATAATTTTGATATTGTGTTAAACAAGAACCAGTCCAATTGAATAAGAAAGTAAAATGAAGCTAAATGTTGTCAAAGGAGAGTCAGACGGAAGGCCCGACAAACCATCTAACTTGTGACTAGAGGGCAGGCTAACCATCGCACTTGCAGAAATATAATACTTTTTGATGTTCAACTGACGACGAAGGTGAAGGACATTCAGGTCTATGATGGGTTTTGAGGTGAAGTATCATACCTGTCTCTACATCCTAAAAGTTTAGTTGGCAGTGAAGGTGAACAGCAGACGATGACCAAAGTGACTCACCATCACATTAGGTGAAGCGTCGGGCAAACCTTGAAAGATCACCTTTCTTATTTTAAAATTCAAAAATCTTGGAAGTATAAATAATATTTTTAGGGTTTATTTTTGGCATCTTGATTTTGGAAAAGAACATAGTATGTTTGAACAAGAGTTTTGCATTGGTTTCTTAAATTGTTTGATTGTCTTTACCTATTGTAAGTAAATTTGTATTGAATCAATATAATTTTCTTGTTTGTTTAAATTATCATGAGTGGATGAATCCCACAATCAAGGATTGTGGAATCCATGAAGAATTGATCTAAAAAATAAGATAAAAACAAAATGAATTGTGTATTGTGTTTGTATATTTTTGTAATGAGCGGGTTCTGTCGTTACAGAAAAGTCAACGGGGAAAAATTTTACGTCAGAATTTTTTTTCCGTAGTAACTTAAAATTTCCCTATCTAGTCTAGATTAGGACAAAATCGGAGTAATTAAGGTGTAGGAAAATTTGGTAAAAATCGGGTGATATATTTATAATTTTGATTACATGAGGGGTTAGATAACTCATTAAGAAATGTGTACGACTTTACGAAATTAAATTCGGGTGAGTAGAACCAGGGGTGGCTCGACAGTGTTAAAAAAAAGACACGTACCTTAGGCTCCCAAATTTAAGAGGCCTCATTTTTTATAATAATAGGTTATAAGTTATTATTTTTTAAAATCAATATTGAATACTATTTGTAGAAAAAGTAAACATTTTATGAAGAATGAAGGGATTATTAGAAGAAATTTGACATATTTGGAGTACTATATCTAATGAAAAATAATTTAAAATAAGAATAGTTATTTTATCAGATGAAAACTAGAAGAAATAAATTATATAAAAGTTATTAACAATTTAAATTTAAGGCCTCGTTTGATTTTCGCCGCTTGAGCCGCTCCTGAGTAGAACTTCCGAAATCAATTTTAGCATGAAGGGGATTTTCTAAGTGGCATTGGTCAGAGGTGTGTTGTGACATGGGGGTCTTGGAATTATTAAAATAGCTCACTATTTCATGCAAGTCGCTTTGGCGATGCTTTGTTGCTCTGGCGGGCCGCTGTAGCGGGGTAGGTGTCGTTGTGGCGATCCAGACGCGACTTAAAATCGTTAATAAACCCCTAAACAAATTTATTCTGCACTTTATGACTTTCAGAGCTAACGGACGTCCCCATACGACTTATTGACAGTTTTCAATCATTCTTTAGGCTAAAGGTAAGATTTTCACCTATTGAATCCGTTTTTTGATACGGAGAACCTATTTTCTTGGGTTATTATCAATGGGGGAGGGTTTTGAATTGGAAACCATGGTGGGAAAAGCCCAAATTGGGATACTTGAATTCATAGGTATGATTTAGGGTTGTTGGTAATTAGTTATTCTTTATTGATTCTTGTATTGTATTGATTATTTGTAGATCAAGAACAAGTGGAACGAATCCGGAAAAGGGAAGGCTCAAAACTCTAAGGGTTTCAAGCTTGTTTCGAGGTAGGTGATGGTTGTGATTCTATGATTGTGTGATGTATGGTTGTTCTTGCTTAATTATGATACATGTATGTATGTAAATGTTGATTTATTGATCACACTTGTTGTAAATGAGATAAGTGAATGACTATATAACATGAATAACTTCTTGATTGTATGATTTAGGAATATACTTATGATTGTGATTGTGGTGTGTTGAAAGGATCGGTTGCTACATTCAAGTATAACTAAGTGGGATCGGTTTCCACGTTCCAGCATAAAGATAGGATCAGTTGCCACATTTCAGCATAAACTATGGGATTGGGTACCACATTTCGATATGCTAACAATTTGGGTTTGGGTTCCATGAAAGGACCAACTACTTGACATAATTGTGTATCTTGAGAATTGTGAAAATGTATGTTGTTCGTAAATGTTGATACTATTGTATATGTTCAGTATATGCATGTGATTATATTGTTGTACTTATATATGTTTCACTTAAAGGGTTAGCCACGTGATCCTACCAGTAGACTATGATTGTGTACTGATACTGCACTTCCTCTTATTTTTGTTGAGTACAGGGCATCTTCCGACGGCTATTGATAGGCCTCGCTTAGAAGATCAATGATCATTCCGGATTTAAGGGTGAGCTAGTTCTTCTAGGCTGCCTTGGATTCTATTTGAGTCTCTTTCCACATTTTCGGACTTAGACAAGTTTTATGTATGCTTCTTATATTTGTTGAGTTGTACCCATTTTATTTCTAGACTTTGGTTCATTGTTTAAATATTTTGGTACATCGACTTTCAGGTCTTAGGTTATTTTCTTCCGCATTGTTGTTGTTAGATATTTTGAAAGTTTATGGGAACTTTCATTTTTAGCTATTTAACTTGCTTCCGTAATTTAAATTTCTTAGTTTTGTCTTAGTTGTGTAGTTTGGATTGTAATAGTGGTTCACCCACCGGAGGATTAGTGTGCGTGTCAATCACGATGGTTTGGGTCGTGACAAAGTTGGTATCAGAGCCTAGGTTCGTTGATCTCGATATACCAAAATGAGTCTAGTAGAGTCTTGCGGAAAGGTAAGAGGACCTCTTTACTTTTCTTCTAGAGACTATAGGACTTTAGGAAATCTCTCTGTTTTCTCTTGTCTCTTTTGTGCTATGACTTGATTCCAAATAGTATCTGGCCATTCCAATTGGTATCTAACCTCCTTCACGCTTTTGTCCATGGATGGTTGATGTTTCACGACTATCAAAACACTATTCCATTTCAAGTGCCAATGATCGCGAGTAGTAATATAACCCAACCAAGGGTTGGGCTCGAGTCCTAAGGGAGTGGTTTCAAGAATTAGTACTCAAGTGTGGACCAGTTAGAGTTAGTTATATCTAAAGACATTTACGAATAAAAACATATCAAATCGAACGGTGACCAAGTGTCAAATATTGCAGGGATTTGTAAATAATTATTAGGTAAAATAATAAATAATACAAAAATACGAATACGGAGACAGGATTCTTGTGATTTGATAGGATTATGGGCTAAGGTAAACAACCTGGTAAATTGCAATTAATAGTAATTTTACTTCAAATCGGTGAATAAGTTATACTTTAGTGGGGATAAACTCTCTCTCAAAGCAGTTTACCCTGAATCAAATTGGTTTCTCTCGAACACCAATAAACCACAATGAAGCACAACCTTCACTTTAGTTTATTAACTCTCCCAAGCTGAATGTGTGGTAAAAGGGTTTAGGATTCACTCTCTCGATTTGAACCCATGACAACCCAATACCCACAGAGCATGATTCAGTTATTTTGGTTTTCAAACCTCTCTCTCAAGCAAGACAAAAATATGAAGTTATGATTGCATTTGTAACTACAACCCATTAAATTCAACCACAGTTACTGAATGAAATAACTTTTAAACAGCAAATAGACTATCACTTAGCAATACACAATAGTTAATTCAACCATAATCACATAATCACACCCCAAGAATTGGGGTTTTAGCTAGATATAGTAAAAAAATTAAAATTGATACCCAAAAATGTTTTTATCAACTGGATACGATTAATATTGTCTATACAGATGTCTAGGATGAAGAATCTTCGATATTCAAGTCCAATTTCTTGGAGTTAGAAATCTTCAAAATCTTCAAAGCTCTACAACAATGGAAAACTAGATACATAGATATATAAAATGTTTTTATCAATGCTAGATTGATTGTTTTGTAGCTAGATAGTAACTGAAAAATTTGAAAACGTATTTATAGTCGCCAACAATTATGGTGCGTAGGACAGGTCGGTGCAATAATTCAAGATTGCCGATCCACTTGACGATCCGCCCTGTGTCATTTGTATCACCGTTTAGCTTTTGCCTTCAGTATCCTTAAGGTTCTTTAACTTTGGGCGATATGGCATTGCATCGCAAAACTGTTTAGCGACTCACCGACTAATCATTTTGATCGCCGATTTGATTTTCTCCTTCAAGACTTGGCACACTGGAACATAAGGCGAGACCAAGGCTATTCGGCGCCTTGCCTAATGTTTTAGGAGATCCTTAGACCTTCTTTTCTCCATTCTTTCAACTGCCTTGTTTTTTTGCTCATTAGTGTCCATGATTTTTTCCTTAATTCAAATCCCTAATAATCAAGGATTTATAACAATTAT
This sequence comes from Solanum sitiens, assembly GCA_016801875.1. Taxonomy (NCBI): domain Eukaryota; kingdom Viridiplantae; phylum Streptophyta; class Magnoliopsida; order Solanales; family Solanaceae; genus Solanum; species Solanum sitiens. The sequence continues at coordinate 1,477,894 of JABWTJ010000015.1, forward strand.
TGGCATAAAATATGCATTTTAGGACACTAAATCTATGAAAATAAAGCCCTAAAGGAGTCCAAATTGTGGACTCATCAACACCCCCAACTTAAACATTTGCTTGTCCTCAAGTAAAACTCGAGTTCAGTAGTTCTAAAAAGATGTCTCAAACAGTACTACGCAAGAATCAGTCATGAATGCACACAACAAGACATAACTTACTCATGCAAAGATCCATTGTGCACTCAAATGTTCAAGTTCTGTCTCACCATTATCAAAGAATCTCAAGTTCCCTATAATTACTTCAAATGAAAGTTCAAGCTCAACAAAAGTGATGAAATGCCCTCACACAAAGAATGATTCCACCTTCACATATAATGGTTCATCAATTTAAAGCTATAAAATCAATTTCAATGCTCACATTCACAAAGATGAACACGATGCATGATTTAATCCATAGGTTTGCCCTTATTTTCCAACCAACAATTGTTTCAGCTCACTCAAGATCACAAAGGTCTTTTCAAGGCTTGTAACGGGGCTGAGTGTCAAGGTTTGGTCATTTAGGATCAGTGACTACTTATCCTCATGAAATGTGGTGTGAGTAACACTTTCTTTCCTTTTATTCATCATTTTCGTTCGTGCTCACAACGCATCCTATTATTCATCTTCCATGCATTGTTGGAAACCCCATTTACTTTTTCACTTTCACATCTTTATTCCATAATTTTTTTGTTCTTTTTCTTTTTCTTTTCTTTTCTTTTCTTTTCCTCTTTTTTTTTTTTTAAAATGGAGGAGTTCAATTTTTTCCCAAAATCATGCGTAAAAAGGACTTTCTTGCATTTGTTGATGTACCTTCTCTTTTCACCACACCCCCAACTTAGGCTTTTGGCCTAAATTCGCTATTCAAACTAAATACAACTTCATGAGGATTATGGGTAATGGATAAATAAAGGTCATAGTTTCATCAAGTTTCTTCTAAGAAAATGTCAAGGCTCAAGGGGTATTCAAGAAAGGATCACACGCTCACAAGGTTGGCCACAAAGGAGGTATATGTTGAATTGCTTCACACTCTTTAAAGGTTTCTAAGATCATATCAAGAGATTGCATCACTTAGTCAACGGGACCAATGGGGCAAATTCTAGGTGTCACATGCATGGTTCACGGAAAGCTCATCACACAAGGCATTGACACTAACGTCAAACAAGACTCCACACTTTCGCTAGTGTGCAATGTTCATTATAAGAGACCCAATCCTATAATTGGCTAGTCACAACGAGATGTAAATAGTTCACTTATTGCCTATGCAACTTTATTTGGTCTCATCGTAGCCTCACATTTATGTTTTTTTTTATTGAGAGAACTATTTAAGTCATCAATATTGATCAAAATTGATACTCAAATTTGCAAGAGAATAACTCATCACGAACAAGAGGTGGAATTTTTTTCGAAAGGATCAAAATCATTTGCAATTAAAAATAGGAGCCACAAGCTCAATCATACACGTGTTGCAATTAAAAACACAAGATAAAGCTTCAAAACCCAAATATATGCATAAAATCAATATTCAAAGAAGGCACAAAGGTGGGCCTCACCCCACCACAAACAAAAATCATTTGTCCTCAAATGCAAATAACAAATATTCAAAAGTCAAAGTAAAGAAAGACAGAGAGAGGGGTAAAGAGGGGCTCCTCTCTACACATATGTTCCATCTATTTGGGCATCAGTGCCTGGAGTCCCCTCATAAGGGACAATGGTTGTACTAGAGTCATCCAAGGGCCTATCTGCCAGAAAAGTCTCTACAGTTGTGTAAATTCCCCAGGCCCATGAAGGAATAGAGCGGTCTCAGGAAGTGGTCCTCTTGTTAGAAACGGGCTTCTTACACTTGCCCTACCCTTTTTTGGCAAATGCGGGTAGTTCAGTTGCTTGAGCCCTAGATGTAGATGCATCCTCATTTATTTTGATTCCCAAAAACCTTTCTTGGGGTGGCAAGTTCCTCCAAGCAACTTTTGGTCTAGCCATATCTGCAAAACATTAGGAAAAATTAGAAAGCATTTGTTTTCCAAAAGGATTTGCTCTGGATTTGTAAAAAGTAGGCAATTCGAAAGTCCTTTTGGCAAATAGCCAAAGACTTTTGCCGATCAAGGGCTAGCTCACCAAAAGCTACAGTGCAAAAATGTTAAGGGGTGCAGATAAAACGCAATAAAGAAGAAATTCATTGAGTCATTGAGTGCCTTCGACAACCTCAGGTTTCTCGCCGAAAGTTACAGAATCCAATATCAAATAAGGCATGAATTTAAAGGCCGGATGGGGAACTTTGGCAAACCACCGAGTGGTTCAACGAGCTTGACCCAACTTGCCAAACAACCTAAAGTGCCTACTTTCAACCTAACTTCACGAATTCAACCCACCACCACCACCACCCCCAAAAAAAAATCAAAGCATGCATAACTCAAATTAAACTAAGACCCATAGCACCCATTACCTCGGGATACTCAGAATACTCTTGCTTTTACCAAATTTGGCCAATTGACAATTTTCACCCTTAAGAGTGATGCCATACACTCTTTCTCTGAGCAAATTACGTCGTTTGGAAAACCTATGGGTTACTCAGACTTCGCCCAACTAACCCAATCAACATGCAAGCACAACCCCACAATTATTTTTATTCATTTTAAGGCGCCAAAAGATGGGATTTCAATATTAAAAAACAATACGGGAAAGCATCTCGAATAAACAATAGGCACATTCAAAATACATAAGATCAATGAAGCCCAGCGCACATCCACATCATAGTATTATTTGCAAATGAGTACAAGATCGGAACAATAAATTTGGGGTTCAAAAAACAAACATTTTATGCCGATTAAGATAAGATTGAAATGATAGGCGGCAATATAATTCAAATACGAGCATAAATCGACGACTAGAATACTAGAGAAAATGCACAAATATAGAAACTAGAGTGTGGGTGTCAGTTTGGGAAGATAAAAAGGGAGGGAAAGTGATAAAATTTGAACTTTTAAATCCTTAGCCTTAAAACTATCCAGTTTTTGCCCAGTCGGCGACGTTAGTCATGCTCGCTGATCCACTCAGAGACACGCTAAGTAGACACTTACCTCGCTGAGTTTTATAGGACCTCCATTAATCATGGGCGTCCAAAGGATGGTCTACGTCAGGATCACCAACCTGGTCTATGACTCCAATAATTGTCTGGGTTGGTCGATTTTTACAGACTCCAATGTAATGTTGTCTTTAGTCTTATGGTGGTCTGTGTTAGAGTCTCCGACGATATTTTCTCGCCAACGTGCACCTCCAAAACACCCTCCACACTTTAACCTACACATACAACACACCATTATTTTTAAAAGAAAAGTAATGCAATAAGGGGTTTTGTGTTGCCTCCCAAGCAGCGCCTTAGTTAATGTAACGACACGACACAAGTCCACCATCAAATCTCATTTTGGGGATTTCCATAGTGTCACTAGGCAACCCTCCTTGTTGTTGCGAATTCAAATGCGGCAAAATCTGGACTATATAGGTTTCCAACTACTTGATCGAGACTGAATGAGAGTTGACGGTTTGGCTAAGGATCGACACATCTTCTTTAGTTGTTTTCAAAATATAATCTGACCCCTCAACTGTTGAGGATACGCGAGAACATATCCTCAAACCACCTAGCTTTCGAGTCCTTTGGATTTTGGCACTCATTGCGAGGGACATACCTATCCTTCTCACCATCTTTCTAATTTGTATTTCGGTCTCTTCATTATCGATCACGATATTTCCAACCTTCATTCCTATTCCAACCTTGGTTACCAACCTGCATCGGGTAGTTTGTACGATAACCACCACATTTGTTTGCTAGGAAATTCACCATTTCACTTTACAAAGATTCAAACTTTATCTCTTCAAGATTATCACACCCGAAACCCACAATATTTACACTTCGAGCACCAGCTCCATGACTGTTTTAGACAAAATATCAAGTTGTGTCATGATCTTGGCCATGTTCTTGTCCCTCTCTTGATCTTTCTCTATCTGTTCCTTGGTCAATTTGAATGAGAGAGGATATACTTATCTTCACGGGTATACCAGGCCCTATAGATTTTGGTCATGCCATCCAAGAGTTAGGTCGTCGTCACATAAGGTTGCTGCATTAAACCTCCCATAGAATGTTGGTCGGTGATGTCTTTGTTTACCGAGTCAAGGCTCCAGTAAAAATATTGTAGCAATACATTTGAAGGCAAGCCATGAGTTGGGAATTGTAGCACCAACTTCTTGAATCGCAGCCAAGTCTCATGAATTGACTCGCTCTCGAAATGCTTAAAGCTTTGGATGATACCCGAAGAGTCATTATCTTCGAAGGATAAAAAAATTACACATTTAATGCAATAACCAACTCCTCTCACGAAGTGATTGAATCACATGGCAATTCAGCCAGCCACTTTCAAGCTTCTCCCATCAAAGAGAACAGGAACAACCTCAACCAGACCTATTCTTGGGAGATGTTCTTGAAGGAAAAGGTCCTCATACATCCACGAAATTTCTAATATACTAATGGGGGTGCTCATGAGATAACCCACTGAAAATTCCTTTTAGTTGCAAGATTTGCAACATAGTACTCCTGATATGGAACACTACATTCCCTTTCAATGGAGGTAAGCGAATGGCACCAATACCTCCCATGATATGAGGGTCATTAACGTCGTTGAGGTTTTCGATGTCATCTTGATGGCCTACTTGCCTTCCCTTCACGTTCGTATTTCCTGAATTACCATGCAAACAATCATAACACAACTGAAAATTAGGTAAGTATCACCATAACTAACAAGAGAAAAATTCAACTTAACAAAAATTGTCAAATAACACCACTCCCCGGAGAGGCGCCATTTTTGATATTTTCACGATTATCAAAACGTTATTCCAATTCACGTGCCAACGATTGTGGTAGTAATATAACCCAACCAAGGGTTGGGGTCGAGTCCTATGGGAGTGTTTTCGAGAATTAGTAGCCAAGTGTGAACCAGTTCAAGTTAGCTATAGCTAAACACACTTACGAATAAAAATTTATCAAATTAAAGGGTGACATAAGTGTCAAATATTGCGGGGGTTTGTAAGCAATTATCAACTAAAATAGTAAATAATACGAAAAATGAATATGGAGACAAAATTCTTGGAATGTGATAGGATTATGGGCTAAGGTAAACAACTGGGTATATTGAAGTAATAGTAAATTTGCTGCAAATAGGTGAATAAGCTATACTTTAGTGAGGATAAACTCTCACTTGAGCAGTTTACCCCAAATCAAATTGGTTTCTCACGAACACCAATAAGCGGCAATGAAAAACAACCTTCGCTTTCGTCCATTCACTCTCTCGAGTTGAATGTGTGGAAAAGGATTTAGGATTCACTTTCTCGAGCTGCACCCATGAAAACCAACTACCCAAAGACCACCGATTCACTAATTTTAATTTTAAAACTTCTCTCTCGAGAAAGCCAAAAATTTGAACTTAAGATTGCATTTGCAACTACAACCCATTAAATTCAACCACAATTACGAAATGAAATCACTTTTAAATAACAAATAGACAATCAATTAGCAATACCCAATAGTTAATTCAACCAATAATCACATAATCACACCTCAAGAATTAAGATTTTAGCTAGACATAGTAAAAAGATAGAAATCGATACCAAAAAGTGTTTCCATCAACTGGGTACAATTAATATTTTCTTTCTCGATGTCTAGGATGAAGAATTTTCAACACCCACGTCCAAATTCTTGGAGTTGGAAATCTTCAAATCTCCACAACATGGAAAACTATATACACTAATAGATAGAATCTTTTCCTCAATGCTAGATTGATTATTTTGTAGCTAGATAGTAAACAAAGAATTTGAAAATGTAGTTATAGTTGCCGAAAATTGTGTTGCATAGGACAGTTCGGCAGAATAGGCAGAATCGCCAATCCACTCGGCGATCCTCCCTTTGTTATTTGTCTCACCGTTTAGCCTTTGCCTTTAGCATCCTTGAGTTTCTATAACTTTGGGCGATATGGCATTGCTTTGCGAAACCATTCGGCAACTCGCCTACTATTCCTATTGATCGCTGATTTGAATTTCTCTTTTAGGTCTTGGCGCACTAGACCAGAAGGTGAGACCAAGTCCATTCGACGCCTCGCCTAATGGGTTAGGTGATCCTCAGGCCTTTTTTTCTCCATTCTTTCAGCTACTTTGTTCCTTTTTGCTTATTAGTGTCCATGTTTTTTTCCTTAGTTAAAATCCGTGAAAATCAAGGATTTATAACCATTCTTTGCATAAAACATGCATTTTAGAACACTATATCTATGAAAATAAATCCCTAAATGAGGACCAATCGTGGACTCATCAATTGTTAGCACTAGATTCAACAGTGTTCATCCCGTCACTCTTGTTAATGCTCCAGTGGAGGACTCTGCTGTGAGAGGTCACGGTCGAGGCAGGGGTAGAAAAAGATCTAGGGGAAGAGGTCGTGGAAGAGTAGCACCTATTAGGGATGGATATTCTATTGAGAATTCTCCTATTAATGAGAACCCTCATGCACATCATAAAGATATAGAGGAGAACGTTGATGTTAAGAATGTTGAGGAGGTTGGACAAGAGTGAGAGGTACAGGTTGGACGACCGATGTTCCTCCCAAAGATCCAGTATTATCTCAGTAGATCATGTCTTTCTTGAAGAGGTTGGTTGGTCCTAGAGTGATTCCTTCTGTTAAAGCAACTCAAGCTCCCATCAATCCTTCTATTGCTATCACTACTGCCAAGGTGGGCAGAAACGTGGGTAACAATGCTTTATTTTGTCCTTTGTTGGGTTTGGTTATGACTAGTAATGAACATGAGATGTTGACCAAGTTTTTGAAGTTGAAACCGTCTATGTTCCATGGTTTCGAGAGTGGGGATACATATGAGTTCATCCTAGATTTCTATGAGAGGCTGCATAAGTTGGGAATTGTCCATAAGCATGGGGTTGAGTTCGTGAAGTTTTAGCTTCAAGACGAGGCTAAGTAGTGGTGGAGAGCTTAAATGGAATACCGATTTTCAGCTTTAGCTCCACTTACTTTGACCTAATTTCATGCTCTCTTTTTTGGAGAAATATATGCCTAAGACTTTGGGGGATCGTAAGAAAGATGAATTTATGGCTTTGGAACAAGATGGTACGACAGTGGATGCTTATGAGTCCAAGTTTCATGTTTTATCTAGATACTCTACACAGTTGGTAACTACTGAGGAGGAGAGGATCCGGTTATTTATTAGGGGACTTTAATTCTGAGTTGCAAGTATTATCTGTTCATATGACGTCTGTAGGAAGGAGCTTTAATGAGGTAACCGACTATTTTAAGAAAGGGGAGGGAGTGAGGCGAGACGGTCATGCTAAGGCATTGGCAAAAACGACCAAGAATTTAAACAACTTTCAAGGTTCTTATTCCAGAGGTTTAGGGAGGACAAACAAGACAATTCAGTCCACCATGCCCGCTTCTAAATGTAATTATTTGGGAACTCCACCTCATTATTTGATTTAGGATAGTCAAGAAGTGACGAGTCCACAATTTGGACTCATTTAAGGCTTTATTTTGATAGGTTTAGACACTCAAGTGCATTTTATTTTCTCTAAAAAGGATTAAAACCTTGAGTTTTAGGTATTTTGAAATTAGAGACAAGACATGGACACTATATAGCAAAAATAAACAAAAGTAGCAGAAAGAATGAAGAAATGAAGACCTGAGGATCGCCAAACCCATTCAACGTGTCGCCAGAAGGTCCCATCCTCGCCTTTTGTTCCAGTGGGCTGAGCTCTGAAGAAAAGGATCAAATCGGCAAAGAAAAAGAGTAGTCGGTGTGTTGCCAAATAGTTCCACAAAGCATTACTGTGTCGCCCAATGATCCAGAACACGAAGATGTAGTAGGCCAGCACAAGACGATGATGAATCTACCAAAGGGAGGATCACCGAGTTGATCAGCGATTCGACTAACTACGTTGAGTGGTGATTCGCACCACAACTTTTTGAAAACTGTAAATACTTATTAATATTTTTCACTTAGTATCGTTTTTTATATTATTGAACAATAAAATATTAGTTATAGCTTAGAATTTTGAGTTCTAGGTTTGAAGAGGGTTTTGAAGAACTTAAAGATTCAAAGGGTTTCATGTCACATCTGGGTTTACCCCCTAGACGTAACCGGCGTCGTCGTCCTCTTTGAGGACTAAGACTAGCCCCTTAGTTTTCATCATTGCATTCACAAGTCAAAAATACGGAAGAATTTAAAACTTTTACTATTTCTACATTGAGGTTTACATAGACCTCTACATACATGTAATAGTATTAATATTGAGTATACATAGACCCTTCGTATAAGAAGATTATTTAGTCTTCTACTTTTATTTCACATACATATATAAGATAGAATAGAGTCATAAAATCCGTCTCATCTCATAACCATCTACAATGACAATAGCAATTTGGGCATAGCCCTACATCAATATAAGAAAGCCAATATAGGCTTATACAACTTGTTCTCAAATGAAAGATAAGAGTAAACATAAGTGTCTTAAAATCTAAGCAAATCCGTAACTAGAATATTGGCATCGCCCTCGGCCAAATGAGGACCTACCACTTGGATGAGAGAGAATATCCAAGCCTCCTTTTAGATCGCCTCGAATGAAACCTCAATGACCGGAACCTAAAATGTTTGGGAAAAAGGGAGAAAATGGGGTTAGTACGCCACATGTGCTAAGTATGAGACCATATGCACATATAACAACAAAGCATGCTAAAAAGGGACATTTAGTTAAATCATGCCATTTTACCTCTTTAAGGACTTATGCACAATCAACAAACTATACCAATCATTTAGACATGTTCAACAAATCAAATAAGCTATATGCATATCAACATACTTGAACCCATAATCTCATATAACTCTATCACCAAGTAGTAACATCACAAGCATGAATAAGAGTACATCATGTAAATAGCAACGTAAGACAACTAATCATTAATCCTCATAAAATCAACAAGTGCAATGACCAAGCATAGCCCCATAACCTTACTTAATCAAGTAACCCAACAAGAACCACAAATAGTAACTCACTTTACATAACATAGTCTTCAAATACACATAAGTTCATACTTTAGCAATAAACACCAATTGCATGTTCATAAGCATCATAATCATCATATAAGATCATTTACATTTATCATCATTTACATACATAATATTAACTTCCTAAAGATCCTATCAAGGCAAACTAGTGCAAGGCATAGGTAAAGTCTCATACCCGTACATAAGCTAAGTCAAACCCCTCAAGTCACTTTAGTTAGTTTATACAACATTACTTCATTTTAGTTTAGGGAACACTTGCTTTATTCGACATAGACCACATGAGTTAATGTGGAATCCGGTGTTGTAAAACCTTACACCGATGGAAGGTGGTCTACCGGCCAAAGTAAAACCAAACATAAACGTAGCTTTCTAGGTGGATCCACTAGTTAGTCTTCCTATGGGGAAAACATAGTTCAAGAACTAAGAGATAGGTATTTCTCTCTACATACACTTGGTAATTGGGGCCTCATCTCATGGGAATCAATGAAATGAGTATACCTCAAAGGGGAGTCAACATCACATATAGAAGTATATAGTAACTCTTCCTCTATTGGAAAACCATCACCTCCCATTGTCAAATTCGCTCGGTGCTAATCTAAGTCCCTTATTGAAATGTCTTTAATCTTTTTTTTATAAATCATAGGTTAGTTTAGGTCATAGGGTCTAGCCCTTGTATAATCATCATCACAATATCTCAATAGGAATTGCATGAGTATAATCCTTTCATCACAATCCACACAAGTAAGGTTAACACATTACCTACTCTTTCATAATAAGGCACATTGGTAATCACCATCATGCTTATAACTTTACATCTTAATCAACATCACAAACAATACATTTCAATTCAATATCATACCACCCTACCAATCCTAAACAAGGCATACTCCAACACAATCATCATGACCTAATCACAATTAATCATAATTGAAGCAAAGTATAGGGATCACAAGACTTACCAAGTCTCCTTTACAATTCATCATCAGGGTCTTACCATCAACCCTTAGTTCAACTCAATTAGGTCATCAAGTCACCATAATTCAATAACCAATATAATCACAAGGCTAAAAGAATCACTACATCACAATTCGATAATATATCAAAGCTTAGGATTAAGTCAATTCATCATACCCTAGATCACTTCTCAAGAACTAGCATGAAAGACTATACATAATCCTAATTCATTCATAATTAGCATAACAACATCATCTAGTAGTAATTCAACCCTTAACCAAGTCAATTAAATGAACATTATCCCTTATAAGTCAAGATCACAACCTAGGGTTAGGGACTTAGGATCATGTTCTTCAATTTAGGCAAGACCATCAACAATTACCATAATCAAGTTAAAATACATGTTAATATATTCAATATAACCTAAAGAAAACACCAACAACTCAATTCATAACTTCAAATTCGGAATTGGATGAAACCCATTTGAAAACTCTAGTTTTGAAAACACTTTGAATGAACCCTTTGAGGAAAGAGGTCTCAAAGGTGAAGATATCCCATACCTCAACGTTTTGGTGAAGATTTGGATATGAAATCACCCTTTTCCAGACCCAAATACCCTTCCTTGACTTAGCCTTCAATGGAGTCTTCCAATAGAGAAAGAAGACAGAAAATAGAGGAATTGTTTTAGGAGTTCTAATTAGTTTAATGGGGTTGGGAACTTTATATGGGAGGTTAAATAACTTAATTAGACCCCCTTAATCCCCTACTTAACCACCTAACCCCTTAAATAATTAAATAAACTTAATTTAAAATGTGCAAGAAAATCAAGACCCTCACAGAAGGAACCCCGTCGACGGGCCGTCTGTGAGTCGACAGACTGACCCCCCTCCGTCCTGCACATCCGTCGTCTCGGTCAGAGACTTGTGCAGGCGAGGTCTTCTTCAGATTGCTAAGTGTGAGATGACGGTGGCATCGATTACCCGTCAGTCCACACACGGACCGTAGCTTGTCCCGTCGATGCACACTGCCCAGGCAGTGTTGCCTTAACCTGCAGGGGTTCTCCTCAAGGGCCCTTGGTTGGTCCTTGGGGAGTCGTACACGGACGTTTCGACCATGAAACATCTCTAACACGTGTTACACACATTTTCACCAAATTCCATTAATTTCCGACTCTTAAAAACTAGTCAAACAGGCTAAGGCACACTAGTACCTCTTTGAACCAACTTCCGAACGTCATGGACGTTCTTGGACGTTTTGGTTTCTAAACTTCCTAAATGACCTATATTAATAAAGATAACCTTAAAAATAGTGTTTAGACTTCATGACACCTATGCTAGGCTTTACAACACGTCTAGGATTTCTGAAGTGATACATTTCATCTCCAAGAATTTGGGTTTGGGTCTCTTGGATTCCTCAATTTAGCTTGTATCAAGACTAAAATGTTCATACCGATTTGAATGCAAACTCATTTTGGTATTATTTTCTTGCTTTCTTTATCTCTAGCTAAAACCACAATTCTTGGGGTGTTATTTTGTGAATATGGGTTAGATTTTCTGCTGGGTCTTTCTTTTTGATGATTTTTTTTTTTTTAAATGTGATTTTGCTTAGTAGTTGTGTATGAAATTAATGGAGTTGTAGTTGCAAATACAATTTCACCTCTGTATTTTTGACTTGCTTGAGATAGAGAGGTCGTAAAGCCAAGCCTACTAAGTTGATATCCGATGGTATTTGGTCGACATGAGGTTTAACTTGAGAGAGTGAACCCTAGTCCTTTTCCACACACTCATCTCGACAAAGTGAGTGGACTGAGGCGGAGGTTGTGCTTAATGCGGCACATGGGTGTTCGAGAGAAACTCATTTGATTCGGGGTATGTTGCTTGAGAGATAATTTACTCCCTCTATAGTCTAGCCTAGTCACAAATGTTTAAAAAAATTATCATCAAAATCATGTATCAAATAGTTTAGTATATCCCGTATTCCTATCACATTCCAAGAATCCCATCTCCCATTAGAATCTCTTATTGTTTTTACTATTTTTTAGCTTTGAATTGCTAAACAAACCTCCCATCGTTAATTGATGCTTGTGTCACCCCTTAGATTTAACATGTTTTTATACGATAATGGTTTTAGCTATGACTAATTAGAACTAAATTTTATTTTCTATTGATTCTCAAAACCACTCCAAGTAGGAACGATCCCAACCCTTGGTTGGGTTATTTATTGATTGACGACCGCCAATACTTAGTATTGGATGAAGTATCCTTAATGACGTCGCAGATCAAAATGGCGCCAATGCTGGGTAGTTGTGTCACTTGTTTATTCTTAGATTATTGGAAATTTTTTTCTTCTAAATCGCGGTTTACTCACTTAACTTTCAGTTTTGCTTTTTTTGTTTGCCCTTTGAGGCAGAAGGGGGTGAATATACTGAGCATCACCTGAGAGCTAATGGAATTCCCTCCATTAGAAGTAATGATATTCGGGATCGTATACTAACCTTCAAGAAATTGGAGGGTCAATGAATCCATGAGTCATGGTCAAGGTTTAAAGAGATGATAACTCAAGGCCCGACTGATGGCAATCCTGACATAGTCCTTTTGGACTGTTTCTATAGATGTATCGGTTCGGAGAAAAAATATTGATCAACCGACTCATTCCTGGAGGTATTGCAAAGAAGCTCTATATGATAGCAGCCCATCTGCTAGACCACGTGGCTAAAGCAAACAAAGAAGTGGAGAAGGACTTCATGTTGGCCGCATTGATAACTCAGGTGAATGAGTTGGCCAAAACAATAGCAGAGATTGAGGTCTAGTGCCAGAGGAAGAAAAAATACATACCTCCTCATGAGTGAAGACGACTAAAGGACAAGGAGAGCAAGTGTATCGAAGGAATACTCTCAACCATTCTCCAAAAGGTCACTTAGCAGGATAGAAAGGTGGAGGAAATGAGAGGGAGCATTGAAGTGTTGAATCAGATGGTTGTCTCTCACTACAAATCCACTCGGCTGCTCAAGAACTTCATGACCTGAGTTTCCTCATCTCCACTAACTAAGAACACAGGTTCGCCTAGTAATACGAAGGTCGACCTTAAAAATGAAACATGAATGAGGAGGACTTGCTTTGTGTCACGATGTTAACTAATGTGTTGTTTGGGAAGCAACCCAAAACTCTTTTTAATGCTTTATGTTTATTTTGGTAAAATAATTGTGTGTCGATTGTGCAGGATGAAGCACGGCAAGTGTTTGGAAAGGAGGAGTTGCGAGCAAAAAGCTTCAGTTAGTGGATCACCAAAAAATGTCGACGAACCCGACCTAGTCCGTCGTTGTACTCAAGAAAACTTTGAGCTAGATTCTGTAACACTCGGCGAGCCCAAGAAATTGTTGGCGAGTTTCCAACCTGTTCATTTATCCTAATTTGCACCATCGTTTGGATTCCAAACATTGATTGGGAGTTCTGTAAAACTAGGCGAGGTAAGTGACGACTCGGCATGTCTCCGAATAGTTGGGCGACAAAGGCTAACACCGCCGAATGGGCGAAAACTAGATGGTCTTTAAATTCAAAGGTTCAAATTTCTTTAACTCCTGAAGGTTCTCTCACTTTTCATTATTCAAACTCACACTTGCACCTCTACTTTTTATGTCCCTTGCACTTTTAGAGTATTTTGGTTGATTGATTTGTACTCATATTTGGATTGCATTGCCGCCTAGAATCTCAAACACATCTTAATCATCACCAAAGATATGGCTAGACCCAAAGTAGCAGGGAGAACCATGCCACCCAGACACATAAGGGCGGAAAATTTAGGAAAAGTTCAAGGAAGCAAAGAGCAAAAAGAAGGAAAGCAGTTCCAGTAGGAGAACCCCCTTTGACCCTAATGTCCCTTCATGGGCCCGAGGATTCATTAACGCAATGCATGACTTCAAAGCGGCTCATGAGGTGGACAATATGATCAAAGCAAACATTACTGCAGAAGCCCAGGCCGAAGCAGCCAAAGCCGCTGAACCCAGAAGCAAAAGGGTGCAACTCCGAGCACTAGTACCCTGATTCAGATTTATGCAATGGGCACTAAGGCCCAAACTGATGGACAGACTGCATAGACAGGATCCCCTCTTTACCTCCCTCTCTTTATCAATTGCTTTTACTTTTAGATACCTCTATTCGCATTTGAGGACAAATGTCTTTTTATTTGTGGGGGTGAGGCTCACCTTTTGTGTGCTATTCATAACTCATGTTTTGTGTATATATTTTGGGCTTTTCTTTTTTTTTTTATATTGTGTTTGCGGATGTATGAGTGTGTGGCTCCTTTTGTTTAAATTTTAACCGGTCTGAAGTTTTTTAATAAAAAACTTTCTTTCGCCACCTCTTGCACGTCCTTGAATGTGACTTTTCTTAAGAAAATTTAAGTCTTGTAGAGTAGACAAAATAAGTGTGTGGATCATAAGGTAAGACACATGGTGTTTCAAATCGGTGAGAATGTTTTTCTTAAGGTATCACCCATGAAACGGGATTTGGCAAGAAGGGTAAGCTAAGTCTATAATATAATGGTTCCTTTGAGGTTCTTGAATGTCTAGGACCGGTGGTGTATAGATTGGCTTACCTCCAAATTTAATGGGAGTTCATCCGGCAGTTCATATGTCCATGTTGAAGAGATATTATGGTGATTGTGACATTATTAACTAGGACTCAATTGTCTTAGACCCTAAGGACCTTCAATATGAGGAGGAACCAATTGCAATCTTGATCATGATGTGCGTAGGTTGAGGACCAAGGAGATTAAGTCTGCGAAAGTTCAATAGAAGCATCATTCGGTTGAGGAAGCTACTTGGAACACCGAGAAGGACATGCGAGACAAGTATCCCTAATTGTTCATTCATTCAGAGACTACTCCATTCTTTCCTTAGCCTATTTTTTCGTATGTTTGTCACTCGGGAATGAGTGATGGGTAAATTGGTATATATTATAACAACAGGGTTCCGTCGTTATAGAAAATCTAATAAGGAAAAATTTAGGGTTGAAAACCTTTTTTGTAGTAATTTGAAATTTCCCAACGTCGTCCAGATTTAGACGAAATTGAAGTCATTAAGGTGTAGGAAAATTTGGTAACAATTGGGTGATTTATTTATAATTTTGATGACATGAGGGGAGATAAAACTCGTTAAGAAATTCGTACTACTTGACGGAATTCAATTCGGACGAATAGAACTCCCGAAATCGATCTTAGCGGAAGGGGATTTTCTAGAGTGTCGATGGTTAGAGGTGTGTTGTGAAATGAAGGTCTTGGAATTATTAAAATATCTCATTGTTTTCTGCAAGATGATTTGGCGGTACTTTTGGTTGCTCTGGCAGGGCCGCTGTAGCTAGGTGGGTGCCGCTGTGGCGGGCCAGACGCGACTTAAAGCCATAAATAAACCCCTAAACGACTTTATTCTACACTTTTCAACTTTGAGATCTAAGGAATGACCCCATATGACTTCTTGACAATTTGCACCACTCTTGAGGCTAAAGGTAAGTTTTTCACCTCCAGAATCCATTTTTCAATCCGTAGAACAAATTTTCTTGGGTTATTATCAACGGGAGGATTTTGAATTGGAAACCATGGTGGAAAAGCCCTAGTTAGGATAATTGAGATCATGGGTATGATCTAAGGTTGTTAGAATTGTTAGTAATTTGGGTAATTAGTGATTTTTGATTGTATTGATTGTTTGTAGGACAAGAACAAGTGGAACGAATCCGAAAAGGGAAAGATTAAGACTCTTAGGATTTCGAGCTTGTTTCGAGGTAGGTGATGGTTGTGATTCTATGATTGTGTGATGTATGTTTTTCTTAATTATGATACATGTATGTATGAGAATGTTGTATTATTGATCATACTTATTGTAAATGATATAAACAAATGACTATATGACATGCATCACTTCTTGATTGTATGATTTAACAATATACTTGTGATTGTGATGTGTTGAAGGGATCGGTTTTCATGTTCCGACATAACTAACTGGGATCGGTTGCCAGTTCCAACATAAAAATAGGATCGTTGCCACGTTCTGCATAACTATGTGACTGGGTACCACGTCCCGATATGCTAACAGTTTGGGTTTGGATTTCATGAGAGGACCAACTACTTGACATAATTGTGTATCTTGAGAATTGTGAAAATGTACGTTGTTCATAAATATTGATAATATGGTATATTTTTGGTATATGCATGTGATTATATTGTTGTAGTGACTTATATATGTTGCACTTAGTAGTATAGTCGTGTGATTCTACCAGTATAGTATGGTTGTGTACTTATACTGCACTTGCTCTTATTTTTGTTTAGTACAGGGTATATTCCGGTGGCTATTGATAGACCTCGCTAAGAAGATCAGTGATTGTTCAAGATTCAAGGGTGATCTAGTTCTTCCAGGCTGACTTGGATTCTCTTTAAGTCTTTGTCCACGTGTTCGAACTTAGACGAGTTCTGTAGATGCTTCTTATATTGGTTGGGTTGTACCCATTTTCCTTTTAGACTTTGGTTCATTGTTTAGATGTTTTGGTACGTTGACTTTCAATGTCTTAGGTTATTTTCTTCCACATTGTTAGTTGTTAGATCTTTTGGAAGTTTATGGGAACATCAATTTTTAGCTATTTAACTTGTTTCCGTAATATAAATGCCTTAGGTTTGGCTTAGTTGCTTGGTTTGGGTTGTAGTAGTGGTTCTCCCACCGGAGGGTTCGTGAGAATGCCAATCACAATGGTCTGGATCGTGACAATCTTATTCTATATTTCGTATTAATCAATTTCAAATGGTTTTGAACATTAGAACCTGCTCTAAGTTTGACTTGTTTGAGTAAAAAAGTAATAAAACTTAGGCTAAGAGAATAACAACAATTGGATAATCTGAACTCGTATAATGGTTAATATTGCAACAAGATTCACCAATTTTGAGTACTTTTCGTTCGGAAGAATAAAAGTGATATGCATTTAATTCTGTTGAGAAATGATTAAATATAGCATGATTTTGATAAATTGGTATACTATCAATGCAAAGTGAATTTTCGTATTAACTTGGTGGATATAATCATAGTTAATTCTCTATATACATTCTCAGTTGAATGATATTATTAATTGTTACATTGTCACAAAGTGATTGTAAAAGGAATTCTTAATTCTACCATACTGCTCATTTATTTTTTAAATAAGTAATTAATACTAAATAACCGCATGCGCACAACAACAAAAATAACTTTTAGCGGCAATAAATAGACACATGAATAAAGAGTGCTAAAGCCTTTACCGGCATTAGTTAAGTGTCATTAGATCCAATGTCGCTAAAGCCTTTAGGGACACATACAAAGAGTACTAATTGCCACTAAAAGTATATATTTAGCGGCAATTTCTAATTAATTTCCGCTAAAGATCAAATTTGATGTAGTGACGGCTTAGTTCACCCCTTTTTTTGTGAAATTCGACCCCAACATAGTTGGATTCTATATTTGATAGCGATCACATTACACTTCTTTAAGGAGGTGTTATTTGGGTGTATCAAAGGGTTCACAAGCACGAGAACTAAAAATAACAAATAAAAGATAGATTGATCAAAGACATTTTCAATCAAAAATAGTAAGGGGATTTGGGACTTGGAATTCAATCAATATTCATACAATCCATCACAAATAATCAATTACTATCTAAATAATCATGGGTAAGTGAACTTTGTCGTGGGCTATTGAGTACTCACTTGTATCTCTCAATCACAAGAAATTATTTCTCAACTAGTTCTTCGGAACCTATCAAGTATTTAGAAACTGCAAGCTATGCTAGGAAACATTTTCTACTATTTCTAGCTCAAATCCATAAGATGAAAGTTAGATCAGACTTAGGCTATCTCTAACTCTAAGCCATCAATCGATCCTCAAATCACGCTAGTCAATTTTTTTCAACCTCGATTAACCTTCACAAGAAAAAAATCAAGTCAAATAAAGCATGCGATCAATTAGAGAATTAACGACCTAAATCATAAAAAAGATAATAATCAACGAAGTATCAAAACATAAATCAAATCCAAATATTGTTTATCTCTAACACAATATTCAGATATGAAATGAGCAACTACACCTATGATATTCAATACGAATCAAGAATTGAAGAAATATTTAAAGATCTAACCACACTAAGCTCACCATATTAACTCTATTGGTGTAGACTATCAAAACTTACCCTCCAAGTGATGACTCAAGATCCAAAATTAGGTCAGTGATGGTTCTAAGATTGGTCCAAGAGGCCTTTTATTCAGAATGAATTTCTAAATACGTGAAAAGACTTCATTGGGAAGAACTGGCACCCGATGATGATCGAGCCTACAGACTTACATCATTGGAGCATTCCGTTCACAGCTCTTCATTAGAGTGAAGCATCATGATTTGTTGATGCAATCATCTAGTTTAGCTATGTTATGTTTAGTACTGATCTTGTGTTGTACATATGTATATAGTATAGGTGTGTACTGGCCATATAATCATTGTATGAATTCAAACTCTTATGGAGATTTCATAGACATTGTGGTGTATTCATATGTACTCACTTGTCACACTAGACATATGTTTCAATAGGTCGATTAACCTTATATGTATGTACAACTTTCCTTATTAGTTAATGTCATGTGTATCACTTGTCTATTTGTTCATATATTATGTCATGTGCTTCGATTTATATACAATGAGATATCATATGATATAATGTGTTTGTCTGACTCACTTTAAGCTTGGGGTGTTATAAAATATAAGAGTTTACTTTGTGGAAATTCTGTATTCTTTAAAAAGAACGGTAGAATAGTTCATGTTAAATTTAAGTACATAAATAAACAAATTAGAT
Source organism: Solanum sitiens (assembly GCA_016801875.1). Taxonomy (NCBI): domain Eukaryota; kingdom Viridiplantae; phylum Streptophyta; class Magnoliopsida; order Solanales; family Solanaceae; genus Solanum; species Solanum sitiens. Next base: position 1,496,819 of record JABWTJ010000015.1, read on the forward strand.
ACGATTTTTTTTTGGCAATGGCGGAAGAATGATGGAAATAATAAAGAGAGAATATATGAAAATTATAAGGGAGAGTAAAATGTAAAATTATTATATTGAATTCATTCACGTGCTCAAGCAAACTGAAAAACACCTTTTGTCATGTTAGCACAAATGACTTAATAGATACATTATTTTGGATGATATTGAACTGTTAAAGTGAAACAAGACTAATTAAGTTGAAGTGTTAAAATGAGAAATGATATCATATTCATGTGATTGTGAATGTATTTGGCTAAAAGATTTTCACACTCCATGTAAATGTAAAATTACATTATTTATTGAAATGTTAAATTTTTATGCAAAATACATAGTATTATTTAATCATGGAAACAATAAAGAGAGAATATATGAAAATTATAAGGAAGAATAAAATGCAAATTTATTATATTGAATTCATTCATGTGCTCAAGCAAACTGAGAAATATCTTTTGTCATATTAGCACAAATGACATAACAGATACATTATTTTAGATGATATTGAAGTGCTAAAGTAAAACAAGACTAAGTTGAAGTGTTGAAATGAAAAATGATATCAAAATCATATGGTTGTGAATGTATTTCATGAAAAGATTTTCACATTTCATTAAATGTAAAATTGCATTAATTTATTACTATATTTAAATGTTAAATTATAATGAAAATATATGGTATTATTTAATGATGGTTAAACTATACAAGCAAACTAGGGACTTTTAAAAAAAGTTGACAGTAAGGTTTTAAAATAAATGGACGGTGACATAAGCCTTAAGTATTGGGTGTAGGTGATAATTATGTGATTAATGATTAAAGATTGTGGAGTTGCCCTCAAGTTTATAAGTTGACAGTTTGGTCCATTGAATTAAATGAAGGGTAAAAGGGTAAATTGACTAAAACCTAATTTACCAATTTTGGTGGAAATTAAAATTGGGGGAAGCCACCAGCAAGCTGTACCAAATGGGGAAATAAAATATTTCCCCCTCCCTCTCATCGTATTCTTCTTCTTCCTCCTCTTCTTCTTCGTTCTGGCTTGCTTGTTTGCCTTTCTTCCCATTTTCTTTATCTTTTTCTTCTTATTTTCGTACATTATTGGTCTTAGCTGCTAGTCCTTGAGCTTTCTTCTTTTTTTCTTCTTGAATCAACTTTAACTAATTTAATTAGTGGATCAGATTTTGTTTTGTATCAATTGGGAATTACTTCATAAATGATTTGGGTCACACACCATTGTTTTGATATATAAAATTAGTAGTTCTTTAAAATCATTCATCATCATATGGGTACCTACAATTTTTTCAATAATTTGCATTAGCGTTTCCAACAGATTGTTATATGTTGCAACAATTGACTATTGGAACAAATTATAGCGATACATAGCAACAGAAGGTTATTTCAATAGCAACAGAATAGACATATGTTGAAACATATATAACTTACACAAGCTGCAAGATATAAATTAGACATGTAGCAACATATGACTTACATGTCGCAACTGACATGATAATTATATAACACCCTTGTAAATCATTGTTTCAAGTGTTATAACATATTTTTATTGTTTAATTATGGTTTAAAGTACTAAAATTTTGTTCAATTTAACATTTTCTCATACCAAAATCGCTTAATTTATTGATTAAGTCATCCTTGAAGTGACATATGTGGCAACATATGTACGTTCTGTTGGGAAAATGGCAACAAAAATGTCATGTGGCAACATATGTATTTCATAAAATGATCTTTTGGGGGTTAATTCAATTAAACTGTCACCTAATTCAACATGTAACACTAATATATAGCCATACAACATGTCTAAGTACAAAATTATGGTCTAATACAACAACCTTCATCAATTCTATCAATTATTATTACAAAGACTATCATACCACTAGTTCATCATACAATGACCAAGTAACTACATATGATAGTTATATAACACCCTTATAAATCGTTGTTTCAAGTGTTATAACATATTTTTATTGCTTAATTATGGTCCAAAGTACTAAAATTTGGTCCAATTCGATATTTTTCCATTCTAAATTATTTAATTTATCGATTAAGTCATTGAAATGACATATGTGACAACATATACACGTTTTGTTGGAAAAATTGCAACAGACATGTCATATGTGGCAACATATGTATATCATAAAATGGTCTTTGAGGGGTTAATTCAATTAAATTGTCACCTAATTCAACATGTAACACTAATATATAGTCCTACAACATGTCTAAGTTCAAAATTATAGTCTAATTTACAGCCTTCCTCAATTCTATCAATTATTTTTACAAAGATTATCATATCACTAGTTCATCATATAATGACCAAGTAATTTCATATGATAGTTATATAACACCCTTGTAAATCATTGTTCCAAGTGTTATAGCATATTTTTATTGCTTAATTATGATCCAAAGTACTAAAATTTGGTCTAATTTGACATTTTTCCATTCCTAGATCGTTCAATTTATCGATTAACTCATTATTGAAGTGCATATGTGGCAACATATGCACGCTCTCTTGAAAAAATTGCAACAGGCATGTCGTATGTTGCAACATAAATATATCATAAAATGATCTTTTGGGGGGTTAATTCAATTAAATTGTCACCTAATTCAACATGTAGCACTAATATATAGTCATACAACATGTCTAAGTATAAAAATATGGTCTAATACAACAATTTTCATCAATTTTATCAATTATTTTTACAAAGACTATCATACCACTAGTTCATCATACAATGACCAAGTAACTTCATATGATAGTTATATAACACTCATTTAAATCGTTGTTCCAAGTGTTATAACAGATTTTTATTGTTTAATTATGGTCCAAAGTACTAAAATTTGGTCCAATTTGACATTTTCTCATTTCTAAATCGCTCAATTTATCGATTAAGTCAACGTTGAAGTGACTTATGTGACAACATATGCATGTTCTGTTGGAAAAATTACAACAGATATGTCATATGTGGCAACATGTACATCCTAAAATATATTTTTTTTAATCAGATAATATTTTAAATGGAATAACAACTCAACCATCCTATGAACAAATAAGTGATAAAATCAATAAAAAAACTCCTGATTTAATACCAGTAAGTATTTGAAAATCCTAATTAAATTTTATCTTAAAAGATATCAAAGATAAACTAGAAATGATGAAGGCAACAACGCTTTGTTGTAGAAGAAAATCGCAATATATTACCACTGATGTTACAGAAAACATCGCAACAATTTGAACTGTAAAAAAATAATGAAACGAGAGAAAGGAAAGAAGAGAAAAGAAAATGACAATTTGTAAAAATAAATTAAATTTGAAATATGAAATATGAAACAAAATGACCTTTTATAGAGGAGAGGAGAGAGGAAAAATGAAGGATCGATTGTTTTAGACATTTTTGTTTTATTTTTTTATAAAAAAAAATTAACGATTCATAGTGTGACATCTGTTGCCACATATATCCTTTCTGTTGGGGCACATGTAGATAATTCTATAGTTTTTTTACAACAAAGGTTATATATGTTGTCACAGACACCACATTGGCAACAATGAAATGTTGCCACATATCTCCTTTCTATGACATATGTTACCACATATTTTCTTTATGTGACACATGTTACCACATATATTCTTTTTGTGACATATGTTGCCACATATATCCTTTCTGTTGGGGCACACGTAGATAATTCTGTGATGTTTTTGTATATATTGCACATTTCCATCATAATTGACATTTGCCAAAATAATAATAATAATAATAATAATAATAATAATAATAGTAATAGTAATAGTAATAGTAATAGTAATAAGAAGAAGAAGAAGAAGAAGGAGGAGGAGGAGGAGGAGGAGGAGGAGGAGAAGGAGAAGAAGGAGGAGCAGAAGAAGGAGGAGAAGAAGGAGAAGAAGAAGGAGAAGAAGAAGGAGGAGAAAAAGAAGAAGAAGAAGAAGAAGATGATGAAGATTTTTGTGTTGGGGCACATGCAAATAATTTTGTGGTACAACATAAGTTATATATGTTGCCACATACACCACATTTCTTATTTTACACCATAATTGACATTTGTTTCAACAAAAAAAAATCATTAATATTATTAGCAAAAATAAATATTTCACCAATTATTTTATACAACTTATCAACAAAAAAGATAATTCACAATGGTATACATAACCATCAATCTAATCATGGTGGATATTGTTGCTTCACATCACAATTGACGACTTCGATTTTTTTCTCTTTCTCTTTCTCTTTCTCTTTCGCTTTCTTTTTCACTTTCTCCTTCTCTATCTCCTTCTTGTTCTTCTTTCCTTTTGGGTTTGAGTATGATACAGAGCAGTAGTCATTATTTTTTTTCTTTCACTAATTATAGATAGTGATTGAGAAATAAATTTTTTCAACCTCCTACACTTCAAATATATGTTGGACAACTGAACAAGACTATATTTCTTAAATCATATGAACAAAATAGTCACAAAAAGTTCAACAAAAGTAACAAAAAATGAATTTTCACTGAATGTTAACAATACATATACATTTTCTCAAAATTAGGGCTTTTTGGGTTTGTTAATTTTCTTTCTAAAACAATAAAAAAAAATAGGCACCATTACACTATTATTCATTTTTCACATCTATAGAACGATTTATTCTTCATTAACCCAAGAAAAAAGCTTAGTATTGTGCCAAAATTATAAAATCTTTCAAAAAATTGACTTTACCAATTTTAAGTCGAACACAATCTTTAGTTGAGAAAGAGGAGAGAGTCACGACCGGAGATGAGGAGGAAGATAAGATAATGGGGAGAATATTTGTTTTGATAGTTCGATTTTCAGATTATCTAAGGAAGAAGAAGAAGATAAGAGAGAAGAGAGAACATTGGGAGAAGAAGAAGAGAAAATCCTATTTTCATTTATCTTTTTTTAAAAAAATGGTTTGGATAGAATTATAGAAGTTCAAAAATGAAGTGCTTTTTTGTATTTTATAAAAGAAGAAAGTTTTGAAAATGTTAATTTCGTCCTAAATTTACTTAATTACATTTTAAAGAGAATTTGACCAATTCTTGATTAATCTGTCACCAAAAATCAAACCAAGACTTATTTGACACCTTTCATTTAATTTTCTCAGCAAACTACTTATTTATGGTATAAATAAATCTATACATATATACTTTATATTTATTATCTTATCATGTCTTGATCTCTCCCTACACCAAATCATCAATGTTACCAGATTGGTTTTTCTAGGTTGATACTCTTGTCCCATTTCTTTCATTAAGATCAAGAGTTTGAGTATAAATACATATTTGAATTATTAAGATGTTATCTTCGAATGTAAATGTTTAAGATCCCCTATTTTCTAATACCTAAATATGCATAACTTATGTATATGTGAATATCATAAATATATAATTCAAATAAAAATTAATTTAATAAAAATAAAATTATTGTTTGATCTAAGAAAAAGTATATTTATGTGTTCAAGTATTGATGGAGAATTACGTGTGTACATTAGGCCGATTTTTGGTCCTTTTTTTTAATTAAGAAATTATCTAAGATCATTATGCCAGTTTATTAAATCTAAAGTCAAATCAAACCAACACAAAGTTAGTTATTTCGATTTTAGCTTCAGTTGATTTTTTTTACAGTTATACTATGATTGAAAAAGAGGTTAAATATGTATTCACTTACTAGTATAATAGGCTAAACCTTAAAAGGTTAAATGAGTAGAAATCTTCATAAAGATTTAAAATTAACATGAGTACAAAATACTTTCATTGAAATATTTACGTTCAATATTTTCAATTTATAAGATTAAAGAATAAAGTTAAACTAAATACAAAACAAATTATTTACAAAGTAAATTGTTAACTTCTGTCCAGAAATTTATAATAAGATAACTGTAACTTTCAATCTGAATACAAAATAAAAATTTTACAAGCCAAAAATTTGAAATAATATATTTAAATACTGAAAATTATAAACTAATTTAATTAACGAAGTAGATTATAATTATGGTTTTTGATAATACCAAATCAAATCAAGAGTGGTCGATTTTTTTTACGCCAAAGCAATCAAACCAACCTACAGGTTTGCTATTTCTTTTATTTGACTTGGTTCTTCGGTTCGATTTGACTTGTGCACCAATAGTGAAAATGATTTGTAGTGGTGACTGTGATGGTAATGATTGGTGTGAGTAGCTAGTAATAGTGATGGTGATAGTTGTGACGGTGGAAGTGGTTTGTGTTATATTAATTGTCATGATGTGGTGATTGTGATTGTAATTGTGAATTTTGTTGATGTTAGTAATTGACAACATTGATGGTAGTGGCCGAAGAATATTTGATGATTGACGATTTGTAGATGGTAGTTGTTATAGTTGGTAGTATGGATCGACCGCACTAGTGTTAGTATTTAATAGCACTAATGGTAAAGGTAGTGGTGATGATGGTTGAAAAATGTATGATGATTGACGATGTGTTGATGATAGCTAGTGGCAAATCAAGTTGTGATAGTGGTGGTGGAGATAGCATCGGCAAAAGAGACAACAGTAATAATGGCAACAAATATAGTTTTAATGATGGAGATGATACGTTAGTAATTGTGACTCGTGATGACATAGGTGGTGATTGTAAAGGGAATAGTGATTAGTAGTGGTAATCGAACAATTATGAATATTTTTATTTAAATAAAAACTTGACCAAAACAACAAAAATGGTATTTTGACCTATTCAAATAGATGACCCCTCTAGTAGTAGTAGTATAAATTACATACAAATGAAACCTTCTTTTTCTTGTGTGTGTAGTGTGTACACGTATTATTTCAAAGTAATAGAAAAAGAAAGTCTAAACCCCTAATAAAACATGAGATTCGTGCCTTTAACTAGATCTACCTAATGGAGCGGGCTGGTAATGGGTGGCCTTAATATTCAATGTGACGTATGCCGCCAAATATAAACTCTTGACAAAAATAGACAGAAAATGGCATTTGAACAAATCTCCGCTTCAAACCCAACATAGAATTATATTTTGGAATAAAAAACTTATTTTATTATATTTTTAAAAAAAAATTTCATTATTTGAAAAAATTATAAAACTTTCTACTTTCTCATATTCTTAGATATATCACGTTTTGACACATCGCTTATGATGATATATTCAATTGATACATTATGTAAAGTGTAAAAAAAAGATATATCATATTTTGCATAATATATTAATTGAATATATCATACATCAAATATATCACAAACATTCACAATATGTCAGAATATTGAGCGATATATTCAAAATCGCAAAATGCGATGTACCCAAATGTATTGGGATGTATCTGAATTCCACGAGTTATTTTACCAAGACAATTTAATAGTTAACCATAGTTAGTTTGTAGTAGGTGGGTTGACTAGTCTGGGTTGGTAGGCGTTGGGCTGTCTCCTCTCTTCTTCCTCATCTCCTCCATATATTGCTCTCCCTTCTCTCACAAAGTCTCTCCAAACCTAACCAAATTCTAAGCCAAACAACAAACACAACTCTCTTTTTCATCGCCCTTAGGCTAAATCATCTTTAGCTGGGTAATTCGCGATTACCCAGTTGAGCAAACTACATTTTTTCGATTATTCACAGAAATGGATTCTACATCAGAAAAGCTTTCTCCTTTTGATTTTATGGCGGCGATTTTTAAAGGAGGAAAGATATTTGATAAACTGAATTCGTCATTAGATTCTGGTGACTCAACTTCTCCAGCTTCATTAACAGCTTTGTTGATGGAGAATAAGGATTTGATGATGATATTGACAACCTCAGTAGCTGTTTTAGTCGGATGTGCTGTTGTTTTGATGTGGCGGCGCTCTTCAACATCTGCTAAGAAGGCTGTGGAGCTACCTAAGTTGGTGGTTCCTAAGTCGGTTGTAGAACCTGAAGAGATTGATGATGGAAAGAAGAAGATTACCATCTTTTTTGGAACCCAGACTGGTACAGCAGAAGGCTTCGCAAAGGTAACGTCAAGTCATAGAATATATAGACAATTTTTTGATTTGGATTTTGGTGATTATTGATTTTGGAGTTGTCGAATCATACTAAAGATCCAAAAAGTCAAATTTAACAACTTGTAATTTTGTGATCTCAGCAAATGATTTGCAATTAAAAGAGAATAATAAGTGATTGCGAATGTATTTTTGTACAGGCACTTGCTGAGGAAGCCAAGGCCAGATATGACAAGGCTATCTTTAAAGTCATTGATATGGTGAGCTTTCTTTATCTTCATGAGTATGATATACAAAGTTGGTTTGATCATTTCTGATTGTTTTAAATGAATGAATTTTAGGATGATTATGCGGCTGATGATGAAGAGTATGAAGAAAAATTGAAGAAAGAGAAATTGGCATTCTTTTTCTTGGCGACGTAAGTTGGATTTATTAACCTTGTATAATCACTTGCAAAATGATCAATTTTGTATTCGCTAGATAATGATTATATTATGATGTAGTTACTAACTTTATTTATGTTGATTGATCATAGATATGGTATATTATGTAGTTACTAACTTGATTTATGTGGATTGATCATAGATATGGAGATGGTGAACCAACTGATAATGCTGCCAGATTCTATAAATGGTTTGAAGAGGTGAATATAATGGATTAACTAAGTGATCTAACATCTTGTCAGTTTAAGTTTGTTGCATCTCAGCTTAATCATTATTTCTGTTGTTTTCTGCAGGGGAAAGAGAGGGGTGACTGCTTTAAAAATCTTCAGTATGGAGTATTTGGGCTTGGTAACAGACAATACGAGCATTTTAACAAGGTCCGAGATTAATTTTATTGTTTTTGCACTTGTTCCTGTTCATATGTATTCTAATATGACATCTGTTTGCTAACATGTACTTGTTCGTTCTCTTTATTATTGGTGTCAGATTGCTAAAGTTGTGGATGAGCTTCTGGCTGAGCAAGGTAGCGATCTCTTTTGATTGCAAACTCCTATCCATTTTTTACCTGAATATGAAATATTGGATAACTGTTGTTCTCTAGTTGTATATCATTCATATGACGCCATCCTATATAATTTGAGTAGTAAAGTAAAGCTGTTTTGCTTATTTTGTATTTAAATCAACTGCATTAAAGCAATGAATTCTCTCTATCTTCAGTGTTGAGCATTTCGACTGTAAAAGGCAGGTTAAAAATAATTTGGTTAGTGCAAAAACCTCTTTTATGTTAAAAAAAAAAAATCGTGGGTGCGGAGGGGAACTGTCTCATTGGGTTCTAGAGATGGCATCTAGGATGTTATCCTTTTTTCTTAATTAAATTGATTCTCTGTTCTTGCTTGCTAAATTGTATAAACTGCAGGCGGGCAGAGGCTTGTTCCAGTGGGTCTTGGAGATGATGATCAGTGCATTGAAGATGATTTTGCTGCATGGTATGCTTACAAAAACTTCTCTTAATATAACATGAGTTTCCTTTTGTTTTTTCAATATCTGTTTGCTCATAATTACGTGAATGCTGTAGGCGTGAGTTAGTGTGGCCTGAATTGGATAAGTTGCTTCTTGACGGGGATGATGCAACTGCTGCAACTCCATATACTGCTGCAGTTTTGGAATATAGGGTTGTTAACTATGACAAGTCCAACTTTGATAACGACTTGACCAACACAAATGGTCATGCAAATGGACATATCATCGTTGATGCTCAACATCCTGTCAGGTAACAAACTGCTCTTCCTATATCATTGGACTTCCATTCTATGTGCCTGCTCTATTCACTTCTAATCTTGCTTCTATGCGCCTCTATGTCTACAGAGCTAATGTTGCTGTGAGGAAGGAGCTTCATACTCCAGCTTCTGATCGTTCTTGCACTCATCTGGAGTTTGACATTTCTGGCACTGGACTTGCGTAAGCCCTCTTTTAAGTCATTCAACATCTTATCCTTTTTTTCATTGATCAAGAACTGCAGATATATATAGCGAGTGGTTCTAAAATGCTGTACTCGGGGCATTCAATGCATGATTCTAATTCTACGAATTTCTTTAATGGGTAGTTGAAGTTATTTGAAGCCAAGTGATGTCACTGAAATTGATTATAGTCATATTTTCTAAAATGGTTCTTGTGTTTCTCAGGTATGAAACTGGTGATCATGTTGGTGTGTACTGTGAAAATTTTATTGAAACCGTGGAGGAAGCTGAAAGGCTACTGAACATATTAGCGGATACTTTCTTTTCCATTCACACCGATAAAGAGGATGGCACACCACTTGGTGGAAGCTCATTGCCATCTCCCTTCCCTCCTTGCACTTTGAGAACAGCATTGACTCGGTATGCTGATCTTTTGAGTTCTCCTAAAAAGGTAACTTGTTTACTGATCTTGAAGTTCCTCCTTTTTTTTGTGAGCTATTAGGTACTCATTCTTCATTGCATATCTTGCAGTCTGCTTTACTTGCTTTAGCGGCATGTTCTTCTGATCCAAACGAAGCTGATCGATTAAGATATTTTGCATCGCCTGCTGGAAAGGTGTGGTCTTGTTGCATTGTATTTTCACTTATTGGAGCTTACTTCATTCTCATATCTTTGTGAAATCTATTTCTTCAGGAAGAATATGCTCAGTGGATAGTTGCAAGTCAGAGAAGCCTTCTTGAAGTCATGGCTGAATTTCCTTCAGCCAAGCCTTCAGTCGGTGTTTTCTTTGCTTCTATTGCTCCTCGCCTACAACCAAGATTCTACTCCATCTCATCATCTCCTAGGTGAGTAGCTTGCTGCAGTTCTCTTTCAAATATTAAAAGTAAAGTCAGTGTTAGAGAGTTTGTTACGATATATCAAGGAATTGCACAATGTACGATGAAGATATAATGAGTTTAACCACAATAAGCTAGCTAACCTTCTGAAATTTGTATTCCATAATCAGCGATGCAAAATTAGGATGGAGGATATCTGTATTATAGATTTTTTTGGATAATTATGTTTATATTTCTTGAAGTTGGGTTTTCATTTATTTGTTGAACATTAGTATGATGTATTTTTTGACAATGTCAGACATACTGCTGCCTGGCTACAACATAAGCTTCTGACATTTTTACTGCAATATTTTGTTTTTGCACAACCTTACGGAAATGAAAGATTGTTTTTTACTTCTTTCTATCCATTTTATCTGACAAATCAGAGAACATAACCTTGTGATTTACTTTTACTTGCAGGATGGCGGAATCTAGAATTCATGTCACTTGTGCACTGGTTTACGACAAAATGCCAACTGGACGAATTCACAAGGGTGTCTGCTCAACATGGATGAAGGTATTCACTAAATGATGGTTGAACTTTTGTGACATTCAAATAAATTATAAGAAAACTCACAAAGAACCACTTGCTGGTATTGCCATTGTGCCCTACACCAGATGGAGACTTTCGTCTTAATGCGGCATTTAGCTTGTTTCTTTCGAAATATTTAGACTGTTATATGTCAAAAGTTAATGTAGTTTGGTTCTCATTATGTTTCCATGTGGTTCCTCTTTCAGAATGCTATTTCTCTAGAAGAAAGCCTTTCCTGCAGTACGGCACCTATTTTTGTTCGGCAATCAAACTTTAAACTGCCAGCTGATAACAAGGTTCCAATCATAATGATTGGCCCTGGTACTGGATTGGCACCATTCAGGGGTTTCCTCCAGGTTAGATTCAAACCATCTGAGACTAGCGGAAGTGTGAGTCTTTGAAATGCATAGCATTTGACACTTTTAGTATCTTTCAGGAAAGAATGGCTTTGAAGAAGGAAGGAGCTGAGCTTGGTCCTGCAGTGTTATTTTTTGGATGCAGGAACCGCCAAATGGTTAGTATTTAACTGGCTAAGGATATTTTAGCTCAAATTCACTTACATAAGCACATATATTTGGTATTATATTTATGGGTTACTACATCCTACTCAACTCATCTATTTGTATCTGTAGGACTACATCTATCAGGATGAGTTAGATAACTTCCTCGAGGCTGGTGCACTTTCTAATCTAGTTGTTGCCTTCTCACGTGAAGGACCTAATAAAGAATACGTGCAACATAAAATGACACAGAAGGTATGCTGCTCACTCTACCCTTTGTTACTTCGCAAACAGATTTGATGTTTATTCCAATGATTGTATTGATATGTGATCTTAACTATTTTCTTGTTTCTAGGCGGACGACATCTGGAACATGATTTCTCAGGGAGGATACGTATATGTCTGTGGTGATGCTAAGGGCATGGCCAGGGATGTGCATCGGACCCTTCACACTATTGCTCAGGATCAGGTAAAAACTTCTCAATAACATAGTATTATCTGGCTGTGGTCTTTGTTCTGTGCTGTCAATGGGTTGTCCAGTACCTTACCAGCCTACTTTTATTTAATTCTTCTAGCCATTTGTCATTTCTGTTGAATGGGTTTTTGATTTCTTTAAATATTCATCACCACAAACAACCCGGGAACAATTCTATGTACTTTACTGCTGTACCACTTTAAGACCACAACTCTTAAGTTTGATGTTGACACATGTTGAAAATATCAATTATAGTCTATTTGACATGTACAAAGTGTGTGGTGCAAAACCTTCGCTTGCTTCGATTGAAGTTATAACTTAGCTTTACTTATATCTCAGGGATCACTTGATAGCTCCAAGGCTGAGAGCTTTGTGAAGAACTTGCAAACGACCGGAAGATATCTGCGTGATGTGTGGTAATTGTCTCATGGCGAGCCTATTATTGTGATTAGAGAAATATATAGGAAGGCGACGACTTGCAAAGAACAATCAGCCTTCCAATAGGGGAAAACAAGTGTACGATTTGTCGTCACAGCTCTACTATTTGAATGATTCTTTTTTTACTTTTGGATGAAATATTTTTTGGTTCATGTAGTTTATATATATCATTAATATATATGTGGGACAAATAATTATGTTAGTATTAATTTTAGGCAATAATTATTCAAGATCTTGTGCCTTGTAATTTCCCTAATGAACCAGCAATATGGTTCAGACAACATTGTATGCTGACATTTTAAGGCCATATTTATTACTACAGTTTGAAATAACTTGAGAAATATACTGGGCTCTCACAAAAAAATAAGATGTATAATTGGCATATTGACTCGAGTACAAAGCGAGTGTTTATGCCTCTTTCCTTTATGTCGTTGAAGATACCCTTTATAAAAAAAATAGGGCTGCCCTTCACTAATAAGGTACTTCTACAAATCACAATAATTAACCGTTTAAATACTTTTAAAATATTTTAAAAAATTGGTTAACTCTTAAAATTTCATATGTTAGGGTAGTATAAATTGAAAATTACATAAAGTAATATTAATCACAATAGTAAAGAAATAAAAAATATTTAGGAAATATTAAAAAAATTTACGACTCCCAATTCCGTAAAGTAATTAAGATGGATGGTGTGTTTGGTATGAAGGAAAATGTTTTCTTTAAAAATATTTTTTCTAAGTATTTTTCTAATATTTGGTTGGTGAGTGAAAATATTTTCTAGTGAAATTTTTTTTTTGGAAAATATCTTCTTTTTTTTTTGTTGGAGAGTAGAAACTGTTTTTGATCTGACAATTAACCTAGATAATCGATTCAACACTCGACACCCAACACCAGATTCGGGACTTGACCACTACGCTGGCACTAGATCCGACATTTGAAATGGAACTCGATCCTAATCATGAACCAAATAAGGACATGATCCCGAGACCCAACTCAGGACCCCAACCTCCAATCCCAACCCTAGACCTGATATTCGAACTCGAATGTGATCCCGAACCTGAACCTGACCTCGACTCATGACCCAACCTCGATCTGAGGCCTGATCCCAACCTTGACATCTGATCCGAGACTCCACCTAATCCTTATTCCAACCATGACTTTTGATCCAAGATTCCATCTGACCTTGACTCGAGACTAGAGACTCGACCCCGACCTTAAACATGATCTTGACCTTGATTCGAGACCTCGACCTAAGATCCAATATTCGAACTGGAATATGATGCCTATACCTGATGTGAGACTTGTCTTAACTGCAACCCAAAATCTGATTCTGACAACTGATTCCAAATTCCATCCCGATATTTGATTCGGAACTCGACTCTGATATTCAATTTAGAATTTGATCCCTAACCCTAATGCGAACCAACTACGACTCAATTCGAAATTCGAGAGTAGCGTTGGATATCAAATTGAGGTCGAGAGTCGAATCTTGAATTGAGAATCGGGAGTCGGATCTAGAATTAGTATTTAGAATCGATACACTAAGTTAAGATAAAAAGTAGAGGTATGATGTTCAAAATGATTTTGAAAAATATTTTTTTTAAGGAAAGTCATTTTCTTTAAATTTGAAAATAAAATAAAATATTATGAAAAGTCATTTTTAAAATACTTAAATGAACTATGCATGAGAAAATTGAAAAATATTATTTACTTACTCATTGAGTTCAGCTGAATATTAAAAATATTTACAAATGCTAGTTATAATTAATTAATAATGGCACGTTCTTATTGTAGGATTAAAGAACAAGTGGAGTTGGCAAAGAGTGTGGCTTCTGCATCCCCACGTGCCTCAATTCCCGCATAACATACATCGCCATCTAATAAGTTGTACACAAATAAATAAATAAATTATTAAGTACTACTTTTGTTTCTCTCATCTAAATATTTTAAAGATTCTATAAAGTATATACTCCTCCATTCATGTTAAAGAAGTAATAGTTATATTTTATACTTTATTTTTAATTATCATAAGTCATTCACTTATTAAAAAATAAATATTATAGTTGACAGTAAAGATTAAACAGATACCAAGCAAATGATTTATTCTTTAATTTTTTAAAATTAGACAAACAAATAAAATGTAAAAGTAGACGGCAAATAGTATTATATTTTTACCACGTTAAAGTTGAGAATCCCCAAATGTCTTTTTCTTTAAAAAACTTAATAATCAATTAAGGGTGTGTTTGGTACGATGAAAAACTTTTTTTGAAAAATATTTTTTTCAATTTTCATGTTTGATTAGGTTACATATTTTTCAAATCAATTCATTTTTCTTAAATTTAAAGAAATGATTTTCCTTCACAAATTAAGGAAAATATTTTTCAAAATTCTCTCTCAACTTTAAATTACAATTTTTATTTTTTTGAAAAAATCAACCCTTTAAAGCAGTCCCCTACCAATCCCCCACCCCAACCCCAAAAAATTAATTTAAGTTTATTTTAAATTTTTTTTTTAATTTTAAAAATTATTTTCTATTTTCTAACAAAAACAAAACGTACTTTTCAAAAATATTTCAGTAAATATATTTTCTATAATAATATTTTCGTTCGTCCAAACACACCCTAAGTGTGACATGACATTTTATGAATCAACAAATAGTAGTACAAAATAAGAGATCCCTACCAAGTGATTCTGTCTATATATAAGCCACACAATAGAGAGGGGCTTGTCATCCTCTGGTGTGCTTAATTTTGAGATTCAAATTTTAACACGTGTACTACTTTCTTTTCTTTTCATTCCATCACTTAATGGCCAACAAATTAGTTTTTTTTTTTACCCAAAAAAGAATAATGATTAAAAAATTAATAGCTTTCAACATTATCAATCAATTTTGCAACGATCTTAAAAAATTATGACCTCACGGCAAATATATATGGGCCAACTTGGTATATTGATTGTTCATTTTTTAATAATAAATTATTCGTCTACGTGGATTAAAAAAGATAACGCAAAGTATTGACGATTATAGATCTGTTAGGAGCAATGACTTCTGTATGGCTGTAGAGTTTGCAAGGGGACGTATTCATTTTTGATTGGAACTCAGTAAGATGTATTTGATTTTAGTTTGAAGTTTTAGAGTCTAGTTAATTGGAAATTTTAGTTTATGCCTATTAAAATTCTAGTTCATATTTATATAAAAGATACTATATTTTTTGAAAAATTCGATCAAAATATGATCTTCTACGAGAAAATCAAGGGAATAAATAGATTATTCATATTTATTTATTAATAAAATATTTCTATTTATTTAGATTTTGTTTGTGATTGATTTATTTTCTATATGTTTAAAATTTATTGCTACAAATTTTGCTTGTGATTGATTTATTTTTCATATATTTAAAATTTGTTGCAAATTAAATTCAAGTTTTTTTTACGAGGTATATTTAAAATCAAAAAATTTTAAAAATATTTTAATATATTTTATTGATTTTTTTGTACAATAATTTTTTTTGAGGATCTTTCTTTTAAAGCAAAGGAAATAATTTTAGCATGACTTTACACAAAAAAGGAAAAAGAAAAAAAAAAGGAGGTAAAAATATGAAAATTTTAGAAATAACAATAAATTTAACTTCTTATGGGGTCCATGTACAGAGCTAACCTGAGCTAGTCTTTCTTTTAATTATATATATAATATAAAATATAAAGAATGAACGATTAAGAATTATAAATCCCAAATAGTTTATGACCACAGAAAACCAAAAAAATAAAATCAAATAGTTGGGAATCTAGGGGTGAATTAAAGATGGTATAATGTATAAATAACAAAAGGGGGTGGTTGGGTGGGTGATTGTATAAATAAATGGAAGGTTAGGTAAGAGAGTTGGGTCGTTGGTGGTAGACAATCAGATATAACACTAACCAACTGTATGAAATATTGACAATGTCATCATTACCAAAAAAATAATGCTAAAAAATCAAATATTAAATTATATTCACTTTTTTCTTTCAAATAGAAAATGATCACAATAATTTTATTTTTTGCAATAAAAACTTGTAAGATATACGATATCTTAATAAGATTAGAGTTTAAAGTTATATTTCATGAAGATATTTTAAATTTTTTTAGTTACTATATAAATTAAATAACATTAGAAAATAATTTCTTTATAAATTCATATTATATTCAAAAATTAAAAGTAACAAATTACATAAATGATTCAAATAATACAAAGGTGAAGAAAAGACAACGGTATAAAGATAATACAATGCTCTTATCTATTATGACGAAATATAAAATAGAGCACAACTTCAATTTCAAAGTAAAGAGATCTGATTAAAATAAAGAGCATGAGATTAGTTGTTTTATATTGTGAATTATTATTATTCTATTTTTTGATACATAAATCGTGATACATTGCTATGTCTAAAGGTATGTAGTGAGTTGGTAATTGTTATATGTAGTATTTTTAATATATCACGGTCATATTTTTTTTGTTTTTACGTGAATGCAATTTTGTTAGATATAATTGAATCATCATAATAGAATACGTAACTATATGTGATTTGTATAAAATGTATCATCATAATATATTGTATATGATATATATAACAATAAAATTAACAATTGAGATGAATCAAATACATTTTGAATACCAAATGTGTGTATCACATGTTTGTATAAATGTACCATGCTATTATTGTGTATATTGTACATATAAATAATGTAACAATCAAGATGTATCAAGTACTTGTTGTGATCAAGAACAAATGTGGATGATACATTAATATATACCAATCTTTGGAATTTTATGAATGGTTGTATCATTGTTTATTTGTAATGTATTTGGTACATTTAGTAAGCTGGTTGCAAAATTAAGCAGCTATGTGTTAGTTTGTTTTTAAATGATGGTGTTGGAGTATGAAGGCTTCATGTATGTCAACCCCGAGGCTACCCCCTTTACGTAACACAGGACCTAGGATTACGAGTGACCCCAAGCTAACCCGGTGTATAACATATATTAAACATAGAATAACTGAATGAAACATGTACTATGCGAAGCTAAAACAATGGATACCTGAAAGTGGGCAATACCCAATTAGTCTAAATGTATAAAACATACTAAGAGTTTAATTAAAACTAAAATCTGAACTTAACAATTCAACCTGATTCTATTACTATATTTGAAAAACCTCTAACTGAGTTGAGTTTGTTGGGACATCCCCCCTGGCTAACTCTAACAAAACTCAAAACTAAATAAAAAGACAACTGAAAAGCATGTCTATTGTCCTTGAAGTAGGAGGACTCACCACTGAAGCTGCTGAAATGCAGACCGAAAATCGATCTAAGCGCGATCAGGATGTTGAGTACCTTAACCTACATTATGAAAGGATATAGTGCAGAATATGCATCAGTACTTGGAATGTACAGAGCATGCCGGATATAGATACTAAGTTCAACAAATAAATATAAACAGAGCAAAACATAACTGAGCAAGAATGTAAATATTGAAACATAACTAAAAAACTAAGCTGACTGCAATGATCAATAACTAATCATGAAAATAACATGCTGAAATGAATGTTGAAGTATAGACTTGTCTTATATCATTATCTCATAGAGTCATTTTGGTTGATTTGATAGAACTTGACATTTTTGATTTCAATGTAATTTTGGGCATGGATTGGTTGCATGCATGTTATGCTTCCATTGATTGTAGAACTCGGATAGTTAGATTCAATTCCCAAATCAGTCCATTGTAGAGTGGAAAGGGGGAAACACTATTCCTAGAGGCCAATTTGTGTCATACCTAAAAGTAAGAAGATGATTGCAAAGGGGTGCATGTATCACATTGTTACGGTTAAGGATGTTGAATCCGTGGTCCCTTCATTAGAGTCGGTACCCGTAGTGAGGGAGTTTCTGGAAGTCTTTCCTAATAACTTGCTCGGGATTCCTCCCAAATGGGAAATAGATTTTGGCATTGATCTTTTGCCGGATACTAACCCCATATCTATCCCTCCTTACCGGATGACTCCGGCTGATTTGAAGGAATTGAAAGCTCAACTAAAGGATTTGCTAGACAAGGGTTTTATTCAATCAAGCATACATAAAGAATAAATATCCTCTTCCGAGAATTGATGACTTGTTTGATAAATTGCAATGGGCTAGTCACTTTTCAAAGATCGACCTTTGTTCGGACTACCACCAACTTAGGGTGAGAGTGGTTGAAATTCTTAAAATGGCTTTCCGAACTAGATATGGACACTATGAGTTCCTTATGATGTCCTTTGGTCTAACTAATTCCCCGACAGCATTTTTGGACCTTATGAATAGGGTTTTCTGGAAATATCTAGACATGTTCGTCATTGTGTTTATCAGTGATATCTTGGTATATTATAGGAGTGAGGATGATCACATGAGCCACTAGAGGATTGTATTGCAATCCCTTAAAGATAACCAATTGTTTGCAAAGTTTAGTAAATGCGAGTTTTGCTTGAAATTGGTGGCGTTCCTAGGTCATATAGTGTCAAGGGTATAGAGGTTGATCCAAGAAAGAAGGACTTCGTTAAGAATTGGCCTAGACCATTATCGCCAACACGATATTAGGAGCTTTATGGGCTTAGTCGGCTATTATAGGAGATTTTTTGAAGGATTCTCCTCTATTGCTTCTCCTTTGACAATCCTAACCCAAAAGAAAGCTAAATTTGAGTGGACGGAAGCTTGTGATAAAGGCATCCAATAATTGGAAAAAAAGTTTACCTCCGCTCCGGTGTTGACTTTACTAGAGGTAAATGAAGGGTTTGTAGTGTATTTTGATTCTTTGCAAGTAGGTTTGGCTTTTGTTCTCATGCAACGTGGTAAAGTGATAGCTTATGCCTCAAGGCAACTCAAGGTACATGAAAAGAATTATCCGACACATGATCTTGAACTAGAGGCTGTAGTATTTGCCTTGAAAATATAAAGACATTATCTTTATGGGGTCCATGTAGATATATTCACCAGTCACAAAAAGTCTCAAATATGTATTTACTTAAAAAGACTTGAATCTCCTGCAAAGAAGGTGGCTAGAGGTTATAAAAGACTATGATATGAGTGTCTTTACCACCCCGGCAAAGCCAATGTAGTTGCGGATGCCTTAAGTTGAATGTCCATGGGTAGTATGGCCCATGTAAAAGATGAGAAGAAAGAGTTACTCCGTGATGTGTATAGGTTGGCCCGGTTGGGAGTTCAACTATTAGGTTCTCCAATAGGTGGTTTCATGGTCCAACATACCTCCGATTCCTCCTTAGTTATTGATGTGAAGTGTAAGCAACACCTTGATCCCATCTTGAAGGAGTTGAAAGAATCCATTCTTACCAAATCCGTCGAGGCATGGGGTACTTAGATATCAAGGTAGGTTGTGTGTTCCGGATGTGGATGACTTAAGGAGACAAATTTTGGTAGAGGCTCATGGTTCACGATATTCTCTTCATCCGGGAGACACCAAGATGTACCCTGATTTATGGGAGGTATATTGGTGGAATGGCTTGAAGAAGGATATAGCTGATTTTGTTGCCAAGTGTATGAATTGTCAAGAAGTCAAGGCCGAACATCAAAATCCGGGAGGTTTGTCTCAAGATGTAGGTATTCCCATTTGGAAGTGGGAGTATATTAATATGGACTTTGTTGTGGGTTTGCTTCACACCCGGAGGCAACATGATTCAATTTGGGTCATTATGTATAAAATGACCAAATCAACCCATTTTATCCTCGTCAAGGCCTCATATTCGGCGGAGCACTATGCTAAATTGTATATTAAGAAGATAGTCAGGATGCATGGGGTTCCCTTGTCCATCCTCTCGGATAGGGGTACTCAATTCACTTCTCACATTTGGAAAGCTTTTCAAAATGGGCTTGGTACCAAAGTGAAACTTAGCACTGTATTTTATCCACAAATGAATGATCAAGCGAAACGTACCATACAAACCCTAGAGGAAATGTTGAGGGAATGTGTCAATGACTTTAAGTGTAATAGGGATGACCATCTACCATTGATAGTGTTTTCCTACAATAATAATTACCACTCAAGTATTGTTATGGCTATGTTTGAGGCACTTTATGGGAGAAGGTGTAGGTCTTCAGTTGAGTGGTTTGAATTAGGTGAATTTTCTCTTATTGGGGTAGTTTATGAGGCCATTGAAAAAGTTTGACTTATTAGAGATAGGTTGAAGATGGCCCAAAGTCGACAAATGTCCTATGCCGATAATAGAAAGATGGATCTTGAATTTGAGGTAGGTGTTGGGTCTACTTGTAGTTCTCGCCCATGAAAAGGTAATAAGGTTTAGTAAAAAGGGAAAACTTAGTACACGATATGTGGGCCAGTATGAGATCTTGAAACGTGTTGGAAAGGTTGCCTATGAGTTGAACTTGCCAAATGAGTTGGCTCCGATTCACTCGGTATTCCATGTTTCAATGCTCAAGAAATGCATAGGTAATCCGGTAGATATCCTTCCTTTAGAAGGGTTAGGATGTGATGAGAACCTTTCTTATGAAGAGGTTCCGATTGAGATTTAGACCGACAAGTGAAGAAGTTGAGGAATAAAGAGGTAGCTTCCGTTAAGGTTCTATGGAAGAACCATCTAGTTGAGAGTGCTACATGGGAGACCGAGACCAATATGAAGTCCCGTTATCCTCATCTTTTTCCTCCTACTCCTATTCAAACTTGAGGTAAGTAGTTTCTCTTGAGTTTGTAGTGAATCAGGAGTTATATGCATTGTATGTGTTTTCCCATGATTCTCTTTATATGATGTGAGTCCATGTGAAGAAACATGTATTGCCTAAAGTGAGTTTCTCATGAGTTATATGTCCCTCTTGTTGAATTTCTTGATTGATATGATAATTGCATATTTGACTTATGAGGTGAATTTTTATGAATATGCTAGGTGTTTTGAAATGACATGTTGAATGCATATTGTGATCTTGAACTGGTAATTGATTGGATAAGGTAGTTCCTCCTATGAACATGATACATGATGTATTGCATGCATATTGAGTTGGTAGATGTACTTCCTACTTCCTTATTGCATTGACATGCCTTTTTGATTTGGAGTTGAAGTTTTCTCCTTTGAATAAGTGCTTATGGTGAATTTTGCATTTAGAAGTTCTTGCACATTTTGGTGTTTATGCTGGTTGGGTTGTTAGTTTAGAGTTTCTAGCTTGGCTTGGTGTTTTGTCAACATTCTGGGATGAATATTTCCAAGGGGGAGATAATGTAATACCCCGGAAATTTAATGACCAAAGCTAGAGCCTCATATGATGTCTTGTAAATTAAAAAGGTTAAAAATGTTGTTTTATGTCCTAATCTAATGTAACTAACTTAGTAAGGAAGTGTTAGTGCATAAACATCAAGAAACGACCATGACGTCTGGAAACTAGTAAATTGAACTAGTGTGGTGTTAGGTGTTGTAGTAAGGTTTTTAAGTGTCATATGAGGAATAAATCTTGTAAATATGGGTTTTTAACCTAGAACTATATGTTTAGGGTCCAAACGTATGGGTATGATGACCCCCCAAGGACCACCCAGGGTTCTTGAGGAGGACCCAACCTTGGACCCAAAAAGCTGTCCAAAAACAACCTCATTGACGAGGGGATACCTACGAGGAGTAGATTGACTTACATCCCGTAGATGGGAGTCGTAAGTCCAGCCTTAAGATCCACCAAGAACCCCTCAAAGTCCCAAGTCTCTGTCCCAAACTAGAGCATGCAGTACGGTTTGTAGACCTACTGACGCTTCATAGATTGGTCTTGTGAGTAGAATTTGTCTACTCACCAAGACCTACCCTCATCACTTTATGAACCAAATTACGAGTGGCTAGTATGGCCTGTGATTCAATCCACTCCCCGTAGTAGGGGTCACGTAGATGGTGGGTTGGGTGGACTATTTTTGGACGGCTAAGTGAGGGTGGTTTAGTAATTAGTTTACGGGTTAAAACGGTTATAATTAGTTATGTTAAGTATAATAAACTAATTTTAAGTAATAAAACAAGTCTTTTAACCCTATCACCTCATAACTCAAAATCAAACCCATTTCCCTCTCTCAAAATCATGTCTCTAAGAACACCATTGAAGAAGAAGACCAAGGTTCAACTAGGGCACCAAGAACTCGAATTTTCTCCATAAATTCTTAAGGAATTGATTAAGGTATGGATGCGCTTCACTCTTGGTATCTTTTCCCCAAGAAGCTCTCTCAAAATTGGATTTCAAAGCCCTCCTAATTTCTAGATTTTCAATCAAATTCGTGGATCTATTTCTAAGCTTGTTTCCATTGATTTATAATGGGTTTTTATGATTATATATGAACGTTTATGGATGAATTCAAGTAATGTTTATGGTTTTTGAACAAATCCCCACCATACCATGAATCTCTCTTCTTTCTCAAATCTAAACCCTAGTGTGGTTAGATTGATGAATGAAGGATGAGAATCTAGAATGTTTCTACGTAATTCATTATTGTATTATGATATTATTGTATATTATGTATGAATATCATGAAAATAGGGTTGAATCTTGAAGAAAGCCTTGAAGTATATGAATGAAGGCTTTCAATTGATTATAGTCTTATGTTGAAATGTTGATCCGCTTATGGTGGAGGTGCTTACTTGATCTATAGTTTTATATTGAATTATTGATCCACTTATGGTTGAGGCGCTTAATTTATTTATGAAATTGTGGTGTTGAGTCTTGTTTCTTTTCCCCACGATTTTAATTATGAACATACATGTTATGCTATGATATGTACATGTATGTTATGCTATGATATGAATATGGATGTTATGTTATGATATGAATACGAATGTTATGATATGATTATAGTAGTTTTGTATGTTGAATAAATGGAGATTCTCCCAAACACTATATGAATATGATACGAAAGAACATTCTCATATTCTCTTGGTTCTTTGATTGAACGGTTGTTCTCATCTTTTGAACCTTTGAGCTATACAATATATGAGTAGTTGAGTCCTTATAGCATTCATTATGAACTAATGCATAATTAAAGGCTTAATGATAATTTAAAGGGAATTGTGCTTAGCACCGAGTGGATATGATTATGAGATGGGTTCCTTCACGTTAGGAGTTGGGTTCCCAATACAGTGTCTCATGAGATTGAAGCCCACACGATAAAAGTATAAGGTTTCTAGAAGAAATCTCCATATATTATAACTATGTGCTCGCATAGGTCTTAGCTAGGGGATCCATGTTATAGCTAGGTATATCCGTTTCACCCTAGGCAATTGAAACACCTCTTTTTGATGTGGGGGTAGAACACCAGATTCCATGTAGCTTACATGGTCTATGTCGATTATTGCTAATCTTCTTATGTTTTACGAATACGATCTAAGATACGAATATGACTTATGACTACAAATATGAACTCTAACTAGGGTTTCTTGAGGGGTACTACTTAGTGTAGGTAAGGGTATGGGACATTAACTATGGATTGCACAAGCGGGTTCTTATAGAAGTTCTTCTGTGAGTCTTTTATGTATGATGACTTATGAATAATGTTAAGGTTGATTTCACCTATTATGATGTTGATTACATATGTGACTGGCTGACTGCACTTATGTCTTCTTGATGGCTTTACTTATTATATATGGAGTATGAGACTTCATATGTACATTGCACAAGTGAACTTGAAAAGGGATTATGATGGTGTCTTTACGGTGTGATGTTAATTGAACTCAATTATGTAAGACATGAATTATGGTTATGTATAATGCTACTTATGATCATGAATGTCCCTTTATTTTATGGTATGGATTGATTCTGCGTCCCTTGAATGTGCATTATGGATTTTAACTTGAAATAACATGTATTTAACTAAAAGTTCCTTTTTGCATGTTTTAAGTGGTTTTAATTGCATGGTTTCCATAATTTGTAAAAATTGATTGTACTAACCCATATTTTTCTTATTTCCTACCAAGTGTAGGTTCGGGCTAGTAGGTTCTCATTGTGACAGAAAGGAGGCTTGGATTGCATTCTCCAATACTTTGTTATGTCCTCAAGTTTCGAGGACAATATGATTCCTTTTATGTTCTTTCTATTTTTTAATAGACTAATAGACATCTTATGTACTTTTTTATTGTGAAACATTTTATTGTAAAGGGTTAAGGTCCCTATTCGAGAATTCTATGTTGTACTTAGATGGTTGGTGAGACGACACCTAGACTCTCTATTTTTCCTATTATGAAAGAGTTTGACATTGATTGTTGAAAAGTTTTTAAAATTCTGCATTATCCAATGTCTTATGCAAGGATAATTATGCTTAGGGCTTGTATGAGACTCTTTCAGGGCCGAGTACGACATGTCATATCTAGGGGATGCTATCGAGTCGTGATAAACATACAACCTAGGCCGACTCAGGATGCATCACAATAAATTGCATAACCTTCAGAACCTCTGGTAGAGATAAGTCAACGTAATATTTAGTTATGATAAACTTTTCTCACACTCATATGACCACTGAAAATTGACCTTGTTCTAATTCAATTTGGTAAATCGGGAAGCTATGGATGAAAATACTTCAATAAATCTCCTATAACAACCAGCCAAACCCAAGTAACTTCTGATATCTATTAGAGAGGTGGGTCTAGGACATTGCTTCACTGCCTGTATTTTCTGAGAATCCACTAAGATTTCTTCGCTAGATACCACATGACTAAGGAAAACGACTAACTATAAGCAAAACTCACATTTACTAAACTTAGCAAATAACTGGTGACCCTTTAGAGTTTGTAGAGAAACTCTTAGATGAGTCGCGCGCTCCTCCTCATTGCGTGAATAAATGATGATACCATCTATAAAAACAATAACGAACAAATCCAAATATTGTTTGAACACCTTGTTGATTAAGTCCGTGACAGCTTTCGGAGAATTTGTTAGTCCGAAAGACATTTACAAATTCATAATAACCATATCGTGTTCTGAAGGTTGTCTTCAGAATGTCACTATCTTTGAGTTGATGATAGCCTGATTTGAGGTCTATCTTCGAAAATAACTCGCACCCTCAAATTGGATGAACAAGTCATCAATCCTGGGGTTAGGGTATTTTTTCTTGATTGTGAATTTATTCAACTAGAGATAATCAATGCACATTCTGATATAATCGTCCTTCTTATTCACGAGCAACACTAGAGAACCCTATGGAGAGATACTAGGTCTAATGAAGTCCTTATCTAGAAGGTCTTTCAATTGTTCTTTCAATTCCTTAAGCTCAACTAGAGCCATTATGTAAGGAGGAACTGAAATAGGCTGGGTATCTGGAAGGAGATCAATTCCAAAGTCGATTTCCCTTTGGGGAGGCACTCTGGGAAGATCTTTAGGGAACACTTCTAGAAACTCATTTACTACTGGGGCTGACTCAATAGTTGAGGTTTCGGAGCTCAAATCCTTAACCCGAACAAGATGATAAGTATACCCTTTAGAGATCATCTTTCTAGCCTTAAGTAAGAGATAAATCGACCCATAGACACTGAGCTACTACCCTTCCATTCATAGACTGGATCATTTGGACACTAAAACCAAAAGACCCTAGTCTTACAATCGACTGAGGCACAACGGGAATGTAACAAATCATGCCTAGAATTTCATCAAACCTATCATTTCTAACTTTACAAGATCTGTTGAGGTGACTTTCAGAGAGACTGTGATAGGGCAATTTTTGTATACCCATCTAGCTATAAGTGAGTCACCAACTGGAGTAGAGACTGAGAAGGGTTCTCATAAAGTTCTTGGATTGACACCGAGTTTACTACTATATAGGGAGTTACAAAAAAGAGTGTGGACCCTGGTCTAACAATGCATAAATATCTAACTGAAAGACTCGTAACGTACCAGTAACCACATCAGAAGAATATTCCTAGTCCCAGCGAGCCTGGAGAGCATACAACATATTCTGGCGCTGATCGCCAGATGAAGCACCCTGTTGAGTTGGGTGACCTACTGCTGCTGGAACAGTAGGCTGAGCCCTATTATTATTACCTTCTTGCCCCTGCCTGGCAGAAGGAAAATCCTTCAACCTATGGACGTACTGAACACACCCAAAGCACCATTTCTTGCTTGCAAGATACTCGCCCATATGGTTCTAACCACACTTTGGACAAGTTGGGAAAGTCTTGTTACCTGAATCTACCTTGAGACTTAGATCCTGATGCCCTACCTTTCTGATTCTGTCGAAACCTGGGGATGGAGCACTAGATGATGAAGGTGCTGGGGCTATAGACCTCTGTTGAAACTATGAGCGATTCCCACCACCCAATTTCTATTGAGAGTATTCATAATTCCCTGTTCTAGCCTTCTTATTGTCTTTAGCCATTTCCCTAAGCTTATCTCCCTCGACTTGCAGAGCATGAGTTATAAGTCTAGATTTATTAATATCCTATAATAGCATATCAATCCTGCACTCTTTCTTCACCAATTCGGATACCCCAAACATAAACTCACTCATTTGTGCCCTTGGATCGGCAACCATATATGAAGCATACCTGGAGAGCTAGATGAACTTAACTTCGTACTTTTGGAATGACATTGTACCTTGTCTCAAATCCATAAACTCTTGAGCTTTAGACCCCCTCAACTCTCGGGAAGAACTTTTCCAGTAAAGCTCCAGTAAAACACTCCCAAGTTACAGGAGCTGCATCCCCACCCTTATTTTCTTTCTACCGAGTGAACTTAATGTGAGCCACATCCTTAAGCTGGTATGACGCCAACTAAACCCTATCATTACAAGTCAATTGCATCACTCCAAAGATTTTCTTAACCTCATCAATAAGGTTTTATGGTTCCTCACCAATCTGCGACCTTAGAAACTAAGGCGGATTCATCTGAACAAAATCTCGAACCCTGGATGTTCCTAACCCACTATTAGCATTTTTTGGAACTAGAACATTATGATTGTTCTAATTGACCACACTCGAAGCCAAAAACTGGATCACATTTCAAAATTCTGCGTTACTATTAACCTCATGGTCCGAGAATAGAGGAACTACATTAGCATTACATGCATTAATATTCCTTGCATAATCTCTACGAGAAGGCATGATCAAAATGCATAACAACGAATTACAAAAGAGATCATACCATACACACACGATAAGAATAGAAAAAAAAGTGAAGGGTTTCCTGAAAAACTTCGTAGCCTCTCTCTCATTAGATGTGGTACCCTTCATACCTATGAAAAGGACTATACTTAGTGAGGCTTTCAGACATCCGAGGATTCTTGAATTTAATATTTTGATACCAAGTTTGTCACGCCCCGAGGCTACCCCCTTAATGTAACACGATACCTAGGATCATGAGTGACCCCAAGATAACCTTGTTTTTTGGCATATCATAATCATATTGTAACATATTGAGAATAAAATATACTACGCGGAAGCTAAATAGTAGATCATTAAAAGTAGGGAATACCCAAATTTGATCTAATTATATAAAATGTACTACTAATTTAGTGATACTGAACAATCACTCCAAAATCTAGAGATGAGTCTAATATTATATCATAAAATGCCTCTACTGACTAGAGTTGTTGGGACATCACCCAACTAACTCTAGCAAAACTGAAATGAAAGATTGAATGTTAAAAACATGTCTATTGTCCTCGAAGTATGAGGACTCACCATTGAAGTTGCTGAATCGGGAATCAATCTATGTGTGATCTGGATGCTAAGTACCTGAACCTACATCATGAAAGGATGTAGCGCATAATATGTCAGTACTTGGAATGTATTGAGTATGCACAATCTAGATAATAGCTGAACAAACATATAATTGAACAAAGCATAATTGAGCAATAATATAATCTGGCCAGAATGTAAATGCTGAAATATAACTGAAAGTTGAACTAAATTCAAAACATGGTGAGACTGAATATTGAGGTATAAACTAAAAACCTAATAAAAAATGTACTAGAGTATGACTGTGGGAGATACTATTAACCGATATAAAACCACGTGATCTTAACATGGAGTCGGATATATACGCCCATCCAGAGGACCCAGTATACCTTTCCAGGGGTATAAAGTCGCGGCTGACATGATCACCAAATTTGATGCCCACAGGAGGAACTTATAGACCTACAAGGGCATGTAGTTCTGGGACTATGAGGGTACGCTGAACCCTAGTCTAACTTGGTGCTAAGATGACTCCCAACTGGAAATGTGTATGATACAACATAGCTATGTTCTGACATGAAAATTTGAGAATGCAATATTTAGGAACTGACAATGTAACATTCATAAATTGGAGCATATTTATATTCTTAAGTGACGTAGCAAGTGTAATTCATGAACTAAGAGAATCTACACAACTAGGGTTCTGAGTTTCATGCAAGGAACTAAGCAAACTTTCCAAGACAACATGATAACTCGATTACGAATACTTCAGTAGCTAAATCCCTACAATTACCCAAGGTTTTAGAAACCCTAAGTTTAAGCAAAATCTTGAGGATCAAAAATCTAATTGATTTCTAAGGACCTAATGGACGGAATAAACCCACTAGTAGATTCCCACATACATGGTGACAAATTTCATAGAGGAATCCTTTAGATTTTGGGGGCTTAATTGAAGAAAATCTCTTGTTTGTTCTTGAGGGGTTGGTCGACTCCTTCTCCTCTTTTGCTCTATGTTTTTGGTAAATTTTTTTAGAGAACAAATGATTTGGGTAAGTTCTATCTAAATTACCAGGCTTAAACTAAGTATAACGACATAGTTTAAATGTCCAAAGCATAGGGGAAAATACAAAAATAACTCCACTTAAAATTTGAAGAAGTTAGACCACGAAGATACTGATGGATCGTCAAAGGAACCACAATCCATCGTATGGTTATGGTTCGTGGTCTGAGCTACTGGTTTGTGGCACCCCACCTACGGTTCACTTCACAGACCGTGTGAAAGACCATGGACCGTGAGGGTCCTTGTGGCTTCACTTAGGGATAGGGGTCTGCTGTCTCAGGACCAAAGACCTTACCACGGTCCATCATCAAGACCACAGCCCGTTGAGGTCTCCATGGTTTGATGCCTGAGCTTGAGAGTTTCTTCCTTGCTTTCACGAGCCTTCCCACAGCTCGTGTGGTGGTCCATGGCCCGTGAAGGGCTCTGTGTTCTACCACTTCTGCATTGGGTGTGAACCACGAGCATGTCAACGGATCGTGGTTCCCTTCACGACCTGTGAACTCCTCCGTGATTCAACACTTTTTCTGGTGATCAAGTCTGCTAAGTATGAGATGTTACATTTAACTGTGAAAGCAATTGGACAAGGCAAAGTCTTAAGTTTGAAACAATGAAAAAAATACAAAATAAGTGCAATGTGAAAATTATTGATCACTAACATGAAAGGGAGATATCCAACTAAGCACCACCTTACTCAAATTGACAGTGTGTAACACTTGTGTCTAGCAAATAAGGCCGGCAAACTCGAGTAAAGAAGGCGATGCACCGAGTTAGAACAAAGGTCAATTTGGTCGAGTTAGACCAAATTGAATGTGTGCAAACAATGATTTAATGCACAAAAGGCAAACTAAGGTTGTATTCTATGATTCACCGATAGTGAATTGGTGACTCGACCGAGTCTGCCAATTGAGGTTCAAATAATTGAACCCAGAGCATCATAAGGCAAGTTGAGGAGCAAAAGCGATTTACTAGTAAGTTTTTCGAGCCCAAATAATGTCGCCAAGTTGGTTATTAAGTGGATTTTGGATAAAAAATTTGGAAAAGTATAAATAGCCCAAAGGGAGTCCGATTAGAGATTAGAAGGAGTTGGACTACTGAGTTAAAAGGAGAGAAAAAATTGCTTTCGAAATAACAATTTCTTGTTTTGAGATGGGTTTGAATTCAAGACTTAAATTTGATAAATTGAAGTTAAATCCAAAGTGGATTTACTCTTAAATGCGTGATTTCATGTTACCCATGACTGCTTTCATGAAAGGTATATTTTCTTTACTTTTTGTTATGTGTGGCTAGAATCCCACGATCTAGGGGTTTTCTTATGGGGTTGGGTGTTGATTTTATTTAGTGAGTATTATGCTATGTTCTATTTTCTTGTCGTTCATGCATGAATTCGGTCTAATTACCATGATGTTAAATTATGGATTAAGTTTACAATTTTAATTCCTACTTCTGATCTCTGGTTGATGCTCGAAAAAGATTAATTGGATTGGGTAATTAGTTCAATACTATCAATTTAGGTTTGATTTATATGCCTTGCTTGAAAGAGAGGTTATGGTTCAGATCTATTTTTCCTATTGTTGAAAGAGAGGATAGAGTAAGGTATTTAGTTTTTTAAAGATTGCCAATTAGATGAGACCGAAAGGAGGTTCTATACATAAATGCTTTGAGATGGAAAGAAGATGACTTAGCCTATTTATGTATGTATATCAGTATAGAACAACCTAATCACCATTCACCATTATGTTATGTTGATTTTCAATGCCCGTACCACTAGATTGTTTGTGGTACAATCCACCCAATATTTCTAACTAGTACAAACGAGCTAATTTAGAGTCTAAATTTGTTAATATGAATATCTCAACGATAATACCATTACCTATGGGATTCGACGCCAACTCTTCGTTGGG
The DNA here is from genome assembly GCA_016801875.1 of Solanum sitiens. Taxonomy (NCBI): domain Eukaryota; kingdom Viridiplantae; phylum Streptophyta; class Magnoliopsida; order Solanales; family Solanaceae; genus Solanum; species Solanum sitiens. The sequence continues at coordinate 1,528,143 of JABWTJ010000015.1, forward strand.
TTTGTTTTACTGAGGAAGACCACCCACTCTTTTAATCGATTTTGGAGGGTGATTTAGTGTTATAAAAAATGGTGCCGCTTCTGTGGAGTGGTGGTCGAGAATTCTAATTGTGAAATTAGATTTTAATTTGGTCTATTTTTAGTAGATTTGTTGCTTGGTGTTGTTATTGGATGATTTGCAGGTGGACAATATTAGTGACCATGTGTGTGACAATGACAATCACTATGGTCAAAACAACAATATGGGTGATCTCAATGACATGTCCATTAATGTCATTCAAACCAATGGAGCAATCCCGATACCTACTACAAATGGGAGGACAATGTTTCACATCATCGAATCTGTTATACAAATTGCTCCAAATGAAAGGAATTTTGGGGGTCTAGCTCATGAGGAACTCCATGATCACCTTAGTAATTTCAAGGAGGTGTGTGGGCCCTTTGTGATCAAGTATATCTCCCAAAAGTTCATAAGGTTGAGGTTATTCCCGTTCTCTATAAAGGGAGAGGTTACAAGATGGTTGATGGAGTTGCTAAATGATTCTATTACTTCGTGGGATGAGCTTATTGAGACATTCTTTGAAATATTATTTCCACCCTCAAAGATTGTTAAACTCCACCACCAAATTAAAAATTTCAAATGTATTGGAGGTGAGACTTTGCATGAAATGTTGTTGAGGTTCAAAAAGGTCATTTTGCAATGTCCAACGCATGTCATTCTAGAAAATTTCTTGTTGCAATACTTTTATTGCATCCTTGATTTTGTCAATAAAGGTGTGGTTGATAACTTAGTACATGGTTGATTATTGAGAAAACTTTATGATGTAACTTCTTTGTTGCTAGATGATATTAATCGACCTACGATTTGTTGGTGAAACTATGGACCTTGCTCATTGACCATTAATGGAGTTCAGAGACCAAGATTTGGGAACCTAATGACGGACCCATGTACGATTTCTGGGTCCACCTGCGTGAAGTACATTCCTAGTTGTGTGTCTCAACTTTGACCTCTAAAATTCTTAAAGTCTGGATATCCCTACGAAACCTTCCTTTTACTCATACATTCTTCAACAGACCTTCCGGGTGAACCTTAGAAAAGTAACTAAAACTTGACTTTTTTGGAAAACTCTGACTTTCCAACCGCCCCACCACTTACGGACCACAAGCCCACCCACGCACCGTGGGTGGCGTCGTCTTTGCTGGCACCAGGTCTGTAAAAAATTGAAATTTTCCCCTTCTTGAATTTGAGTTGTTAAATTACTCAAGGAGTCCTCAAGGACCAACGACTATTTGCATAGTTTAGTAAATGTGACTTTAGTTAAGATTAGTGGATTTGCTTCGTCACATGGTTTTGGGTAAGGGGATTAAGGTAGATTGTGAGAAAATGGATATGGTTAAGAGTTGGCCCAGACCTCTATGCCCTTTTGATATTCAAAGTTTTTTGGGTTTTTCAGGTTACTATAGAAGGGTTTTTGAAGGATTTTCTTTGATTGTCTCTCCATCGACGATATTAACCCAAAAGAAAGTTAAGTTCGTATGTCTGAAGCGTGTAGGAAGAGTTTTCAAGAATTGAAAGATAGACTTACCTCCGCTCTGGTGTTGACGTCATTGGAAGGATCTGATCGATTTAGGGTTTATTATGATGCTTAGAGGGTTGAATTTGGGTGTTTTCTTATTCAAAATGAGAAGGTTACAACTTATGCTTCATAAAAATACAAGATTCATGAAAAAGAACTATCCTACCATGATTTGGAACTAGCGGCGGTTGTTTTTGCTTTAAAGATTTGAACACATTACTTACATGGTATTCATGTTGATATATTTACGTACCACAAAAATTAGCTATATGTGTTCAAGCAAAAGTATCTAAATCTTTGCCAAAGGAGGTGGCTTGAGTTTTTAAAGTATTATGAAATGAGTGTCCTTTATCACCCCATAAAGGTGTATGTGATGGCATATGGTCTTATTCGGTTGATAATGGATAGTGTTGCTCATGTTGAGGATGATAAAAAGGAGTTGGTTTGAGATTTTCATAGATTCTATTTTTTACCACCCCTTACCAACGCCTACCACTTTTCTTCTTTTATGAATGAACATTTTTTACCCATATATCTACCCAATAAAACCTCTTCAAGAGCGACACAATAACAAGTAGAACCTCAAGTTAGGCGATTCAAAATTTGGACAACCTTCAAATATTGATTGCACTCCTTCATATGTCATGTTATTTGTACTTAATGAAAGGTATCACAATTCAGACATATTTTTTGTAATCCTTAGAGCTTTATCGTTATCTTGTGATGCTGGAGATCCCACCAAATCAAACGAAGTGTTATTTAATATAAGAGACTTGAGTAGTAGGTAATAACTACCAACACTTTCTGCATCATCTTCGGTAAAACATTCACCTTCAGTAATTGATATGTCTCAATTCTTCTGACAATAGAAAGTTCTTGGCATCTATAGTCAAACCTCTAGCAAAATTACCATAACACCTTACATATTGGAGATTTCTGAGTTGATCGCATCCGTTAGAAAAAGTATCAAAGTGAATAGAAAATGCTAAAAGAGACAATTATAGAATTCTTAAAAAATATAATGTTAAATCATAGTGCAAATTTAAGGATTATATTTTTTAGCACCGAAAAGAAGAGGTGTATTAATTATCAGTAGACCCAAGCTCAATAAAAACAAACATGTTACAATTTTATGATAACTTTCACATCACTACATTAATCTACTTAAAGAGATAATTAAATAACATGTGTCATTAATATACTGAATAAGAAAAAATATTGGATGAAATATTTTCTAAACAATCAAATTAATATTTTGCTTATTACTTATGAAGATGATATTCCACATTGATGAGGGATGAGATATCGAAATTCTTTAATATGGGTTGGACGAATTGAAATCATTGAATTGTTGGTTGGACTTGAGTTTAGCCCAATGTTTATTCAACATATATCGAGAAAATAATAAACATTAGGTCTGACACAAGTCCAATGGGCAAATAAGAAATTTAGAATTGCTCAAATAATACATATAAAAAAAACTCCATACTCGATCGATTCGGTACACCAACCAATATCAATTTTGAAAAAAAATAAGATACATCTAGAAATTTTAGGAGATTTGAATATCACTATTATATGAAAAATGGGCAAAACATAACTAAAGAGAATTATATGTTCATATTGAACCATACTTCATTTCCTTCTTCTTTTTTGCCTTTTTTTTCTTTGTCAATGCAAATACATTACCTTTGGAACAAGTTTTGAGTGAATTGATGAAGATCATATTAGGAAATGATATTTTCAAAGATAATGTATATCAAAATCTTAGCTCCGCTATATATTCTCCAATGACACGTTAAGGAAACTTGAATTGTCTGCAATTTCTTTTGCTTTTGCTCTTTGTCACTAAACACTATGCAAGCCCGTTAAATTATTTTATTTACGATGTTGTGGTTCATTCATATATAATTGATCACTTATTTTATACTTCTTTCGTTTTAATTTTCTTATTATATATATATATATATATATATATATATATATATATATATATATATATATAGATATAAGTAATTGAAGTGTTTTAAAGTTGTTTTCTAATATAAAACGCAACTCCAAATTAAATTTTAAATCTTCACAACCAAACATTAATTTCCAGATAAAGTAGAATTTATATTGAATTTTAAGAGAAAATGTGAATCGTAATTTTTATTCAAACAAATACCTCAGAAGTTAAATAAAATGACGACCACAAAAACATATTTTTTTGAAGTAAAAAAAAAAAGAATACGGAGTCGCTAAACTAAATTTTCTTTGTCCTTTGAATTTTTTGGGGGAAATTTGTAACAGACATATAGTAGAATCCATCTGTTTACGTCTATGTCAACAATATTACAAATATATTTTATTTTTGGGATAATACACAAGTACCCCCTCAACCTATGCCCGAAATCCGACAGACACACTTATACTATACTAAGGTCCTAACACCCCCTTGAACTTATTTTATAAAAAATTTTCTACCCCTTTTCGGCCTACGTGGCACTATCTTGTGGGCTCAACGTGTGTTGATATTTTTTTTCAAACTAGTGCCACGTAGGCCAAAAAGGGGTAGAAAATTATTTATAAAATAAGTTCAGGGGGTAATACGACCTTAGTATAGTATAAGTGTGTCTCTGAGATTTCAGACATAGGTTGAGGGGGTACTTATGCACTTTCCCTTTAATTTTTACTTCTCACATTTTAGCATATCAAGAAATTAAAAAAAATCATATTTTATCCTCAATTACGTACTTATTTTAAATCATTATTAAGATTTATGATTAAATATCAATTGATATGACTATTATTGTAAAATACTCATATTTAATGTGGAAAAATAAAATAAATGAAATAAATTATAAATATACATGGAGCCCATGCTTTCAATTAAAATGACAATATTCAAGTCGGGCCCATTTCTTTTTTTATGTGAAAATGTGGTAAGCAATACAATTACAGTTTCCAAGTAAATGAGAAATATTCAAGTCGGCCCCAATTTTGTTGCTATGTAAAATTGAATCATCCAGGGATATAAATAGGCAGCACAAGCAAACGTGTTGACAATCTAGTGTTTGTAATAATAGAAAATAGAAATATATAATTTAATACACTACTAGTATTGATGCACGTGCCATTCACATGAATGTCAAACCATGAAGTACACATTTTCTTTTCGATCCAGTTACAGTTGGAATAGTAAGCCCATCTAGTTCCCCCTCTTTTCTTTTTCCTGCAGTTTGAGTTTTAGTTCTCTTTTCTGTCGATCTCAACAATTCACTTGCAGTAGTTTTCCTAATAGAAGGAGGATCCTATTATAGTTGCTAGTCTTACTTTTGATGGAGTGGTAGAAAGAGATATTGAAAAAAATTGATATACTTTATGGTTTGACATTCACGTGCAACAATATTAGTATTGGTGCATGTGGATTACACATGATTGTAAAACCATGAAGCACACTATATAAGTCGAATGTATGTAATCAATATTATCTAAACAAAGAGTAAATTAAGTCGAATAGATAAAAATAAATTTTACACACTTTGTCGCCTCTGATCACTAGTAGAATTATGAGATCAACAATTTTTTACCTATATCGTCTTCCTAAAACATCTTTAAGAGTGAAAGAATAACGAGTAGAAGCCCAAGTAGGCGATTCAAAATGTTGACAACCTTCATAAATTGCTTGCAGTCCTTCACATGTCATGTTATTTGGACGAAATGAAAGATATCACAATTTGGACATATTTTTGGCAATAGCTAGAGCTTTATCTTTGTCTTCTGATGTTGGAGAACCCACTAAATCAAATAAAGTGTCATTTAGTATAAGAGACATGAGCACTGGATAAGAACGACCAAAACTTTCTTCATCATCATCAGTAATTGATGTGTAATAAATGTCTCTATTCCTCCAACCATTGAAAGTTCTTGGAAGCTATTGCTAAACCTCCAAAAAATTAACATAACACCTGACTAATAGGAGATGTCTTAGTTGATTATATCTGTTAGAAAGAGTATCAAACTTAATAGGAAAATACAAAAGAGATAACTATAGCACCCTAAAAAAGTATGTTGTTAAATCATAGCGAAGATTTAAGAATTATATTTTTAACACCAAAAAAGCGGTATATGAAATTATCAATAAACTCAAGCTCTATAAAAATAAACATATTAAAATTTTATTATAAATTTTATCTCGCTACATTAATTTAATTAATCAAATAAGTAAATAACATGTGTTATTAATATACTGAATAAGAAAAAAATAATGAAATATTTTCTAAATGATCAAATTAATATTTTGTTAACTGGTTATGAAGATGATATCCCAGATCGATGAGGGATGAGACATCTAATTTCTTTAATATGGCTTGGACAAGTCGAAATTACTGAATTGGCGGTTGGACTTGAGTTTAGCCCAATGTTCATTCAACATATACTGAGATAAAAAAAAGAATATTAGGTAAGACTCAAGTCCAACAGACAATTCAAAAGTTAAACTTGCCCAAATAATATAAAAAGAAAAATAACTCCATACGTGATCGATGTTGTACACCAACCAATACAAAAACTGATGAAAAGTAATAGATACCTAGAAATTTTAGGTGATTTGAATATCACTATTATATGAAAAAGGCGAAAAACATAACTAAATTGAATTATATGTTTATATTGGATCTTATTTAATTTCCTTCTTTGTTTTTGCCTTTTTTTCGTTGTTAATGTAGATACATTACCTTTGGCACAATATTTTGGTGAATATATGAGGATTATTTTAAAGAATGATATTTTTTAGAGATATGTATATCAAAATCTTGGATCCGCTTAATATGTGCTTCTCCAATTGACACGTAAAGGACACTTGAATTGTCTACAATTTCTTTTGCTTTTGCTTTTGTTATTTGCCTCTAAACACTAGGCGAGCCCCTTAATTTATGTATTTTTATAGTTTTGTGGTTCATTTATATATCCTTAATCGCTTATTTTATACTTCTTTCATTTTAATTTGTTTATCTTATTTTTCTTTTTAAACATGTTAAGGTTTCTTGTTCAGAAATTACTCAGTAGTCAATAATACTATAAGATGTTTACACTTATAGTATTATTGACTACTGATTAATTTCTTAACAAGAAATCTGTCACGTCCCGAGCCTATCACCTGGACGGGATCGGAACTCGAAGACCATTGCTGGCCCTCAAACGAACCCTTGGCCTGGCTACTTAAATCATCGGAAGACAAGACTTAACTTAAACACGAATAAAACATATTCAAAAGAAAGTACTTCATATCATAACTTTGGCAAAAACAGGACTTGAGTCTTAATAACTGAAAACAACTCCAAACTGAAATACTATAGTCTACGAAGCCTCTAAACTGTCTAGAGAGGGATCTTAGGACAGACCCCACAACATCCTAAAAGCTAAGCTAATCTAGACAGACCCCACAATGTCCTCCAGAATGCAGGGAGGCTCACCACAAACTCTGAAGCTCAATCTAGATCAACGAAGCGCTGCATACTGATCCTGGGTACATGCGCCTGCATCATGAAACTATGCAGGGCAACTGACATCAGTACATTGAATGTACGAGTATGCGAGTTGGAGAGCTAAACAACGACTTAAGCTTGAAAGGGAGTAAGAATGAATACTTACCTTGGCTCTGCTGAACTCATAATGTACTAACTCTTATTCAATATACGCAGTTAAAATATATGCAATATGAAGAAATGCTGACTGAAAAGATGCTTAAACCTCTGAGTATATATATATATACAAGTAGACAATAATGTTTGAAAAGTATATAAAATACAATACTGGTGTGTATTAAAATACAATGACTGATGTATATAAAAATACATTTACCTGTGGGAGATTCTCTTACCGAGAACCATCACTTAAGAGCTACAATGTTGGTCTACTGCACGCTGCCATCGCATCCCATACCCGGACAAAGGTATAGGACCTGAACTGCCTAATGGATCCACTAGTAAACTGTGCAAAAGAATCATCTAAAAAGTATGACGCTTTTCTACCCATGGTGGATAACATGGTTTATGGGGGCTGTGAGTTATCTGAACTCTCCTCCATATCGGTGCTCAATACTAGTCCAAAAAATATACTGACTCTTATGTTTTAAAAATATATTGATTCTGTGGTTTGAGATTAGTGCTCAAAACTTAGCTTTTAAAAAGCTCTCTCGGAAATCATAGTTTCCTCTTCCTTCTATTAAAACTAGCGATAGGCTCTGTGGAAGTCTAGCTTCCCTTCCTTCTCAAAAGTTTAAAAACATTTTGTTTAAACCCTTAGGGACTACTTAGTTCCCTTATAACTCTTGAGAAATGAACTCAACTTGATAGTCTTTGCTTACTTGAAACTTAACTCTTAGGGAATACTTAGTTCCCTTATAGCTTTTGAGAAATGAACTCAACTCTTTACTCTTTCTTGACTTGAACTTTAAGTCTTTAAAACAAAGTGAAAATGTTTGTGAAAGACTTTAGAAAATTTGATAATTTTACTTTGACTTGCTTCTTAACTTCTAGACTTGGCTCTTAACTTCCTGTTTGATCTTAACTTTCCTTAAATTGGATTATGGATTCAAGGATCATGATCTCATGTTTATGGATGATTTCATGATGTTTAGATATAGTGTAGAGTGTTGGAATCAACTAGGAATGAAAGGTACATCAGTTAGGAACTACTATGAAAAGATAGGGAAAGAACGGGGTCTCCAGGGGGTCCTGGCGCTCTGAGAGGCGTGGAGCGCCTTAGCTTGACGGACAGAGGCTGTCCTCAGGCGCTCTGAGAGGCGTGGTGCTCCAGAGCCTGACGGACAGACTCTGTCCTGAGGAGCTTTGTAGGCGCGGTGCCCCAACATTTTTCCAACGGGTTTTCCGACTTTCTTCTTCGTTTTTCATCTCTAAACCTTTTCAAACTCCCATGGATTCCACCTCAAACATGTAGGATCCCTAATTAACTTCTTACCCAATTATTTAGACTCGAAAACAGTCTGAAAACATGGATTACAACTAACAGTGATCAACAACAATTCAATCAATAAGAACTTCAAACGTTTTATCAAAAAGTTCAAGATTTCCTTTCAGTTTAACTTTAATTGTTGTAATGAATCAAGTTGGAGGGTGGGTGAAAGAACCCATCACCGAATGATCTCACATACCTTGTTAGGGATCAGCCCTAACAAAATCCACGAAGCTAAAACTTGGCGTTCTTGCGTCTTCTTCTTCCTTCTCCTCTTTTCTCCTTTCTTTCAAAGCCCTAGTCTATTTTTCTAAGTGAGTAAACTGAATGAGATCAATTTTGACCCCAACATATTACCCAAACTGAAATTAATTAATGACTTTAGGAAAAGACCAAATCACCCTTAACAAATCTGGATTTGGAACTTTCCCTGCTCAAAAACCCATGTTCTGAAGGTCATATCTTACTCATACGACCTCTGAAATTCGCAAACTTGGTGTCGTTGGAAAGATCTTCCAACGAGATTTACATTCATATAAATAACACACCCAAACACTTCATGATCTGGAAGTTATGGTTGTTTGAAAATGTCCAAAACTCAATTTTGAAATCTGGAGATTTTCCAGATTGCCTTACCTATTTTCCAAATTTGATTCTTCTTGTTTTCTTAGATTAACCTTAGTTTATTTAGAATACGAGATGTTACAATATCTACCCTTGGGAATATTCATCCTCGAATGAGAATTCTTTCTCTAAGCTAAGAATAGTAATATCATTTCCACACTCAACAATAAAAGCAAGTAATAACATGCTTATACTTGATCTTATGAAGTGTTAAGAAAAGAATTTAGTACCTTCATTTTCATCCCCTCCGAATTCAAAGAGATGTGAATATCTCTTCTTCATATCCTACTCAGCTTCCCAAGTTACTTCTTCCACGAATTGGTTCCTCCAAAGGACCTTGACTGAAGCAACATCCTTTGTCCTCAACTTGCGAACATGACGATCCAAAATCTGAATCAAAATTTCTTCATAGGACAGTTTATCCTTAATCCCAACATTATCTGTTGGTACTAGCAATGAAGGATCACCCAAGTACTTCTTCAACATTGAAATATGGAATATCGGATGAACCGTTTCTAACTCTTGAAGTAGCTCCAACTTATAAGCCACATTGCCCACTCTTTTGGAGATTCTATAATGTCCAATACCGGGGACTAAGTTTCCCCTTCCTACCAAACCTCATAACTCCTTTCACAGGTGAAACTTTTAGGTACACCCAATCATCAAATTCAAACTCTAATGACCTTTTTCTAACGTCTGTGTAGGACTTTTGGCGACTCTGCGCTGTCTTCAACCTTTCTTGAATCACTTTCACCTTCTCCATAGCTTGGTGAACTAGATCTGGTCCTATCAACCCTGCTTCGCTAACTTCAAACCAACCAATAGGAGATCTACATATTCTCCCATAAAGAGCTTCATATGGGGCCATTTGGATGCTCGAATGATAACTATTGTTGTAAGCGAACTCAATGAGAGGTATGTCGTCATCCCAATTTCCCTTGAAGTCTATCAAACAAACTCTCAACATATCTTCCAAGGTTTGGATAGTATGCTCCGCTTGTCCATCCGTCTGAGGATGAAAAATAGTGCTCAAATTCACCTTGGAACCCAAACCTTTCTAGAAAGATTTCCAGAATTGTGTAGTAAATTGTGCACCTCTATATGAAATAATGTAGACCGAAACTCCATGAAGTCTTACCACCTCTTGAAGGTACAACTTTGCAAAATCTTCGTCCGAATAAGTAGTCTTTACCAGTAAGAAATGGGCTGACTTTGTCATTCTCTCGACAATCACCCAAATAGAATCATGTTGCCTTCGCGATGTTGGAAAGCCTGTGATGAAGTCCATATTAATAATCCCCACTTCCATTATGGAAGTTCTATATTCTGAACTAAACCTCCAGGCCTTTGGTGTTCCACTTTCACTTGCTGACAATTTGAACACTTGGAAACAAACTGAGCAATATCCTTCTTCATGTCTTCCCACCAATATACCTCTCTCATATCACGGTACATTTTGGTGGAACTCGGATGAATGGAACATCTGGAGCTGTGAGCCTCCTCCAAGATTCTCTCTTGGATTACATCCACCTTAGGAACACATAATCTTCATTGGTATTTCAGCACACCATCTCCCCCTTGTTCGAAAGCCAATACTCTTTGGCTATGGGAACTTGCCTTCAAATCAAGAAAAATAGGGTCTTGGTATTGCTTCTTTTTCACCTTTGACATCAAGGATGATTCAGCCCCATTGGTCACCACTATGCCTCCTTCTGTGGAATTCATAAGTCTATCTCCCAAATGTACAAGTTTGTGCACGTCTTTTTCTAACTCTCTCTTTTCTTCTTCGACATGGGAAGTAATCCCCATGGACAACCTGCTTAGGGCATCAACAACCACATTAGCCTTACCTGGGTGGTAAAGAATACTCATGTCATAATCCTTGAGTAATTCCAACTACCTTCTCTGTCTGAGGTCTGAGGTTGAGATCTTTCTGAGTGAACACATATTGGAGGATCTTGTGATCAGTGAATATATCCACATGACACCATATAAATAATGACACCATATATTCAACGCAAACAGTACTGCAGCCAATTCTAAGTCATGAGTTTGATAGTCTTCTCATGAAATTTCAACTGCCTGGAAGCATAAGCTATAGCCTTGTCATTCTGCATTAATACACAGACCAAGCCAACTCTTGATGCATCACAATACACCATAAAACCTTGAGTACCCTCTGGTAAGGTCAAAACCGGAGCAGTAGTCAATCTCCTTTTCAACTCCTGAAAGCTCTTCTCACAAGCTTCAGACCATTGAAACTTGATTGTCTTTTGAGTTAACTTGGTCAAAGGAGAGGATATAGATGAGAATCCTTCAAAAAATCTCCTATAATAGCTAGTCAAACCCAAGAAACTCTTTATATTTGTTGGAGATGTGGTCTAGTCCAACTCTGAACTGCCTCAATCTTTTGAGTGTCAACTCTAATACCTTCACCAGAAACAATGTGTCCTAAGAATGACACAGACTTAAGCCAAAACTCACACTTGGAGAACTTGGCATACAATTCTTTGTCTCTCAACGTCTGAAGAACAATCCTTAAGTGACTAGCATGATCTTCGTCATTCCTTGAATAAATTAGTATGTCATCAATAAAGACGATGACAAACAAATCTAAATAAGGTTTGAAGACTCTGTTCATAAGATCCATGAACGCTGCAGGTGCGTTAGTCAAACCAAAGGACATAACAATAAATGCATAATGCCCATACTTTTTTCTAAAAGTTGTCTTGGGAGTATCACATTCCCTAACCTTCAACTGATGATAGCCTGATCTGAGGTCAATCTTAGAAAAGCAAGAAGCACCCTGAAGTTGATCGAAGATATCATCTATCCTTGCAAGAGGATATTTATTCTTGATGTTCACCTTATTTAACTGACGGTAATCTATACACATCCTAAGGGACCCATCCTTCTTCCTAACAAACAAGACCAGAGCGCCCCAAGGTGAGATACTTGGTCGAATGAAGCCTTTATATAACAGATCTTTCAGTTGTTCTTTCAGTTTTTTAATTCTTCTTGTGCCATTCTGTATGGTGGAATAGAGATAGTACGAGTATCCGGGATGACATCTATGCCGAATTTTATCTCTCTTTCAGAAGGGACTCCAGGTAGATCATCAGAAAAGACTTTTGGAAACTCACTGACTATAGGAACTGACTGAAGGGAAGGCACCTCAACACTTGAGTCATTAACTCTGACTAAGTGATAAATACACTCCTTAGAAACTAACTTCCTCGCCTTAAGGTACGAAATAAAGCGACCCTTAGGCATTGCTGAACTACTAGCCTACTCTATGACTCACTCATTAGGAATCTGAAACTTGACAACTGGAGTTCTGCAATCTATTGATGCATAAAAGGCATGGAGCCAGTCCATACCTAGAATGACATCAAAATCTACTATGTCTAACTCTATTAAATCAGCCATGATACTCTTGTGACTGACGAAAATAGGACAAACATGATAGACTCTTTCTGCTAAAATGAATTCACTAACAGGTGTGGAGACATTGAATGGTTCGCTAAGTTGCTCAGGATAAATCTCAAAGTTATAGCAACATAAGGAGTTACAAAAGATAAACTAGCTCCTGGGTTAAATAATGCATAAGCAGTAAAGTCAAAGACTCGAATCAAACCAGTGACAACATCTGGCGAATTCTCTTGTTCATGGCGATTATTAAGAGCATACAAGTGGTTTGTTCCTTCGCCTGTACCAGAAGCAGCTCCCTAGGTGCAGCCGTGTTTGGTGGAGCAACTGATGAATATTGAGCTCTATTGCTCGGATTTCCCTCACTTTCTTGTACTTGGGGCACTCTCTCATGAAGTGACCCTCTTGACCACACTTGAAACAACCCGTGAAGCCTTCACGAACAGATACCAGAGTGATTCCTACCACACTTGGCGCAGGCAGGAGGCTTAGTACCTCCTTGCGCCACACTACTTTGAGACTGAGCAGGCCTACCCTTGAAGTGCTGCGAATTCTGGCCACTATACTCACTTCAATTTCTGGGTGCAGGTACACTAGAAGATGATGGTGCATGCCCCTTTGGTTTCTGCAATTGTGGTCAGCCTGAACCACCTTTCTGTTGGCTAGACTCATTTCCAGTCTTGGCCTTCTTGTTTGGTACTCTTCTCTATCCTTAACCTTGTCTTCTTCAACTTGTTGAACATATACCATCAGCCTGGATATGTCCATATCACCTATCAACATGGAATCCCTACCTTCCTTACTTGAAGCTCGACCCAACCCTGCAACAAACAGAATCATTCTGCTCCCTATGTCTTTCACCATCTTCGGAGCATAGAGAGATAACTGGGTGAACTTCAACCCATATTCATGAACACTCATGGAGTGCCATTTTAGAGTAAGGAACTCCCTAATCTTGGCTTCCTTCAGTTCATGAGAAAAGAACCTCCCCAAGAAGGCTTCCTCGAAGCAAGCCCAACTTGGATGTGGTGCATCCTCAGCCTTACTTTCCTTCCATTGATCGAACCATGTTTTGGCCACAACTTTCAGTTGGTATGCAACCAATTCAACCCTCTCATCATCGACCACATGCATTACCTCATACACCTTCTTCAACTCCTCTATGAAGTTCTCCGGATCTTCAGTAGTGTTTGATCCGGTGAAACTAGGGGGGTTCATCCTAATGAAACTCACGAATTCTCAAAATATCAGCTCCTTCTTATTGAGATTCTCTCTGTTGCCCAAACTGGTTGGTCACAACCTGACTTAGCATCCGGATAGATTCAAAGAATTCAGCATTGGTAACCTCTCCTTGGGATTGAACCTCTGGTGCATGTGGAACCTCTTGTTTCTCAACATTCCTTCGTGTTCGACCTCTGAATGATCTTATTGGAGGCATGATGATCTAAAAAATACGTGTAAGCACGAATTAGAGAGAGACTTTAGAGATAAACTCTTCGCACGAAAGGAACATGAAAGAAGAAAATATTCCTTAATGTTATAGCCTCCTAATCATAGATGTGGTGCGCTTCACACCGATGACTAAGACTCTACAGACACGGCTTCATAGACCCCCTAGAACTCTTGAACTCTAGGCTCTGATACCAAGTTTATCACGCCCCGAGCCTACCCCCAGGGCGGGACCGACACTCGAAGATCATTGTTGGCCCTCAAATGAACCCTTAGCATGGCTACTTAAATCAGCGGTAGACAAGACTTAAGTTAAACACGAATAAAACATATTTAAAGGAAAGTACTTCATATTATAACTTTGGCCAAAACGGCACTTGAGTCTTAATAACTCAAAGCAACTCCAAACTGAAATACTATAGTCTACGAAGCCTCTAAACTATCTAGAGAGGGATGTTGGGAAATACCCCACAACATCCTAAAAGCTAAGCTAATATATAAATGAAAAGGATGTCCTCTAGAATGCAGAGAGGCTCACCACAAACTCTGAAGCTCAATCTAGATCAAAGAAGCGGTGCGTTCTGATCCTGGGTACCTACGTCTGCATTATGAAACGATGCAGGCCAACTAACATAAGTACATTGAATGTACGAGTATGCGAGTTGGAGAGCTAAACAACGACTTAAGCTTGTAAGGGAGTACGAATGAATACTTACTACTAACTCTTATTCAATATACGCAGTTAAAATATATGCAATATAAGGAAATGCTAACTGAAAACATACTTAAACCTCTAACCGAAAACTATCACTTAAGAGCTACAGTGATAAAACAGTGGTCTACCGCATGCGGCCAGCACATCCCATACCCGGCCAAAGGTATAGGACCTGAACTGCCTAATGGATCCACTAGTAAACTGTGAAAAGGAATCATCTAAAAAGTATGACCCTTTTCTACCATGGTGGTTAACATGGTTTATGGGGGCTGTGAGTTATCTGAACTATCCCCCATATCGGTGCTCAATACTATTCCCAAAAATATACTAGCTCTTATGTTTTAAAACCATACTGATTCTGTAGTTTGAGATTAGTGTTCAAAACTTAGATTTTAAAAAGCTCTCTTGGAAATCATAGTTTCCTCTTCCTTCTATTAAAACTAGACATAGGCTCTGTGGAAGTCTAGCTTCCCTTCCTTCGCGAAAGTTTGAAAACATTTTGTTTAAACCCTTAGGGACTACTTAGTTCCCTTGAGAAGTGAACTCCAGTTGATACTCTTTGCTTACTTGAAACTTAACTCTTAGGGAATACTTAGTTCCCTTATAGCTTTTGAGAAATGAACTCAAATCTTTATTCTCTCTTGACTTGAACTTTAAGTCTTTAAAACAAAGTGAAAATGTTTGTGAAAGACTTTAGAAAACTTGATAACTTTACTTTGACTTGCTTCTTAACTTCTAGACTTAGCTCTTAACTTCCTTGACTTTGATCATAACTTTCCTTAAATTGGATTATGGTTTCAAGGATCATGATCTCATGTTTATGGATAATTTCATGATGTTTATATGTACTCTAGAGTGTTGGAATCAACTAGGAATGAAGGGTACATCACTTAGGAACTAGTACGAAAAGATAGGAAAAGAATAGGGTCTCCAAGGGATCCTGGCGCTCTGAGAGGAGTGGAGCGCCATATACTGACGGAGAGAGAGGCTGTCCTCAGGCGCTCTGAGAGGCGCGGCGCGCCAGAGCCTGATGGACAGACTCTGTTCTGAGGCGCTTTGAAGGCGCGGCGCCCTAGCATTTTTCCAACGGGTTTTCCGACTTTCTTCTTCATTTTTCATCTCTAAACTTTCCAAACTCCCATGGATTCCACCCCAAACACATAGGATCCCTAATTAACTTATTATCCAATGATTTAGACCCGAAAACAGTCCAAAAACATGGATTACAACTAACAGTGATCAACAACAATTCAATCAATAAGACTTCAAACGTTTCATCAAAAGTTTCAAGATTTTCTTTCAATTTAACTCTAATTGCTATAATGAATCAAGTTGGAGGGTAGGTGAAAGAACTCATTTCTGAATGATCTCACATACCTTGTTAGGGATCACCTCCGACAAAATCCACGTAGTTAAAACATGGCGTTCTTGCGTCTTCTTCTTCCTTCTCCTCTTTTCTCCTTTCTTTCAAAGCCCTAGTCTATTTTTCTAAGTGCGTAAACTGAATGAGATCAGTTTTGACCCCAACATATTACTCCAATACGAAATTAATTAATGACTTTAGGAAAAGACCAAATCACCCTTAATAAATCCGGATTTGGAACTTTCCCTGCTCAACAGCCCATCTATCGAAGGTCATATCTCACTCATACGGCCTTGGGAATTCTCAAACTTGGCATCGTTGGAATGATCTTCCAACGAGCTTTCCATCCATATAAAGAACTCACCTAAACGCTTCCTGAGCGGGAAGTTATGGTCGTTTGAAAATGGCAAAACTCACTTTTGAAATCTGGAAATTTTCCAGATTTTCTTACTTATTTTCCAAATTTGATTCTTCTTATTTTTCTTAGCTTAACCTTAGTTTATCTAGAAGATGTTACAAAACCTTAGTGATACTATATATATATATATATATATATATATATATATATATATATATATATATATATATATATATATATATATATTGTTAAATCATAGTGAGGATTTAAAAATTATATTTTTTTAACACCAAAATGAGGCGGTATATAAAATTATCAATAGACTCAAGCTCTATAAAAACAAACATGTTACATTTTATTATAAATTTTACATGACTAGATTAATCTACTTAATGAAATACGTAAATAACATGTCTTATTAATACACTGAATAAGAAAAAATATTAGATGAAATATTTTCTAGATGATCAAATTAATATTTTGTTATCTAGTTATGAAGACGATATCCCACATCGATAAGAGATGAGACATCTAATTTTTTTCATTGGGCTTCATCACGTCGAAATCATTGAATTGGTGGTTGGAGTTGAGTTTATCCCAATGATCATTCAACATATACTGAGATAAAAAAAATGAATACTAGGCATGATTCAAGTCCAACGGACAATTCAGAAGTTAAAAATTGCTCAAAAAATGTAAAAAGAAAAATAACTCTATACACGATGGATATTGTATGCCAACCAATACAAAAACAGATGGGAAGTAATAGATACCTAGAAATTTTAGGTGATTTGAAAATCACTATTATCTGAAATAGGAGAAAAACATAACTAAATTGAATTATATATTCATATTGGATCATATTTAATTTCCTTCTTTTTTTTTTCTTTTTTTTCTTTGTTAATGTATATACATACCTTCAGCACAATATATTGGTGAATGTATGATGATTATATTAAAGAATGATATTTTAATAGATAATGTATATCAAAATCTTGGATCCGTTGAATATGTGCTTCTCCAATTGACACATAAAGGACACTTGAATTGTCTACAATTTCTTTTGCTTTTACTTTTGCCACTAAACACTAGGCGAGACCCTTAATTTTTAAATAGTTTTGTGGTTCATTTATATCTTTGATCACTTATTTTATACTTCTTTCATTTTAATTTGTTTATCTTATATTTCTCTTTCAACATGTTAAGGCTTCTTGTTCATAAATTATTGAGTAGTCAATAATACTATAATATATATATATATATATATATAAACCTACAACAAATTAACATAACACTTGACAAATAGGAGATGTCTTAGTTGATTACATCTGTTAGAAAGAGTACCAAATTTAATAGGAAATGACAAAAGAGATAACTATAGCACCCTAATAAATATGCTGTCAAGTGATAGTTTAAAAATTATATTTTTAAAACAAAAAAAAAGGTATATTAAATTATCAATAGACTCAAGCTCTATAAAAACAAACATGTTACAATTTTATTATCAATTTTATATCACTACATTAATCTACTTAATGAAATAAGTAAATAACATGTTATTAATATACTGAATAAGAATTAATATTTGATGAAATATTTTCTAGATAATCAAATTAATATTTTGTTAACTAGTTATGAAGATTATATCCCACATCGATGAGGGATGAGACATCTAATTAATTTAATATGGCTTGGACAAGTCAAAATCACTTAATTGGCGGTTGGATTTGAGTTTAGCCCAATGTTCATTCAACATATACTGGGATAAAAAAATGAATATTAGACATGACTCAAGTCCAATGGACAATTCAGAAGTTAAAAAATGCTCAAATAATATAAAAAGAAAAATAACTTCATACGTGATCGACGTGGTACACCAACCAATACAAAAACTGATGAAAAGTTATAGATATGTAGAAATTTTAGGTTATTTGAATATCACTATTATATGAAAAAGGAGAAAAACGTAACTAAATTGAATTATATGTTCATATTGGATCATATTTAATTGCCTTCTTCATTTTTGCCTTCTTTTTTTTTCTATATTAATATAGATACATTACCTTTGGCATAATATTTGGTGAATGTATGAGGATTATATTAAAGAATGATATTTTATGACAAAATCTTGGATCCGCTTAATATGTGCTTCTCCAATTAACACGTAAAGGACACTTGAATTGTGTACAATTTCTTTCTCTTTTGCTTTTGCTCTTTGTCACTAAACATTACGTGAGCCCCTTATTTTTTTTTTATAGTTTTGTGGTTCATTTATATATCATTGATCAATTATTTTAGAAAAAATTAGCAAACTAGTCAAAATTAACAACTTAATTAGTAAAAAACTCACTACTTTAAAAATATTAGTTAAAATGTCAAAAATGTCATTATTTTGAAAAAGAATATGTATCCTAATTAAACCCTTATTTTATCTCCTAAAAAAATAATTTATTTACATTTCCATGTATATCCATAGTTCACTTTTTCCAAATTATTTTATTTTTAAAAAAATCAAAATCTGCAAATTTTCCCCATCTCTTTCTCTTCCCATAAGTAAAAAAAATAAAATTCTCTCTCTATATATTTAAAATTCTCTCTCCATATTTTCCTATTCATATTCCTATTCAACCTTCAAATCCTTCTTCTCTTCAACCCCAATTTTCTTATTATCATCTACCGAAATGTTTTTTTTTATTTTCAAAATCTGGATTCACACAAATTTCTCTAATTAAGGTATTTTCATCGTTATCAATTTAGATTTATTTTTTGATTTTATTGTTGTTTAAATCATTGGTGAAAGTAGGATAATTCTCGTTTATAACTATAAAACACTCTTCAATAAATGATTCTAAGAGACACTATTCATCTTAGTAAAATGATTTCTAGTGATTTTTCATCATTTAATCTATGTATTACTCAAGAAATAACGGATATTGTAAAATCTGCTTCTAAAATTAGGAAAAAGAGACGACAAGAACAAAGTCTTCATCAAATTCAGATTGAAAATGTAACTCGGTACAAGAAAATAACGGAGAAGACCAAATTGTTGATGAAGAGGTATTTAAATATTTTTTACATGTTTAGATTTTTGCATGTTGAGTTGAAGTTAAAGAACAATTTGTTCAACAATGTGTACTGAATATATTTGTAAATTTCTTGTTATGTACATTGTGCAATATTTATTAGTTTGTATTTTGTATTCAATTGTTATTTTATTATTGTATTTTGGGGTCAATTTTTGTTAATTTTGATAATGTATCATTTTTTATTCATTCCTTTATATTTTTTTCACATTTGTAGATATTCAATAATTTATGAATACATTTTACATGATTATGATATTTTAGATTTTATTAATGAACTTTTGTTGGATTTGTATTGTATGCTATGAAATTTTTATGTATTTGTATTTATAATTTTTTCTTAGAATTTTGTATCCTTTCCCAATTAATATTCAAATTAGTATGTATGCTATTAATAATTGTATTCATTCAAAATCTCATGTTGTATAGTTATGAATCTTGTATTTGTTCCTAATTGAATCCATCCCAAATGTATACTAACTAGATATGTATATTATTTACATGAAGAACAAAATCCTATTAGTTTCTTTTTTTTAATATATATATATATATATATATATATATATATATATAAATTTTAGAATTTTGTATTCTTTCTCAATTTATATTTAAAATCGTATGTATACAATTAATATTTGTATTCATTCAAAAATTATGTTGCATAGTTTATGAATTTGACATTTTTTTCTAATTTGTATTTATTCTAAAGGTATGTCAACTAGTTATGTATTTTATTTAAGAATGATTACACCAAATATTCAATTATTTCTTTTCAATTTTATATTTCATTCTCACTTTTTCATCATACTATTTTGTTGTATTTTATATATTATTATAAAAAATTCTAAATAAAAACTAGAATAAATAGAAATACAAATAAAATACATATTGAAATGAATACGAAATACAAGATTTTTGGAGAAAAAAATAATTACAGAGGGAAAAAAATATGAATACAAATATATTTCTTAAATAACTATATAGATACATTTGGCATACCTATTGGAATGAATAAAAACTAATAAAAAACTATAATGAATATAAATAGAATATATTTTGGAATGAATACAATTTTAAAAGGTAAAATTTCTGGAGAAAAAAAAAAGAACAAAGTATAAGTTTTCTTTGAAAATGTAACTGATGAGAAAATTAAGTGATCCTTACCTTTTTTCTGAAATATTCTCTCCCTTGATTTTCTCCCTTTTGTTATTAACTAATTATATTCTTTAAATAAAAACAAATAATAAAAACATAAATAAGATACATAACAAAGTAAAATTTGACATTTCTACTAAATATTGAAAGTTTGCTAATGAGCCCTCTTAAATGTTAAAATATTGACATTTTAAAAAATTTCCCATTATTTTATACTTCTTTCGTTTTAATTTGCTTATCTTATTTTTCTTTTTCAACATGTTAAGGTTTCTTTTTCATAAATTACTCGGTAGTCAATAATACTATAAGATGTATACTCGTATGATATTCTTGACTATTAAGTAATTTCTGAACAAGAAACCTTAGTGATACCACATATATACATATATATATATATATATATATATATATATATATATATATATATAAACCTCCAAAAATTAACATAACACCTTACAAATACGAGATGTCTTATTGATTACATCTGTTATAAAGAGTACCAAACTTAATGGGAAAAGGCAAAAGAGATAACTATAGCACCCTAAAAAAATATAAAAAATATTGTTAAATCGTAGTGAAGATTTAAAAATTATATTTTTAACACAAAATGAAGCGGTATATGAAATTATCAATAGACTCAAGCTCTATAAAAACAAACATGTTACAATTTTATTATAAATTTTATATCACTACATTAATCTACTTAATGAAATAAGTAAATAACATGTGTTATTAATATAATGAATAAGTAAAAATATTTAGTGAAAAACTTTTTAGATGATCAAATTAATATTTTGTTAACTGATTATAAAGATTATATCCCACATCGATGAGGAATGAGACATCTAATTTCTTTAATATGGCTTGGACATGTCAAAATCACCGAATCGACGGTTGGACTTGAGTTTAGCCCAATGTTCATTCAACATATACTGAGATAAAAAAAAATATTAGGCATCACTCAAGTCCAACAGACAATTCAAAAGTTAAAAGTTTCTAAAATAATATAAAAAGAAAAATAACTCCATATGCGATCGCTGTGGTACACCAACCAATACAAAAACTGATGGAAAATAATAGATACCTTGAAATTTGGTGATTTGAATATCACTATTATATGAAAAAGGAGAAAATAATAACTAAATTGAATTATATGTTTATATTGGATCAACTTCGTTTTTGCCTTTATTTTCTTTGTTAATGTAGATACATTACCTTTTGGCACGATATTTTGGTGAATGTATCAGGATCATATCAAAGAATGAATTTTTTAGAGATAATGTATATGAAAATCTTGTATCCGCTAAGGTTTCTTATTTAGAAACTCTCAGCAGTGAATGATGACACTATAAGAGTACAATAAAATATATGCATATCGATTTAGTATCAATTAAGCGAAATGATGAATCTTAATGGGGTATTTGTTTTTAATTATTTTTCTTTTATGAGGTATTTTCTTAGTTTCCCCGAATGAAAACAAAATTGAACTTTTTTTTAAAGAGGAAAACTAACTTAATATTGCAAAGTCACATGAAAAGATGGAGAGAAAACAAAATTTTGGAAAAATGTATGAGTACCCTCCTGAACTATGCCCGAAATCTCAGAAACACACTTATAATATACTAAGGTCTTATTACCCCCCTGAACTTATTTTATAAATAATTTTCTACCCCTTTTCGATTTACGTGGCACTATCTTGTGGGCCCAACACGTGTTGACAATTTTTCAATGATAGTGTCACGTAAGCCGAAAAGGGATAGAAAATTATTTATAAAATATGTTCGAGGGGGTAATAGGATCTTAGTAAAGTACAAGTGTGTCTCTGAGAATATGGGCATAGGTTGAGAGGAAACTTGTGCATTTTGCACAAAATTTATAAGCATATCTAATAAATGTGTATACAAAAATTGAAAATAAAAAATATAAGGTAACAAATATTGATCAAATTAAAATGGAAATAAATTCAAACTAAATGTTCTAGATTTTTTAACCTTGATAAGATAATTACAATTTTGCTCTTATATGAAGACGAGTCACGATAGTCGTGCAGTGCACGGTCCTAATAAATTTTTGTAGCAACTGGTTATATATATATATATATATATATATATATATATATATATATATATATATATATATATATATATATATATATATATATATATATATATATATATATAAAGTAATTGAAATAATTTTAATTGTTTTCTAATTTTGAAATGTATTTCCAAATTAAATTTTACATTTTACAACGAAACATCAATTTTAAGATAAAGTAAAATTTATTTTGAATTTTAAAGAAAACATGGATCATAATTTTTATTCACAGAAATAACTTAGAGGTTAAATAAAATGAGCGACCACATAAACATTTTTTCATTTTTTTATGTTAACAAAAAAATACGGAGTTTCTGTACAAATTCAATCTTAATATTCATTATTAAACTTGAATATCAATACGATTGCTCGCCTACTATACGATACCTCATTACTTGATTAGTTCTATAACCTTATGACCATCATGACCCTCTCAAACAAATCATAAGCCTAGCTTAAATATATCACTTACGAATACTTTTGTTCTTCTATTGAAGACTTACACTTGATCATTACCTACACAATGAAACTTCATTGCAAACTCCTTTCTATCTAAAACACATTCTACCTCCTATGATGGAATCTTTCAAAATTACCACTTCTTAGTTTACCCATAAGGGAAAACTCTTCATTAATATCTTACAAGGTGCATGCCTATTGTAACATAGCTTATCGAAACACCATCTATGCTACTTAATTACTAAATCTCTGCATACTATTCTCTTAACTTAATGGGCACTCTTTACTACTTCTGCTCATAATCTCTTAGCTCATGCTATCTGTTCGGGTGAAAATACTATCCAATCTCTAAACATACTTCATCAAAATGATCTCAACTGAAACAAGGCTTAGAGAAAAGATCACAACTCGCTTTTAGCTCATACGAACGTTTCATATGAATATGAGTGCATTTGCTCAAACTCAACACTTAACTCACTCACGGGATTCTCTCTAGACCCTCTAGAGTCTTATGATTTCCTCAAGACTCTTGTTAAGAATAATTCATCCATAAGGATCTTTGACTTTACTTTTCAACCACCTTTAGTATGAAGGGTAGTCAAATGAATATGAGAAGCACACGAGTATGAATGAATCTTTGTGGCTTAGCTCTATTGCACGATTAAGACTATAAAAGAAGGAATTTTTTTTTAAAATGTCCGTAGTCCCTCTTTTATATACATAGGGCCCTCACAACCATAAATAAGTCTTACTTGACACAACTTCATAAAAACCCTAAGACACTTAAACTTTGTGCTCTGATACCAAGTTTGTCGTGATCCGAGCCTACATCTTGGACGTGGCCGACACTCGAGAACCATTGTTGGTTCCCAAGAGAAACCTCATCCTGGATGACTACAAGCAGAAGACTAACTCAAACATACAAAACTTAAAAACTGAATAAAATTCATTGAACTCAGTTACAAATCTTTAACTCAAATTTTTAACTCCGAATAAAATAAAATATTCAACTAGCCAAAATAGGCAACTCAATTCTATAATACATTTAATAAGATAAATAAATAGACTTCTCAAACTCTACTGCCAATTATGAAGCATCTAACTGACAAAGATGGAAGTCGGGACAAGAACCGCGATATCCTAACAGATATATCACTGAAAGTCAAGTGGAACCCTCCGGAAGCAAGGAGGATCACCATAGCTAATTCAAACTCCATGTGGTATCAACGGAGCTCCTCTTGATGACCCTGAATACCCGTATCTGCATCATGAAATGATGCAGGCCAAATGGCTCAGTACGTGTAATGTACGAGCATGTAAGGGAAACTCTAAAACATAAATATAGGCTTGAACTTCATAAAAGATAAACATACTTACCTCTTATAAACTCACTAAACTCAAGAATAAGATACTCAACTCAAAGATATGATGCTCAACTCAAGATACTCAACTCATGATACTCAAGAATAATGCAATAGTAAAAGATGCAATATATATATGAAAAGCTTTTAAAATAGTAGATATCAACTCAATATATTGAAGAATACAATAATAAAGCAGTTTGTATATATAAATATACTATATAACTCTGTGGGAGTTATTCTAACCAACAACCATCATGTGATGATACAACGTCTCGTTCACGCGGTCAAAACCATCCTATACTTTGTTGGGGTTATACAACCTCTAATCTAAGTGGATCCACTAATCTATGCTAAAAATCATTAATGAATCATCTAAAAAGTATGACTCTTTCTACCCACGTTGGATGCATGGTTTATAGATACTTGAGTTATCTGAACTCATCCCCATATCAATGCTTAATACTATTCCCAAAAATATACTCAACTCATATGACTCTTCCTTTGGTTTAAGATAATTGCTCAAACTACCCTCTTAAGGAGGTAACTACTATTGAAATAACTTTTGAACTCATAACTCATTTAGAAATCTCATTTTCTCATTTATCAATGTAAAAATTGATGTGTTCTGGGAATACATAGCCCCCATATACTCATACTTGAAAACTCTTTCTCAAAAACATTTCAAAATCATATTATAATCTGATCATTGATGACTCGAGAAGTTGTACAACATAAACATTGATTGTATATATAATACTGTACTGCTCAAACAATTGAAGACATACTCGATTGTCATAGTAATAATGCTTTAGAGACCCTTTTCTCAAAACTCATCTTTAATTTCTCAAAAACTCAGATTAAGAACTGAATTGTTGGCTTTAAAAGATTTTCAAAATTTATAACTCAAATCATAGAGTTCATGCAGAATTATGGACATGAACGACTCAACTCAAGATGTTAATGATACCTCTCATCTCAAGACTATTCAACTCATAGGGTTCATGCAAAATTACGGGTATGAACTACTCAACTCAAGGACCTTCATAAGTAACATGTAGTAGCTCCATGATTACGAATAAAATCCCAAAATGATTAGGAACTCAATATTCAAGACTTAGAACTTGAAGATACTATTCCTCTCAAAGATACTCAATTGATGGAGTTCATGCTGAATTTATAGGCATGAACGACTCGACTCATGGGTCTAAATAACAATATGGAACTCATGTATACAAATCTTATCATTTTGATACTTAATTTTTCAAAACTTAGTTTTTAAACTCAAGTGTTGTCTTTGACAAACTTCTCAAGAATTATAACTCAAAATAGTGTTCGTGCTGAATTATAGACATGAACAAATAAAATCAAGTATCTCAATAAAAATATAGAAACTCAATAATTAGGAATAAGATTTTTAAAAGAACCATGAACTCAAAAAGTTAAAATCAAGTTATCTCAATAATACTCAAATCTTAGAGTAGAATCCTAGATTTCTCTTTTACTGATTTGAAATAATATGTAGGGCACGAAGACGAACTAGTCAACACTATGATATCCTTACACACTTGAAAAAAAAAAAGTTTCTTGAAGAATATTGAAGAAGAACTTGATTAGAAGCCTTGAAACCCTAGCTTGAAGGTAAACAATCAAGAAAACATTTCTTGAGATTCTTTGAATTAGTTTCTTGAAATCTCTATGGCCAAGATTTATTATTTTCATTAGTGATTAATAATTGTATGGAGGAACTTGAGTTAGAAAGAATGAAATCATTGAAGAAAACTTACCTTGAAGAAGAATCTTGAAAACGATTCAAATAACTTTGAATGAAGTCTTCTACTTTGATTTTTCCTTAGGGTTTTGCCCTAGGGTTCGACAGAGAAAGGAATGATGGACAAAAGATGAAAATCTGATTGTTTGGAGACTTTTATTAGTCAAGAAATTCTTCTAGAGTTTTCTTGGAGGTAAAAAAATAAAAACAACACTTTTTAAAGTTTTTATGTCGGCTAATTTGTAACAACATTGTATAGGCTAAAATAGTCATAACTTTTTACTCAGAAATTGAATTGACACGAAATTGGTGGCGTTGGAAAGTAGATTCAGATACCATTAATTTAATAGGTTATGTCTCACGTGAATCGTTATCTTCTAAGATATTATTGTTTGAAGTTTACCAAAGTAGAATCTTACATGAAAACTTAATCAATAAGGAAACTTCAAAAACACTTATCAAGAAATTAAATAGCTCAATTTTTATGGATAGATTCCCCAAAAAAACTCATGATTGGAGTGCGGGTGAGCGAACTCAACACTATGGAAGTGTACATACTTCTTATGAATCAAACCCATGGCGAAAATCTCGACGAACGCCTCGGTCCTTTCCTCTTTTGTATTCTTTTCTCTTCTTAAACTCTCAACAAAGACCCTACGCATATATTATGATTATAAAACTGAACCTGATAAGATTAGACCCTTAAAACCTTACTAAATATGAATTAAATCTGATTGGGTAAGGAAAAAATCAAAATACCCCTTACTATTTTCGGGTAACTTTCGTAAACTGGATAACTTGATTTCAAAAAAATATATCTCACTCGTCCGACCTCGAAATTTAGCAAACTCGTTGGCGTTGGAAAGAATATCCAAATACCTTTAATTTGATATCTTATGGGCTACCCAACTCATCCTCTACGGAAAGTTATGACCGTTTGAAGTTGACCAGAAATTTAGAAGAACTTGGGAATGACTTGAATGAACTCTCTTTAGTTCTTCTTGGAACTCAAGGTGCTACATTTAGTGACCTTAACACTCAACATTTTTTAAATTCTTTGGTAAAATTCTACTCAAAACGAAGGATGGTTCGAGTCTCCGTTTGGAAAAATTGTTGGGGTGTTACAATAAGCAAGCACCACAGGCAGATGTATCGACGTTCTGGTGCTTGCTAAAGTCACAAATTTTCGAAAATTTCATAATCTTTCGAAAAAGACACAGATCTTTGGAAAAGTAACAACCATTCGGAAAAGTCACAACTTTTTTAAAATATCACAACCCTTTAGAAATATCACAATCTTTCAATGTGAAAATATGTATTCTTTTAATATATTTGATATTATCATATAAATAAATATGAGATATGTTCTAAATTGAGTGTTTTAAGAAGAAAAAGAATAAAAAAAGCAAATTTAGAAAATTTACAGTTTAAAAATGTGAGGGAACTCCTCTATTTATAGCCAACAAAGGTAGTACAAATATGCGTTTGTTGCACCTTTTATCAAAAAAGATACAACTCTTTAGAAAAGTCACTACCCTTTACATAAGTCACAACTAATTAAACAAAGTCACAACCTTTCAAAAAAATCACAACTCTTTGAAAAGTCAGAACTTTTGGAATAATCGCAACTAAAAAGTAACAACCCCTTGAAAAGATGACAACTAAATTAAAATATTTGTTGGGATTAAAATATTCGAAGGATAATCCTAGACTTCTTGGAAGCATCATCTTGATTCATTTGGACCAAAATATTTGATGTTGAGGCAATTAATTATCATGTTTTTTTTTGGAGTTTCGACAGTTGAATTTGACTTCAAGAAAAAAAAATAAGTTTGTTTCAGTTGTTCAATTTAAATAACTCAACATTTTTGCTCAATGTTTTTATATGTATATGTAACTAGCTCATTATATTGCGAATGTGGAAGGATTAAGCTAACTGAAGAAATTCATGGACATTAACTGATAATATTAGATAGTTGTATATACAATTAGTTGTATATACGATTGTGTAGATTCTTCATTTAAGTAGAATAGATTGATGCTTGTAATTCCATTTAGGTGCATCTTTCTGATTACGTTATGTTGCTATTAATGAACTGAACTTCCTTTATAGTGCTTACTCGTTGCGTTAGCTATATAGAAGAGTGATAAAAGAGCGAGTCGAGGCAAATATGAGTCGAACGAAAATGAGTTAAATAAAAACGGATAAATTCATTAATATGGATAAAACAAATGGTACCCATATTACAGTAGGATAATGCTTTTACAAAAAATTATTATTGGTTATCGATTTTCAGTAATGAGTTATTGGTCAAACTCATAACCCATTAAGACGGTATTAATTTACTATTATAAACTTCATAAATATTAAATATTAATAGTTTAACATAACTAGAAACTATATCAGTACTCTACACATCACATTTCTAACTTCGCACATCACAGTATTTCTACTTCACATAAGAAATTTCATATTATGTTTTGGTTGTAACACGTAAGTGTTGTCTTCCTACTACATCTACTCTTATTAATGCAATTTCTCATTATATTTTTTCTTTCATTATAGCAGAGCATTTACGGTTGACTTGCTTGTCTCATTGTATCGCGCCAAATTGTTAGAGAAGGGAGAAATCATATATTTATTTTATGAGCATTTTCTTAATAGGTAAACCCAAAATTGAACCATTAATGACCAAAAACCGATATAGCTATCTTATTGATTTGGTATTGGTTCAACGTATTTAAAAATCAAAAGCTAATAATCCAAACTGATAATACATAAAACTTAACCGACAGATGCACACCCCTACCCCTACCCCCATCCCAAAAGAATGTAAGACAATTTATTTTTTTAAAAAAATTGAAGTTTTTCTACCTACCCCACCACCCTACCAGCCTTTCCCCCACCCTCTCTCAAACCCAAATGAAATGAAATAAAAACTCATTTATAAAATAAATTAAATTTTGTTAAAGTTTTTTCTACAACCCCCCCCCCCCACCTATTCCCAAAAAAATGTAAAAAGAAATTGACCATTTTTATACAAAAACAAATTAAGTTTTTTTTACCACCCAACCTCCTACCAGCCCCTACCACTTTTCTTTCTTTTATTAATGAACATTTTTTTATCCATATAACTATCCACTAAAACCACTTCGAGAGTGAAACAATAACAAGTAGAACCCCAAATTAGGCGATTTAAAATTTGGACAAGCTTCAATTATTATGTCCAGTCCTTCATATGTCATGTTATTTGTATAAAATGAGAGTTATCGCAATTCAGACATATTTTTGAAAATTGTTAAAGCTTTATCGTTATATTCTGATGCTGGATATCCCACTAAATCAAATGGAGTGTCATTTAATATAAGGGACTTGAGTAGCGGTTAAGAACGATCAACACTTTCTGTATCATCTTCCGTAACACTTTTTACATCATCTTCACTAATTGTTGTGTAGTATGTCTCAATTCCTCTAACAATGGGAAGTTCTTTGCAGCTATAGTGAAACCTCTAGCAAAATTACTATAACACCTGACAAATCGGGTATATCACAGTTGATTGCATCGGTTAGAAAGAGTATCAAATTGAATAGAAAAAGGTGAAAGAGAAAATTATTGAACCCTTAAAATATATTGTTAAATAATAATTCTTATTTAAGAATTATATTCTTAAACACCAAAAAGAAGAGGTAGATGAATTATCAGTAGACCCAAGCTCAATAAAAACAAAAATGTTACAATTTTTATTATAAATTTTATATCACTGCATAATCTAATTAAAGAGATAAGTAAATAACATGTGTTATTAATATACTGAATAAGAAAAGAGTATTGGATGAAATATTTTTTAAATGATCAAATTAATATTTTGTTAACTAGTCCACATCGATGAGGGTTGAGAATTCTCAATCCTTTAATATGGCTTGAACGAGTCTAAATCATTGATTTGTCGGTTAAACTTGAGTTTAGACAATGTTCATTCAACATATACCGAGATTAAAAAATGAACATTAGGCTTGATTCAAGTCCATTGGGTAAATAAGAAATTGAAAATATTGCTCAAACAATATTAAAAGAAAAATAACTTCATACTCGATCGATGTGGTACACCAACGAACATTAATACTGATAGAAAGTCACATGAATTTTAAGATATTTGAATATCACTTTTATAGGAAAAATGGACAAAGTATAACCGAAGAGAATTATTCATGTTGAATAATATTTTAATTCCTTCATCTTTTTTGCCTTTTTTCTTTGTTGATGTAAATACATTACCTTTGGCACAACTTTTTGGTGAATGGATGAGGATCATACATACATAATTATATACTTTAATGATACTAAATCAATTTATACACACACATACACACTATTTATGTATCAATTAAGTAAAAATTATCAGTCTTGATACTAATACAGTTTAGGACTGTCACAAACCCGAGTCTACATTCTGGAATTGACCGACACTCAAGAATCATTATTTGTCTCCAAGTAAATCCTCATCCTGGATAATTACAAGTGGAAGACCAACTTAAGCATCCAAAAGATTAAAACTGAAATAAAAATTCAATAAACTCAGCCTTACAAAGCTTTAACTCGAAAGAAAACTCTAAATAATAAAATATATTCAATTCGCCATAAATACACAACTTAATTCTTTAAAACATTTAATAAAATAAATGAACAAACTTCTCAACAATAGTCACTATCTATGAAACGTCTAACTGATAAAGATGGAAGTCAGGACAAGAACCATGACATCCCAAAAACTGATATAACTGAAAGGTAAATAAAATCCTCCGAAATCAAGGAGGCTCACCATAGATAACTCAAACTCTCAGATGTATCAACGAAGCTCCTATTGATGATGGCGAATACTTGTGTCTGTATAATGAGAAGATGCAGGCCAAATGGCTCCATCGTGGAGTGAACGAGCACGTAAGGAAATTCTAAAGCAAAACATAAGCTTAAACTTGATAAAAATGGAAACATACTTAACTCTTGTAAAACTTACATAGCTCAAGGAATACTCAAGGATAAGATACTCAACTCAAAGATTAGTTAGATACTCAACTCAAAGATATGATACTCAACTGTAGGTACTCAACTTTGGATACTCTACTCAATATAAAGCAACAATACACATGCAATATATGGAAAGCTTTATAAAACAGTAAAAGCAACTTAGTTCGTTAAAGGAAATGCAATAACAAACTCCACTTAACTCATGTAATAAAGTAATATAGTTTCTGTGGGAGATTATCTAATTGGAAACCATCACTATGAGCCTAAGTGAAGGTACAACATTTTACCTCACGTTGTCTAGGACCGTCCTATACCTCGCCATCAGTATATAACCTGAACTATTAAGTGTATCTACTAGTCTATGCTAAAAAGAACTAAGGAATTATCTAAAAAGTATGACCCTTTTCTACCCATGATTGCTACATGATTTATGGAGACTTGGGTTAATATTAACTCGCATCCCATATCGATCCTCAATACTACTCCCAAAAATATACTTAGCTCATATGCTTTTAAAACAACTTCTGTCTTTGCTTTGAGATAATTACTCTAAACTTAGCTTAAAATCTCTCTTGGAAATCCTAGTTTCCTCTTTACTCAAAAAGTAGCTCAAAGGCTCCTTTGGAAATCCTAGCTTCCTTTCTTGTTCGAAACTCTTTTGGAAATCTTAGCTACCCCTCATCTTAAATGTGAAAACATTAAATCTTTGAGAATACGTAGTTCCAATATAATCTTTTGAAGAAATGAACTCAACTCGAAATTAAGTCTTAAAACAAAGTTGAAACATTTGTAAAAGACTTCTTAAAATAAAGTTCATGCTGCATTATGGACGTGAACACTTAATGCAACTCAATACTTGGAACTCAAGAACTTCAATGGTACTACTCATTTCAAGATTTCTCAACTCAGAGGATTTATGTGGAACTATGGGCATGAACTACTCAACTCAAGGACTCAAAGATACTTCTCATCTCAAGATTGTTCGACTTATATTGTTCATTCGGAATTATGGGCATGAACTACTCAACTCAAGGGCTTCATAGAAACATGCAATAGTCCCATGATTAGAAATATAATATCAAAGGAGATTATGAACTCAATACTCAAGACTTAGAACTTGAAGATACTACTCCTCTCAATGATACTCAATTTAAAGAGTCCATGTGGAATGTATGGGCATGAATGACTCGACTTGAAGGTCTAACTAGCAACATGAAACTCATATATAAAACTCTTCTAATTCTCCTACTTACTTCCTCAAAACTTAGTTCAAATCAATAGTTGATCTCAAAGGATTCACAATTGAACTCAAAGACTTTCTTGAACTTTACTCCTAACTCTCTCTTGAATATAAGTTATGAATTCAAGAGTTATGGTTCATGATATGAAGGATCTAGGTGATATTATATACTAATTAATACATTCTCCTCACTCTTATGATCATTTACTTGAGTATTGAAACAAGTTACTAAAAGTTGTAGAAGGCTCCTCAAAAGGACTCAAAGGAACTCTCTCAAAAGGTCCGAAAGAACTCTCAAAACTTAATCTTAAATTTACCTTGAATTTGATTTACTAATTTAAGATTATGATTCATATTATGAATGATTTCTAAGTTTTTAGAAGTATTTTAAAGTGTTTTGAATCAAAAGGAGTGAAGATACACTTTAAATGAGCTTAAACGGACAACCGACAGAAAAGAAGTGGAGGTAGACGACCCTGGCGCGTTCCGGGCGCTAGCCCCTAACTTTAGAGACTGCATATGGGTGCACTTCAGGCGCACTGCCCCAGCCCCTTGGGCACGTTTGGGGCGCGCCAGCCTCTCCCCAAAGCAAAGTTTCAACAGATTTCGCCTCTCGTTTATGACCCTAAATCACTTTTAATCGATTTCCTTTCTCAAGGTTTCCTTAGACTCAATTACCCAACCTAAGTACACACTAATACACTAAAACCCAATCGAAACAATCACTTTCATCTCAAAAAATCATCAAAACCCCAACAAGACAAGATTTATAATAAACCTCAAGAACACCTATCAAGAACTTAAATTCTTCAAGTTTTTGATAATGAAATTCAGCTGAAAATAGCATGTTTTGCGTGTGGGTGAACAAACCCAACACTATGGAATTTTACATACCTATTAGGTATCAAAACCATGGCTACAATCCGCAAGAACTCTCAAGAATTTCGATGAACGCTTAGACCCTTTCTTTTGTTCTTCTCTTTTCTCTTCTTCTTTTGTCTTCTTTTCTCTTCTTGAACGCTCAAGTACAACCTTAGGCATATATTAGGATTATAAAACTGAACCTAATAATATTAAACCCTTAAGACCTTACTAAAAAAGAATTCAATCTGATTGGATAAGGAAAAGACTAAAATACCCCTCACCATATTTGGCTAACTTTCCTTAACTTGATAACCTAATTTCAAAAGGTCATTATCTCACTCATACAAACTCAAAACTTAGCAAACTTGGTGGCGTAGGAAAGATAATTAAAAGATCTTTCCTAAGGTATCTTGTAGCACACCTTACTCATCCTTTTCTAGGAGTTATGATCGTTTGAAGTTGACCCAAAACTCATACTTAGCTTAATTCTTCAAATTTTAGATTTTTGTTATTTCCAATTTAGTTATTTTAGAATTCAAGGTGCTACATGTAGTTACCTGAACTTAATACTAAATAAAATTTTAAATTCCTTGGCAAAAACTTATTATTTACGAAGGATGGTTTGAGTCTTAGTTTAAAATTTTCTGGGATGTTACAATATCTCCCCTTTGGGATCATTCGTCCTCGAATGATGACTGTACTGGATATAGACTGAGTTGCTCTAACTAAGGTCTGCGCCTAATGGTCTGGTCTTACAATATTCAAGATTAATTCAAAACCTTAGGTTCAAGTTCTATACCTTTCTATAGGGAATCTGATCCCAAGACTATTAGTATTTACCACCACACTAGGCTCATGTCAAAAACCACCTAATGTTTAACAACACCACATTTAATCTTAGTACTCTAACAACTCCATTACTGAAAGGACTTCTAAAAAGATATCCCTGAACTCTTTGGAACTCATTACTACCTTACTCCGAAACACTTGACATGTTTTTTCATCTTATCATCTCCCCCTTAGGTCTAAAGCTAACACTTGAAATCTATGGACCTGACAACTCAATTATGCTATCTAGGCATACATGGAAAATCATAACTTAATTGGAACCTTATCTGGTAATATATCATCTCGGCACACCTCTTAATGCTCTTGTCACTCTTGTGACTTAGCCACACTTCACTGCCCTTATCTAAATGTTAGGGTCTCTACTTGTACCACTCATATATATTGTAGATAATCATCTCAATTCCACACCTACTCTATATCAAGTCTTCTAGATCAAATCTCAAGACTATGTCATGACATTCATGTTGCCATTCTTTTGATTATGACACTCATCTCAAATTCAAGCTTAATATTTATTGCTAAGCCCGAAAATCAATATGATCGATTGCTTGCTTACTATACTATACCTCAACACTACTATGGAAATTTAGAAACACTTTCTCTAGGACCTCATGACAAATAGTTAATCCTAACCTCTCGGTCTGCATACTCGAATTACCATCACATTCTACTTCACAACTTAAGTACTACTTACTCAGTTACTGCACATTATCTCTCAAATAACTCTATCATCCTTTGAATACCATGAGGTTATCCTTTCAAAATTCATAAGGCTAGATTAGATCTATCACTTTATGAATACCCTTGATCTTCTATGTATTCATCACTTACACTTGGTCATTACCAACACAATGACACATCATCATAACCCATTTCTAGTTAAGGTATACTTTAACTCATATTGACTGCAACACTTACTCTACCTTCTAAAGTGAGCTCTTCACAACTCTTCACTAATTAGTCTACCCATAAGGGAAAACTCTTCATCAATAACTTACTAGGTTCATGACCATACCAACATAGTTTGCCAAAACACCATCTCCCTTACTTTGATAACGAAACCTCTACATACTTCCCTCTAACTATGGGCAATTTCTTATACTACTACTTATAGAGTCATAACTCATATTATCTCTTTGGGTGAAAATACTACCCAAGCTCTAAACATACTTCCTCAAAGGATCTCAACTGAAACAAGGCTTAGGGAAGAGTGTACACCTCGCTTTTAGCTCAAACACATGATTCATACAATTATGAGTGCATTCCATCGAAACTTAACACTTAACTTACTCTTGGGCTTCTCTCAAGCCCCCCTGGAGTCTCATGACTTCCTGAAAACTCTTTCTAAAAACAACTCATTGATAAATGGATGACTTTTTGGTTCAACCACCTTTAGTATGATGGGTAGTCAAATGAATGAATCTGAGAAACGCACGAGTTAGAATAAATATCTATGACACAGCTCTATTCCATGATTAAGAGTATGAAAGAAGTGAAACTTTTCTTAAATGTATGTAGTCCCTAATTTATAGAATTGGGGCCCTCACAACCATAAACAAGATCCTACTTGATACGAATTATAGACACCCTACGACTCTTGAACTCTGTGTTCTGATATCAAGTTTGTCACAATCTGAGTCTACACCCTGGAAGTGGCTGGCACTTAAGAACAATTGATGGTTCCCAAGAACCATCATCCTGGTTGACTACAAGTGGAATACTAACTTAAGCATGCATAAGCTTATAATTGAAATAAAAATTCAATAAACTCAACTTTACAAAGCTTTAACTCAAAAGAAAACTCTAAATAACAAAATATATTCAACTCCCCATAAAATAGGCAACTTAAGTCTTTAAAACATTTAGAAAAATAATGAAAAAACTTCTCAATAAAATAGACTATCTATGAAGCTTCTAACTGATAAATATGGAAGTCGGGACAAGACCCACAACATACTAACTAGTAACTGAAAGGTAAATGAAATCCTTCGGAAGAAATAAGGCTCACCATATCTAATTCAAACTCTCATATGTATCAACGAAGCTCCTATTGATGATCTTGAATACTTGTGTCAATATCTTGAGAAGATGCAGGCCAAATGGCTCAGTACTTGGAATGTAAAAGCATGTAAGGGAATTCTAAACTACAACATAATCTTGAACTTGATAAAAGTGGAAACATAATTACCTATTTTCAAACTTACTCAACTCAAGGAATACTCAAGGATAAAATACTCAACTCAAAGATATAATAATCAACTCTGTGTACTCAACTTTGGATACTCAACTTAATATAAAGCAACAATACGTATGCAATATATGGAAAGCTTTATAAACAGTAAAAACAACTTAGTTCGTTAAAGAAAATACAATAACAAACTCAACTTTACATATATAACATAGTAATATGGTTTCTGTGGGATATTCACTAACTGAAAACCATCATTATGAGCTTAAGTAATGGTACAATGTTTTACCCCACGTTGCCAAGGACCGTCATATACCTTGTCGTTGATATAGAACCTGAACTACTAAGTGGATCCACTAGTCTACATTAAGAAGAACTAGGGAATCTGATGTACCGGGATATTCGAGTACAATTTAACGCTTAAAAAAAAAACTAATACTAGAATCGAGTGTATTTTGTATGATTTGATGTTTTGTTGATGATGCAAGAAAAATTAGACAAAGAAGAGAAGAACTAGAAAATCACAACCATCTTGACGGTCCGTGGCCAACTTCGCGGACCATGAAGTATGATGACAGTAGAGGAATTCTGAAGACCTAAGTTTGAGAAAGTTGAAGTAAAGACCACGGAAGTCTTCACGGACCTTAATCATTTGACGATCCGTGGTTCAATCTGTGAACAAGATTCCGGAGAGCACTGCAAAGTGTCCAAAGTTTGAGAAAATTCAAGTGAATACCACAGACGTCTTCACGGACCGTAATAACTTTGATGGTCCGTGATTGTGTCCGTCAACAAGACTCCTGAGAGCAGTGCAAAGTGTCCAGAGTTTGAGAAAGTTCAAGTGAAGACTACGGAGATCTTCACGGACAGTAATAACTTTGACGGTCCGTGATTCTATCAGTGAACAAGATTTTAGAGAGCAACTAAAAGTCTAAGTTTGGAGATTTGAAGGCAAGACCACAGACAACTGTACAGACCGTGAAGCCTTTCATGGGGCGACAATACAGTCCTAGTATATTAGGTCTCTTTTTAAAACGTTTTTGGTATTTTATTTAGGTCGTTTTTTGAACTATTATTCATTATTGAACATTTCGAAAGAGGCAGAAGAGAACTTGGGATTTTTGATCCTATCTTGTTTTTGAATTATATGGCAACAAGAGAAAGTTTGACTCTTAGATTATCAAGGTTGTTTTTGAGTTTCAATTTGCTACATAAGTATTCAAAAATTATGTTCTCAATTATTATCAACTGTTATATACGTAGAATGATGAGTCACTAAGCATTTAAATCAGGTGTGTGGGATCTATGACGATACTGTGAAATTGACCCTGTAAAACGAGCATAAAGCAATTATTGTTCACATGCTGTATATTAAGGCTTTGATTATTATTTGGTCCAAGGAGTGCACGCTTTAGACTAGCCTGAATCAAGTGGTTGTTCGAGAGAAAAGTACTTGTTAGGAAAAAGCAGAGATCTCTTTATAGTATTGAAGTTAAAGTTAGAGTTCGAGAGAAAATAACTTTATCTTCACAATCCATTTAAGCGAGCTCTTTATAAAAGAATCATTTGTAGTTTGAGTGAATATAAATGATTATTGTCTAATAAGGCTGAGAAGCATTAGATAAACTTTATTCGCTGAGTTTTATGAATTTATGATTGCTTGAAGCTCTAATTGCAGAAGAGTTTCACAAGTTGTTGTCATAGTGAACACTAACCTGGTTTCTCTTAATCAACAGAAAAACCCATACATAGTCATCGTCTATACAATAGATTCAAAATCTTGATCTTAAGTTTAGAAATTGATCCTTGCTATTCATACTCAAATTTTGATTTTTGTTTAAATTCATTAGGAGATAGTAACAACAATCTGATAAGAACAACAATAAAACTTTATCTGTAAAGAAATTCTCTGTTGGAACGATCTCAACTCAGTTGAGTTTTGTAAAGTGACAACGACCGTTTACACTTTCATTTGAAATGTGAGCTTGGACGTATCAAATTTTAGCGCCGCTGCTGGGGAATTTCATTTGAGGAGTGTTTTACTAGTTTGTATTCGACTTGTAGTTATAATTTCCTAATTTAACTTGCATTGTTGTTTTTGATCTATTTTAGATAAATCTGTTTGTGCATGCCCACCACTAGAAGTAAGCGAGCCATATTGATACCTTATGATCTGAAATCCAGAAAAACTTACGCAAGATGGTTAATGCTCAAGAACTAGAGGCTCAGAGGCAAAGATTGGGCCTATAGGCTGAACTGGATGCTGCACGACATGTGCAACAAAATGATGGATTAGTTCTACCTAGGGAAGTAGATGGAAGCAGGGATGTAATCCCTCCTTATCATCCACATTTAGCCCAAAGTGGTAGAGTTCAACTTCTAGCTCACATGATCTATGAAGAGGATGATGCTGATTTGGATAGAGCCGGAGCCACTAGAGCTATAGTGTTACCTGCACTACCTCCAGGAGTGAAATTCACTATCACCAGTACAATGATACAATTGCTTAATCTCAAAGGAATGTTTAGAGGGGCAGCTGGTGATGATGTGAACCAGCATCTGATGAAATTTATGAGAATCTGTAAATCTCAAGAGATTCCAATAGTTAATCAAACAGCAATGAGGCTAAGACTATTTCCCTTATATCTTACTGGGGAAGCAACTAACTGGTTGAATGAGATGACAGATGACTCCATTCGAACTTGAAGTGAACTAAAAGAATCTTTCCCAGAATGATTTTTCCCAGAATCGAAAGAACTTTAAATAAAGGATGAGATCAGTACACATAAGCAGTTACTAGGAGAAGCGATGCATGATACTTGGAGGAGGTTCAACCAAAAATTGAAGAAATGCCCAACCATGATCTTACTGAGAGGCATCTTGAACAAGTTTTCTACAGGTGTCTTAATTGTGTGACTAAATTTGTTGTTGATGTAATCTATGGAGGTTCTTTTATGAGGGAGCCATTTGCAGAGAGCATGCAACTGTTGGATGAAGTTTCCAAAAACAATAGGGCATGGTACACCAGAGATGCAGAAGTAGGGGAATTAGGGTATACATATGAGATGTCAACTGAACAGAGAAAAAAGGAAGAAGAAAGTGATCAGGACATGGAAAATCTGAGAACTCAAATTGATTTGCTAACGAAGAATATTGTGTCCTAGTCCTAAAAAATCAATGTTGTAGGATAACAAAGCAGATATGAAGATCAAGACATTGACATTGATGAGGAAGATAACTACTTAGGAAACCAAGGAGGTTTCCGAAATTATAACTCTGGACATCAGGGGTATATTCTGGAAATGCAAGTAGGAACTACACCAGAGATGGTCAATATGAATAGACCACCAAACAGATAGCAATGAAATTGGCAAAATAGAGATGGGTGCCGAAATGATCGTAGTGGTGTGTATGTTCCCCTAGGTAGCAAAGAAAGAACAAATGTTAAACGGGTCTAAACTGGAAGACATGATGGCCAAGATGCTTCAAAAGGTTGAATCAACATATGCATGAGTTAAGGAAATGAGGGGCGAGTTTTCAAGAATGAGTTAGTTAGTTGATTCTCACACCACCTCTATTAAGCAAATAGAGAAACACTTGGGACAACTATTAGCATCCCTGAATCAAAGAAAGAACGGTTCATTACCAAGTGATACCATTCAAAATTCCAAAAAGGATGGACACTGCATTCCATCACTACTAGGAGTGGTAAAGTCGTATCTAACCAAAATTTTGCAGGTACTAAGGATGAACAGGTTAAGGAGTAAGATGGCACAAAGGAGGATGAAAGTTCACCTGTTGATGACTTGGAAGAAGTCCAGCAAAGATCAACTCCTGCAAGAGGACAAGAGAAAGAGATGCAGGAAAAACTGTGTTTAGAGCAGATTCCTAGACCTCCTCCTCCTTTTCCTCAAAGACTCAAAAAGAAAGCTGAAGATAGGAAGTTTACAAAATTCATCACCATGCTGAAGTAGCTTTCAGTAAATATTCCACTGGTAGAAGCTCTTGAGCAAATGCCAGGATATGCCAAGTTCATGAAAGACTTGGTTACCAAGAAAAGAGCGCTAAGTCTTGATTTTTCTAATGATGTGCATCATTGCAGGGCTATTGCAACCAGATCTCTGGTTCACAAAAAAAAGATCCTGGGGCATTCACAATCCCATGCATCATTGGGTCAATCAAGTTTGCAAAACCTTTGTGTGATCTGGGAACTAGCATAAATTTGATGCCATTAGCCATCTATTAGAAGTTGCGTTTGGGAATGCCAAAACCTACAACAATGAGATTGATGATGGCTGACAGGTCAGTTAAGAGACCAGTTGGAATCTTGTGTGATATTTTGGTTAAGGTTGATACGTTTATCTTCCCAAAATATTTTGTTATCTTGGATTATGAAGTAGACTTTGAAGTGCCTATAATTTTGGGAAGACCGTTTTTAGGTACGGGAAGAACGTTGGTTGATGTTGAGCGAGGTGAGTTGAAGTTTAGACTAAATTTAGAGGAAGTCAAGTTTTAACATATGTAGATCAATGAAACAGCCACGATACATGGAAGTGGTATCTGCAATGGAAGTTGTTACTGAAGATGACTTAAGAGTACTTATAGAAGAGAGGATAACTATTGAAACACTAGTTGCTCTGTTGATGAACTTTGATGTAGATTTCCAGTGTGATTATGCTCCCAATAAATCCTCCAGCTAAACCCTCCATCGAGGAACCACCAATTTTGGAGCTGAAACAGTTGCCAAGTCACCTCAGGTATGTATTTTTGGGTACTAACAACACTTTGCCTGTGATATTAGCTGTAAATTTAAATGAAGGATAGGTACAGGAGATGGTTAAAGTGCTTCAAAGGTTTAGAAAAGCAATTGGCTAGACTATTGCCCAATATAATTGGAATTCTTCCAAGCATTTGCACACCCAACATTGAGAAGCAAAGGAGGTTGAACCCACCAATGTAAGAGGTGGTGAAAAAGAAAATAATTAAATGGTGAGATGCTGGGGTGGTTACCCGATCTCTGACAGCCACTGGCTCAGTCCAGTGCAATATGTGCCAAAAAAAGGGAGGCATGACTGTGGTGGAGAACGCAAAAAATGAACTAGTTCCACAGAGACCGATGACTGGGTGGCGAGTATGCATGGACTACAGGAAGATAAATAGATGGACCTTGAGGGACCATTTCCCTATGCCATTTATGGACCAAATGTTGGACAGGTTAGCAGGTAAAGGTTGGTATTGTTTCTTATATGGATACTCAGATTACAATCAGACATCCATTGCTCCTGAAGATCACGAAAAGACTACATTTACATGTCTTTTATGACACTTTTGCATTTAAACGCATGTCGTTTGGATTATGTAATGCACTGGCTACATTTCAAAGGTGTATGATGTCCATCTTTTCAGACATGGTTGAGGACACTCTGGAAGTATTTATGGATGATTTCTCTATCGTAAGAAATACTTTGGATGATTGTTTGTTTAATCTTAGCAGGGCATTGCAGAGATGTAAGGGAGCCAACTTAGTGTTAAACTGAGAGAAATGCCACTTCATGGTTAAAGAGGGCATAGTTCTTGGACATAAAGTTTCACAGAAAGGAATTGAAG
The DNA here is from genome assembly GCA_016801875.1 of Solanum sitiens. NCBI lineage: Eukaryota > Viridiplantae > Streptophyta > Magnoliopsida > Solanales > Solanaceae > Solanum > Solanum sitiens. Next base: position 1,570,315 of record JABWTJ010000015.1, read on the forward strand.
TTTTCAAGGCCAAGATTGAAGTGATTGATAAATTGCCTCCTCATATTTGTGTGAAAGGTGTTCAAAGATTTTTGGGACATGCCGGATTCTATTAGGCGTTTCATTAAGGACTTCTCCAAAGTTGCACACCTCATGTGTAAGATTTTGGAGAAAGAGGTGAAATTCGTCTTTGATGAAGCATGTCTAAAAGCCTTTGAAAGCCTAAAAGAGAAACTAATCTCAACACCTATAATCATTAGTCCAAACTGGGCAGAACCATTTGAAGTGATGTGCGATGCATGTGGAACTACATTAGGTTTTGTATTGGGTCAAAAGTGCAACAAGATGTTCCATCCGATTTACTATGCTAGTAAGTCCCTAAATGGAGCACAGAGAAACTACACACTCACTAAACATGAACTGATGGTTGTAGTGTATGCATTTGAGAAATTCAAAGCATATTTGTTGGCCACCAAAGTAATAGTACACACAGACCATATTCCTCTGAGATATCTCATGGCCAAGAAGGATGCCAAACCAAGGTTGATCAGATGGGTGTTACTATTTCAAGAATTTGATTTTTAAGTAAAGGATAGAAGAGGTTGTGAAAATCAGGTAGGGGATCACCTTTCAAGATTGGAATCTGTGAAGAGAACATGTATTGGTTGCTACTCTTGATTTCATTCCATAGTTTGTTGATTTTTCTAATTTCCTAGTTAATGACTTGATACCTGATGGGCTGACGTATCAGCAAAAGAAAAAGTTATTACATGATGTGGGTAAGTATTATAGGGATGAGCCTTATTTGTATAGAGTATGTGCTGATAACATCATCAACAAATGTGTTCCAAAAGCTGAAATATTATTTATTCTGGAAGCCTGTCATTCCTCTACTGTAGGTGGACACCATGGTGGAGCTCGAACAGCTCATAAGATATTTCTATGTGGGTATTACTGGCCAAATATTCACCAGGATGCAGCTGAGTTGGTACAAAATTGTGATGTATGCCAAAGTCAAGAAGTCATATCAAGGCGTCATGAGTTGCCTATGACACCCATTTTAGAGGTAGAGCTTTTTAATGTGTGGGGAATTGATTTCATGGAACCCTTTGTGAGTTCATATGGACAGAAGTATATTCTGGTAGCAGTGGATTATGTATCCTAATGGGTGATAGTTGTAGCATTACCTGAGTATTGCAGCATTCCTAAAGAAGAACATTTTTACAAGATTTCGGACAACTAGAGCTATTATTAGTGATGGTCGGTCTCATTTTTGCAACAAAGTATTCAGCGCACTTCTGACCAAGTATGGGGTAAAACAGCATAAGGTAGCTACACCATACCACCCACAAACCAACAGCCAAGTGGAAGTGTCCAACACAGAAATCAAGACAATTTTGGCCAAATCGGTAAATGCCCGGACAGACTGGGCAAGAAAGCTAGATGATGCATTATGGGCATACCAGACAGCTTTTAAAACACCTAATTGTATATCTCCATATCAACTGGTGTTTGGAAAGGCATGTCACTTGCCTGTTGAAATGGAACACAGAGCACTCTGAGCATTGAAGAAGCTGAATCTCAACTGGAATGAAACAACAAATTTAAGGCTAGATCAAATCAACAAAATGGAAGAGTTTCATTTGAGAGCCTATGAGAGGTCAGCATTGTATATGGAGAGCATGAAGCGATACCACGATAAGCAGATTGAGAAATTAAGTTTTTCTCCTAGAGACTTGGTGTTGCTTTTCAATTCAAGATTGTGTTTATTTCCAGGAAAACTGAGATCTAAATGGTCTGGAACTTTTACGGTCACCCAAGTATTTAAATCGGAAGCGGTTGAACTTGAAAATGACAAAATGGAGAGGTTTAAAGCTAATGGACAACGAATCAAGACATATATAGGTTCCTAGGAAGAAGCCAAGATAGTGGAAGAATGCATGCTTGATGAAGTCTAAGTAATCAAGGAATTGACGTCGCGCCGCGACGTTAAATTGTGTGCTGCATGGGAGGCAACCCAAGATTTCTTAATTTAGGTATTTTTACAATTCTGTTTGTGTTATTTTAGTGTACAGAGTTAATGGGTGTTGACATGTGTAGGAAGGCTTAGTAAGAAATTGCAGAAGAACTGGTACAATCTGCATCTGACGTGAGACCTCACGGACCGTGGTAGCTTACACGGGCAATTTCACGGTCCGTCTAAGTGAAGATCAAACAAGGATCTACTGGAAAGCAACAAAATAAAGGTTTCACGGGAGGTTTCACAATCCATAATAATGTATACGGACCCTTCTTACCTACCGTGAATTTTAGGTAAAACTGAATGAGTCAAAGTGCTTTCTACGGGCAGCCTAACGTGTCGTGAACCTCTTTACGGGGGACTTTACGACTCTTCATCTATCCCAGGTAAGTCTCATCACTGAAGTTATTTCTATGGAAGGTTGATGGACAGTGATGCCTTTCACGGGCTACTCCACGGTCCGTTGTTCACGCATGTAATTCATTAAACACGACCGCCCCGCCACGCGATTAGACCCGCCCAAAATGCATAATGTATTTAGGTCTGATAAATCGCGTCTTTTTATTGTTTTTCTTCTTTATTTCTTCTTCTTTCTTCCGTTTCTTCTGTAACGGTTTCCCCAAACATCCCACCCGTAATCCACTAAGTGTAAGTCGCGTGAATCAAGACATTGCTAAAAGTAAAGTTCAAGATTCCTCCAAGTAAGTACAATGTTGTGTGATTAATTATTTCTTTTAGGTCTGTTAATTTTCTCAAATGATCGTTTTTCCTGGTTGGATATGGTAGTCATGGGGTATTGTTGAAGTTATATGTGACTATTTGGGGTTATTGGGGTTGAAGCATGTTAGTTGTTTGGGGTAAGGTAATTGGGTCTCAATGAACTATTGTTGGTATGTTGATACCTAGTTAACGTTGGTTCTACAATGAAAAATGGTAAACTAAGTGATTTGAGTCGGACTGGAGAAATAAATAACTTGAACTTGAGTAATAGTGAGCCACGTAAACTTCACGGACCATAATAATGCCAACGTACCGTGAACCTTGCTGTGGAGCACGCATATGACATAGTGTTGGTGAAATGAGTTCAGGAACATGATCACGTCTCGTGGTTTTCTCCACGGATCATGACCTTGTCCGTGAACATCCCATAGAAAATTATGATGTTGGTCACTTCTGCTTTAATTCTGCCCAGATTTCACGGAGGACTTAACTGTCTGTGGTCCACTCCATGGTCCGTGAAGGCAGCTGTGAACATTACTTAATGAAGAAATCATGAAGTTGGTCACTTCTGCTTTGATACTGCCCAGATTTCATGGAGGACTTCACTGTTTGGGGTCCACTCCATGATCCGTGAACATTACTTTGAAGTTTTTTTATTCTATTATGCTCTTACCAGTATTGCATACTAAGTTTTGTTGATTCCGTGAGCCTTCACGATGATAGATTGGGTGACGTCATTATTAAGGCAAGGTGTCACAAAGATGTTAAACACAGGGGAAGTCTGAGTACCTGATAGTGTGACAATTATTTGCACTCATGCTAAAACTTGTCAATTTTACAGGTAACATGCCACGTAGACCAAGAATGAAGAATGCCAACAGGCTTGCCCCCCCTACAGTTTCACAATCTGAGGGACATGCCGCATATGAGACTAGTGGGTCTGAGGTTCACTTAGAGGTCACTCTGACACACCATTCACCTCAGGCACTAGATCGCAAGTCCAACGACGCCTACTCTAGGACACTCCCTCTCAATCTAAAGAAAAGGGTAGTGCTTCTGAGAATGTTGAAACTGCAAGCAGTCAATCTCACTCTGCAGTACGTATCCATAATGAGAACAATTTTGGGGCTAGTACTAAAGCAGAAGGCAGTTCTGCGGAGAACTCTCACACCTCATCTCCGGCAACACAGCCAGTACCTGAAAAAGCAGCTCAAACAACTGCTCATGAGAGAGAGCTCGATGAGATACTCACAGATGAAGAGATCATGATACAATATGTGCATGCTTAGGAACCTCATCCAGATCGTCGGGAACAACTATTGCATGCTACCATACTATGTTGACTGTGGACCGTACCAAAGAATTCTTCCACTGAGGGATGTGACCAAGACTGTCAGCTTCAAGAAGCGTGCTATTTTACATGAATTTAGGGTGGTGAGCAATGACATCAAGGCATTTCCAGATATTTACCGGACATTTCAATTTCACAAGTTCGAATAGATGGACAATGCATCGGGTGATTGCTTTAGTCACTTGAAAAAGAAGTTTTATACATCATATGCAGCCACGCTGATGAACTTACTGCTACCACCGAAACCACAAAACGAGGGCAGAAATATTTTATTGCTACACTAGGTTCCCTTGACTCGATCATTGTTAGGGGCAAGTCCATTGACATTTCAGAAAGCTCTATCAACGGAATGTTACATGGACCGAACTACATGGCTCCACCATCAGTGGGACTTTTTGAAGTAAAGCACCACGAAGTCACGAATGCAACCAACATGAAAGATAAGTTTTCTCGAGAAAGGGTGTTGCGGTGGATCGCCAAGCAGATTGCCATAGATGGGGAACAGGCAAGTTGGGTAACTACTATTCCAATAAATATTCCTAAAGCTACATTGACCTTCCTAGCTAAAGTATGGTGGGTTGTTGTCCGGGTGCAATTGCGGCCAGCGTCAAATGACAACACATTTTCCCCATCCCTTTCTTCACTTGTAGCGTGCTTACTCAGTAGTTACCCAGTGAATACATGGAGGATCATAGCTACTAAAATGCAAGACAGGGGTCTAAATGAGAGAGCGACATTTTCTTTCCCTTGTCTGATGGGGAAGTTATGTCGCCAAGTAGAGATTCCTCCCAACCGCTTGGTTGATCGATGGCATGAGGCATCTAGAATCATTCAGGTGTCAAAGATAAAAAATTTGGAAAACCACCTATTTGGTGCTAAATTTGAAGTAATAGGTCATCTGCCTGTTGCTCTGTAGGTTCAATTAGAATTGCCAAAAACTGACAGAGTGCCCGATCAAGGAGAATCCTCCCAAACTGCCACAACAGCACCACAGCCAACCTCCACCGCTCAGCCTTCAGGTACCTTTGTGACTATCTATGTCGCTTTTCTTAAGAAGTTGATTGCAGATCAACGCTAAACCAGGGTATTAGCAGATGAGATAGTCCTTTGGATGCCTCAAATGGTTGAGACCAAAGTATTTATTCCACGAAGGACATCACTAGTCAGGTCCGCGAGGAGTTGGAAGTACTTAAAGAGCGACTAGATGGCATTGAGAATTTGGTGCAAGACCGATTCCCAATTACTAGTCAGACTGAGACTGATGAGCTGAAGGCACAATTGGCTGACATGCTATCCCAGATTTCTAATTTAGCCAACCAACCGGTGCAACCCCCTCCTCCTACACTACCTGAGTCACTGATGCAGATACTAAATATGACACCTCCAGTACAATCACTTGATGAAATTTGGGGTGAAGAACTACCTGCCAAATCCAAAAAGCAAAAGCATAAGGCTCGTGACCTTGACTAGGACACTCATCTTGACCCATTGCTCGAGGCACAGAAAGCAGAGAAGAGAGATCACAAAGAATCCCGGAGGTTGGAAAGAGAACGAGCAGCCCCTGCAAAGGAACAACAAGACGCACTGTTAACTGGCGCATCTGGAAGTAAGAACCTGCTCATACTGAAAATACAACACCCATCCCTGAAGTGTCTGATACACTTATTGCACCACTCCATTCTAAGCAAGCACCTGCTGATAAGGGTGTCAGCGTTGATCCAGAGACCGGCGCTTAGAGCGCCGTAGGTATGACCCCTCCTCATCGCCCTTTATGTGTAGCATGATATATCGACTTTGAGGGCAAAGTCCTTTCTTGTGGGGAGGGGGTGGTCGAGAAACCTTCCATAGCGGTAGAAAATGGAGGTTGTCTCCACCTTTTGAGTTTCTTTATATTTTTCATAGTAGGTTGAGATATACAGCTGCTAGCTAAGAAACAAAATGAACAACCAATTCTGAACATGGTTTTGATGATTAGGATCTTTATATGACATTTTACATACTAAATTTTTGAACATTGATGAGTTTGAATGATTGATAAGTGAATTAAGAAAATGGATAATGCAATCATGTGTAAGTGTGTGTGTATTGATTGATGTCTAGCGCTATGAGTAGAAACTAGAACTTTCCTGAGTAGTTTTGCTTGAAACCGAGAAGAGTTGGATAAGAAAGGATCAATAGGCTATTTTTGTTTATAGCCCTATTAAAAACAAATTAAAAGCTTACCACTTGAACCCATGTTGAGCCTGAAATAGACTTTTATTCTCACCTAAAACAATTCATAACAGTGGTTTACCCAAAGGTACATTGGCACAACTCAGGCTAAAAGCCTAAGTTGAGGGTGAGTAAAACCCGATAGAGTTCAACCAGCAAGCTGAAATACAAGTGGTGTATATATATATATATATATATATATATATATATATATATATATATATATATATATATATATATATATATATATATATATATATATATATATATATAAATGGTGTGGGTACTGGGATGACAGAAAGAAAGGAAACAAAAGATTCAAGTAGAAGAGAGTTTGTGAAAACAAAACTTTGGGAAACCAAGGGATTAGTCACTCACGAAATCGAACATCCAGATATCCTTTCCCTATCCCCGAGCCTATGTTACAAGCCAATAAAAGTCTTGCAGTGATCCTTTTACAATATTCTCAAACATAGAATGTAGAAAACGAGGGCAAGCCTATAGTAGTTGTTGTTAGTTCTAGAAGTTCTTTTAGAGCGTGAGAGTATTACTCAGTCCCAACCATTCTGAGTGAGGGACTTCTTTATTGTGAGTACACTGTGATTGAATTTGACAGTCGATTAAGTAAGCTAATAACTCACAGACATAGGCATGATTGACTGTAAGTAATGAAATGTCACATATAGATCCTTACATGTTAGATTCAGTGAATTGGGATACAAAATGTGTGGAAAATAGATGCTGCATATTTTCAACGATTGGAAAAGATTTTGAGAAGTAGGGGGATAAATACTCTCATCACTTGAGGACAAATAATGGTTCTAAGTTGAGGTTGTTGATTTACTGGGATATCCGGGTACAGTTTAACGCTTAAAAACAAAGAACTAATACTAGAATCGAGTGTATTCTGTATGATTTGATGTGCTTGTTGATGATACAGGAAGAATTAGACAGAGAAGAGAAGAAGTAGTAAATAACGGCCATCATGATGGTCCGTGGCCCACTTCACGGACCTTGACAGTGACTGTAAAGTGTGATGACAGTAGAGGAATTCTGAAGACCTAAGTTTCAGAAAGTTTAAGTAAAGACCACGGAAGTCTTCACAAACCGATCATTTTGACGGTCCGTGGTGCAGTCTCTGAAAAATATTCCAGAGAGCATTGCAAAGTGTCCAAAGTTTGAGAAAAATAAAGTGAAGACCACGGTTATCTTCACGGACCGTAATAACTTTGACGGTTCGTGATTCTGTCCGTCAACAAAATTTCAGAGAGCAGCTAAAAGTCTAAGTTTGGAGATATAAAGGCAAGACCACGGACAGTTGTACGGACTGTGAAGCCTTTCATGGGGCGTGATAGGGGCCGTGAAGGAAAGCGACAATGTAGTCCTAGTTATATTAGGTCTCTTTTTAAAATGTTTTTGGGATTTTATTTAGGTCCTTTTTTGAACTATTATTCATTATTGAACATTTTTACGAAGGAGGCAAAAAAGAACTTGGGATTTTTTCGAGCCTATCTTGTTTTCTAATTATTCGGCAACAAGAGAAAGTTTGACTCTTAGATTATCAAGGTTGTTTTTGAGTTTAAATTTGCTATCGTAAGTATTCAAAAATTGTGTTCTCAATTATTATCAACTTTTATATACGTAGAATTATGAGTCACTAAGCATTTAAATCAGGTGTGTGGGATGTATGACAATACTGTGAAATTGACCCTGTAAAATGAGCATAGAGAAATTATTGTTCACATGTTGTAAATTAAAGCTTTGATTATAATTTGGTCTAATGAGTGCACGCTTTAGACTAGCCTGAATCAAGTGGTTGTTCGAGAGAAAAGTACTTGTTAGGAAAAAGCAGAGATCTCTTTACAGTATTGAAGTTAAAGTTAGAGTTCGAGAGAAAATAACTTTATCTTCACTATCCATTTAAGCGAGCTCTTTATAAAAGAATCATTTATAGTTTGAGAGAACATAAATGATTATTGTCTAATAAGGCTGAGAAGCATTAGATAAACTTTATTCGCTGAGTTTTGTGAAGTTATGATTGCTTGAAGCTCAGATTGCAGAAGAGTTTCACAAGTTGTTGTCATAGTGAACACTAACCTGGTTTCTCTCATTCAACAGAAAAACCCATACATAGTCATCGTCTATACAATAGATTTGAAATTTTGATCTTAAGTTTAGAAATTGATCCTTGCTATTCATACCCAAATTTTATTTTTTGTTTAAATTCATTAGGAGATAGTAACAACAATCGGATAAGAGCAATAGTAAAACATTATCTGTAAACAAATGCTTTATGGGAATGATCTCAACTCAGCTGAGTTCTGTAAAGTGTACAGCGACCGTTTACACTTTCATTTGAAGTGTAACTTTGGACGTATCAGAATCATCTAAAAAGTATGACCCTTTTCTACCCATGATGGCCAGATGGTTTATGGAGACGAGAGTTAATATGAATTCGCACCCCATATCAGTCTCAAAACTACTTCTTAAATGTACTTAGCTCATATGTTTTTAAAACAACTTCTTTCTTTGCTTTGAGATAATTACTCAAAACTTAGCTTAAAATCTCTTTTGGAAATCATAGTTTCCTCTTTACTAAAAAAGACTAACTCAAAGGCTCTTTTGGAAATCTTAGTTTCCTTTCTTGTTCAAAACTCTTTTGGAAATCTCAATTTCCTCTCATCTTAAATGTGAAAACATTTACTCTTCGGGAATACATAGTGACGATATACTCTTTTGAAGAAATGAACTCAATTCGAAACTCAAGTCTTAAAATAAAGTTGAAATATTTGTAAAAGACTTCTTAAAATAAGGTTCATCCCGAATTATGGATATGAACACTCAGTGCAAGGTTTTCAATAACCATAGATAGGACACAATACTTAGAATCCAATAACTTCAATGGTACTACTCATTCAAGGTTTCTCAACTCAGAGGGTTCATGCGGAATTTTGGGCATGCACTACTCAACTCAAGGACTCAAAGATACTTCTCATCTCAAGATTGTTCAACTTTTAAGGTTCAAACGAAATTATGAGCATAAGCTACTCAACACAAGGGCTTCATGGGTAACATGTAATAGTCCCATTAAAAAATAATCTCAAAGGAGATTAGGAACTTAATACTCAAGACTTAGAACTTTAAGATACTCCTCCTCTCAATGATATTGAATTTATAGAGTTCATGCAGAATATATTGGCATGAACGACTCGACTCAAAGGTGTAAGTAAATACATAGAACTCATGTATAAAAATATTCTCATTCTCTTCCTTAATTCCTCAAAAATTAGTTTAAATCAATATTTCATCTCAAAGGATTCACAATTGAACTCAAAGACTTTCTTGAACTTTACTCTTAACTCTCTCTTGAATGTGAATTATGAATTGGTTCATGATATGAAGGATCTAGGTGATATTGTAAACTCATGAATACATTCTCCTCGCTCTTATACTCACTTACTTGAGTCTTAAAACAAGTTACTAGAAGTTGTAGAAGTCTCCTTAAAAGGACTCAAAGAAACTCTCTCAAAAGGTTCGGAAAAACTCTCAAAACTTAATCTTAACTTTACCTTGAATTTGAATTGTTAATTGAAGGTTATGATTTATGTTATGAATGATTTCTATGTGTTTAAAAGTAGTTTAAATTGTTTAGAATCAAAAGGAGTGAAGATACACTTTAAATGAGCTCAAACAGGACAACTGACGGAAAAGGAGTGGGGCAGGCGACCATGGTGGGTTCTGGGCGTGGGTCGCCAGCCCCTAACTTCAGAGAATGCATATGGTCACACTGCAGGCGCACTTCCCCATCCCCTTGGGCGCATCTGAAGCACGCCGCGCCAGCCTCTCCAATGCAAAGTTTCGACGAATTCCGCCTCTCGTTTTCTTACCCTAAATCACTTTTAATCGATTTCTTTTCTCATGTTTTCCTTAGATTCAATCACCCAACCTAAGTACACACTAATAAAATTAAAACAAAACTCTGAACGATCATTTTTATCGCAAGAAATCATCAAAACCCCAACAAGACAAGATTTATAATGGACCTCAAGAACACCTATCAAGAACTTAAATCCTTCAACTTTTTAAGAATGAAATTAAGCTGAAAATAACATTTTTGGGGTGTCGGTGAACAAATCCAACACTAGGAAAACTTACATACATTTTAGGGATCAAAACCATGGCGACAATCCTCAACAACTCTCAAGAATTTCGACGAACGCTTTGATCCTTTCTCTTTTCTCCTCTTTTCTTTTCTTTTTTGCTCTTCTGAACGCTCAACAAAACGCCTAGGCGTATATTAGGATTATAAACCTAAACCTAATCGGATTATACCCTTAAAACCTAATAAAAATGAATTAAATATGATTAGGTAAGGAAAAGACCAAAATACCCCTCACCATTTTCGGCTAACTTTCCTTAACTGGACAACCTAGCTTCAAAAGGTCATATCTCACTCATCCGAACTCAAAACATAGAAAACTTGATGGAGTTGGAAATATAATTCAAAGATCTTTCCTAAGGTATCTTGTAGCACAATAACTCATCATGTTCTAGGAGTTATGATAGTTTAAGGTATCTTGTAGCACAATAACTCTCCGTCGAGTTATTGATTTTCTCCCAAAGTCGTGCAAAGCTGAAGAGTTGAGAGAGGCAGAACAATAAGATGACTTTGAAGCGATATTTGTACCAATCCACAAAGTCTTTGGCCCTGATTTTTATACATTGTGTAGTTATTTGAGTCGTGTTTCCAACGAAAGAAGAAAATCATGATTTCAATACTCCTACTCCAAGTTACGAATTTTCTACCATAATCACGCAAAGCTCCGAATGAGATATCAAAATTCAAAAGCAACTTCAGAATTTAATTCTGAACAATGCGAAAGAAATTTTGAAATGAAACTTTGACATATTGTAAGACATTGATTTCTATTTATCTTGGATCAAGTGTATTGCAATTTCATGGCTTCCACATTTTAAAATAAATATATTTCAAAGATGTACAAAGTTGAAATCACAAAGTTTAAGAAATTTGAGCTCCATGTGCCTCCCAAGAAGTCAGAAGATTGGTCCAAAGTCTTCTCCAAATTGAGAGGAAGATGTCGATCCACACTACATCTTGAACAATGAGATTATCCACAATCTAGTTCGTTGATGTTTAGAGGCCTACACCGAATGTTTCTCTCGCCATCCTCACGTCAGGTGCTTTTTCATCGAAAATGAATAAAAGTACTTCAAATGTTTCTCTCGTGGAACCTCAAATGAAAGGATGAAAATGGAGGTGAAAACTTTCTTTACAAAGGCTGCAAGGAAGGTGAATGCGTCAAGTGAGTTTTTTGTCAACATTTCAATGATGAGATGAGTGGTTCCACACTAATCATATGAACATCTCGTGCAACTTCTAAGCGTTATATACTCTTTCTGAAACATGGAAACAAATATATGAAATTGGAGTCATCGGTGCCAACTGCAAAAAGTTTTCAATTTTTCTTGGTTGATCTACTTTTGATGACACATGTAGTAAGTGCATGACCTTTCAATGATATGACAAACATGAGCAGCAGCACAATAATCTTGTTCGACAGAGCGGTGCCAATAGCATGAAGTTTTGAATTATTGTCAAATTGGATCTTGAACATCAATCTCCCCTGTTTAAGAAACATGTCAATGCAAAATAAATATGCAATCACAACCATTACCTACAATAAAGAGAAACAAGAAAAATCCAAAAGACACAAATCCGTGAGGAAAACGGCAAAGTTTGAAGACCAACTTCAAGAAGAGTTTGAGATGGATTTTTGTATATGCCATAGTAATATGAGTCTATTTTCTTAAGAGTCAATACGCTGGTCATTTGAAAGATTATACACACACAAAAAAGGATGTTTTGGCGGGACTGTCCATAGCTGTGAAAAGAACTGCCAGATTTTGGGTCCAACTTTAAAATATGATTCCCGTCGATCCAGAAGGTTTCTAATGTTGATTTTTGGATATGTAGTTGTAATCAAAGTCTAGTTTCTCCACAATCAATTCTCTCATTGTTTCAATGTTCCTACACCTAGAAAATGATGTTTTGGAGGTATTGCGCATAGCTGTGAGAAGAACTGTCAGATTTGGTGTCCAACTTCATAAATTTATTCCCGCTGATTTGAAAGATTTCGAACTGTAATTTTTGGATATGTCGTAGTACTATACGTCTAGTTTCTCCATAATCAAGCTGATCATTTGAATTCTCCTACACCTAGAAAATGATATTTTCACGAGATTGCGCATAGCTGTGAGAAGAACTAACAAATTTGGGATCCGACTTCAGAAATTGATTCTCGACGATTTGAAAGGCTTTTAACTGTGATTTTTGCATATGTCTTAGTACTGGAAGTCTATTTTATCCATAATCAAGCCGATCATCATTTGAATGATCCTAAACTAAGAAAATGATGTTTTGGCAAGATTGCGCATAGTTGTGACAAGAACTGAAAGATTTGGGTTCCGACTTCAGAATTGATTCCTGTCAATCTGAAAGGTGTTTAACGCTGATTTTTGGATAGGTTGCAGTACTACGTATTTCATTTCTTCCAAACTAAGCCGCTTGTCATTTGGATATTTCTACCCTGAGAAAATGAAATTATTTTGGGACTGCACGAAATTGAGAAAAGAAGATACACCAAATTTGGAGTTTCAAATTGATTTGGTTAGAAGAATTATTTTTCCAATGATTCTTTGATCAATCCTTTGTACATCGGAGATTCTCATATAAAAGTTTCTTTGAACAATTTTTATTTCTTGTACAAGGAAAGCTTTGGTAAAATTGGAAGAAACAAATCATATCAATTCCTACCATCTAAATGGAAGTTGCTAGCACTCAAAAAAAAAGCAATAAGTCTTGAGATGTAAAGAATGATTCTTACAAAATCAACCAAAGGAAAGTCAATATTCCTTTTATTTGATTCAAGATACAATTAATCTTCTTGTTCTTCTCACACCTTGCAAGGAAGATCACACAATGTTACTACTCACTAGACCCATCTATTTGAAATCAATATAGAGGGTCCATGTGGTTGTCAAGCAAGAATGTTTAAACAAAAAACAATTGAGATCACTACGAACAAATCATTTGTAGTGACCTAGTTAGAATGCGATGACAAGAAACAAATACTCTTGAAGTCTCAACAATGCCTTCATAAAGACTTCAACTTTCGTCGTCAAATTCGACAAGCCTACACATTGAGAAGTCTAAAAAAACACATTCATGAATACTTCAAGTCTTGTAACCAAGTCTTGGCAAACCTACACTTCAACAAGGATTAAAGTAGGGGGCATCTTCAACGATTATGGTAGAAAATTCGTAACTTGGAGTAGGAGTATTGAAATCATGATTTCTTCTTCCATTGGAAAGACGACTAATATAAATACATACTGTATTAAAATCAGGGCCAAAAACTTTGTGGATTGGTATAGATATCGCTTCAAAGTCATCTTATGGTTCTGCCTCTCTCAACTCTTCATCTTTGTACAACTTTGGGAGAAAATCAATAACTCGACAGAGGAGCCTCAAAATAATTTTATTCTTGTTTCTTTGGAAGTACAACTCATAGACGTACAACATACGAAAAAATCATGACCAAAATCCTTACGAATTTTCACAAATATGTCTTTGAAGTCTACTTAGTTTAATTTCAAAATCTGATGGTCTATTTCGCAGCTTCAAGTGGTCGAGGTAGAAACTTCATAACTTGGCATAGAAACTTTTGAATCATGAGACAATTTTTACGTTGCGAATAGACTCAAAAAATGCAATATATGTAAAAATCACATTCAAAACGTTTCTGTAGTTTTACAAATACGCCTTTGAAGTCAGCTAAGATGCCATGCTAACTCTTCTCCCTGTCTCATTTGTGACGCATTTAAACTCATGTGCTAGCTACATAATTTTAAAGAGCTAGTGTGATGATCACGCAATGACACCAAACTCTCTTTTTTTATTCATGTGATTGAGCTTAGAGTGATTACTCCAAGCGCCTACGTACCTCGATGAAGAGGATCAAGTCATATCGTAGTTCAGGATGATGAGTTCTTTTTTTACTTTTTTTGGGCCGTACACAGTTTATACTCTTGTGGGCCAGGAGTAACATGCAGTTTATGCTCATACCTTAAGGAGCGTTGTCCCTTGCAGTTTAGGCTCGTACGTCGAGGAGCATTTTAGGGAAGAATTCCATCAATGTAACTGGACTTCTAACCTTTGATGAAACATTAATGTACTTCAGTTTGGAGTTGGATTTTATGCTTTCACATTGCCGATGCTCATTCATAATATATTTTGTGTCGACTTTTGAAAGTCGTAGTTTAGAAGTCCCTTGATGCTTCTGCCTTTTGCGCGCGACCAAAGCCCAAGTGTCATCACTCTCTTTATTGAAGAAGGAATCTCCCTTGGATGTGTTTATTACTAACTTCAAGATGGAAGCTTCAACTGGTTCAAAGCTCCCAAAGTGCAGTATGATGACATATTCTTTAATTTTTAGCGATGGCACAGGACGTAGAACTTCTGAAATTGAATCATAATCTAGTTTAACACTAGCATGGTTTTTCTAAGCTGTCTCACCGCCGTCAAAGATGAGATCTTTACCTCTCATACCAATGTCATGATCTTTTCCTTCAGAGTGAAGAATTTTTGTGGTGTGATGAATGATGATGCGGTGAAATTTATAATACATAGGATCATCGACTTTATTGGATTTTTGTGGGTCGTTTTAACTCTGGGAGTGCAATGACTTTCTTGGTTAGCAGCTTGTCAAGAATCGCAAGAACATTAGAGTCCGTAAAGGGATACTCTTTTTCTTGTAACTCCTTCAAGGTAGATTGATTTTTTCCACTTTTCGCATTTGTTGATGTGCTGCAATCTCCTTGAACTTTTGTCTCCCAGAGTCTTTTATAGAAGTTGTGGTTACCGTCATGGAGTCATTAGTTGTGTAGTCTAACGACTCTTTGAATTGTATATTTTCTTTTTTGGATCAAATACATGCGATGTCTTTCCCTGGCTTGCAATTCTCAACTCCATGTCATGAGCGTGCGTAGTTAATTCTTCAAAAAATCGAGGCTTCATCCCTTGAAGGATATATACAAGGCCCCAATGCATTCCTTGTATACAAATTTCGACTGCAAAGATTTTAGAAAGTTGATCCTCGCAATCTAAGATCAGCATTCGCCAACAATTGATATAGTCCACAACGAGTTCATCCTTGCCTTATTGTGTTTGTCAATTCCATCATGCTCATTGTACGGCGGGTACTGTAGAAATGATTGAGAAATTGATTTTCTAGTTGTTCCGAACTATCAATTGATTCAGGCTCCAAGTCCATATACCAATCAAAGGCGTTTTCTTATAAAGAACGGACAAACTTCTTGACAATAAGATCATTATGTGTACCGGCACTGCTACAAGTCTCGAGGAAATGGGCAATATGTTGCCTTGGATTTCCCCTTCCATCAAATTGCTGTAATTTTGATGGTCGATATCCAATTTGCATTAGTAGACCCTCGATTCGATTAGAATACGACTTTGAATATCCTAAGGAACTTTGTGACGGACTACCATATTGAGATTTAATTGTGTTTGTGATCATATCTTGTATTTGTTGAACTGTTAGACTGGCAATTGAAGCAGGCTATTTTACACTTTGAGAGTCAACTAACTTGTTGAGAGAATCAATATCAACTTTTTCTTGAGTTTTTAGATTGTGATGTGACTCTCTAGAGTTGTAGAGATCTAACTTGCTCATAAGTTGTGCGATTTGAAGATTTTTGTCATCAATAGACTTCTTCAAGGCTTTAATGGTTTGCTCCATCATTGCAAACTTCTCATCCATGTCAGTTGTATCAATCATAAAGGAGTTAGCCTTTGTTGAAATTGAAGAATCTGTTGACCTTTTAGATTCACCGAAGTTGAAGCTAGAGTGAGAAACTTCATCAAACAATTTTGATGCAATGTTTCCCCAGGGATTGCAGTTTTGATTGTCATTCGAGACTTGCTCTTTCTTGGCATCTCCAAGGAGGTGAAATATTCAGATTCATCTAAGGAACTTGTATTGAACTTGCGTCGGGTGATTGGATCAACATTACTAAAATCTACAAATGTGGCAACAGTAGAGTTCTTGCATGAAACATCATTGATCTTCTTGTAGGACATTGCGGAGTTGAACTTGTTGTTTTTTCATTTGTAGGAGGAAGAGATGAAGAGCAGAATTGGTCCCATCAGGTGTGCCAAATTTGTTCATAACAAATATTCGTAAGCGCGGAAAATTAACTTTAAGATATAACTTTAGAGATAATTGATGTCGTCACTAATTGAAGTAAAATAATTAGCGACGATATAATTTTGTTGGTATTAATAGACCTTTTTATAATAATAAATGTGTCCCTAACTAATACATTTAAGAAAAAATATTTTTTGAATATATATAAAATATAGTCATTAGTGACGAAATTAGATTTTGTTCAACTATGAAATAGATATAACTTTAAGATGATATCGTCACTGATTGAAGTAAAACAATTAGTGACGATATAATTTTTTTGGTAGTAATAAACTTTTTAGTTACAAATCATACTATTAACTACAAAAAATATACTCCCTCCCATTAAAAAAGAATGATTTCCTTTCCTTTTTAGTCTGTTTAAAAAAGAATGACCTCTTTCTTTTTTTGTCAACAACTTTCCACGCATGTTTAAGGCCACAAGATTAAAGGGCAATTTTGTACATTTGACATAACTTTAATTTAGGACCACATAATTAAAAGTCTTTTTTATTTTCTTAAATTCTGTGTCAAGTCAAACTAGATCATTCTTTCTGAAACGGAGAGAGTACTTTTTATGACAAATAAATTTGTCACAAATGTTTAAGTATTTGGGGATGACTTTTCTTTTTGTAGTTAATATGATACTTTTAGTGACAAAGCACTAAATTCTTTGTATACTTT
Organism: Solanum sitiens; assembly: GCA_016801875.1. Taxonomy (NCBI): domain Eukaryota; kingdom Viridiplantae; phylum Streptophyta; class Magnoliopsida; order Solanales; family Solanaceae; genus Solanum; species Solanum sitiens. The sequence goes on from JABWTJ010000015.1 coordinate 1,587,566, forward strand.
TAACGACACACATGTAGCGACAACTGATTGACAAAAAAAATTCGTCTCACAAGATATTTAGTGACGAAATATGATTTTTGAATGACGAAATTATTTATCCCTGGTAATTGAATTTGTTGTAGTGTTATAGTTACTCTCTTACTTTTAATCGTTCCTTCTCTTTTTTGTGCTTTCTATATGATCTCTGTTTGATTTGGGTTTGCTTCCCAAATCAGTTGTTTCATTAAGCTTGTGTGGACTGCGTGCTTTGTGCAACTTCTCTTTGTTAATACCTAGGGGATATATCTTTGGACTGTCCACTCTCCATCTCTGCTTCCTTTTCTTTCACCAGTTCCTTTTTCAGATCTTTCTCCAGCTCCTGGTTTTATGGGGCAGAATGTTATATTTGTTTCTTGTAATTATTCACACTTTGTTTCAGACTTTCACCGGTTTCTTAGTCCTTCCTCCACCCCATTTTTTTGTCTTTGTTCCACAAACTCATCCTCTTTTCTCATGTTTGTTTTTTTCCTTCCTTCCTTGATGTCTCCTTGCCTATGTTATCTTCCTGATGAGGATTTCCTTCTTTCTTCTTGTCTCCTTGTTTTGATGCAATTGTGGGTGTACAACATTACATTGTTGTTCATTGTGCTCCTAAATCATGCAAGTCTTACACTACTTTAGAACATAATTATATTTTATTTTGATCCACTTCTTCACCACTTCCTTAGTCTTCATCCTAATTCCAATTTTAATCTGTTTCCGAAATTCTTTTAGTAAATCTACCTCCACTTTAACTTTTGCATAACTTAATCTCATTCTGTAAGTTTTTTTCGCTGTTGCTAAAAAGAATATTGTTTCTTTTCTAAACAAATTTGGTGGACTCCTCCCCATGGTTAAACATTGGATCTCACTTTAATGTTCACATCATAATATATCAATTCTTGTGGGTGATGTAGAAAGTTGGTTTCGATAAAAGATGAACATAGTCTTCTAACATTGTAGCCCTAATAAAAACATGTCGATTACTCAAAAGTCTGATAATGCACTCTCCCTTAAATTCGCATTGTTTAGGAATGAGTTTCTCTGGCTAACCAAACGAGAATTTCCTAATTACTGCATACTCCAGATTTTCATTGGCAATCATCTGATTGACCTCTTCCTGCTCCCATATTACATGTTGTTCTCCATGCAGGTATGTAATCGGTTTTAACGGTATACGTTTGATGCTTTTGGTCTTCGCGAATTAGCATATGTGTATCCCCGACGAAAAAATTGAAAGGCCTACCTCAGGAGGAGGTTGACGTCATGGAGGCCATGGTTATCAGAATTTAGGAAGAGTAGGGTTGACGGCGGTAGGAGTTTTCTTAAAGACTGTTTAGTTGGTAATTTTTTTCTATCTCTCTCAACTTTATTATTTAAAGTTGATATACCTCTTATAAAAGTAACTCATTATATCCCTATTGTCACATAAATAGCTCACATATATCATTTTCTTCTAACATAAGTAATAAATTATTGTTTTTTTAATCAAAAGAGATATTCATGTGGAGGTATATTTGATTTTTTACATGTATATATATTGCTTCTTTGACTCCACGGCTAATTTCGATTTATTCCTTTTTTGTCTAATTTATTTTCTCATTAACTTTCTTGTAAAATTTATCATATATGCCCCAAATTATTTTAAAGATACAAAATAAACAACAATATAGCTGAATTTTTTTTTATTTTTTCTTACGTTTTTCTCTTTTTCCATTCACATTTCTTTTAATTTATTTCTCATATTTTCAAGGAAAGATTGAAAGAAAAAAAAACTCAAATAATGATAATCAAAGAAGTAAAAAAAAAATTATATGTAAAAGGATGATATATACTCCTACATAAAATAAATCAAAATTTAAAAATCAAAAAATTAATTTGAAATTTTTTTTTCTTTCAATAGATAAATTAAAGTATATTTGAGCTACTTTTGTAACAATAGAGATATACCATAAGTCATTTTTATGACGATAAAAATATATCTGAACGAATTTGTAACGAAAAATATATAAGCTCTATATGACATAATTGTGAAGTATATTCTACACAATGAAGTAAAGTGTTGTAAGTGGTAAATTAAAATGAAAGACGGTTTGAGGCTTGCGTGAAAGCAAAAAGTTTTGGAATAACGTGCCATATTAAAAGTTCTCGAAATTAAAAAAATATTCATAATATAAAATCATGGACAAAACTATAAATAAAAATCAAGCTGGCATTTTATATAAATTAGTAGTTACTATTTGTCTCTTGTACTAAGTTAAATATTAAGTAGGTATTCAAATGAAACTTCAATTTTATCTCATTATTTAATATCATAATTTCGTATCGTGTGACCAGCGACGAGGCTTGACATAATTTGCTAAGCAAAACTTTGTACTAAGGAAATTACACATAAAAGAAAGAAAAAACAAATATATTAAATATTATTCTCGAGTCTTCCGTTGCGTGAATTTGGCTTCGCCGGCAAAATTCGTATTCTTTTAGCCACCTTCACGAAATCTCTGGATAACATTGAAAGAGTAGGTTAATTATATCACATATTTTCTCCAAACTCATTTTATGGCAGATTTTAGGTATGTGATTTCGTATCTAGTTCACTTATGCTGGATTTACAGAGCGTGTTCATGTATAACATGATTCAAAATTACACAAACGCACAACATGCATACATACCTAGTTTACATAAAATTTAATTGCTTTCATTTTACAATATGAAAAATTCTTCTCCAAAAATAAACCTGACAAAGTATATTTAATTTGTTAATCTAGTTTAAATTTAACACAGAATTTGAGAATACACATAAAACTTTTAAATCTTATGATTTAAATTAAAGCAGTGTAAAATTACTAAAATATCTTTTAATCTATCGTGGCGAGAAAAATTGGAATTAAAAAAAAACACTCTTTTAAAAGTATATAACAACAAAAGTAACCATTCTTTTAAAAGTATATAACAACAAAAGTAAGACAAATAATGGTAAATATTTATGCTTCACCACTTTTCTCTTACCCGAAGATCATGTTAATGTTTTATACATCTTTGGGTGGTATAATAAAAATACAAAAATAATCTTACCAATGTGACTATCTAAAATTACCAAAAAATTCATAAAACTTTTAAAAGTATCTTTCACCTAGTTTTAGTTTAATAGTATGTCGATCTGAAAGTGAAAAGATAGCACTACAACAAAAACAAACTTTTGGGTCAATAAATATGCATTTTTTCAGAGAGTATCAAAGTCTTTACCAGTATTAGTTAATTGTCGTTAGATTCAGTGACACGAGATTGTTAATTGCAACTAAACATACAGAGTTAGATTACTTACTTCCAACTGAGATCACCAACAAGGAGGAGGTCATTTTCGATGTCTTCATAAGCAATAAGATGACCAGGAAGAGCATTTGAAAGATCAACATTATTATTATTATTATTATTATTGTGTGATGAACACTCAATAATGTCACCACTATCAACAAACATCTGGTTTAGAGTTTTAGCAAGGCTTTGATATCCACCAAGCTTGTGAAGACTAATCATCTGGCAAATCGAACGCCCTTCAACGACGACTGTTACTGCTGGTGGATCATTACATGATGATGATGATGATCTACTGCTCATCATGTCATAGTATTTTGTAGTAATTCTTTTGTTTAAACATTCTTGCCTAGTTTGTGACTCAAAGCTGCTCATTGAAAAAGGGCTAGGGTGTTGTACTAGTCATAAATTAGTGATTATTTATAGCACAAATGTCGGGTGCTGGTCTGAGACAGCCCTAAACTTGAGCTATCCTTTTCACATTTCAAAGCATTCATTTATTGTCTATGACAAAAACTTTATTTTAATAACAAACCATAAAAGTATATTTGAATTTCTGTTGGTATTTTCAATATGCAGAGTTATTTTCAATTCATTTACCAACATGGATTGTGTTGCAGTTGTGAGACTATTTCACCCTTATCGAGCTTTGTGTATGGAAATTTTTTTATTGGGAGCGCCACACTGAATAGATCTTACAGTGCGTGATCCAAATTTAGTCAGGTTGACTCAATTGATAAAATGAAAGATGTCGCAACCGTCAATTTAGTTTTTGCATCCATTACAATGCAACACATTTTATCTTACGTTAATACTACGGTAGATACAATGCAAATCTTTTGTGCAAACTTACGAAATATGAATTGACGGTCACGTAAATTTTAGATAATCAAGGATTCTATTGATGAATAAAACTGTTGAGTACATGTTTCGCATATAGGAGAAGAGCCTTATACTAGCTACATTGGGGAGTCCTACTATAATACAAAATATATAATTTACATGAGTAGTATTACTACTATAACTAAAACACCTTATCCTAGTCGATTTTGACACCATACACGATACAACATAAGTTAGGATTTCATAGTCTAGCCCTACCGTGACTCAAACATTACAATAGTCATGAACACACCAGTCAGCTTCTTTGGACATGTTCCAATCATCTGATTACTTCATTGAACTGTAACTCCTAGATGATGTGAAATATAAAAAATGCTTGTTTTGTCAATTCTTTGGTATGAGTGTCAGTTAGTTGATGGTTTAGACCTCACAAACCGAGTAAGAATCGAAGTTGTCCTCTGGTCACCTTCTCACGAATAAAATGATAGTTCATTTCAACATGTTTGGTTCTAGTATTCATAACTGGATTAACTGTCATGTACAAGACACTCAAGTTTACAATACATTGTAGCAACATATCAGATGAACACCCCAAAATCATGAGGTAGATACCTGATCCATGTCATCTCTGCTGCAGTGGAGACTAGTGCTCTATACTCAGCTTCAGCACTCGATCGAGCTACTGTGGTCTGCTTCTTGAAAGTCTAAGAAATACATTTCGCACCAAGGTAGATGTTATAGTTTGTAGTTGATTTCTTAATAGTGGTACAACCTCCCCAATCAAAATTTGAATATCCATACAACCTACAATGTGATTGTGAAATAATTTCTAAGTCCAAAGTGTAGAGTATCTTTGATGTATCTAAGAATCTTTTTTACTCATTGAAGATGTTAAATGTTTGGACTTTGTGTAACCTGACTTGCTTAATTCACAACATTAGTGATATCATGTATTGTGAGTGTCAAGTACTGAAGACTCCCTACAATCATTCTATATACTGATGCATCTACAAGAGTTCCCATAGCTTCATGTAAACCATGATTTTTATCCAAATGAGTGGCTTCAACCTTTTCCAAAGTCATCTCTGTCTTGTCTAGCAGCCCAGAAGCATACTTACTCTGACTTAAGTGAATTCCTGGCTTAAAATATCCTAACACCTCAAAAATTTTGGAAAAGAATAAAAAAAAATGGGTTGTAGGGTTGTGTCTATGGGTCATGTCTACTAACCATAGAAGCTTATACGAGTCGTAGATAAAAACCGTAGGAAGAGGCAAAATGAATTTTAAAAATCAATTCCCAGTACCCCTTTATGGTTCACCAGGACAACTCATCAATCCTTATACGAGTCGTATATAAGTCTCGTAGGTGAGTCCCACACTTGATGAAATTTTTAGAGTTAAGTTGGTTTCCACGGTCGAGGTCTACGGACCATAAATTTTGTACTGGTCATAGACTAGTCACGTCAAAGTTGGTATAATTTAAAAAGTTTTTGTACATTTCTAAGGTTGACAACTACAACCCATAGAAAATCGTACGGAGCGTAGGTCCAAATCATAGAAGGGTTCGACGGTTATTTTAAGGGGATCTTAAGTATCCTTCTTAAGTTATTAATGCCTAAACTACCCATTCTAAATCATTCTCCTAAATTTCCTAAGATCAGCCCCAAAATCCTCTCAAGATCTAAGGAAAGAGAAAGCTAGGGTTTGACCGGAATAACTCCAATTCACCATAGATTATGCGCATTGATTTCTAAGGTATGTTAGTATTCACGTGTGGAGTCATTTCCTCCATAGGTTTCCTAAAGTTATCCAGTTCTACAAGTGAGATTCGTAGTTCATAGGTTCATCATATAATCATAGTTGAAAAGCATAATGTAGGCATGAGTTGATGCAATTCCAACTAAATATCATAGATTAACATTAAAAATGTATTAGAAGTCTTAATTAATCATAATTAATAATAATTTAAGGGAACCCACAATTGTTGAAATGAAATCGTAATTTGATCAATTCAAAATTGAGTTGAGAAATTGAAAGACTGAGGGAATTCATGGAGGAAATGATTCCATGGGTGAATACACACATAATTTGATCCTTTAAGTCCAAGAAAATGGAGAATTTGGAAACTTAATTGGAACCTAATTCTTCTTCCTCCTTAGACTTGAGAGAATTGGGAGGATGAATTTGGTAAAGTTAAGAAATTTTAGGAGAATAAGTTGAAAATGGGTTAATTTAGGGCTTAAATGTTATATAGGGCTTAGGGTGGAAAGAAAAATGTCATAGTATTGGATTTAAATAATTAGGAAATAGACCCAGAATCCTTCTTAAATAACTGCTGACTCAACCTACGGTTCAGACCTATGGACCCTAGAACTTTCTACGGTCTGTACTGGTCAACTACAGACCGAGTTTTAGGACTTTAAAAATTACCTATATTTGGCAGAACCCATGTAAAGTTTGTAGGTCTTCTTACAGTCCGTATATGTCAATCGTAGAAATCAACTATAAGCTTCAAAACACTAAGTCTGTTAGTCACCTATGAGACCTATCTAGGACTCGTACATAGAATGACGGACCATCCTAATGAACCATAAAAAATATATTAAGACTTTGTTTTGAAAAAATTGTTTTCTCACTTCATACGACTGTCATCTACGGTCCATATATGAGAACCTAAAGATAGCCTGCAACCAAAAATTTTATTTTCTCCCTTTCCAAATTTCGAGGTGTTACAGAAAATTTCTAAGTTTTGACCTGAATCATTGTATAACACCTTTCAATTCAACTCTTAATATTTGAATCATTCGTGTAATACCTTATCAAACTTTGAGAAAGGCTAAAGAGGTTTACGGGCAAGTCCACGAAACCAAAATGGACCATGAACCTTTCACGGATCCCTATACGGACATTTAGGAGTATACAACCCGTTAAGGGATTCCAATGTGGGGGTCACTTGGACGTGACACTAGATAGCTTGTGATGGATTGTACAATATGTTTAGGGGTATGCACAAGTCACCCATTAGCTTTTAAGTTTTAAAGCAACTTCGAATGATTATATCTGTCATATCACAACGAATTTTGTGACTCATAACCTATCAAATTAAAGGCCTTTGAGTTTTCTTTCCAACTCCATCAAGTTTGCCTCATTTCCAGTTTGGGTAAAATGTTACTCGTTTAAGTGAATCCCTCAGATAGTTGAAGTTTCATGGATTTCTATGCTATCAATGAAGTCTTTCACGTACCGTGGAGCCGTAAATGGTCCATGAAAACTCCCTTTCAAGGCACCTCATCATTTTTTTAAGTTGGGGCCATTTTGGTATTTCCCATATACGTTTAGTACTTAAACTATGTCGGTTTAATCCCTATTATAAGCCTAAATCATGACGTTTTATATCTTATTAAGGGCTTAGAAAGAATTTATTATTTATCTTACATTCATTAACAATTCAAGTCATTAGAGCAAGGTTCCAAGAGGAGAAAATCTAGGGTTCGAGGAGTTTCGGCGATTTCACAAAGAACTTCATCTTTCAAGTTTGCAAGGTTATTATAGTATTGGACCAGTTCGTCTGCATGCCCTACATCTACTTTCAAATAAGTAAAAGAGTAATCTAGGGTTTTATCTTTAGATTTGAGCATTCTTGAGATGAATTGATATTTAGTTCTTGAGTTGTTGATTATAAATTCCTATTTCTAATCATTGAATTTCCATACATTGTGTATTGCGATTATTAAGTTGATTGTTCATGCCTATTTTTCAGGATGGACCTGATTCTTGAGTATTCATTCAATTTTTGCAAACATGGGTACATGATCATAATTTTTAGATGAATTCTTAGTACCGTTGGGCAGAGTTTATTAGATCTACTTAGTTAAGAGGTTTTATATCTCAACATGATATAGTACATTTCTTACAGTGTGGACAAGACATTATATAATCACATAGTTCATAGCGATGGTTGTCAGTTAGAGAATCTCCTATATAGTTAAAGTGTATTTTCATATAACACTTATTATATTGAGTTCATACATGAGTAAGTATTTTGTAAAGTTTTAAATAATTTAACTCATTTATTTCACATTCAGCTTGAGTATATTTATCTATTCCAGCCATGTCATTTAGTTATTTTGTTTCGAATATATTACTTACTCGTACATTCAATGTACTAATATCATTCTACCTACATCTTTTAATTATGCAAATATAGGTGCTTAGGATCATCAATAGATGTTTCGTTGAGATCACTTTACACTTCATATAGCTTGGATTTGCCTACTTGCATTTTAGGGGACTCCACAATTATTTTCTAGTTAGTTGTCTTGAGATGTTGTGGGACTTGTCGCGATATCCATTTTGAGTAATAGAGGTTTCATAGATATATAGAGTTGAGGAGTCTCTCAGTATTTACTTTTCCTTGAGATGCTTTTGCAAACTATTATATCTATGTCTTTGAGTACTTTACAAACAATTTGAGTTGAGTATTTACTTTGAGTTTAAATGTGATAAATTTTGTTTTTAAGCCTATTATCGCTTGAGTACGTCTTCCGCTAAGTATTTAGTCAGGCCAAGGATTTGCTTGGGGACCAGAAATGGCTCTCGAGTGCCGATCACGTCTAAGGTGTAGAATAAGGGCATGACAATTTATTACTTCCTTTGTCCAACAATAGTTATCCACTATTGACTTGTCACACCCCTTAAGAAATAATAAATAATAAGGGTAATATTACTATTTTACCCTTTGACTTTGTTGAATTTAATGTTTTGAGAAATGTGTTAGATGATAAATAGTATTTAATTGCAAGGTTAAAATAGAGACAAAAAAGGTAATTTATCTTTTGATTTTCTAAATTGGACAAGTAATGTTGACAACTAGTTTTAGTATAGCGGACAACTATTGTTGGACAGAGGGAGAATTTAATAGCATGGGTTAATTAGACACAAAAGATAAATTATCTCTTGATTTTCTAAACTGAACAAGTATTACTCCCTCTGTTTCTAATACTTGTCCAGTTTGAATTGACACACCTATTAAGAAAATAATAATTGACCTAATTAGTTTACTATTTTACCCCTATTAAATATGAAGTTGATAAATTACAAACTTAAGATTTTCAAGAAGTTGTATCTTTTTTAAAGTAATTAATTGAGGATATAACAGGTAAAAAAAATTTCATTTCTTGATTTGTCATAATGGACAAGTAGTTAGGGATAAAAAAAGTGGACTAGTAATTAAAATAAGAAAGTATTAAACAACTATTTTTAATATAATAGACAAATATTATTAGTCATGGTCACATGGAGAGTATCAACTTTTCTAAATGAGAATGTTTAGGCAGCTTTCTGAAAAAAACAAAAATAATTGTATTTCTATGATTATCTAATTGTGAGTATGAAAACAAGTAAAAGAACCGTAGCAACTTCTGTTGACTAGAATATGTACTTGAAAGAGAGTTTATACATAGCTGATCAAGTTGACAAATGAAAACATCTTCTAGCAATATGGCAAGTGGGATTAGTGTTTTTCCGTCCTATTCTCAACGATCAACTAATAGTTATTATCTTAACAAAGTCACATTTCAATATTCTTCAATACTTAATTTTTTTCAGATAGTAACTATTAATTGTATAATCATCTGAGAAATCAACTCCTTATTCTCTAGAGTTTTGATGTGTTCGAATTGTCAACTTCACAAACCTTTTGGCTCACAGTACAATTCACTTAATAGGGAAAATCATTAAACAATTTCCAACATTGAGATAGTGATACTTTTCACATCAAGGTTGAGGAAGCCATTTATTGTATAATTTGAAAATTTGCTCAACTAATTTTACTTAGACTTCACACTAAAACACCATTTGCATGGTACAACTGTCTTCTAATTACATGCATAAAGATTACAGAGTAGGCTACTAGTGAAAGAAAATAGGGGATGTTTGCTTCTGCCTGCAAAAGTTGGTGTGCACCTTTTTGTCCTTAAACAATTACTAATTTTGGGGATTCTGAGATAAATGCGTCAGCTCAAAGGATGTTGAAGACACAAAGTGTAAATACTTTTATGCTCTTCGTCCAATAATAATTGTTTACTATACTATTTTGAAATGTCCAACAATATTTATCCACTTTATGAAATTAATGGATAATTTCACACTTGGTTTCTAATTAGCACAACAAAAACTCTTTTTAAAAAGTAGAACTAGTGAGATTCAAACTCACGAGCACTTTCTCATTCCAAGGAGGTGAAACTGCTAGGCTATAACAACTTAATAAAGAATATCATAAGTAGCACGATCGTCATCTAAAAAAAAGATATGTTGCATGTTAAAACATCTCATATAAATTTACAGCGAAGTTTAACTTTTACCGTTAAAATTTGTGTACTATCAACTATGAAAGGTAATATTTAGAGAAAGCATAAGTTGATATCCTGTAAATTATGGTAGGTGAATGGTTAATTACAAGAAGTAAAAATATATCGATTGTGTAAAATCACATATACACAATCAATATATATAATTTAAAACTAATCATCACGTTCGTCTTAATTCATGTGATATAGTTTGACTTGACATAAAATTTTAACAAACTAAGGAAGATTTTAAAATTTTGTTATCTAAATTATACTATGTATGTGACTATAAATCATTTTATTATGGACAGAAAGAGAATTTTAAAGTTAAGTTATTTTTAATTATAGATAAGTGTACTTCCACCATTTCAAAATAATTGAATTGTTGAGACATTGTTCATATTTCAAATTAATTAATTGTTCAATCTTCAAGACTACTTTTAGACTATTATTTAATTTTTATCCTTCATTTGAATTTTCTATGTGATGAGTTCAAGATTTATTTAGTATTGAAGTTAGTTATTATGATGGAAAAATCGTTTTGGCCAGAATGATATTTTACCTTTTTAAATATTTTTATCCTTTTTAACTTCAATATCTTTTAATTAAAAAATGGAAGATCAATTTATTGTAAAATAAAAAAGATATTATAGACTTTTTAAATTTTTGGCCATTTAGCATTATCCTAATTTATATCTAATCTTCTTATTTCAAATGATATGAAATATCACAATAACTCAATTATTTTGAAACAAAGAAAATATTACTTTTGAAACCGACTTAAAATAAAAAAAGATGGGAACAAAAAGTTGAATGTTGTATTAATGGGAAAGTAAGAGAACATATGAAAAATAAGAGTCTTGTAAATTGAAATGTGCATGGGCTGTAGAGACGACCGCGCTGCAGTAGGCGATGGGTTCGCTACTTTGAATATATTATGTATTCCCAAAAACTCATTTTATATTATAATAAAAATAACGTTAATCTTACTTCACCCTCTTTGTGTTTTGTGCACAATTAACTTTTTACTTCAGTTACCTTTTATTTTTAATTCTCTGTTGGGAACATATGTGATTTGTCAACATGGGTCTTTACCGTTATATTATCTTCATATATAAATCAATTTTTTCATATAGATAATTAATTAAGTTTCTACTAAAATAATATCACGATTCAAGACTATTTCTAGATGTGACATGCTGCCTAATATCATGAGTGACCCCAAGATAATCATATGGCATAGCATAACATTAAGATAATATATATAACGGAAATAAATGAAAAGTGAAATAAAGTCTCAAGTAGCTATCATATCAATATAATAATCTGGCACAAAGAGCATAAATAAAAATCAAGTTGCCTTTTCGAAAGCCTCTAGATCATAGCACGTTGTTAAGACAAGTCCCTAGCTAACTCTAAATTGTCTACAATTGATATAGTACTAAAGAAAAAAACATAGAAGGTATGTCCTCGAAATATGAGGATTCACTGATTGTGTGCAAGCTGAGGGGATCCCGTACTAATCATGGATCTGATGAGATCCATCAGAACCTATATTATGTAACAATGTAGGGGAAAAAAGCATGTGGTTAGTACTCAAAATGTATTGAGTATGACGAAATGCATAAAATATGATATATAAACATGACAAAATCTGTGAAATATTTCGATGCAATGACCAAGTAAACATAACATGGAAGATGATGATTTGATCTGAAAATATAGTACAAGGTCATGCAATCTCTGAAAATCATATCATAATGCTGGAGAGCCATTAATCGACATAAACCATGTGGCCTACAACATGGATTTCAGTGCACTATTCTCACACCGAAAAGAGAGTGCCCTACAAACTTGCCAAGTTGGGACCATGAAATCTGAGCTAAGGTGGATCCACTAGCAAGCTAATGTCTATTTGATACAAAATCTTACGAGGGCGCATATTTCTTAGACAAAAGGATTGCTTCTAAAGGTCACATTCCTCTACTAACAGGCGATCCTTCATTTTTAGGTCCACTTGGTGCTAAGTTTACTCCTAACGAAAACATACATAAATCTGGTGATACTAAATCATTCATAAAAAAATTGATAAGATAGTGAGTATCTCTTAAATCATAATAACTTGACATAATATGAAAGATACTTTATCTAAATGCACCAAATTCATGATAGTCATACTTATTAAGAGATACTTCAAATGAAAGCATCATAATTCATGAAAATCTTATCATCTGAAGCATGCATGTTAAAATAACATAATTATGATCATGAAAATACTTACAAGTTATGAGTTCACTAAACTACCATTGTAAAACATTTAATTATAATCAATTCATGCATAATAAAATTAATCATGAAGAAGAAATTAAAATTCAATAAGAACCCATAAAATATCATGAAACCTTAGAATTTGAGAAGTTCATAAATTGAATAATTGAAATTTCTTTGGAGCTCAACGGGTAAAGAAGAACCCATTGATCAATTTTCTCACATATCTTTATTGAAATCCAAGATGAACTTGAAAGAGGGGACTTGAAGCTTTGGAACCTTGACCTTGCCTTGAAAGAGAAACTTGGGAGGGAAGAAATAGATATTGAGAGAATGGGGAGGATTTAATAATTAAGAATCAGTTATAACCACTTAGAATAGATTAACATGGCATAGTATAGAAATTAAAAGAGTGAAAAAAAAATTAAAAAGGTATCTGACTTAAACATTGTCGGATGATTTCTATGTGCACCATCCACAAACCATATAACCTTCAACAGTCCATGAACTGGTCCATAAAATCCAGGAGGAAGAATTCCTGAGTTCTAAAGTTTCATTCTACAAACCAGTCTACAGTCCGTTCACTTGCCCGTAAAAATTGATATGATTTCTGAAGTTTTCTTTATACGAACCATTACATTGTTCGTGAATGCTTTTATGACTCGTCCTATCCATCAGTGAAAGTTAGGAAATCCTTGGTACTTTTGTAGTTTCAAAACATTGGTCTAAAGATACATGATCCATGGTTTGTATAACCTTTCATGAGTCGTACAAAGCATCCGTCCTATGAATCTATTTTTTCCAACTTTATGACGATGATCTACGGATGGGTCTATGGTTTTTAAAATTTTTTACGGATCGTAAAACCTAACGTAACCTTGATCTTGATAAATCCAATTTCTGAAGTTCCCTATACAAGAGATATCCACAGACCGTGAACTTTATACAGTCTATAAGTCCTTTCATAAATGTAAAATTACACATTTCAGCAATTTTTTCTACACTTTCCAACTTTATTTGAGTTAGGTATTTTCGAAGTATTACAGTTGAAGTAGAAGATCACACTAATTACATTGTTCATTTTTTTAAAATCTCTAGACATAAGATTTGAAATGATAGTGTTTATCGGGTTTATTACTAAAATGTTACTTGATTTTTTTACATGAAACAAATGTACTACTTACTTTTACTATTTCCTGAGGGAGAATTTATTTCAAGTTTATTATCTTAATAGTATGTTTAATAACTTGTCCCCATTTAAAATGGTTGAGCTTAAGCATTATTACTCATTTAGCAGGCATTTCACTCCCCAATATATTTTACAAAAAAAACACAAGTGATGTTGCCAAATATTTTATTTTAGAACTTACAAGTTGAAAGTTCTTATGATGAGCCCCACACTTGTTCGCGTGGGCACCAAACTTATTTATTTGTTATGGGTCTTTCTTTGAACTCTAAGATTTACTCCCTAGTAAATTCCTTGATTTGAGTCATGAATATTCTTTTGTAATTATAGACGTATGGTTAGTATCAAACTTTTTCATATTTGGAGATGAATTTAGTAGTATTACCTTGCGTGTAGATTGCCGATGAATATCATGTCTTGTTTGAATATGTTGGTTAGTTGTGTTGTTAATTTTTGAGATAAATTTTCTCAATATAGGCCAGGAAACTAGGAAAAACTTCCTCAATTTACTTTGAGATTTTGCTAGTACTTGCTTTGAAATTTGATTCTCTTAGCATCACCGGTGATCACGATCTCGAAATAGGATTGTCGTAATATACCTAGATTATTTATTAATAAAATATTCTTTCTTCTTGAAGTTTTATTTGTTGTTGTTTTATTATTCTTCATCCATTAAAATTTATTTTAAACAAATTGGAACGCTCAATGGGATGAAATTTTCCCTTCATCTCTTCCCTAGCAAATCAGATCTATAAATCAGTACCCAAAAATCACAAAGATGGAAACTTTATTTTTATAAGTATTTCAAGTCTCCTTTTTTAGCTTCATTGATTCCACACTCCAACAAGCCTTGAATTTGACAAAGTAGACATCAAGAATTTCTGGAACTCTACAAAACAAGTTGAATTTCAGTTAGGGTTCCTGTTACGATCGGGAAATAACCCCTAGAAGTAACATGACGTACTAGACCTCTCAGAGGTCTTATACAAGACTTTTAGCTTCATTACAAAACATCATATAAAAATGGAGGAAATTTAAAAACTTTTCTTTAAACATAATAAAAAAATCATTCCATAACAACTGAAGTCTTTCCAACACATTTCTCAAAACCATGTACGAAATACATGAGTAATAATGTCTTGGGACGCAACCCACAAAAGTCTAATAAATGACAAAAAGGGAACATAAGGGTGATGTCCTCGAATGCTATGAGGACTCACCAATCTTCAATCTTCTCCAAACTTAGGAACCAATCCTCCAAGCACTCAATTTCCCAAAAGCCCCTACATTTGGTTAGAAATGTAGGCAATATGCGTTAGTACAGAAGTACTAAGTAAGAAAGCTACATATAAAACACAAGATATCTCAAAGGGTTAGTCAATATAAGACATAATAATAACATAATCATAACATAATTACAACATAAGCATTCTAATATAGTAATTCAAGTTAAGACATACATTGGTTCATATCTCAACTATTTGTCCTTCTTACTCAAGTGAACTACATCACATGCCACCTCCAAGTATACTTGTGTAAGACAAAGGTAGCATCCTGATATGCTCAAATTATACTTCTTTACAGAATTATAAGCGGTCGTATCAAGTAAAGAACCCAACAAGTAGGTTGGGGTCGATCCCACGAGGAAAATAGTTTAAACTTAACTTAATATACTATTATTTTACTTAGAAATAATTAAAGTGTTCAATTATTTCTAAGTAAAACAAGTAGAAAGATTAAAACTTTGGTTTTTATCAAGTAGTGAGAGAAACTAGGGTGTAAGTGTTCCCCATAAGTTCATAATTCGGTAACCCTAGCTATAACAATTCTTTCCTAGTGTCTTGCATGCAAAGTGATAAGTTAGGTATCTCTAAATTCTTGGTCCGGCATTTAGAGAATTTCACCTCGTACCTTGGTCCGACTACGTGTGTCTAAGTTACTAAACCTTACCTTTACCTCATATTAAGCATCATATTCGATGTTTGACTTAGTTACTACTTCGCACCAATCGAAACTAGCCTATTACTTAGTGTCCACTAAATATATGTTGATAATTATTTTCCTATTAACTACCCCCTTGGTCCGGCAAGTAGAAATAGGGCAAGTTCTAACGCGTGCACTCATTAAAAAGACTTCTAGGTGAAAGAATTATCAATACATGCAAGAATCTATTCTAGAATTGTTATTTAACTAGTTTTACCTTGTTAATCACCCATGGTTACCACAACCCTAGTTGTGGATTAAGTTACCCATGCTTAGAAACAAGCAATTCATGTGTTGTTAAACAATAATTCATATACTTACTTTGACAAGTTTGAAGAAAATCCAGAAATAACACTTGAAATAGCAAAATTCACTTGATAATCAATTTCGAAAACTTGAATAAATTGCCAATTTACAAAGTCAAGAACCGAAGAACAAAAGGATCAAAAATAATAAAAAGTCTAACCCTAAAAACAAGGTTTTTAACCCTATTTATAATAACAAAGTCCTAAACTAAAAGGAGTCCAAAATAAGGAAAGTTTATCCCAAAACACGTCTTCAATCGATGACTCCACTGACGGTCCGTCGATCAGACGGACTGTAGACTGCCTCCGTCGGTCCATACTTAGCATCTTCTTCAAGCCTCCAAATTGCACCTTCTTTGATCCAATCGACGGACCAATATCATGGTCCGTCGATGTACTTACGATCCGTCGATGTCTATCGTCGTACCACACTTAAACTTTTCTCCAACACCGGGTACTGGGGCAGTCTCTGATCACATCGACGACTTGCCAGCACGGTCCGTCGATCAGTCGACGGACCGTAGATCAGTCGACGGACCGTCGATCCTTTCGTAGCCCCACACTTGGTCAGAATTCCCTGATTTGTATTCAGATGCTCGAACCTTCAATCGACGGCCACCACCTACGGTCTGTCGATGAGACGACGGGCCGTCGATGGCTTCGTAGGTCACTTTTGCAGTGATTTCAGCACAGTCTTCTGCACTTCTATTTTGGACAACTTTCATGCAAAACACAGATAAAAATACATTAAAATTACTATAAAAAGGCCCTAGACACACGCTAAACTTAAGGAAAAAACATTGAAAGTACCGTGAAACCACGGTACATCAACACCCTTAACTTAAATTCATTGTTTGTCTTCAAGCGACGCACTATGACTCACCGCAATACTTTTGTACAAAAGTACTCTCTTTTTAAGCTTTCACAATCATATGGCTATCAATCCCAAATTTTTTTTTATTGCTTTAGTGCATGCTTTTACTCTTAGGCTCACTAGGCTCCTTCATGTGGATCAGACCATGACACAAACTCACCACGCACCGACACCTCTCCTGTTTTATCTCTCACCAAGGCACCAACTTTCCAATATTGCAACTAGTGCCCTCACTTCAAAAACAATATCCTTTTTTTTCATACAGTGATTTCAAATTTGAGTATAAGGATCATTATTCAACACTCACGCTCAGAACAACTTCACACCTAATTGATACTTGTCGCCATAGGCTTGCCCTTATTTTCACTGCTTTAAGTTCACCATATTAGACTCTTAGGATCACGATAGGACTTTCTTGGCTTGTAACGTAGGCTCAGGGTCAGGTATGGTGCATAAGGATACATTTTAGTGGCTTGTTGCCCTCCTTGACATTACTGCTAAGCGTCCTACCTCTTTCATTGTCTATTATGCCCTATTTTTCTTTTCTTGTAATCTTTGCCTTATTTTCTCCTTTCTTTTCCTTTTCTTTTCCTTTTTGTGGAAGTGACTCTTACATCTTTTCCTTTAACACTCTTATTCTCTATTTTTGTTTCTTTACTCAATTGATAATTCTGACTGAGTCACTTCTCTTATTCACTGTTTCTTTTCTTTCCCACATTACTCTTTTTATCCCCACTTTTTGGGTCTTCACTCATAATAGCCATCCTCAACTCATGGTTTTGCCATGAGTCACGGTACACAATACCCAAGATTGGGTCAGGGCCAAGACGGGGTCAGTTTCTGCATTAGCCACCGTCAACTTATGCTTTTGGCCTAAGTTGAGGTGCACATGTCCAAGGAGGGACCAGGGCCAACACATTACACCTAGAGAAGACAATTTGGTGTAGAAAAGAAAGGTCTATTTAAAGCTCAAAAGATTTGGATCAAAAGGGAATCGATTTCATTTGGTTTTCTTTTATTTAGGCTAAAGATTTGCTAATTTGAACAAGGACCTATGATCCTTTCCTAAATGTCTAACACAAATTCCTTTTTGCAGGACTAACCGGGCAAGTTCTAGATTGGTACCATCAGTGGAACAATCAAATTTCCTCACACTCTCTTGACATTTCATTACCCTATCAGATTATCAGACACCTAGTTCGAGTTTTAGATTTGAGGGTCATGCAGTAGTGCATCTCTATGTCATGCTTAGAGCCAACACATTCATCATTCATTACAACTAATCATGCAAGCATTATTTTTAGAATGGGATATCATTTATATTTAGCCATCATGCTTTAGACTTTACATTTCATACTTTGTACAAGATACTAACATGCCGGTTCAACAGTAAAATAACCAGTCTCTTGGGGCAAAAGAACACAGGCAAGAAAACCACCAAGAGGGGATCATGAGTTGGACTACTCAGACTTCACCCTAACACTCATTTTCCATTTACCCCACCCCCAACAAGAAAGCATGCAATTGTCCCCAATGCATAAGAAATATAAAAACAAGGTGGTAGGTGAAGCAAACCTGAGGCGCATAGCACCGAAGATCAACAAGAAGGCGGGTCTGGTTGCCCAGAACCCACTCCATCAGTAGTAGGGACACCATCAGTAGTGTCCGCAGCAATGTATGCACCCTCAGTAGTGCTCCGCTCAACAACCTCCAATCTGGAGCTAGACGCCCCAGCCGCTAACTCATGAGCCCTCATCTGTCGGGCCTCCTCATCAAGTAACGAAGCTCTCCTCGCAGCCTCCATATCTAAACGCTCCCTCTTCCTAGCTCGAGCACCCTCACCCTCACTAGTGTGGCTGGAACGATGCCTCTTGGCACGCTCACGTGGTGGAGGCGGTGGTGCAGTGGTAGTCTAGAATAGTGCAGTAAGCACCGTATCCTCCGCAAGCTCTGCAGGTACGGCCTCAGGCTCGGGTACCCGCACATCAAGTATCTCATCCACATCCGTCCGAAGACTTGCCACAGCCGCCTGAAGAGTCGTCAAATTAATGATGGGGGCTGGGCGTGCAAGGACCCTCAACTCAAAAGCATCAAGGCGTTGGTGGACTGCCTGAATCCGCCTCTTCGTCTGCTGAGCAACCTTCTTCTCAATTCGGTCTCAGACTCGGCAATGGACCTTTGCATCCAAGGCTGGATGTGGTGCAGCAATGTGGCCATCTAGGCCTCTAGCTTCTGGACCCTAGCAATCGGGACCAGTGCTGCTGATGGTGGTGTGGACTGGGAGGAACTCGGTGCTCTGCTAGTGCCCGGGGCAGACTCAACTAGGGTGGTGTCGGTAGGCTCTGAAGCAGCCTGATCAGCCCCTTGGGCTTGCCCTACCATCTCTGCGAGGTTCTCATCCAGCGGCTACACATCTAATCGAGGCCCTCTGTTTGGTGCCGCCTCATTGGCCACATCCTGGATGAGACCTATGTCCACTGTCCCGGTAGAAGTCCGGAGGAAATCTATGTGCCAAATGGGCACTCAAGCAGCCCTGCACAACTGAAATATCATACAAGGAAAAGGATAAGTGGTCTAGGTCTTAAAATACCTCTTATGGATGACAGATAGCAACAGCCTCGGAAAATCTATCTCGAATCCGACGACCATACCAGCTACCAATACCGCTCTATCCCACGTAAGTATGTTGTCTGCAGCTGTGGGGGATAGGCAGTGGCGGACCAACAACCAGATGAACTTGGCTGTAAATGTGAGGTTGACCTTCTTGATAAGGCCTCTGGGATGCAGCACCCAGTCTGCGCCCTCATGGTCTACAGATATGTGCTGGGCAATCCACCTCTTGGTGGTCTTTCTCAGATTCTTGTCGCGCTAAAAATGGACCTGCTTAACCACGTTCCACCTATAGTCAAACTCGGCGGTGAGGGGAACCCTGTTGGCATAGGTGTCTACACCATATAGGAAACGGCGAATGGACAGCAAAGACATATCCACTGGGCAGCCACGGACTCGAACCTCAGTGAGTGGTGCATGTTTGGCGGGGTTAGACCGCCTATCCAAAGGAATTTGGAGAGCGCTATATAAGAAGCGTAGAACTCTCGCACCAACTCCTCATTGTAACACCCCACACTCCTGGCCATCCAATCGAGCTCTTGGCGGGTGAAAAAAGTATGTATCGCAGGGACAGTGTGTACACTCCCTGTAAGAACCTGTCGCTCAACTGTCAGCGTCCGAGTCATCACTCCCTTATCATTGAGAAGCCTGGAGTCCCCGTAGATCTGGTACTGCCCCTCTACGCACCACCGGTTAGGTTGATCAGTAACCGGTGAAGGGTCATCATGTCGGAGGGCCGGAGCACACTCCAAAATATCGGCCTCATCAAACGAGGCAGGGTGTGCAGGTGCATCCGGAACAGTGGCTTCGTGTGAATCGGAACCTGAGGCAGTGGCCTCATTCAACCCTGTAGAGTGGGCCGACTCAGAACCAGAAGCTTCTTCGGAGCCAGACGCTCCCTCAGAACCCGAGGTAGATCCGGACGATGTGTTGTTCAATGTGCGTTCCCCATCAGACTGGGAGGCAGTGACTACGCCGGACGCACCTTCTTGAGCGTGCCCCGAGTGGCCCTAGCAGCTTGTCTCGGTGTCTGGGTGCCTAGTGGCACGTATTCGGGATCATACTCATTGTCCGACGAGCTTATCATCCGGCGGGAAGGTGCGACGGACTTTGACCGTCCTCTAGAGTAGACAATATCTGGATTGGGGGCCATTGGTACCTGCAAAGGAGAGTTATCAGTTCCATTATAATCAACCGACACACTCAACAGAAGCAGAACCAAATTTGGAACAAAAGACATAGTAAAGTGCAGAACTGTAGAGTTGTGACGGGCACTAACGACGGTCCATTGATGAAACGACAGTCCGTCAATAGGGTCCATCGGTGGACACTTAGCAAATTTCAAAACTTACAGGTCCACAGAACTTGCATTCAGAAACGACGGATGTGCAGAACGGCCCGTCAAGTAATCGACTGACTGTAGTCCACTTCCGTCGTTGGACACTTAGAAAAATTCAGAAAGCTACAGGGAACAGGGTTGCAGTTAGAAATGACAGACGTGCAGAACTGCCCGTCGATCAATCGATGGACCGCAGTCCACTTCCGTCTTTCCAGAGTTGAGCGAATACGGGGTGCAGGTATCAACAGATCCCGTCTACGGTCCGTCGATTGACCGACAGTCCGTAGACGGGGTCTCGTACTGTCGGTCAGAGAGAGATTTTTTGTAAACAGTATTTGCACCCACAACTGGACAAGTTCAAGCATATCAAGACACACAACTTTCAATAGCAATCAGCAAACAACTTCGTCCTTCTTAGGGCTTCGATTATTCCAATTTCGATCCTAGAATCAAAGAGATTATCAAGCCCTAAGTCGGAAAACAACAATTCAAGCACATTCAGAGTTTATTTAGACAATCAGTACCCCCAACCCATTCATTTTCCATCATTCTAAGGGAAAAGGACTTCAATTTTACTAGTTAATCATGCAAGGTTGTCCCTAAGTCAAGACCCACATCAAATCTAGTCATTTTCTTATACAAATGAACGAGTCAGAATGGCATACCTGGATGCTGTAGTGGAGTGAATGTGAGGGTGAACTTTGCAACAACAATTGACAAGCCCGCCTTCGAACACTGACTGGAAAAATTCATTGATTGGATGAGGAATTGGGGGACTAGGGTTCTGGGAATTTGGAGAAAGTGAGAGAATAAGAAATCAGAGAGGAATTTAGAGTAAATTAATGTGGGAGTGAATGGGGGAGTAAGGGAATAATGGGAGGGAAACGGTTGGGGGGAGAATTTGAAAAGGTGTGGGGGTAACTGAAAGGAAAATTTTAATATATAGCCAGTCGGGTCGGGTCGGGTCATGGGTTTTGGGGAACTAACGATTCCCCGTCTATGGACCGTAAGTCAATCGACGGTCCGTCGATGGTGCCCTAACTTAGACAACATTGAAAATCTTACTTGAGATCCACGGATACCATCGACGGTCCGTCGATGGGACGATTACCCATCTATTGGTCCGTAGATCAGTCCACCAAACCAATTTCTGCAGATTTCCTTTGGTTTGGTCCCTGCACATTGAGCACCCAATAAGCCATTCTTTTTGTGTTTTCTGGACACGTTTTAGACACGGACCCTAAACTACTCTCTAGCCAACAGACTTAAAAGAAATAAAAAGAAATTCACACATGACATTGAGTAAAAAAAAACAAAATAATGCAACTATTCCTACAAAGACAATAAAAACCTATTGTTGGCTAGAGGATACACATTGGGTTGCCTCCCAATCAGCGCTTGATTTAACATCGCGGAACGACTCAAGACTCTTGATTACTCAGACTTCATCGAGATGGTATGCCTCAACCACTTCATTCGCATTTTCCGTATGCCCGAGGTAGATTTTGATTCTTTGCCCATTTACCTTGAACCGTGC
Source organism: Solanum sitiens (assembly GCA_016801875.1). Taxonomy (NCBI): domain Eukaryota; kingdom Viridiplantae; phylum Streptophyta; class Magnoliopsida; order Solanales; family Solanaceae; genus Solanum; species Solanum sitiens. The sequence continues at coordinate 1,610,192 of JABWTJ010000015.1, forward strand.
ACCCTCCTTATTCTCCAACTCAACCGTACCATGAGGGAACACTTGAGTGATCAAGAATGGACCAGTCCATTTGGACTTGAGTTTGCCCGAAAACAAGCGCAACCTAGAGTTGAACAAATGCACCAAGTCCACAACCCCAAATTCATGCTTCTCAATCTTTTGGTCATGGTACTTCTTCATCTTTTCTTTGTAGAGGGCTGAGCTTTCATATGCCTTCAAGCAAAACTCATCAAGCTCATTTAACCCATTTAATCTCTATTTTGCTGCTTCATTCCAATCCATCTTCAGTTTCTTCTTCGCCCACAGGGCCTTGTGCTCTAACTCAACCGGCAAGTGACAAGCCTTCCCATATACAAGTTGGTATGGAGACATACCTATGGGAGTCTTGTATGCTTTTCGGTAGTCCCAAAGAGCATCATCAAGCCTCCTTGACCAATCCGTTCTACTAGCATTCACCGTTTTCGCCAGAATTTGCTTGATTTCTCTGTTTGATACCTCAACTTGACCACTAGTATGTGGATGGTAAGGAGTGGCTACATTGTGGCGAACCCCATATTTCTCCAATAACCCTTTGAACAACTTGTTGCAAAAGTGGGATCTCCCATCACTAATAATGGCCCTAGGGGTGCCAAATCTGGAAAATATGTTCTTTTTCAAGAACGCGGTGACACTCTTCCCTTCATTGTTTGCAAGTGATATTTTTGACACATAATCTACTGCCACAAGAATATATTTCATCCCATAAGAACTCACAAAAGGGCCCATAAAGTCAATGCCCCATACATCAAACAACTCAATTACTAGAATGGGATTCAAAGGGATCTCTTGCCTCCTTGAAATACCCCTATATCGTTGGCACTTATCACAAGACTTGGCGAACTCATGAGCATCTTGGTGGATGGTTAGACAATAGTACCCACACTGCAAAATCTTATGGGTTGTCCGGATACCACTATGATGCCCTCCCACAGGCGAGGAGTGACATGCCTCCAAAACACTTAGCATCTCAACTTCCGGCACACATCGGCAAATAAGCCCGTCGGCACAACTCCGGTATAAATAAGGCTCATCCCAAAAGATTTTTTTCACATAATGCATGAACTTTTTCCTCTGATGAAAGGACAAGTCCGATGGAACTATATCACTAGCCAAATAATTCGTAAAATCGGCGAACCATGGAATCAAGTCATGAGAAGCAGCCAATACATGCTCATCAGGGAAAGTATCATCAATTTCAGCCTGTTCACCCAACTCTCGCATAGCTTCATCCTCTAATCTGGACAAGTGATCGGCAACTTGGTTTTCGGTCCCCTTTCTGTCTTTTACCTCGAAATCAAACTCTTGCAACAGTAATACCCATCTGATCAACCTTGGTTTCACATCCTTCTTTGACATCAAATATCTCAAAGCAGAATGATCAATATGCACTATGACTCTTGTGCCAAGCAAATAGGAGCGAAATATTTCGAAAGCAAATACCACCGCTAGGAGCTCTTGTTCAGTCACAGTATAATTATTTTGAGCTTCATTAAGGGTCTTACTTGCGTAATAAATGGGGTGAAGGATTTTATCCCTTCTTTGTCCCAATGCTACACCAAGAGCAACCCTACTAGCATCACACATCACCTCAAATGGTTTGCTCCAATCCGGGGAAATAATAATGGTCGCAGACACCAACTTCTCCTTCAACTCTCCAAATGCCTTCAGACAGGATTTATCAAAATAAAATTTACACTCTTTCTCAAGTAACATGCACAGAGGATGTGCAATTTTTTGAAAAATCCTTGATAAACCTCCGGTAGAAGCCCGCATGCCCAAGAAAACTTCTCACACCTTTTACAGAGATGGGTGGAGGAAGTCTCTCTATCATCTCAACTTTGGCTCGATCAACCTCTATACACTTCTCTGAGATGCGATGGCCCAATACAATACCCTCTTACACCATGAAGTGACATTTCTCCCAATTTAGCATAAGGTTGCAATCTTCACATCTTTTGAGAACTTCGGCCAAGTGACTCAAACAACGATCAAAAGAGTCTCCAACAACAGAAAAATATCCATAAACACCTCAAAGGTGTCCTCCACCATATCGGAGAATATCGATATCATACATCTCTGAAAAGTAGCCGGTGCATTACACAACTCAAAGGGCATCCTCTTGAACGCGAAAGTTCCATAAGGGCAAGTGAAAGTGGTTTTCTCTTGATCTTTCGGTGCAATAGAGATTTGGTTGTAACTCGAATAACCATCAAGAAAACAATGTCACCCTTTTCCTGCAAGCATATCTAACATCTTATCCATGAAGGGCATAGGAAAATGGTCCTTCTCAGTCCATGCATTCAATTTTTGGTAATCCATACACACTCTCCATCCGGTCACCGGTCTCATTGGAACAAGCTCATTCTTCTCATTAGGGACCACAGTCATTCCCCCCTTTTTGGGCACACACTGAACAGGGCATACCCAACTACTATCTGCATCGGATATATGACTCCGGCATCTAACCACTTAATTATCTCCTTCTTCACTACCTCTTGCATAGGTGGATTTAAACGTCTCTGGTGCTCAATGCTTGGCTTATGATCGGGCATGAGTTGGATTTTGTGTGAAAAAATACCGGGATGGATCCTAATAATATCCGCAATAGTCCACCCAAAAGCTCTTTTGAACCTCTTCAACACTTCAACCAAACACTCTACTTGTTGCATATTCAAATCTGACGCAATAATTATCGACAAAGTGTCGTCTTTTCCCAAGAATACATACCTCAGATGAGGTGGTAGAGCCTTAAGCTCTAATTTTAGAGCCTCTACAATAGATGGTTTCGTGGGTGGAGACTCGTGATGTTTCATGTCTAACTCAAATTTCTTTGGTTTGAACTGAAAATCACCTCGATCAAGTGCCGTAACCAATGACCCATACTCTTCAATACCATCACACTCAAAATTCATTATCACTGCCGCTAGTGCCTCAACACGAAGGCGCTCTTTGATTTGTACCTTAGACGTACTCTCAACCCTGTAAGATATAGAAGATACCGTTTTGAGCTCACCACTCTGCTTCATGGACCTACAAATGTTAAAAGTTGTCTCTTCATTATTTAACCAGAACTTCATCTGCCCCTTTTTCCATATCAACCAAAGCGCGACCAGTAGCAAGGAATGGCCTCCCAAGAATAATAGGCACCTCAAAGTTGACCTCATAGTCAAGAATCACAAAATCGGTTGGAAATATAAATGACTCTACCTTCACCAAAACATCGTGGAGTATCCTAATAGGCCTCTTCACCGTTTGATCGGCCATCAGTAACCGCATCGCAGTGGGCTTTGGTTCACCCAAACCCAACTTCTTGTAGATAGATAGAGGCATGATATTTATGCTTGCACCAAAATCACATAGTGCTTTAGCAAAGTGTAACAACCCGATGGTACATGGAATAGTGAAAGCGCCCGGATCTTTTTTCTTTTGCACCAGTGACCTTGTAGCAATAGCACTACAATGTTGCATCCTATCATCATCCTCAAAACTCACCGACCTCTTCTTAGTAACCATATCTTTCATAAACTTGGCATAACCGGGATTTGTTTAAGAGCTTCTATCAAAGGGACATTGATGGAAAGTTGTTTTAACATAGTAATAAAACGCCGGTATTTGCTATCCTCGGTCTTCTTCACCAATCTTTGTGGGAATGGTGGTGGTGGTCTAGGAACGGGGGTCACCTTTTGGGGCATCTCTTTTTCTTTCACCGCTTCATTTACCAACTCACACTAGCTTCTACTACCTCATCTTCTCTTCTCACCTCATCTTCAACGCCAGACGGCTTAGGTGGATCAATGGTTTGCTTACCCCCTCGAGTATTGACTGCCATACAATGTCCATCTTTTTTTTAGATTTTGGACAGTATTGCTAGGAAGAGTACCCGGTTGATGTGGGTTCACAATAGTAGACAATTGGGCCATTTGCAACTCAAGATGCTTGATTGAGATTGCATGTGCATCCACCTTTTGCCCAATATTAGCTAAGTCACTTCTCAACTCCTTGGCGTGCTCATCACTAGCATCAAACCTTCTCCTCATCTTTTGCAGCATATCTTCAACTCGTGCCATACTACCTCCACTATCCCTAGGAGTAAATTCCCTATATTTGGCAGAACATAGGGCCCACTCCGATCATTTCTGTTACCATAGTTACCCCAGTTGAAGTTGTTATCGCGGTTGTAGTTCCCTTCACGAACATACTGGCCTTCTATGTTGTAATTTCCATAGTTCCGACCTTGATTTCCTTGACCTTGGCGCCAATTCTCCTGATTGGAGCCTTGGGCGTTTGGCCGGAAACCCCCCGTCTGCTTATTCACTACATAAAAATCTTCTTCATAGTAGTACTCATCAACCGGGAGTGGTGGTTTAGCCAAATAATTCACCGCATTTACTTTCTCCGCACCCCCAGTGACATGTTTCAACACCAACCCAAGATCAATTCTCATTTGAGCCATATCTTCACGAATCTCATCTGTGGCTGGGTTCTGTGTAGCTTGCACCGTAAAAGAGTTTCTCCCAGTATCCGACTTCCTAGTTCTCCAACCTTTATTATTTGAGGAGATTTTCTCTAACTTCTCGGCGATCTCTGCATAAGTACACTCCCCATAAGAACCACCCACAACGTATCAAGCACTGCTTTATTATTATCGTCTTGCCCCCGATAGAAGTACTCTTTTAACGATTTATCATCAAAGCGGTGCTTTGGGACACTTCTCAAAAATGAGGTGAACCTATCCCAAGAACTACTTACTGACTCCCCGGTAATGCCACAAAGTTGTTCACCCTATCTTTGTGGTTGAGATTTTTAGACACCGGATAGTAACGCGCTAGGAACACATCTCTCAACTGGTTCCAAGTATAGATCAAGTTATAGGGCAACTCAGTAAACCATATAGCAGCCTCTCCCATCAGTGAGAGAGGGAACACTCTTAACCCGATGACATCCATGTCCAAGTCAGGCCTCCCTACACAAATCTTACACACCGACCTCAGTTTGGCTATGTGAGCATGTGGATCCTCATATGGTAGCCCCAAAAGCAAACCTCTAGTAGTGAGCATCTGCATCAATCTACTAGTTACCATGAAAGTATGACCCTGTGGTAGAGGAGGTAGGACAAGTGGCCCATCAGAGTCAGTGATGTTGATGTTACCCCTATAGAACTCCTGGGTGTGTGGAATAGGAGGTTGTCTCCTCAAAGTATCATCAAGTGGATTATCAGCAACCACTTGATTGTGAGCATCTATCGGTGGTGGAGGTTGGCGATTTATCCCATCGACAGGATTACCGGGATTTTGTTAGTTATTCATTCTATGGAGTGTCTGATTCAGTTCAGGATCATAAGGAAGCGTTGGTTCTCCTCAGCTCCGTGTACTTGAAATACACTAGAGCTAGACCTGAGAGAGGCAAAAACAAAAAGAAAAAGTAAAATTAGGAAATTGTTGACTAAAATTAGGTAATGTGCTTAAAGTTAATCTAAAAGTCACTTTCCCCGACAGCGGCGTCAAAATTTGATATGCTCAAATTACACTTCTTTATAGAAGTATAAGCGGTCGTATCAAGTAAAGAACCCAATTCAAAGTAGGTTGGGGTCGATTCCACGAGGAAAATGGTTTAGACTTAACTTTAATATACTATTACGTCTATTTACTCAAGTCCTTTCCGAAAACAGTTAATTAAAAGTTTTTTCTTTGTTAAACTAAAGTGTTCAATTATTTCTAAGTAAAACAAGTAGCAATATTAAAACTTTGGTTTTTATCAAGTGGTGAGAGAAACTAGGGTGTAAGTGTTCCCCATAAGTTCATAACTCGGTAACCCTAGCTATAACAATTCTTTCCTAGTGCCTTGCATGCAAAGTGATAAGTTAGGTATCTCTAAATCCTTGGTCCGATATTTAGAGAATTTCACCCCATACCTTGGTCCGGCTACGTGTGTCTAAGTTACTAAACCTTACCTTTACCTCATATTAAGCATTATATTCGATGTTTGGCTTAGTTACTACTTTGCACCAATCGAAACTAGCCTATTAGATAGTGTCCACTAAATCTATGTTGATAATTCTTTTCCTATTAACTACCTCCTTGGTCCGACAAGTAGAAATAGGGAAAGTTCTAACGCGTGCACTCGTTAAAAAGACTTCTAGATGAAAGAATTATCAATACATGCAAGAATCTATTCTAGAATTATTATTTAACTAGTTTTACCTTGTTAATCACCCATGGTTCCTACAACCCTAGTTGTGGATTTAGTTACCAATGCCTAGAAACAACCAATTCATGTTTGTTAAACAATAATTCATATACTTACTTTGACAAGTTTGAAGAAAATCCAGAAATGACACTTGAAATAGCAAAATTCACTTGATAATCAATTCCAGAAACTTGAGTAAATTGCCAATTTGCGAAGTCAAGAACCCAAGAACAAAAGGATGGAAAATAATAAAAAGTCTTTTAAACCTATTTATAATAACAAAGTTCTAAATTAAATAGAGTCCAAAATAAGGAATGTCTGTCCCAAAACGCGTCTTCAATCGACGACTCCACTGACGGTCCGTCGATCTGTCGACGGACCGTCGACTGCCTCCATCGGTCCATACTTAGCATCTTATTCAAGCCTCTATATTGCACCTTCTCTGATCCAATCGACGGACCGTCGATCCTTCCGTAGCCCCATAGTTGGTCAGAAATCCCCGAGTTGTATTCAGATGCTCGAACCTTCAATCGATGGCCACCACCTACGGTCCGTCGATGGTTTCGTGGGTCACTTCTGCACTAATTTCAGCATAGTCTTCTGCATTTCTATTTTGGACAACTTTTCTGCGAAACACAGATAAAAATATATTAAAATTACTACAAAAAGGCCCTAGACACACGCTAAACTTAAGGAAAAATCATTGAAAGTACTGTGAAACCACGGTACATCACATCCCATACTAATACCTAATCTAAATACCTCTCTTTAGTCATTCTTGATCATAATCCACTTTCATAATTAAGACCTAAGTTCTTCATGACATAAGAGCACTATACCTCTAGGTTACCTCAAGGAACACTTGTGCAATGCATGTGGGACATCTTATTTTACCACACACACTAAGCATATCTTGAAGCCACCCTATTCCCTTTATCAACTCTAGGTGTCACTACTAGACCTACTTCATATTAACAAGGAACTATCATCCTAAGTCATTCATATCATGGAAGGCAACTATAGCAACTATCCAAGCTAGACATACATCACGTAAGAGGTCATTTCATAAGTAGCTTCAAGTCATACGCGTGCCATGTGTGATTTATATCCCATACTACCATTCATATGAAGTACTTCTTTAGGCTAACCTAATCCATGCTAACTTATCTTACATTCTAGTCTATTAAGCTTAGCATACTAACATAATATACCTACTACCATGGAAAACATAATAACAGACAATCCAAGCTAACAAAGGAAGGATATAAGAATACCAACCTAGCCACCATGCAACCATTCATGTAGATGCAAGTTATCCATAGTGGAGAATAAGTCATCGACCCTAAGTTATTCTTAGGATAGCCACATATCTTAATCCTAAGCTACCATGAAGTTGTTTTGGCCTAACCAAGTCAAGCTATCATTAAGGCATTCTATTCATGCTACTCAAAGCTAACCCTAGGAAAGTATCGACCTCCATCCTAGGCTATGTTGCCTACTACTAATGCAAGCTACCATGAACAAGCATTATATCAATGCAAGATCAAGCTAACCATGGGAGAGCTTTACTCATCCAACCCAAGCTACCATGAGATTCACTATACCAAGATACCATGAGATCTACCATCCGAAGATACATAATTCAACTATCCATGAAGGAGTCATAAAATTCAACTTCAAGCTATTCTAGTCTATTAGATTTGAATCATTTTAGTTTCTTAGGTCAACCTAGAATCCATCTATGTGAGAAAACTTGATTCTCCTAGATTGGTTATGTCTAAGTATATAAGAGAAAGAGAATACTCAATCAAGATCTCTCCATATTTAATTTACCCCCAAAGCCCTAACAACATTGGCTACAAGCCCTATTTTCAATATTAACTTCATTCTACTATGATCCATGTCTAAATTACAAGCTATTCAATCACCTTGATCATTAGAAGGTAATTCCAGTCATAGTAGATAATGTAGGTTCAATTCTAGCTTTACAAGTCAATATCCTTCTTATTCAATTAGACCTATTTCAATTCATGTTTAGATTATCCTAACTATGATCAATAGTATTCGAGACAGTTGAATTAAGAAGATCAATCTAAAACCTTCAAACTTGCCTCTAATGGCCTAAACCCACATTGATCACCTTCCTCAACTTAGATTAGGGTTCATCAAGGAATTCACATAAAAACATCATATAATCATCATATAAACATAATTCAAACATAATTGAATGATATCCGCTACTTTGGAATCACAATCAAGCCTTACCCACAATGTAATCACAACCCTAGCTAGATTGGAGTATTTTGGATTCACAATTGAGAGAAACTATGGGCGGGTTCATGGATGGAAGAATCCATGGATGGAGGAGTTCACATACCTTAAACAATATTGAATCAGTAAGGAGAAATATCCCTAAGATGCTTCCCTTTCCCTTCTCTTCTTCTTCTTCTTCAATTCTAGAGAGGAAATATTTGGAGAGAGTTTTGGGGTCTTATGGTGGGTTAGTTTAGGGTTTATTTAGGCTTATATAGGTCACTAATTAACCTATTAACCGACCCCTAATAACCCTTAAATATTAACTAACCCCACCCCAACTCCTAACTAAAAACTAAAAAAACTAAAACTGGCAGCATTCACGACTTGGCCATCCACAGACCGTCAATTGATTAATGGTCCGTGGTTTGGTCTTGTGGTTTGATTTTGGGAGTCTAAATGTTGCAGGCCTCTAAAAAAACTAAGTGGTTTGATTCTGGGAGTCTAAATGTTGCAGGCCTCTAAAAAGACTAACTATGGACTGACGTTCATGATTGATGGGGTGTCAATCCATTGATAGGTTGTCAAGTGCCATCCGTAGATCACCTCAAAAAGCTATTTTTTTGCCAACTATTTGGGGGACAATTTTGCGGGTCTTGTTTCCAAACGATTGCATGGTTTAGCTTAGGGTCTTTTTAGATTAAAAGGGTTATTAACTAACTAACTAAACAACCCTATAATATCTTAATGAATCAACCAAAAAGACTCCAACATACTAACCTAAAACTAGAGAGCTGGAAAGTTGGCTGCACCTATGCTTGCCCATCAACGGATCGTGGATGGGTTTACGGGTCATACTGGCATGTCGTTGTTTGTTTCTGGGGCTTGTTCATGGGATCTAAGTCTCCCTAGACTAAGACATGACATATGGAGCATACCTACGGGGCTTCATCCCATTTATTGGTCGTAGGTGGCCTTCGTCACCCCAAAAAACTACAGGCCATGCTATCAAGGCAACTTTGGGGGACTGTTTTGGGGTCCTCTTCTAGGACTCCTTGAATGGTCTTAGAAGTTTTGGACCCAGAAGTTTTACCTCTATACATGGTGTTCTAAAGGTGAAACCCTTTATACTCAATTTTACCTTTATACTACACTCCAAAACTCCACTACAAGACCCTACAACACACTAGTTCAACTAAACTAGTTTCGGGACGTCATGATCATTTCTTGACTTTTAGGCACTAACACTTCCAAACTAAGTTAATTGCATTAGATTAGGTCTAGACACATCATTTAACCCTTTATTAAGTTATTAGACCTCATATAGGGCTCTAGATCATCCTCTTTCATTTTGAGGGTCATAACAATATCCTCTATTTGTTAACATTCTTGCTCGAATGACACCTTCCTAAACACTTCTTAAAGGACCAACTCTAAAATAGCAGCCCATCGTGTATGCATTATTTCTAAATGCACACACCCAACCAAGGAGACTTTGATTCCAAGCTGGATATACCTAATGCAACTCAAGATCAATGAAGGATACATACTTACTAAATTTCCAAGGAGAACTAACATCTCCTAGTTATAACATGCTCAACACAACTTTATGGAGACTAAAATGCTCATTGACTCAATTATGTCACAACAAGTGACAAATCCACGCAACTAGGTTAATTCTAACAAGTTCTACACACCTTCATAACATTCAAAGAAAACCATGGCTACATATAATCATATAAAGACCTTATGGAAATGTCTTAGTATCCCCCAGTTGGGATTAAGCCACACATGTCTTTCTAACATCAAAATTCATCATAACAAGGATAAGTCCAACAAAGCACGTCATAAAAACAAGCAAATCCAGAAATTTTTATAAATCATCAAGGAATCACATACCGGAAAGTGACATGAGGAGATCACTTTTGATCATCCTTCGATTGGAGAGCAAAGAACCTATTCCTCTTTTAAGGCTCATCAGCCACACCACTAGTAGCAACTTTCTTACTCTCTCTTATATTAGCATTCGCCTTTGGGCAATCTTTCTTTATGTGGCCACTCTCACCACACCCATAACAACCATCTCTTCCGCCAAACACCTACCCTCTTGTCTCTTATCAAACCTAGAACAAGTAGGCCATAGGGACTCATTGCTTTTCCCTTGTGGTCTAGTGTTAGACACCCTTTCATCCCTTGTCCACCCTAGTCCTCTTTTTCTCCTTTTTGAGTTTGGATTCTTCTATTTGTTGTGCAAACACCATGAGGCAGGAGATATCCATATCATCAACAAGCATTTCCATACGACATTCTTCTTCTACTAGTTCGGACACCCTCGTCATGAAACTATTCATCAAATCCCTAGGACTTGCTACCAAACATGGAGCATATTTAGACAAAAGAGTGAACTTCAAAGCATACTCCTTAACAATCTTAATTCTCTAGGAAAGAACCTATCAAGGAAAGCCAACTTAAAAGTTTCCCACTCTATAGGACCCGCCTCTACGGTCCTAGAATCTTTCCATTGCTCATACCAAATTTGGGCCACATCTTTCAATCAATACTCACTTGGTTCCGCTTTCTCCCTAGAAGTTAATCCCATAATAGCAAGAGTCTTATAAACCTCATCTATACACCCATTTGGATCCTCCTCTACCTTGCAGCCACTAAAATTCAGAGGGTTCATTCTCAAGAACTCCCTAATCCTATAAGCACTCATTCCTCCATAGGGTTTGCCGGAGCCACCACTTCCCTATTGGCTTGGGCCGTCAAGGCTTGAGCCAACAAATTCATTGAAAACCTAAACTTCTCTAGAGTGACATTCCCGATTTGAGGCCCATTAGGAATTTGAGGAGGAGATTGATCTCCTTGGGGAGAACTTGATTTGGAGCTTGGGGAGGAATCTCTTGATCCCCATTTCCATCTTCATCCCTCCCTGAATTAGACCTAGTGTTAGCCATAACCTAGAAAAAGTCATTAGGCAAACATTAGAAAAGGGACTACTAAAGCCAAACTGTATGGCATGACTAAGAGAATGAAGAAGTGAGACTTTCCTAAGCATCCCATAGCCTCCTACTAATAGATGTGTCGCGACTTACGCCGATGAATAAGACTATACTAGACGTGATTTTGAGACATCCTATGACCATTTTATAACCTTATGCTCTGATACCAAGTTTGTTACGACCGATAAGTAACCCGTAGAAGTAACACGGCGTACTTGACCTCTCGTAGGTCTTATACAAGCCTCTTAGCTTCATTACATAACATCATATAAAAATGGAGGGAATTAAAAAAAAATTCTTTAAACATAATACAAAAATAATTTCATAACAACGAAAGTCTTTCTAACATGTGTCTCAAAACCATCTACGAAATACATGAGTAATAATGTCTTGGGACACAGCGCACAAAAGACTAATAAATTACATCAAGGGAACATAAATTTGTTGTCCTCGAATGCTACGAGGACTCACCAATCTTCAATCTTCTCCAAACTTAGTTTTCTAGCCTCCAAGCACTCAATATCCCAAAAGCCCCTACAGTTGGTTAGAAATATAGGCAATATGCGTTAGTACAAAAGTACTAAGTAAGAAAGCTAACATATAAAACATAAGATATCTCGAAGGGTTAGTCAATATAAGATATAAACCCAAGAGATAATAACATAATTACAACATAAGCATTCTAACATAGTAATTCATCTTAAGACATACATAGGTTCATACTTCAACTGTTTGTCCTTCTTATTCAAGTGAACTACATCACAAGCCACCTCCGAGTATACTTGTGCAAGGAAAATGTAGCATCCCATACTACTACCTAATCTAAGTACCTCTCTTTGGTCATTCTTAGTCATAATCCACTTTCATAATTAAGACCTAAGTTCTTCATAACATAAGAGCACTATACCCCTAGGTTACCTCAAGGAACACTTTTTCAATGCCTGTGCGGCATACTATTTTACCACACACTAAGCATATCTTGAAGTCACCCTATTCAATTTTATCAACTCTAGGTTTCACCAATAGATCAAATTCATATTGACAAGTAACTATCATCCTAAGTCATTCATATCATGGAAGGCAACTATAGCAACTATCAAAGCTAGGCATACATTACATAAGAGGTCATTTCATAAGTAGCTTCAAGTCATACTCGTGTCATGTATGAATGACATCACATACTACCATTCATACTAAGTACTTCTTTAGGCTAACCTAATCCATGCTAACTTATCTTACATTCTAGTCTATTAAGCTTAACATACTAACATAATAGACTTAATACCATGGAAAACATCATAACATACAATCCATGATAACAAAGGAAGGCTATAATAATACCAACCTAGCCACCATGCAACCATTCATGTAGATGCAAGCTATCCATAGGGGAGCATAAGTCCTCGACCCTAAGCTATTGTTAGGAGAGCCACATATCTCAATCCTAAGCTACCATGAAGTTGTTTTGGCCTAACCAAGTCAAGCTATCATGAAGGCATTCCAGTCATGCTACTCTAAGCTAACCCTAGAAGAGTATCAGTCCTCCATCCTATGCTACATTGCCTACTACTAATGCAAGATACCATGAACAAGCATTCTATCAATGCAAGATGTTACATCCTGGAAGTACCTCCTAGACGTAACCAACATCATCGTCCTCGGAGAGGACTAAGACTAGACTCTTAGCATTCATCATTACATTCGTAGGTTAGAAATGCATAAAATTTAAAATCTTTCATCTACATCTACTTTATCAGGTTTACTTAGACCTCTGGCTTACACGTAATATATTCATAGCGAGTATACATAGACTTCTCGTATAATAAGATTACATAGTCGTCTACTTTTATGACTCATATATATATATATAAGATACATAATATAATCTTAAAAGGGATGTCTCATATTAAACCATATAAATGGAAATTGAACAATATGTGCATAAGCCCTTACATAATGTATAAATGCCACTTAAGGCTTACAACAATATCTTGAAACAAGTAAAATGAAATGATCGTCTTTAGACTATAACAAAGAAACATAGCCATAGTAAGAACAAAGCATCATCCTCGGACTTGAGGACGTACCCACACTTGGGGAATGATTCCAAGCCTTCCTTGCAAATGGCCACAATCTCCTTAACGACCGAAACCTAAACTGTTTGGGGAAAAGGGAGAAATGGGGTTTGCACATCACTTGTACTAAGTATGAAATCATATGCGCATAAAACATAGAAATCATGCCAAAAAGGGACATTTATTAAAAAGCATGCAAATTCACTTTGAAACGACCTTATGCACATTCAAGAACCAATACAAGTCAATAAGCATACATTCCTTACGTCAAGACCATGTACATTTCAAGACCACCAATATCAAGTCTAGTCAAGTCAACATGCATATCTACATAATTGAGCACATAGTTAAGACAACTCTAACATCAAGTTATAATATCAACAAACATGCATAAAAGTTCATAACATCATAACCCAAGCAAGACCATTACTCATGAACCCCCATTAAGTCCACTAGTGCAATGACTAATTAAGGCCCCATAACCTTACTCAATAAAGCAATCTAAACAAGGACCATAAGAAATGCCTAACTTTTCATACCATAACATCAAGCATAGTCATCATCATATGTAGCAACGGAGACAAAGTACATATTTAAAAGTGAAACCAATATTGCATAGTGTCATTAACATGCAAGATCAACATATACATATCATTTATATTTATAAGCATATAAGTACATAAGAACATAAGAACATATTTCTAAGACTTCCCTCAAGGCTAACTAGTGCAATGTATAGGTAAAGTCTCATACCCCTACCAAGACTAAGTCAAACCCCTTAAGTCATCCTAGTTATAGTTCACTTTACTACTTCATTTTACCTTTGGGAACATCTTGCCTTAACCGACATAGACCATATTAGCTAATGTGGAATCTGGTGTCATGGAACCCTACACTGAAAGAAGGTGGACTACTTGCCAAGGTAGTGCTAAAACATGAACATAATATCTATGTGGATCCACTAGCTAGTATACCTATGAGGGAAACATAGTTCAAGAACTAAGAGATGTATTTGGGACCCTCTTTATGCTACATGCATTATACTCTCCAATCTCATAAGTAAAATAGTGAACCTACCTTTCTTATGTGGGAAGGGAACAATCATATCTTAGTTAGGTCATAGGGGCCTACCCCTTATATAGTCGTAGTCATTATCTCAATAGGAAATTGCATGAGTATATCCTTTCAATACAATTCACACATGTGAGGTTAGCACATTTACATCACCATATCATAATAAGACACATAGGCAATTCATCACCAACCTTATATCATTACGTCCTAGCCAAAAACTCACAAGCCATATAATCAAGATATTTCAATTCAATATCATACCAATCCTAACCAATCTTATCATAAGGTGTACTTCAATCGAACTTCATCACTAAACACAACTAGTCATAATTGAAGTAAAGGTTTGAGATTACAAAGGCTTACCTAATCTCCTTTATAAGTCATCATCCATGATTTTACCATCAACCAATCAATTCCACCCAACAATAGGTGTAACAACATCATACAATAGTAATCTATACAATGCTATGCCAATTGTACCATCACTATCCCAATAAACTTCAATTCATAACCTAGGCTTTAAGGGAGAAGGGTTCATCATGAATTATATAAGAACTATGTCTAATCCCAACAATACATGTCCCTAGTCAGTCTATAGATTGAATAGGATAGTTACAACAATCAACGCATTCATAATTCCCCTTCAATTCACGAGTAAGAACCAAAATTTAGGGAAATTGGGGAAAGGATATGATCTATACAAAATTTCCAAAATTAACATCAATTACATAAAACTACACTAGATTAGCCATAGGCAATCATAATTCAACATAATCAATCATCAATTTCGACTTTAGAAGAAAATCCATTTGTAGAGAAAAATCCTAAGAATTTGGGTAATTGAGATTCAACTTTGAGAGGACCTCTTGGGGAAAGGAATACAAGAGTGAAGAACACATACCTTAATGAAGCCTTGCCCACGAAAATTGAGTGAAGACCTTGGAGACTTTGTCTTCTTTCTCAAGCTTCTTGTTCTTCAATGGAGGATGAATGGAGAGAGAGAAAGTAGAGACAAGTGGTAGCAATTTGGGTTTCAATTTGTGTTTGAGTTTTGGAGTGGGATATGAATGATTTTTGACCTAAAGTCAATATATAGTCCACCACCAAAATACCCAAACTACCTCTCATTAAGTTGGACTTCCAAAAGCGAAGTCCAACTTAGCTTCACTGTGAACCACCATCCATCTTCACGCCCCACTTCACGGTCCGTGAAGTGCATGATGGACCGTCGTGGTGATCGTGGAGTGGTGAGGTAGTAGCTTCTCCAAGTGAGCCCCCTCCATTTTCCCCACCAAGTCAATTCCATGAGACACCTTGCTCCCTTCTGTGAAGATGCACCACGGCCCGTCAAGTGGCTCGTGGTTCTCTTAGGCAGTAGCTCTCCAACATCCCACCAAACTCACCCAATTTGGCTAAGGCATTTTCATGACTGCCCTTCTCCTTTCGTCAAGTGCACCACGAGTTGTGAAGTGGCTCGGTCTTGGATAGTAGCTAGGCTTAAATGCCCCTCCTCCCCCATGGCCAAGTAACCTTCACGAGCTCCCCACCTTGTCCATGGTCATGACCACGAGCCGTGGTCATGCTCGTGAAGAGTGAGGCAGTAGCCTCCTTTCTTGGGCAGCCTTGGCCTCTTGGCTTTGGCTTGCCCTTGAAGGTTGGCACTCCTCACTTGGCCTTGCTTCCTTATACCCCCTCGTAAGAATATATGTCCACCCTCATCACCTCACATTGACTAAACCTTAGACACCTCCTTAAAACCATCAAGGCACTACACTAGTCCTAGTTATAAGTTCACCGGACGTCGTGGACATTCTTTGATGTTATAAATCCAACACCTTCTAAATGATTTATATTCTTTATTTTAGGACTAATAACAGTGTTACAAACCTTAGATACTCATGTGAGGCTCTATATTAGGTTTTAGACTTTTGGAGTGTTACACAAGATCAACTAACCATGGGAGAGCTTAACTCCTCCAGCCCTAGCTACCATGAGATTCAGCATCCCAAGCTACTGTCAGATCTACCATCCCAAGCTACATAATTCAACTATCCATGAAGGAGTCATAAAAATCAACTTCAAGATATTCTAGTCTATCATGCTTTGATTCGTTTTAGTTTCTTAGGTCAACCTATAATACATCTATGTGAGAGAACTTGCTTCTCCTAGATTGTTTATGTCTAAGTGTATAAGAGAAAGAGAATGCTCAATCAAGATCTCTCTATATTGACTTTACCCCCAAAGCCCTTACAATATTTTCTACAAGCCCTATTTTCAATACTAACTTCATTCTACCATGATCCATGTCTAAATCACAAGCTATTCAATCACCCCGATCATTAGAAGGTAATTCTAGTCATACTAGATAATATAGGTTCAATTCTAATTTTATAAGTCAAGATCCTTCTTATTCAATTAGACATAGTTCAATTCATGTTTACATGATCCTAACTATGATCAATTAGTATTCGAGACAATTGACTTAAGAAGATCAATCTAGAACCTTCAACCTTGCCTCTAATGGCCTAAACCCACCATAATCACTTTCATCAACATAGATTAGGGTATATCAAGGAATTCACATAAAAGCATCATATAATCATAAAATAAACCTAATTCAAACATAATTGAATGATATCCACTACTTTGGAATCACAATCAGGCCTTACCCACAATGTAATCACAACCCTAGCTAGATTGGGGTATTTTTTATTCACAATTGAGAGAAACTATGGGGGTTCCATGGATGGAAGAATACATTGATGAAGGATCTTCACATACCTTAAACAATCTTGAATCAGTGAGGAGAAATCTTCCTAAGATGCTGCCCTTTCCCTTTTCTTCTTCTTCTTCAATTCTAGAGAGGAAATATTTGGAGAGAGTTTTGGGGTCTTATGGTGGGTTAGTTTAGGGTTTATTTAGGATTTTATAAGTAGCTAATTAACGTATTAACCTACCCCTAATAACCCTTAAATATTAACTAACCCCACCCCAACTCGTAACTAAAAACTAAATAACTAAAACTAGCAGCATTTACGACTTGGCCATCCACGGACCATTTATTGATTAATGGTCCGTGGTTTGGTCTCGTAGTTTGAGTCTGGGAGTCTAAATGTTGCAGGACGCTAAAAACCTAAGTATGTACTGATGTTCATGATTGATGGGGCTTCAATCCATTGACGGGTCGTCATTTGCCATCCGTAGATCACCTCAAAAGCTGCTTTTTTACCAACTGTTTGGGGGACTATTTTGGGGGTCTTGCTTCCAAACGATTCCATGGTTTAGCTAAGGCTCATTTTAGCTTAAAATAGTCATTAAATAAATAAAAAAACAACCCTATAATACCTTAATAAATCAAACAACAATACTCTAACCTAAAACTAGAGGGCAGGAAAGTTGGTTGCACCTACGCTTGCCCATCAACGGATCGTGGTTGGGTCTACGGGTCGTACTGGCATGTTGTCATTTGTGTATGGGGCTTGGTCATGGGTGATAGGTCTTCATATACTAAGTCCAGACATACGGATCATACTTACGTGGCATCACCCCACTTACTGGCTGTAGGAGGCCTCCGTAAGTCACCGCAAAAAAACTGCAGGCCATGCTGTCAAGGCAGCTTTGGGGGACTGTTTTGGGGTCCTCTTCTAGGACCCCTTGAGTGGTATTAGGAGTGTCGTACCTGGAATTGTTACCCTTATACATAGTTTTCTAAAGGTAGGAACCCTTTATACTCAATTTCACCTTCATACTTCACTCCAAAACCCACTACATGACCCTACAACACACTAGTTCAACTAGACTAGTTTCCGAACGTCATGGTCGTTTCTTGACGTTTAGGAACTAAAACTTCCAAACTAAGTTAATTGCATTAGATTAGGTCTAGACACACCGTTTAACGCTGTATCAAGTTATTAGACCTCATGTAGGGCTCTAGATCGTCCTCTTCCATTTTGAGGGTTATAACAGTTCCTTAAAGCTACTCTACCTTAAATTCTAGCTCATGTATATATAAACAATAATATATTTCCTTTAACAAACATATAAAAATGTAATAAATTTTGGTATGTTCATAAAGAAATCGAGTCATCAAATATTGTATTTGTCAAAGTCGGCATTGACATTTGTAGCAATCAAATACATCCTAAGGAAGTGCAAATCATCTTATATTAAAAAAAATACGCTACTACCAATCATCGAACTACAAAGAAAATATAGAGAGAAGAATCAAGGGATACACTGAAACATACCGGTACATATATTCATAAAATATTCCTACTTTTTCAAATTTTGTTGGTGGTTGATTTATTTTTTATACATAAAAAATTATTATAAGCACATAAACAAATAATTAAATGATACAACTATATATTCAAGAAAGCATTTCCTCTAATGAAAAAATAGGAGGTTGTGATTCAAATTATAGAAGAGGGAGAGATTATGATTTTTAGAAATACTAATAGAGACCTATGTTAACGTAAAAATTTTGGAAGCAAAGAATAAGAGACATATTTTTCAGAGAATTTCTTTTTCTTCTTGTTCTTCTTCCAATTCATCCTCACAAGTCATCATTGTGATTGATGCATCAATGGAAGTGGTTAAAGCCTCGTGTATCTACTTCATGTTCTCAATTTGTGTAACACCTATGAGTCAGGTATAGAGAATTATTGAAGTTTGTAATTTCTAGGTTTCATAGAAAGTGTTTACTAACGGTGTAAGGTTGCATTGTACATAGATGTCACCCATGAAGAGAAATTCAGAAGTTTGAATTTTCACGACCAGGTTTATAACAATATTTTCAATCTGCAAAGATTTTCAAGAACCGTTGACTAGATCATCTTCATAAAGTTTAAAATATGGGTTGACAGGACAAAATGTTTTACGGCTCATGGATGGTTCTACGGGTCATGTATGAATCCATATACCAAAGCTGTCAACTTCAGAAATGTTAGGCATTCTTTGCCTTTCATGGAAGGCCAAGATGGGCCGTGAAAAGTATTATGGGCCGTAAAATGGTTCGTACATTGGAACTTCAGTAATAAGGTATCTCAGCTTCTACACACATATGAACGGGCCTTACTGTCTTCAACAAGCTGTGGAAGGGTCCGTAGATCCAAACTTCAGTAAGTGGGTTTTCGCTTTGTCTTCTATGTAACCTTTTTACGGTCCGTGAACAGTTTTATGGACCGTAGAAGGTGTGCGTGAATGGCTTCTGATAGACTTTAGTCAGAGCTACTATAGTGTTTTATAACTCTTTTAATTTCTATACTACATCGATTTGGCCTATTTTAAGTGGGTATAACTCATTCCTAATTACCCTAACCTCTCTATTTCCTCCTATTCTCTCAAGATCAATTTCTTTCTCTCTCAAGGCAAGAACAGGGATTCAAGTTTTAAGGCTCTTCTTTTAAACTGAAGAAAGGGTTTCAATCAAGATATGTGGAAACTTCAGCAATGGGTTCTTCTTTACCCATTGAGTCCCAAAAAAACTCAATTTCTTAATTGATGGATTACCCAAATTCTAGGGTTTCATGATTTCTCATGATTCTTGTTGAATTATAATTTATTTTGTGATTGATATTATTATGCATTAATATATTCTAATTTAATTTTTCGATGATGTATTCATGAACTCATAGCATGCAAGTATTTTCTTGATCATAATTTTGTTATTCTTACATGCATGCTTTATATTATCATATTTTTATGAATAAGGATGTTTTAAGACAAATTATCATTTAGTATGTACGATTATCATGATTTAGATTATTTCAGATAAAGTTTCTCTCAGACTATGTTATGATATCATTATTTAAGGTGCTACTTAGATTATAAGATTCTTCATCAATGAATCAGCATTGTCAAATTATTACTATTTCCAAATTTATACATGTTTTTTTGTCGGGAGTATACTTTGCACTAAGTATACCTATGAATGAAGGCTTACCCGCCAATAGATGCATGAGACCTTTAGAAGCAATTCTTTTTTCCAGAATTAGATACATGTAATACCTCTCTATTTGAAAGAACTAGAAAGAGTAAGAATTGGAAATACTCAATTTAAGAGGATGGAAAAAATCTGGAAATTTGTTATGTTAAGTTTTAGTTTTGGGTCAACATCAAACGACCATAACTCCTAACTTAGGATGAGTTAGGTGTGTTTCCACATATCGTAGGTGTAAAACCTCAGAAATTAGACCTAGAAAATTTCAAAAAAATGTACCTTAAGCAGTGAACTACAACAGGGTTCACGGACTGTTGTAGGGACCATGGTCCGTTGACCTGCCTGTGGTAAGTAGTTGGACTCCACCAAGCCAAACATATGACCATGACAGCCTTCACGGTTCGTGGTCTTGATGACGGTTGTGGAAGACTCCATGAAGATTAGGCAATAGCCCCCTTTGCCAACCCCTTAGACCCATCCATGCCCAAGTGAGGACCATGTGGACCTTCACGGTCCGTGATCCTTCACATTGGTCGTGGTGGCATCCGTAGAATCGAGACAGTTGCCTCCCTTAACCATCATCTAGACCTCCTACACCAAGCGAAGACCATGGACACTTTTACGGTATGTGGTCCTTCATACGGCCCATTGGAGGGTCCATAAAACAGGGTCCTCAGACCACATGACCAACTTAACCATTGGGGCCTTCACGGTCTGTGGTCCTTCAAAGGGTCAGTGGTAGGGCCCGTGGTAGGGCCCATCAACGGTTTAAGTCAGGGTCATTTTGGTCCTTTCCCTATACATTGGGCACTTAAACTTCGTCATTTTATGCCTAAACTATGTTGTTTTACTCAGAATAAGTCAAATAACATAGTCAAGCATACCCTGAACCTTTATTAATAAAAAATAATCAAACTTAGAACAAAAGAGGAGAAAAAATGCAACCTAAACCCTTTCAAGAACACAACAAGGTTTCAGCAATTCCAACCCCAAAATCAAAAGATTTCTCCGATAAACTTTATCACCAGGCATGTGGGATTTCATTAGTGGGTTCATTTCACCTATTAGGTCACTAAAATTAAGTCATATTCTTGATTCCCTTACCATAACTAGACCTAGGGTTCTAGAACTTCAGCAGATTATCATGAATTAGTTAATTACATGTTCCAAATCAGATTATCATGTCATTACATTGTTTCTCGCATGAATTTCAGAACCCTAGCTATGTACTTCTTTAGTTCTTGTATTACACATCCTAGGATAGATATTTCAGTTATCCAGTTATACATGTCTCAATTATGAATGCACAATTATCAAATTAATTATAGCATTCTTAGTTTGCATGTTCAGTTTTGAGCTATCTAGTATATTACAGAAACTCGGTCCTAATGTGTTAATCATTTAATCTATTGGAAGTAGCATAATACCGAGTTATACTAGGGTTAGTCACCTATTTAGTCCCAAAACTACGAGCCATGTAAGTTATAAGTCCCTTCTATAGGCATTATTTAGTGATCACACCAATTATGCCTCTATACATATGGTAGGGTATATTGGGTCTTAATGATGGGGTGTATACATCGAACTCCATATTTAGATCATGTGGTTTTATTATCAGTTATAGGTAGCTCCCAGAGTTCAGGCACACTCTATTGCATTGACCATATTTTAGTAATATTCCGTCTTAGTATGTTATAAATTTGGTCATTGCATTCAGTTAGTTTAGTATTCGGAATCTAATTATGTTCAAATTATATACTTGTTTTATTGCTTGTTTCAGTTATGTGTTATTTCACCTTTACTCTATCATTCATGCTCAGTACCTTTCAAGTATTGAAGCATACTCTATGCTACATATTCTCGTGATATAGGTTCAGGTTTTCAGCATCCAAATTATGCATGGATCGGTTCTCGATCTTCAGTTCACCAGCTATAATGGTGAGTCCTAATTCTTCGAGGACAATAGTCATATTATCTCCATTTTAGTCTTTTAGTTTAAGTTTTTCTAGACTTAGTTGAGCTCTATCCCAGCATTTCTAGTCACTAAGAGGCTATTTTCAGACATAGTTAGATTCAACATAGTATTTGAGTTTGGTATGACATAGTTATATTCAGCATAGTATTTGAGTTTGATATCTCTTTTGAATTAAAACTCTCAGATTTCATATATTCAGTTTAGTATATGGGTGTTCCCCATCATTTCAGATTATTTCTTAATTTAAGCTTCCACATTTAGTTGATTATTATCACTATGATTATGTTATGCCACTAGGGTTAGCTTGGGGTCACTTGTGATCCTACGTCCATGTGAACATCCTGGGGTATCTCAGGGCGTGACAAACTTGGTATTCGAGAAAAAGGTTTAAGAATCCTAGAATGTATAAAAAACCACACTAAGTAGAGTCTTTTTCATGGGTGTACAGTGCACGACATCTAATGAGAGGGAGGCTACAAAGTGTCTTAGGAAAAACTTCATTTTCTTGTTACTTTTATCGTGCGTAAAGTATGATCAAATTCATCCTTATAACTCGATGTTCTATGTTTTCGATCATGCCTCCTCGTAGAGCTAACACCAGGAATACTAATGTCTGGAACACAAATGAAGCTCCTCTAGTCCCAGATTAGGAAGTTTCGAATGTAGAGTTTTTTGAAATTCCATCCAAATATTGGCTCAGAGTGTGGCCAACCAGAACAATCAGCGGGTTACAGTTCCAGAAAATACAAATGTTGGTCAGCTACAGCTAGAGTGAAAAACTTTGTTAGAATGAATCCAGCTGAGTTCTTAGGATCGCAGATTGATGCGGATCCCCAAAATTTCATTGATGAGGTCAAAAAGATCTCTGAGGTGGTGCAAGTAAGTGGGAATGATCGGGTTGAGTTAGCATCTTACCAGCTTAAGGATGTCGATCATATCTGGTATACATAGTGGAAAGAGAATAGGGGTACAAATATCGATTCTATTACTTGAGATTGTTTTAGTGAGACTTTTCTAGATAGGTTTTTCCCAAGAGAGTTGAGAGAGACTTTCGCCAACTCTCTAGGTATTCTTCTCACATGATTGCTGATTCCAGGGCCCAAATAAACAAGTTTATCTATAGAGTGTGAGACTTAGTGAAAACAGAGTGCAAAAATGATATGTTGCTTGAAAACATGAACATATATAGGATCATGACTCACACTCAGAAATTTGTGGGAGTTAAGCTTAGCGAATAGTCTAAGGAAAACAAAAAGGTTGTGACTGGAACTCTAAGTATTCTCAACAGAATTCAGGTGGTGAGAGTCGCTCGCAGGGTCAGCAAATAACCCCTTTATCAACTAGTATTTCATCCTCCAGGATAAGGAAAGATTAGAAATTTAGGGCAACAGGCTCTAAGTCTCAAGGGAGTGTTTCAGGTACCAAAACCTACCCAACTTCTCTTAAGTGTGGTAAGAATCATATGGGCGAGTGCCTAGTAGAGAAGGAAGGATGCTTTTGGTGTGGTTAGTCTGCTCATAGGTTGCGATATTGTCCTTCTAAACATGGTCAAGGAGGTAGTAATAATAGAGCTCAATCCATAACTTCAGTAGCGCCAGTAGGTCGCCCGACTCAGCAGGGCAACTTATCTGGTACAGGTGGCGGTTAGTGCGAAAACAAGTTATATGCTCTTCAGGCTCACCAGGATCATGAAGATTCTTCTTATGTGGTCACTCGTATGTTACGAGTATTTAATCTTGATGTTTATGCTTTATTAGATCCAGGGGCTACTCATTCCTTTGTGAATCCTTATTTAGCAGTCAAGTTTGATGATAGTCCAAAAACTCTAACAGAACCCTTCTCGGTCTCTACTCTAGTTGGTGACCCAGTTGTAGCTAGACGGGTATACAGAAATTGTCATATCATAGTTTCTCATAAATTAACCTCATCAGATCTTGTAGAGTTAGAAATGGTGGACTTTGATGTCATTCAAGGGATAGATTGATTACATTCTTGTTATGCCTCTGTCGACTATTGAACTAGAATTGTTCGTTTTCAGTTTCTACACAAATCAATCTTAGAATGGAAGGGTTGTAGCTTAGTGCTTATGAGTCAGTTCATTTTTTACCTTAAGGCCAAAAAGATGATCTCGAATGGTTGTCTCTATCATCTAGTTTGGGTTAAGGATTTAGGCTTCAAAACCACAAATCCTAAGTCAGTTCCAGTAGTTAATGAGTTCCCAGAAGTGCTTCTGGAAGATCTTCTCGGAGTTCCTCCCAAAAGGGAAATCAACTTTGGAATTGATCTCTTTCCAAATACCAACTTCAGGCGGCTAGTCATTTCTCAAGGATAGACCTCATATCCAGTTATCACCAGCTCTGAGTCAGAGATAGTTACATTCTGAAGACAACTTTCAAAACTTAGTATGGTCATTACAAATTTGTAGTTATATCGTTTGGACTACCAATGCTCCTGAAACTTTCATGGATTTGATGAAGATAGTGTTCAAGCAATGTTTGGACTTGTTCGGTATCGTGTTTATTGATGATATCCTTATTTACTCTAGGAATGAGGAAGACATGCGAGTCATTTGAGGTTGTTCTACATACTCTGAAAGATCATCAATTATTCGCTAAGTTTAGCAAATGTGAGTTTTGGTTGCAATATGTTGCTTTCCTTCGTCACATTGTGTCTAGCGAAGGAATCCAAGTGCATTCACAAAAATTAAAGCAGTGAAACAATGGCCCAGGCCTACCTCTCCCAAATATATCAAACTTTTCTTGGCTTTGGATGGTTTTTATGGATGACTTGTGGAAGGATTTTCATCCATAGCCTCTCCATTGATTAGGTTGACTCAGAAAAAGGTCAAGTTTTAGTGGTCAGATGATTTTGAGAATAGCTTTGCAGACTACAACTCCCGTTTTGACTCTACCTGAGGGTTAGATGGTTATGTTATATATTGTGATGCATACAGAATGGGCCTAGGTTGTGTGTTTATGCAGAGAGATAAGGTTATAGCTTATGCTTCTAGATAGCTGAAGGTTCATGAGAAGAACTATCCAACTCATGACTTCAAACATACAGCAGTGGTGTTTGCACTTAAAATTTAGAGACATTACTTGTACGGTGTTCACGTCGATGTGTTCACAAACCATAAGAGCTTCAATATGTGTTCACCGAGAAAGAGTTGAATCTTTGCTAGAGGAGATGACTTGAGTTCCTTTAAGACTACGACATGAGTGTGCATTACCATCCTGGTAAGGCCAATGTAGTAGAAGATGATCTTAGTAGACTATCTATCGGTAGTGTAGCACATATTGAGAAAGAATGAAATAAACTAGCAAAGGATGTTCAAAGGATTACTCGCTATGGAGTTCGCCTTATGAGCATATTAGATAATTGTGACATAGATTAGAATGGGTCAGAATCTTCATTGGTATCAGATTCTAAGGAAAAGCAATATTGTGATCCAATATTGCTTCAACTAAGGGTGTAGTCCATCAGCAGAGAGTTGAGTTTTCTCCCAAGGGGAGATGGTGTAATTCTCTATCAGGGTAGATTTTGTGTTCATAAGGTGGGTGAGTTAAGACAATATTTTCTTTCAGAAGCCTATAATTCATGATATTCTATTCATCTAGGAGCCACTAAGATATATCACGATCTGCGCGAAATCTTTTCGTGGAATGGCATGAAGTGAGATATAGCAGATTTTGTGGCTAAGTACCCCAATTGTCAACAAATAAAGGTAGAACATCACGAACCAGGGGGTGTGACTCAAGAGATCGATATTCCTACTTGGAACTGGTAAGTGATCACCATGGATTTCATTTTAGGGTTACCTCGTACTCGCGAACACCTTGAATCCATTTGGGTAATAATTGACAAAGTTACTAAGTCTTCTCACTTTTTGGCGATTAAGACTATAGATTAGGCGGAGAACTACGCCAGACCTTACGTTAATGAGATAGTTAGGTTGCACTAGGTTCCTTTGTCTATCATTTCAGATAGAGGTCATCAGTTTACCTCTCATTTCTAGAATTCATTTTAGAAAGGTCTTGGTACTCAGGTTAACCTTAGCACAACATTTCATCCACAGAGGGATGTTCAGGTAGAGCGTACCATTCAGACCTTAGAGGACATGTTGAGAGCTTGTGTGATCGACTTCAAGGGTAGTTGGGATGATCACTTTCCTATTATAGAGTTTGCCTACAATAACAGCTACCATTCTAGCATTCAGATGGCCCTTTATGAGGTATTGTATGGGCGTAGATGCAGAATTCTTGTTGGTTGGTTTCAAGTAGGTGAAGCAACCTTGATAGGGATAGATTCAATTGATGATGCTATGGAGAAAGTGCAACTCATTATATATAGACTTAAGACAACCTAGAGTCTTCATAAGTCTTATGTAGATGTAAGGAGAAAGGAACTAGAGTTCCAAGTTGATAAATGGGTTTTCCAAAAAGTGTTACGTATGAAAAGGATGATGAGATTTGGAAATAAAGGGAAGATCAGTCCTAGATATGTAGGCCCTTGCAAAATTCTAAAAAGGATTCGTTAAGTGGCTTATAAGTTGGAGTTCCTATTAGAATTAGTAGTAGGGTATTCAGTCTTTCACATTTCACTTTTGAAAAAGTGTGTGGGTGATCCAGCAACTTAGTAGCCATTTGAGAGTGTGGATATGAAAAATAGTCTCTCTTATGAGGATGTACTAGTTGAAATTCTCGATTGTCAGGTTAGAAGGTTGAGAAACAAAGAAGTCGCTCCAGTCAAGATTTTGTGGAGGCAGTCCGTAGAGGGAGCTATTTGGGAAGCAAAAGCAACTATGAAGTTCAAGTATCCTCATTTCTTTCCTTCTGATTCTTTTCCAGCATGAGGTAATAGTTCCTCTTTCATTTTCCAATCACTCATGCGTGAATTCAGTCTTACTATTATGTTCCTTCAGTTTGTTACTTGCATTTTCAGTGTATTTCCATGTCCTTGGAACTCAGTTTAGTTAGATATCAGTTTCTAGTATTCAGTGGTAGGGTTTACAACTCTTTCCCTCCATTTTAGCTAGTTTAGTCTTCATTCAAAAACGAATGATCCCAAAGGGGATATAATGTAACACCCTGGAAACCAGACCTCAAAAATTTCAAAAAGAAAAGACTTACCTGAAATAGTGAACCATCAGGGTTCACAAACCATGATAGCGACCATGGTCCCTTGACCTGCCCATGATAGGGAGTTGGACTCCACCAGGCCCAGACATAAGACCACGGGACCCTTCACGGTCCATGTTCTTGAAGACGATCCGTGGAGGCATCCATGAAGATTAGGCAGTAGCCCCCTTGGCCAACCTCTGAAACCCCCATGCCCAAGTGAGGACCACGGGGACCTTCACAATCCATGATCCTTCACACAGGTCGTGGTGGCATTCGTAGAATCGAGACAATGTCCTCTTATAATTCCATGATTTGGACTCATTTAGGGCTATATTTTGGTGGATTTAGTGTCCTCGAATTCATATTTTGTCTTAATAACTGATGAAAACCCTTAAGGTTCAGGTATTTAGACTTTGAGACAAACTATGGACACAATTGAGCAAAAAGGAGCAAGGCATCTCAAAGAATGAAGAAAAGACGGCCTGAGAATCGCCTAATCCATTAAGCGAGTCGCCAAATGGCCTTATTCTCGCCTAATGTTCCAGTGTGCTAAGCCCAGATGGAGAGGATCAAGACGGCGGTGAAAATGATCAATCGGTGTATCGCTGAACAGTTCTGTAAAGCAGTACTATACCGCCCACTGATCTAGAATGCGAAGATATTGAAGGCTAAAGCAAGACGGATGAAATATACCAAAGGGCGGATCACCGAGCTGACTGACAGTCCTAACTAACTGCGTTGAGTGATCCTTTGCAGTACAATTTTAGACAACTACAAAAACGTTGTTAAATTCTTAGTTTTGAAGGAAGACTTTGTGTAACCAGATAGATTTTTCATATTTCTAGTTTTAAATATGAGTGTTTTTGGGAAACATTGTTCTTGACCTTTGAAGATTTAAGGTTTCCAAATCCAAGAAATTGGAAGTGGGTATTGAAAAATCTTTATCTTTGACGTGTGTAAAGACATTTTCTATACTACCTAATTGATGGAAACACTTTTCGATATGGATTTCTATCTCTTTATGCCTAGCTAAAATACCAATTCTTAGGGTGTGATTATGTGAATATGAGTTGATAATTAGTTATAACCCCCCCCCCCCTTACGATATTTGACACTTGTGTCACTCTCAATTTGATATGCTTTTATTCGTAAATGTATTTTAGCGATAACTAACTTGAACTAATTTGTACTTGGTAGTTAATTCTCGAAACAACTCTTTGTGGGAACGATCCCAACCCTTGGTTAGGTTATATTAATACTCGTGATCGTTGTCACTTGAACTGGAAGTAGTGTCCTGATACATGAAGTCAGCCTCCCCTAACCAGCCCCTAGACCTCCCACACCAAGTGAAGACCATGGACACTCTTGTGGTCCTTCACACGGCCCATGGGAGGGTCCGTAAAGTAGGGCCCTTGAACCACAGGACCAAGTAAAGACCACGGGGGGACTTCACGGTCTGTGGTCCTTCACATGGTTTGTGGTAGGGCCCGTGGTCGGTCCTTTTAATAGTTTATGCCAGGGTCATTCTGGTCCTTTCCCCTATACGTTGGGATTTTAAAATTTATCGTTTTATGCCTAAACTACGTCGTTGTTTTTCAAAAATAAGTCCAATAACTTAATCAAACATACCCAAAATAAATATTTATTAAAAAACTCATCAAACCTAGAACAAAATAGAAGAAAAGAGGCGACCCAAACCCTTCCAAGAACGCAACAAGGTTTCATTAATTATGGCCCCAAAATCAAAAGATTTTTTCGTAAAATTCACCACCAAGTATGTGTTCACTAGTGGGTTCCTTTTGCCCAGTAGGTCCCTATAATTCAGTTAGATTCTTGATTCCCTTACAATAACTAGACCTAGGATTTTTAGAACTTCAGGAGATTATTGTGAATAAGTTAATTACATGATCGATATCAAATTATCATATTATTACATCATTTCTCACATGAATTTTAGAACCCTAGCTATGTATTTCTTTAGTTCTTGTAGTACACATCCTAGGCGACATATTTCAGTTATGCATGCCTCATTTATGAATGCATCATTATCATATTAATTGACGTATTTGTATGTTCAATTTTGAGCTATCCAGTATATCACAGAAACTTAGTCATAATGTGTTAATTATTTAATCTATTAGGAGTAGCATAATACCAAGTTGGACTAGGGTTTGTCACCCATATAGTCCTAGAACTACGAGCCACGTAGGTTTTAACTCCCCTATGTGGTCATCATTTAGTGATCACGTCAGTCATGCCTCTATACCTATGGTTGGGTATATTGGGTCCTCACGAGTAGAAGTATACATCGGACTCCATATTTGACTCATGCGGTTTTATTATCGGTTATTAGTAGCTCCCACAGTTCAGAAGAATCCATTGTATTGACCATATTTTAGTACATTCAATATTCGGCCTCAACATGTTATAAATTTGGTCGTTGCATTCAGTTAGTTCAGTATTCGGTATCTATATCATGTTTAGATTATATATTTGCTTTATTGCTTGTTTCAGTTATATGTTATTTCAACTTTACTTTATCTTTCATGCTCAGTACCTTTCAAGTATTGACACATACTATGTGCTACATCTTCTGGTTATGTAGGTTCAGGTTTTCAGCATCCAGATCACGCATAGATTAGTTCGGGATCTTCAATTCAGCAACCACAGTTATGGGTCCTCATTCTTTAAGGACAATATCCATATTATCTTTCATTTCAGTCTCTTAATTTTAGTTTTGCGAGACTTAGTTGGGGCATGTCCTAGCACTTCTAGTCATTTAGACGCTATTATTAGGTATAGTTAGATTTGGTGTAGTACTTGAGTTTGATATCACTTTTGTATTAAAACTCTCAAATTTCATATATTCAGTTTAGTGGATATTCCCATCATTTCAAATTATTTCTTGATTTAAGCTTCCGCGTTTTGATTATTATCAATATGCTTATGCTATGCCAACATGGTTAGCTTGGGGTCACTTGTGATCCTAGGTCTTGTGTACGCATCCTGGGGGTAGCTCTACGCATGACAGTAGGAAATATCTTGGAATTATCTTTTTAACACCGTCGAGTTTGCGCGATTCTGAGTTTGTATGAGTAATATATGCTCATTTGAAGTTAGGTTGTTCAAATAAGAAAAGTCTAAACCGGATTTTGAAATGGTATTTTAGTCTTTTCTTTACCCAATTTAATTACTTTGTTTTAATTATGTTATGTGGGGTCTAAACAGAGTTAGTTCAAAAATACACTAGGGTTTTGAGAGAAGAAAAAAGAGGACAAAGTAGAAGAGAAGCTCAAGATTCG
The DNA here is from genome assembly GCA_016801875.1 of Solanum sitiens. Classification (NCBI taxonomy): domain Eukaryota; kingdom Viridiplantae; phylum Streptophyta; class Magnoliopsida; order Solanales; family Solanaceae; genus Solanum; species Solanum sitiens. Next base: position 1,641,159 of record JABWTJ010000015.1, read on the forward strand.
TCAAGTTCTTCCAATTTTGATTGTGGAATTCTCCAAGGATTCAAGCCTACAAGGTATGCGAGACTTTCATAGCACTGGTTTCATTATCCCACGCTTCGATCATGTTTGTTTCAGCAAAATTTGTTTGTAGGAAGTTGAAAGTATGATGTTTTTGAATTATGTCATTGAAATTTGCTTTAGTTCTTGAGTTTGATGGAATTGTGGAATTCTTGATGGAATCATGTCGCTTTAAGAGCTTTTTTGAAAAATAATATTGTTTACATATACTTGTTATTTGAATCTAAAGAGGGATTGAAGAAAAGAATTGAATTTAGGCGAATTGGAGTGAGAAAAGGAAGAAGGAAAAATTCGAGCAAGTTTTGGCATGCAAGTTCGTGTCGCGGACTTTGTCCTCCACTGTATAAAAATCAACTCCGCATCACAGTTAGGATGCGAACTCTTCTGTATCAAAATTTAATTTCATTAGCAAATATTGAAATACATCTCCGCATCGCATACTAGTTTCCAATTTCTTGATCTTTTCTCAAGTTAACTATCTAAATAAACATCATGAGATCATTCCTATCATAAATCACAATCCTTGAATCCATAATTCAATTCAAGGAAAGTTAAGAGTCAGGACTAGAAGTTAAGAGTCAAGCCAAAAGAATTTCATAAAGTTTTCAAAAGTCTTCCACAAACGTTTTAACTTTGTTTTAAGACTTAAGTTTTGAGTTGAGCAAAGAGTAAGAGTAAAAGTTCATTTCTTCAAAGATTATACGGGAACTAAGTATTCCCAAGAGTTAAAAAATCACATTTAAACAAGAAAGGGAAACACTGATTTCCAAGAGAGCTGTTAAACTAAGTTTAGAGTAATTATCTCAAACCAAAGAAAGAGTTTTGTTTATAAAAACACATGAAGTAAGTACATTTTGGGTGTAGTATTGAGCTCCGATAAGGGATGCGAGGTCATAATAACTCAAGTCTCAATAAACCATGTAATCATCTTGGGTAGTAATGGTCATACTTTTTAGATGACACCTAAGTACTTTTTAGCATAGACTAATGGATCTACCTAGTTAAGGCGTTATATATAACGGTAAAGTATAAGACAGTTTTGATTGCGTTGCATCACCACTTAGGCTCATACTGGTGGTTGTCGGTTAGAAAAAATCCCACATAAATTATTTTACTTTATTATATGAGTACAAATGAGTTTGTTATTGCATTTCTTTAACAAATTGAGTTAATATTTATTGTTCAAAATGCCTTGTATAAATTGCACTATGATTGCTATTTTACACTGCATTTGAGTAAAGTATTCAAGAGTTGACTAAATCCAAGGTAAGTGGTATTTTTAGATTCCTTTCAAGCTTATGTTATGTTTAGATTTCCAACTTGCATACTAGTACATTCAATGTATTGATGCTAGTTGGTCTGCACCATACTATGATGCATACACAAGTAACCAGGATCAACATCCAACGCCTCGTTGATCTAGTTGAGCACTTAGAGTCAATTGGTGAGCCTCCTTGCTACTTGAGAACTCCTTTTACACTGCTTTAATAGTTGTTCGTTTTCAGTTGTTAGGATGATCGGGGGTCCTGTCCTAACATCCCTCCTTGTTTTAGATGTTTCATAGACAGTTAGTAGTTCAGTTGTCTTTACATTATTAGTTCAAATGTTGTTTCAAGACTTGAGTTGTCATTTTGTCTAAGAACTTATATCTCTTTGAGTTATATTTGAGATTGTTCTTGTGTTTAAGTCTTCCACTGAGTAAGTCAGGTCAAGGGTCCATTTGGGGCCACCAATGGTTCTCGAGTGTCGTCCACGTCAAGGGGGTAGGTTCGTGGCGTGCCAATACCATAATAAGATATCGTGGTTCTTACCTTGACATATCGAAAACTATTTTTTCAGTATGGGAATGGTACATTGAACTCCTTATTGTAGCTCACATGGTTTATGCCACTTAATAGTATCTCCCACATTATGATATGATTTTTAGACATTGCGTGACCTTGTACTATGTTGTCTGAATCATATCATCGGTTTTTATTTTATGTTTACTTGGTCATCACACTAACATGTTTTAAAGACTCATCATGTGTTCTCATGTCATGGTTTATGTATTTCCCACATACTCAAGTTTGAGGTTAGCACAAGATTCATCCTAGTTTGCAATAGACATACATAGTTATGACTTTCATTCAATTTCAGATTGTTCAAATGAGCTAGAGACTTGTCCTAGAAACTCACAATGATTGAGAGGCTTTCAAATATACATTTTTATTTCCACTTATATTCTTATGTGTCAGATTATTCTATTGATATGATAGCTATTGAGACATGTTTCCGCTTTTTAGTTTATTCAATTATGTATGTTATCTTAGTGTCACATTATAGCATGTGTTTATCTTGGGGACACTGTTGTTCTAGGTACCATATCACGTCTAGGAGGTAGTGTTGGGTCATAACAAACTTGGTATCCAGAGCCTTAGGTTCAAGTGTCCTAGGGTATCTTAAAGTCGTGTTAAGTAGAGCCTTTTTTGCGAGAGTGAACATTTATAAATGAGCGGCTATAAAACATTTAATAAATACATCAATTTTTATACTCTTAGTCATGTGATAGAGTGCAACTCTGTAAATTATCCTTCTAACTTATTCTCCATATGCTTTTAGAATTATAACGATTTGTTTTCGTCGTTATAGAAAAGAAAATAGGAAAATATTTTGGGTCAGAAAACATTTTTGATAGTAACTTGAATTCCCAACCTAGTCTAGATTTGGACAAAATCTGAATCAGTGCGGTCTAGGGAAATATGGTAACAATTGGGAGGTCTAATTATGAAGTTGACCACAATAGTGGATAGCTAAGATGTTGAGGAAACTATACGACTTTACAGAATTGAATTCGGGCGAGTAGAATTCCAGATATTGATCTTAGCGTGAACGGGTATTTTTGGAGTGTTATGGGATGAAGGTGTGTTGTTAACTGGGAGTTTAAAACTCTAAAATCAACTTTTTTTCTCCGTGCAAGACTCTATGGTGGGATTAGTGCCACCGGTATGGGGTCATTGTAGCGGGGTGAGAGACGCCACAGAGGGACAGTCGCAAAATAAGTAGTAATAAACCCCAAAAAAGTCATTATTCTGCAAGTTTCATCTTTGAGAGCTAAGGAACGACCCCGCATGTTTTTTTGAAGGTTTTCCACCTCTTCTAGCACTAAAGGTAAGGAATTTACTCCTCAGATCCATTGTTCGATCCGTAGAACGAAGTTTCTTGGTAATTATCGATGGGGAGGGTTTCGTTATGGTGAGAAAAGACCTAAAAATGGGTTTGGAAATCATGGGTTGTCCTAGGGTTGATATTATTGATTGCAATCTGGTTAATTAGGTATTAATTATTGATGCTCACATTGAATTGATTCTTTGTAGACCAAAAACAAGAGGAAAGAATCCGGAAAGGGAAGAATCAAGTTTCTTAGGGGATTCAATCTTTGTTGGAGGTAGGTGATGGTTGTGACTTCATGTTGTGTGATATATGTTTGTAATTGCTACATTATATTGCATGTATGTATTTGAGTGGAGCACTATAGATCACACTAATGTAATGAGTATGAACGAATAACTATGTGTCATGAATCACTCTTGATTGTCTGATTGTGAGAATGTGCATTGTGATTCTCATTGTCGTATGTGGAATAGAGCGGGTGTCACATTCTGACACACTTACTAGGATCAGATGTCACGTACCGACATAAATATTGGATCGGGTTTCACGGACCATCACACTAACTTTGGATTGGGTGTATGAATCGGCACACTAACTTGGAATGGGTATCACGATCCGGCACACTAACTGTTTGAGTGTGGGTTCCGTGAGTGGACCAATGAGTTATATATACATATATATATATATATATATATATGAATGTATATGATGTTGTAATGACTTGCTTATATTGCACTTAGTGGGGTAGTCGTGTGTTCCTACCAATACATTGTGGTTGTGTACTGATACTGCACTTGCTCTTTCTTTGTTGAGTACAAGTCATCTTCGGGCGACTACTGACATAACTCTTTTAGAAGATCATTTATCGTCATAGAATTCAAGGGTGAGTCAATACTTCTAGTCTACCATGTGTTCTCTTTTTGCTCAGTCCATCTTATTCGGACTTAGATTAGTTCATTAGATATTTTATATTTAGTATGGGTTGTACCCATTTTTCTTAGACTTGTCGTTCGTAGATATTTTGGTACATTGACCTTCAGGTTCAAGGGATTTATTTTTGCATTGTTTAGTATCCGTTGTTAGAACACTACATTATTTTTGCATTGAACGTTGCTTCTATATCTTTAAATGTTTAGTTTTGGGGCTACTTGGTTAGTAGTTATGGGTCTCCCACCGAAGGGTAGTGTAGGTGAGACTCGCGACAGTCTAGGTCTAACAAAGGTTGTATTAGATCCCTAGGTTTGTTGATCTTGATGTATTAAAATGAGTCTAGAAGAGTCTTGCGGAATGGTATGGATACGTCTGTACTTTTCTTCGAGAGGATATAGGACTTTAGGAAAGCTCTCTATTTTCTTTTGTCCGTTTCGTGCTATAACTTAGTTCCAATTGGTATCTGGCGATTCAAATTGGTATCTAATGTCCTTCACTCTTTTGTCTTCATATGGTTAACACTGGATTCAACGTCGTCAGGCTCGTAACTCCCATCAATAAAGTAGCTGAGGGATCCGCAAACAGAGGTCACAGTCGAGGTAGGGGCAAAGGCAGGACAAGGGGCAGATTCAAAGAAGATTAACACCTACTAAGGATGGAGCACTATTTAAAAATGCTCTAGAGATGAGGTTCCTTCTGCACATCATGAAGAGGTAGAAGGGATGTAAAGATTAGAGGCGAGCAGGATGTTAGATAGGAAGAGGATGCACCGGCTGTGAATATCGGCACCCCTCCCTTAGACCCAATGTTAGCTCAACAAATCATGACTTTTCTGAAGGGATTGGTTGGTCCTGGAATCCTTCTAGCAGGGCAAGATACTCAACCCTTAACTAATCGCCCCGCTACTATTACTAGTCCGAGGAGAGATGTGGCATTAGGTAATGATTCTTTTTTCCTTCCTTTGTTAGGTCCCGTAATGATTAGTAATGAACATGAGATATTGATTAAGTTTTTGAAACTGAAGCCTCATGTGTTTCTTGGTTCTAAGAATGAGGACACTTATAAGTTTATTTGTGATTATTATGAGAGGCTGAATAAGTTAGGTATTGTGCATCGGCAGGGAGTAGAGTTCGTGACTTTCAAACTTCAGGGTGAGGCTAAGCAGTGGTGGAGAGATTATGTGGAATGCAGATTGTCAACTTTATCTCCACTCACCTCGACACAGTTTCACGCTCTGTTTAAGGAAAAGTATGTGCCTCGGACTTTGAGAGATCGTAGGAAGAATGAGTTCATATCTTTGGAGCAAGGTGGTATGTCTGTGGTTGCTTTTGAGGGTAAGTTTCGTGATTTTTCCAGGTATGCTACGCAATTGGTGACTACTAAGAAAGAGAGGATCCGTTTGTTTGTTAAGGGACTGAATTCTGAGTTATGGGTATTTTCTGTGCACATGACTTCTGCAAAAAATAGTTTCAGTGAGGTAACAAATTTCGTAAAGAAACTAGAGGGGGTGAGGCGAGACGGTCAGGCTAAGGCATTGGAAAAGAAAGCTAAAAACTCTCGTAAATTTTAAGGTCCCTACTCCAGAGGTTCAGGTAGACTGACACTTGCATCCCAGGCTATTCAGGTCGCTATGACCACTTCAAAAGGTAATTACTCAGGAACTCTACCTCAGAATTTTATTCAGGATAACTAGAGAGCCATGTGTGTGGATAGTGGTAGGCCATATATTGATCGTACGTGTTATATACTAGACATATGAGGAGATATTTTCCCATCCAGGCATGTTGGATGTCGCGCAACAGCAGTCTAAATGAATGGTGCCCGTAGGGAATGGTACTAATGGTCGAGGACGTCCACAAGGTGGGTGAGGTGGAAATCAACGAGGCCATAGGAGATAGGAAAATGGTAATGCAGGCATAGGTGGAGTGCAGGAAGTCAGGGAAGTTGCCCATTAAAATGGCGGGGCTCAATGTTACACCTTTCCCACAAGAGCGAAGCAGTGTCTTCTAACGCAGTGATCACATATACTATTCTTGTTTGAACGGATGGCTAATATGTTATTTGATTTGGATTCTACTTATTCTTAGGTGTCACTGTGATTTACAAAGAATTTAATATGATTTGTGATATACTATATGCCCCCATCCATGTTTCTACCCTAGTTGGAGAGTCTAACATAGTGACCCATGTCTATCGTGTTTGTCCTATTATGTTTATGGGTTTCCAAACTTGGGTTGATTTGGTTATTTTGGATATGAATGACTTTGATATAATCTTAGGGATGATTTGGTTGTCCCCTATTATGTTGTGTTGAATTGTAACACTAAGTTTGTGACTCTATAGATTCTCGATAGAGAAAAGATAGAGTGCGAAGGGGTGTACAAGCCTAAACCAGCTAATATCATATCCTCTATACGGGCTAGGAAACTGGTGGGGCAGGGTTGTTTGGCTTACCTTCTCATATTTAGGATGTTGAGGTTGAGTCTCCCTCTATTGAGTCTAACACTGAAGTGTCGGAATTTATAAAATTATTCCATATTTTTTGCCTGGTATGCCTCTGGATAGCGAGATATAGATTTCTAATTGACTTAGAACTTCACATCCGCCCCATTTCTATTCCTCCTTATCGTATGGCTCTGGAGAAATTAAGAGATATTAAGGCTCAAATCCAAGAGCTTCGGGATAAACAATTCGTTCGTCCTAGTGCTTCCCCTTGGGTGCTCCTATCTTGTTTTTTAAGAAGAAGGATGGTAGTATGAGGATGTGCATAGACTATCGTCAATTGAATAAGGTCACCATTAGAAATAAGTATCCATTACCTCAAATAGATAATTTTTTTGACCAGTTGCAGGGCGCATCTATTTTCGCTAAGATTGATTTAAGGTCTAGTTACCATCAATTAAAGATTAAACATGAGGATATACTAAAAATGGCATTTACGACCTGTTAAGGGCACTATGATTTCCTAGTTATGTTGTTCGGGTTGAAAAATACACCTACAGCTTTCATGAGTTTGATGAATGGGATGTTCAAACCCTTTCTTGATTTTTTATAGTGGTTATTGATGATGTTTTGGTCTATTCTAAGAATAAGGAAGAGCATGTCGACCATCTTCGTATAGTTCTGGGTGTTCTTGGAGACAAAAGTGTATGCAAAATTTTCTAAGTGTGAATTTTGGTTGACTTCGGTCACCTTTTGGGGGGCATGTAGTTTCGAAGGAAGGGGTAACGGTAGATCCCCAAAAGATTGAAGCAGTTAAGAATTAGGTCTGGCCTAGCTCAGTGATTGCAATAAGGATTTTTGTGGGGCTGGCTAGCTACTATAGTCGGTTTCTGAAAAATTTCGCTTTCATTGCCTCACACATGACAAGGTTGACCAAAAAGGAGGTACCTTTTAAATGAACTGAAAAATGTGAGGAGAACTTTCAAAAGTTGATGACTCTTTTTACCACAATACTTATTCTTGCACTACCTGTAGGAGGTAAAGATTTTATTATTTATTGTGATGCTTCACATTCAGGTTTGGGTGCGGTTTTGATGCAGGAAAAGAATGTCATAGATTATGTATCGGGACAGTGGAAAGTTCATGAACTAAATAACCCAACCAACAATTTCGAGTTGGCAGCGGTAGTGTTTGCTTTTAAGATATGGTGGCATGATCTTTATGGGGTTAAGTGTGAAGTATTTACTGACCATCGTAGCCTACAAAATGTATTCACTCAAAAGGAATTGAATATTAGACAACAAAGGTGGATGGATTTACTCAAGGATTATGATGTGACCATTCAATATCATACGGGTAAGGCTAATGTAGTGGCGGACACACTAAGCCGAAAAGCAGTGAGTATGGGTAGTCTAGCTTCCGTAGGTATGACCAAGCGATCTTTGGCTAAGGAAATTCCACATTTGGATTCTAAGTTCATGTGGTTGCGCACCTTTATAAAAAGGTGGGGTGTTAGCTAGCATTGAGTTTAGAGCCACTTTTATTGAAGAAATCAAGGCCAAAAAGTTTGAGGATGAGAACTCGAATGAGCTTAGAAAGAAGATGGTGATTGGTAAGGTATAAGATATGGTTCTTGATGCGGGTGATGTGGTCGGTTTTAAAGGAAGGATTTGTTTTCCTAGAGTGGGCGAATTGATTTAGAAGTTATTGATAGAATCCCATGGTTCGCGATATTCTATTCATCCGGGTGTGACCAAGATATACTGAGACTTGAAGCGACTCTATTGGTGGCCTGGCTTGAAGAATGATATAGCATAATTTAAGGCTAAGTGACCAAATTGGCGACAAGTAAAATATAAGCATCGAAGGCCTGCAGGTTTTCTTCAGAGAATGCCAATTCGAAAATGGAAATGGAAAATGATAGCTATGGATTTCGTAGTTGGTCTTCCTAAGACATTGGGATAGTATGATTTTATCTAGGTAGTTTTTGATAGATTGACTAAGTCAGCCAATTTTATTCTAGATAGAACAACCTACAATGCGCAACAATTGGCTAAGGTGTATGTGAAAGAGATCGTAAGGCTGCACAGAGTGCCCCTTTCTATCATCTCAGACCATGGTACGCAGTTCACATCCAAGTTTTGGGGAAAGTTCCATGAAGAGTTGGGTACACAACTCACCTTTAGCACAGCCTTCCATCCGGAGACGGATGGGCAATCGGAGATAACTATCCAGGTGTTAGAGGACATGTTGTGGGCATGTGTGATTGACTTTAGAGGAAATTGGGATGAGTTCCTACCTTTGTATGAGTTCTCTTACAATAACAGTTACCACTCCAGCATTGATATGGAACCATTTGAGGCATTATATGGGAGAGGATGTAGATCACTCATAAGATGGTTTGAGACTGGAGATGTGAAACCTTTGGAAGTTGACTTGGTGAAGGATGCTCAAGAAAAGGTAAGAAGCATTCAAGCTAAGCTCCTAGCAGCCCAAAGCCAATAGAAAAAGGTATGTGGATCATAAGGTAAGGAACATGGAGTTTCAAACCAGTGAGAACGTTCTTCTTAAGGTATCACCCATGAAAGGAGTGATGAGGTTCAGAAAGAAGGGAAAGCTTAGTCCCCGATACATTAGATCATTCAAAAACAAATTACCATGTAGGGCCAGTGGCTTATAGATTGGATTTACCTCCTAACCTATAGGGAGTTCATCCAGTATTTGACGTGTCAATCTTGAAGTGATATCATGGTGACGGAGATTACATCATCAAATGAGACTAAGTTATGTTAGACAAAGACATTCAATATGAGAAAGAATCGATTGCAATTCTTGATCATGATGTCCGGAAGCTAACAACCAAGGATATTAAGTCAGTGAAAGTTTAGCGGAAGCATCGTCTAGTTAAGGAAGACACATCAGAAACAGAGAAGGACATGCAAGACAAGTATCCCAGGTGTTCGACGACTTAGGTACTACTCCACTCTTTATTTAGCCTGTGTTCCTAGTTTTTTACTTGGAGATGAGTGATGGATAAATTGGTATCTATTGTAACGACCTGTTATCGTCGTTATAGAAAAGCCAATGGGGAAAAATTTGGGCCTGAAAACTTTTTGGTAGTAACTTGATATTTCCCAACCTATTTCAGATTTAGATGAAATGAGAGTTAGTGAGGTCTAGGGAAATCTGGTAACGATTAGGAGGTCTAATTATGAATTTGACCACATTAGTGGATAGATACGACATTAAGGAAACCGTATGACTTTAAGGAATTGAGTTCGAGCGAGTAGATGTCCCGATATCGATCTTAGCATGAACGGGTATAATATGGGATGAAGATGTGCTATGAAATGGGGGTTAGGAACTATTTGATTGACTTTCTGTCTCTATAACAACCGCTATGGGGGGATTAGTGCCTCCAGGGCAAGGCTACTATATTGGGGTGAGGGCCGACACAATGGGACATTCGCAAAATAAGTCGATAATAAACCCCAAAACATCATTATTCTGCAAGTTTCGTCTTTGAGAGCTAAGGTATGTCCCTAGGTGTTTTCTTGAAGGTTTTCCACCACTTCTAGCACTAAAGGTAAGTATTTTACTCCCCGAATCTATTTTTTGATCTGTAGTATGTAGTCTCTTCAGTATTTATCAACGGGGGAGGGTTTTGATCTAAGAATTATGGTGGGAAAATCCCTAAAACTGGGTTTGGAAATCATGAGTTTGACTAGGCTTGGTATTATTGATTACAATCTGGGTAATTAGGTTTTGATTATTGGTCCTCTCATTGAATTGATTGTTTGTAGACCAAGAAAAAGAAGAAAGAATCCGAAAAGGGAAGAATCAAGTTTCTTATGGGGTTCAAGCTTTGTTTGAGGTAGGTGATGGTGTAATTTCATGTTGTGTGATATATGTTTGTAATTGCTACATTATATTGCATGTATATTTGTGAATGTTGCATTATTAATCACATTAATGTAAATGAGTATGAATGAATAATTATGTGTCATGAATCACTCTTGATTGTATGATTGTGAGAATGTACATTAGGTTTGTGATTGTAATATGTTGAATGGAGCGTGTGACACGTTTTGAAACACTAATTGTGATCGGGTTTCACGTACTGACATAAATATTAGATTGGGTGTCACAAACTGGCACACTAACTTTGGATCGGGTGTTACGAACCGTCACACAAACTTGGAACGGGTATCACGATACGACACATAAACTGTTTAAGTATGGGTTCCATTAAAGGACTAATGACTTGTTATATATGTGTGTAAAAATGAAATATGGAACTGTACATTGATCCGGTATTGATATTGTATATGTTCGATATATGTATGTCTATGATGTTGTAATGAATTTCTTATAATACACTTAGTGGGATAGCTGCATGATTGTGGTTGTGTACTGATATTGCACTTATTCTTTCTTTGTTGAGTATAGGGAATCTTCAGGCGGTTACTGACAGACCTCTTTTAGGAGATCGTTGATCGTCATTGAATTCAAGGGTGGGCTAGTTCTTCTAGGGTGTCATGAGTTCTCTTTTTGGTCAATGTATCTTATTCAGACTTAGATTAGTTCATTATATATTCTATGTTCAGTATGGGATGTACCCATTTTTCTTGGACTTTTCGTTCGTAGATATTATGGTACATTGACTTTTAGGTTCTAGGGATTTATTTCGCATTGTTTAGTATCACTTGTTAGATTGTTGGAGTTATGGGAACTCTACTTAATTTCTGCATTTAAACCTGCTTATGTATCTTCAAATGCTTAGTTTTAGGGTAATTTGGTTAGTTGTTATGGTTCTCCCACCGGAGGGTAGTATGGGTGCCACTGACGGTCTGGTTCGTGACAAAAGAATGCCTCCAAGAAGACCTTATATTAGAAGGAATCAGAATGTGGAGCAACAAGCACCTCTAATTCTGGTTTGCCCTTTGGTTGAACAAGTCACTAATGTTGAGTTTAGGCGATTTACAAGTGTTATCCCAAGCCATGAATTCCCAAGCCAACCGTGAGGTTGTAGCTAGAGCCGTCGAAATGGGCTTGGCCCACGAGGTCGGCCCAACCCAACCCTTAAAATAAGTGGGGTTGGGCTTAATATTTTTGGCCCATTTAGGACGAGGCTTTTTAGCCCGCCTCATTTGGCCTGTTAGCCTCGTAGCCCTTGCACTCAAGCCTTAGAGGCCAGCCCGTGGGATATTAATTTTTAAAAATATTTTTCTATATATTTTAATAGTATTTTATTTGTAAAGATTTTACAATAAATATTTTGAAAAATAAAAAATCAAGTCTTTTGCAGTATCATCTTGTATGGTGAATTGTAGATGAAGATGAATTTCTTTAGAAAACAATATCACATGTTGATTAATGTGATCGATGGGAGAAGCGGAAGATGAAGCAAAGTCGTAAAACTTTAATTAATCGGTCATGTAATATTTAGCAATTTGGATTTGTTAAGTATTTGGGTTGCCTTGTGTCGTTGGAAATCTTTTAAACCAACTAGTTTTTTGTGGGAAATGGTGGAATGATCAACATTTATCCGCTAAATCATACATTGGCTATTATGTATTTTTGTAAGTATTCACCGAAGTGTTTGATTTATAAATGAATTTTTGTATGAATTGATGTCGTGTTCATAGACGTAAAGTTCGATACTCTTTCTAAGAGAGTAATATTGTTCATTTTTGGTTGAAGGGACAACCCATCCCAACCCGTGGCCCGCTTAGGGGTGTGTTGGGATGCTATTTTATAGGCCCTTTAATTAAAAGGGTCAGCCCCCCCCCCACACACACACACACACACCAACCATTTAACTCTCTAGCCCGTTAGGGTTGCGTTGGGTTGGGTCAACCCATTTTGACAGCTCTAGTTGTAGCTCCCACGAACCCAAATGTGGATACAATAGAAACTAGAGATCAATACTTCACTTGAGTGAACCCTCTAGAATTTATTAATCCAAGGTGGACGACGATCCATAAGATTTTATTGAGGTTATTATAAAGATCATTCAGATCATGAGTGTCTCCGATCGAGAGTGCAGACTTATCCGCTTATAAGTGGAAAGGATTTTCTCATATTTGGTATAAGCAGTGGAAAGAGGAAAAGGGTAGTTGATGCATGCACATTGGATTAGGACAAGTTTAAGGGTGCTTTTCCAGATTGATTCTTCCCTCGTGATATGAGTGAGTCTAAGGTTAAAGAGTTTATTAACTTGAGGTAAGGTAATATGAGTGTAAGAGTATGCTTGAAATTCACTCAACTCTCTAAATATGCTCTGACCATGGTAGCTGATTATAGGCCCGTATGGGAAATTTGTTTCCAGTGTCTCGAAGATGGTTATAAAAGAATGTATGACTTCTTTGTTGATTAGATTTATATATCTAGGTTGACGACTCATGCTCAACAGATTGAAGAGGAAAAACATAAAGAGAATGTTAGGGAGACTAAAAGGGCTCAGATCAATAGTGGTGACCACTCTAACTAAAGATCCAGTGGTGGTGGTCATTCTCAATTTCGTTATAGGAACTCAAGCTCGACCCCATTTTCTCTTTATGCTCTGGATCCTAAATTCAATAAGGTTAGGGTTCTGAACCCTTACTCTTTAAGTAGTGTTTCTAATGGACTTTCTTATCGCTTGTCAAAAGTGTGATAAGATCCATCTAAGAGAGTGTTTGGCCATTACTGGTGGATGTTATGGATGTCAAAATATTATCCACATACTAAGGGATTTCCCATCGATTGCTAGAAAGGGTAGAGATGTTCGTCAGTACAATCAGCATAACACTTCACTAGGTTGCTTGACTTAGCAGGGTACCTCATCTAGCTATGTTCTACACTCTATAGACTCGATATGATCAGGAGGATTCCCCTGATATAGTATTATGTATTTTACGATTCTTTCAATTTGATGTTTATGCCTTGTTAGATCTAGGATCCACGCTTTTCTTCGTAACTCCTAATGTTGTTATGAAATTAGATGTTAGTCCAAAAATTTTATCAGAACCTTCTAATTCTTTGTTCATGTTAATGAGTCACTGTTAGCTAAATGGATTTACACAAACTATCCGGTCTCAATTTTTTTAAAAATCATCCCAATTGATCTAGGATAGCTAAACATGTTTGATTCTAATGTCATTCTTGGTAAGGACTAACTTTATGCGTGTTATTCCTCAATCGACTATGGAACCAGAGTCATTAAATTTTAGTTTCCAAATGAATCAGTCATTGAATAGACGGGTAGTACCTCAAAACTTATAGGTCAGTTTATCTCGTGTCTTAAGACCAGAAAGATGATTTCTGAGGGTTGTATCTATCATCTAGTTCAGTTTAGGGATACCAATTCCAAAACCCCAACTTCAGTAAGTTTTTGTAGTGAATGAATTCCCAAATGTCACGATTCTAGATGATCTTCCTAGAGTTCCTCTCGAAAGAGAAATCGACTTTGGAATTGACCTTCTTCTAGATACACAATCTCTCTCTATTCCTTCTTACAGAATGGTTCCATGTGAGCTTAAGGAGTTGAAATGAGTTAAAGTACCTTTTGGATAAAGTTCGCATCAAACTATATATCCCTCCATTGGGTGCTCTGGTTCTCATTGTTTATAAAAAAGATGATTCTCTTAGAATGTGCATTAATTGTCTACAGTTAAAAAAAGTCAAAATCATGAAGAAGTATCTCATTCCAAGGATTGATGATTTGTTCAATGAGTTTCAGGTTGATAGTTTCTTTTTAAATATAGACCTCGAATTAGGCTATCATCAACTCAAAGTTAGAGAATGTGACATTCCGAAGATGGCCTTCAGGACTTAGGATGGTCACTATGAATTTTTGTTATGTCTTTTGGACTAACAAAGTCTCTTGCAGTTTTATGGATTTGATTAATGGGGTTTCCAATTAGTATTTGGATACATTGTGTTCATAGATGACATTTTTATCTAGTCTCGAAATAAGGATGACAAAGTTGATCATTTGAGAATTGTATTGCAAATTCTCAAAGACCGTTAGTTGTTTGCTAAGTTCAACAATTGTGAATTTTTTATAAGGTCTGTACAATTCTTGGCCAAATAGTCTTGGGAGAAGGTAATCAAGATGATACTAAGAATATTGAAGCAGTTAAGAACAGGCCTAAACCTCTTTCTCCCTTAGATATTAGAAGTTTCTTGGGTTTAGCTGATTACCATCTATGGTTTGTAGAAGTATTTTCATCTATTGCTTCTCCATGGACTAGTTTGACTCAGAAGAAATCTATTGCTTCTTAAACCTTAATCTACAAGAAATCTATTGGTGGAATGTGATGAAGACGGATATTGAAGAACTCATGGCTAAGTGTCCAAATTACCAACAAGTGAAACTTGAGCATTATCAATAAGGCGGTATGACTCAAGATATTAGTATTCCTACTTGGAAGTGGGAATATTTGAATATGAATTTCTTCATAGGTTTAACTTGTATTCCTATATCATGACTCTATTTGGATGGTTGTACACAAATGACTAAGTCAATAAATTTTCTTTCTATTAAGACCTCTTATTCAGCCAAGGATTATGCCGACTCTACATTCGGGAGATAGTTAAATTGCATGGTGTTCCTTTGTCGATCATTTCATATAGGAGGTACCTAGTTCACCTCTCAGTTTTAGAGATCATTTCAAAAAGGTCAAAGTACTCAGGTTAAGCTTAGTACATCTTTTAAGCCCTCAAATGATGGTCAGGCCGAGTGTACTATTCATACTTTGAGGGATATGTTAAGAGCTTGAGTGATTGACTTTAAAGAAAATTAAGATAATCATTTTCCTTTTATTGAGTTTACATATAGTAATAGTTATCACTCAAGTATTTCGATGACTCTGTTTGAGGCTCTTTATGGTTGGAGGTGTAGGTCTCTATTGATTGGGTTTGAAGTTGGTGAGCTGGATTGATATGGCCCAAGTTATTTCATGAAGTTATAGAGAAGGTTCGAGTTATCAGAGACAGGTTGTGAATGGTCCAGAGAAGACATAAATCTTATATGGATGTGAAGACGAGAGAGCTTAAATTTTTCATTGATGATTGGGTTTACTTGGAAGTTTCACCATGACGCGGGTGATGAGGTTTGACAAGAAAAGGGGAGCACAATCCATGATATGTGGGCCCATGTCTGATTTTGAGATATTATGATAATGTGACTTATTAGTTGGATTTATCTTCAGAATTGACATTAGTGCATCCGATGTTTCATGTGTCTTTGTTGAAAAAATGCATCGAAGATCCAACTTAGTTATGCCTTTAGAGAGTGTCGGTGTGAAAGAAAGTCTCCTATAATAAGAAGTTCCAATTGAGATTCTTGATCATAAGTTGCTTCAGTGAAAGTCCTTTGAAGGAATTAGTTAGTTGAGGGTGTTACTTGGGAGGTCGAAACTGAAATAATGTCCAAGTACCCACATCTCTTTTCTTTCAATTCAATTTTCGCGTGAGGTACTACTTATGTACTCTTTCAGTTTCATGTGTTTCAGTTATTCTCATGTTTCTAATGCATGCATATTCATGAAATCGCTTTTTAACTTCATGTTTTAACTCGGAGTCAATCACTCTTTCAGTTTTATGTGTTTTTTCTTTCATATTGGATTGTATATATTTCCCTACTCTTTTGATGCCTAGTTAGACCCCATTCAAGGATAAATAATTCCAAGAGAGAGAGATTGTATCACCTCAAAAAGCCTAACTCAAATAAAATTGGGAAACTACAGAAGAACTGTAGAATTCTGCAATTTTTAGGTTTTACTGAAGGTGTTTACAGATCGTATAAGGTTGCACGGTTCATAGATGCCATCCGTGAAGAGAACTTCAAAAGTTGGAACTTTTAGGACCACGGTTACGACATGCTTTACATTCCTGTAAAGAGTTTCATGGACCATACCCATCCGTAGATGAGCCTTAGAATGTTGGGAAAAGGGGTAGGTTTCCACATCTCTTGGATGGCTCTACGGACTATAGATGGGTTTGTAGACAAAAGCTTTGAACTTCATAAATTTTAAGAATATCTTACCTTTCATGAAAGGTCAGGACAGTCCATGAAAAGTATTACAGACAGTGAAATGGTTTGTACATTGGAACTTATGTAATAATGGCATCTCAACTTCTACGAACAGATGAACGGGTTTGTACTGCCTAATATGAACTAGGAAGAGTAAGTAGATCCAAATATTAGTAACCCAATTTACCTCTTTGCCTTCTATAAGACCTTTCACCAGTGGGATGTTCTACATATTGTAGAAGGTGTCAGTGAATGGCTTCCGATAGATTTTAGTCAAAACGGTCCATGATTGGCTTCCGACAAGTTTTAGTCAAGGCTATTTCAATTTCTTCTATCCCAAGTTTCTCTCCCGAGGCAAGAACAAGGATTGTATGTTTCAAGTCTCCTCTTCCAAATTCAAGATAGGGTTTCAATCAAAGTATGTGAGTATGTGGGAACTGCATCAATGGGTTCTTCACATATTGAGTCCCAAAGAAACCTCAATTTCTCAATTTATGGACTATCAAAATTATAGGGTTTCATGATTTCTCATGGATTCTTATTAAATTTCAGTTTCTTCTTTATAATTGATCTTATTATGCATGAACTGATTCTAACTCAATGTTTCAATGATATATTTATGAATCTACGCATGCAAGTATTTATATAATCATAATTATATTATTTTCACATGCATGCTTCATATTATCAGATTTTTATGAATAAGAATTCTTTTAGATAAGTCTTTCAATATGCATGATTATCATAATTTAGATGATTTCAGATAAAGTGTCTCTCAGACTATGTTATGTTATCATGATGTAAGGATCTACTCAGATTATAAGTTTTTTCATGAATGATTTCGTATAATCAGATTATTACTATATCGATATTTATACATATTTTTCATTGGGAGTATATTTAGCACCAAGTTGACCTAGAGATGAAGGCTTACTCTTTAATAGAGGCATGAGATCTTTGGAAGAAACCCCTTTGTCCCAGAACCACGTACCACCGTTGAATTTGTCTCAAATAGACATTAGCTAGTGGATCCATCTTAACTAAAATATCATGGTCCTTACCCTGGCAACTAGGACACTCTCTATTTGGTGCGAGAGCAATACACTGAACTCCGTATTATAATTCACATGGTTTATGTCGGTTAATAGTACCTCCCACATTGTGGTATGATTTTCAGATATTGTATGACCTTGTACTATGTTTTCAAAATAAGATCATCAGTTTTCATGTTGTGTTTACTTGATTATTGCTTTAACATGTTTTAATGACTTATTATGTTCTAATGTCATTTTTTATGTATTTTCCTCATACTCATTACATTACGAGTAGTGACTGCATACTATTTTGCCTATACGGTTTCATAATAAAGGTTCTAACGTACCCATCAAGCTCGCGGTTAGTACATGATTCCTTCCAGCTTGCACTATTTTGATGAGGTTTCATGGTTCCGTGACACAACTTGTTATGATTTTCTTCAGTACTTTCATTCAGTTTTAGATTGTTCGACTGAGATAGAGACTTGTCCGCAACTCACTATGATTTAGAGGCTTTTAGACAAACCATTATATTATTTATTATGTCCTTGTATGTCATATTCTTACATTGATATAATCATTATTGAGACTTGCTTCCACTATTTAGTTTATACAGTTGTGTATGTTATGCGTATGCTATCTTGGTGTCATACTATGGCATGTGGTTAGCTTGGGGCCATTCGTGGTTCTAGGCACCATGTCACGTTAGGGGTACGTAGTCTTGGGTTGTGACAATTTGTTAATTTATTTTGTACATTATCTTGTCCACATCGCTAATGTTCATCGATTTTCGCATCGCTTTCATTACAATAGTTGCATTCTCAAAATATCAATAGTTTTAACATTAACTTTAGCAATTAGCAACTTCTAGCATTATCATTTAATCATGAATGTAAAGCTAGAAACTGCCAAGCCGCTCAATTTGTTGTTTAAAAAGACGTTTTCTTTTCAAACATTGATAACAACTCTCTTGTTCTTAGCTCTTGTAAATTCTTTGGCATTTTCAACCTCCACATAAACCTTCTTTAGAAGTACTTTCTCATTCATCTCAAGTATCTTTGACTTATCAAGAGTTGGAAAAACATTCCTCCTTAAGTTTCCAAATATGTTCAAGACATCTTTCCAAACAAAAACAATTATGATCCTTTCCTGCAATTTCTAGTTTACCACAATGCATTTGGTCTTTTGTATTGAGTCTAGACTTCCTCTATTCAGACCTCTTCCTTTTGAATAGCCCTTGTTCGAATTTCTTCAGTGTGGTCTTCTCTTGTTCTAGGTTTTGTGCGATCTCCCTCATTCCGGATATCAAACATATTCTTTCTCTAGATGGGATATTTTCTTCTACAACACCCTCTTCCCCTCACACAAATGTCTGAATGTTCATTTGTTCAAGGTTTCACTGTTCAGATCGAGAGTATATTCAAAACTCTCATGCACGGCATGGGGTGCCTATACCGAACCCAATCTTCCAATGTGTTGAAACACTTTTTCTTCAACTCTTGTTAATGAGCTTGTCACGAATTTTTAATTTGTTGAAACACTTTCTCTTCAACTCTCATTGATGCACTTGTCACCAACTTCCAAGTTGTTGATGCACTTGTCGCCAACTTTCAATTTGTTGAAGTACGTTCTCCTCAACCTTCAATTTGTTGGAGCACCTTTCTCTCCAACATTTCAATTGTTGATGCACTTGAGATCAACTTTCACCTTCTTTTCTCTATTTTTCTTTTACTTACAGAGAAAAGCTTCTTTCTCTTGTTTCATATTTGCTTCCCCCCTCTTTAAATCTACAATATTTTCCGCTCCATCATCTGGACATGATTAATTTCATGTATATATCATTGGACAGACATGCAACATACATTGGTTGGTGCCGCCCATCGGTAGCAAACATTATTTGATTCTCTATCAAAATTGTAGAAGCTTTGACATCATGTTAAAAATATAGATGTGAAATCAAACAATAAGAGACACTTTTGGGAGAAAATGCAAGTAATTCATTTTCAGATACCAATCCAATTTCAATTTGGATGTCATCAAGTTAATTAACTTGTGCAATTTCTTGGAATGTCGAACTGAGATCAGGAATACCAATACTAGTAAAATAGCATTTCGATTTCATTTGAAATGAGTTGAAAACTTGATATGAATCAAACCAGTTTCCTAGCCATTCCAACAACATGACTGCCATTTCTTAAAATTGATTTTCAACAAATAAAATGTACAAAAACTGCATTTATGGCTTTTGACATGCAACTCCATATGACAAGGGCCACTTGCCTGCTGGGATTAGAGACTTGAAGTTGGAGAATGAAGTTTACCATATCATGCGGGCTTACATGAGTTGCAATACAACGAAATCCTCAGTTTCTTCATTTCAACATAAAGATGAATATTCTATGAATAACCAACTAGAGGCGAACCCCAAAAATCCAAATTTTGAACTCATAATAGGCTCTGTTTGGGAACTTAAGAATCGTGATCAAACTAAACTAATTGAGTTTGTTGATGCATTTTGGAATGGAGGCAATCCCCAATCGGCTGGGCTAAAATCAAGTAAAGAATTCAAAACCTGATCAGCGACTTGATGATATGAACTATCCAACCTTGCATCTGGAACCATAACGACTGACCTGCATGCAGTAACATAAATCCCAAGTCAATAGATGATAGCGCAATCAGAGATTTATACATTTTCCTATGACAACTGTATATCTGTATCTTCACTTTTCTCATTAGAACATTAATGAGACCAAAATGCAACCAGGTGATCTTCTATATCAATGACAATGGAAATCATAATACCACTTCAGGACCCACGTGGCATACGTTGTTACATCTACCAGAAGAAACCCTTATCAACGAAAAGAACTTTGGGGATTTTAGTAGTTAAAGCATGTTATTGGAGTTTAATCATGCCACATAAGACCCAAAAATGCAGTAATAATAGTAGAAACAAAACTGAGGAAGTTCAAAACTCATGAAAACGGCTAACATTCCAGGCAGAACACATCTGAAGAAATTAATTTAAGAAAAAACATAGCCTCATATTGGACAAAGCAGGAAAACTATTAGGAGAACACAAGAAACCAGAGCAAACCCAAAAAGGAACCATGTGACAAGGACTCTAATGATCACATTTAGGTCTGCATATCTAAGGACCCAAACAAGGAATATCGCCTATGCATCACAGGCAAAACAAGGTGTTTGTGTGGGTGCCATAGAAAATTCAGGGTCCTGATAAAGTAGCAAACTGAAGCAAGTTGAGGACAGAAAAATAATATGTACCTTTTAGATTATCGAATGATACAGAAGGGACCGAAGAAGATTATAAATCAGACAGAAAATTAGAACAACAGGAAGAACTTGCAATGTTGATAGGTTGAAAGAGATTCTTGAAAGTCAAGACAACCCCAAAATAGGAGGAAGAAAAAAGCAAGATCCTGAAGGAGTGCTCTGAGACAAAGAGCCAGACCAAAATCATATTGTGGTCTCAATTACTAGATGTCATCTTCAAGAGATTTACAATACCTATGAGTTAATCAACTAATTAGTGCCAAATTATTGAGACATAAATCTAGACGAAATATAAAAGATTAAAAGGCAAACTATTCACATGTTGAAACCAATCAGTGTAACCTTTTGCACAGGATTTCAAGTACATAAGACTGCTGTTGGAGAGCAAAATATTCATAGTAATAACTAAGACAAAAAGCCATACAATGAAAAAAAACAAAATAAAAGATATGCAGCTGTGCAAGCATTTTCTGGGAAGTACAAGGAGAGTTGGTATCTGAACTCCTTAAAACCATGGAAAATGAAGTTCTATTAAGTGAAATTTCACTCAACCAAAGAGGCACATAGTTCGAAAGTAACCATGTAGTTTTCTCAAGCTATTCTAGTAGAAGAAAATCAAAAAAATATCACCAGACATCAAATTTTTTGGTGATAGACTTACAAGTTCAATGAAGTAAAATTTCACTCAACCAAAGAGGCACTTAGTTTGAAAGTAACCATGTAGTTCTCTCAAGTTATTCTACTAGAAGAAAATCAAAAAAATATCACCAGACATTAATTTTTTTGGTGATAGACTTATTCCAGCATTCTTGGCTGCAAGGACACCAGAGGGCGCATCTTCAAATACAAGAATCCTCTGTGGATCTACTGGTCCACCCTGTCCATATAAAACATAAAGAATACAGCTCATAGGCATCCATGATATTTCATAATTAACTACTTTTTTTTTTGATGAAGTAAGAAGAATGTCATTAACAAAGCATCTAGCAGATGCACAAATTACAAAAGAAAGAAATATCAGCTCCCAAAAAGGCAAAAAAAGAACTATCTAAACAGCTAACAACAGAGATCTATGGAGCTGATACATTCTAGGAAAGAATCGACACTAAGTACAGGAGAGAGATTAACCCAACCAAAAAGAGTAATCAAACATCTTGCTTTAAAGGTAGAGATGGGAGTTGGGGTGCCATCAAAACATCGTTTGTTCCTCTTTGTCCATAAGCACCACAACATACAGGCTGGAACCAAAGACTAGATCTGCTTGATGGACTTCCCAACTTCCCAAGAACTCCAACACACAAAAGCCTCTCTCAATGATCTTGGCATGACCCAAGTGAGTCCAAAAAGTGATAAGGACATGTTCCATAGGACTGTTGCAACTGTGCTATGAAGGAACAAGTGATTAATAGATTCTGAGTTGAACAAGCACATGTAGCACTGGTTGACTATTTGGAATTTCCTCCTCATGAGATTATTCTGAGTCAAGCAAGAGTCCTTTAGAGTAATCCAACTGAAACAAATAACTTTAGGTGGCAACTTAGTTATCCAGATTAATTTCCATGGCTATTGATCAATTAAGGTCTTCTTGGAGCTTTGTTGAAGGTAGCATGCTTTAACTGAGTAGGATCCATCCCTGCTATGTCTCCAGATAAGTTTGTCCCTGCATTGACTGTTGATTGCACTAGTCTGAATGGTGGCCATGAGGCTGAAAACCTCTTCCAACTCCCGGTCATTAAGATTTCTCCTTAGGATCATATTCCACACATTGTCTTCCCTGTACTGCGGAATGGTTGAGTCTGGAGGAGATGCAATTTGGAAAAACATTCATTAAAGGAATGTCTCCTAGCCAAATATCTTCCCAAAACTGAATATGTTCCCCATTTCCCACCATAAGTGAGGCATCACCGAAGAATATTTCCCACAATTTCCTTTATCTGTCCAGACCACCGTACCATAAGAGGTGCTGACTTTATTAGAGCACCAATGACTATCACTACCATACTTTGCTTGGATCACTTCCTTCCACAAGCCACAGCCGCCTCTTGATTGTATCTCCAGTGCCACTTCAATAGCATACACTTGTTATGTAAGGCCAAGTCTTTGATCCCCAATCCTCCATATTGTTTTGGCAAAGTGACGTTGGCCCATTTAACAAGGTAAACTTTGTGGTCCTTCTTGTTGCCTTCCCAGAGAAAGTCTTCAAGTCACTATTTCACCTCAGCAGGCATAAGGAGTAAGGACATAAAATAGGTGGGAATGCTATCCGATACACTATTTATGAGTGTTAATCTTCCCCCTAGAGAGAGGTATTGTTGTTGCCAGGAGGCTAACCTTCTCTCAAACTTTTCCACAATCACATTCCAAACTTGAGATGATCTATTCCTGGCACCCAAAGGCATACCCAAGTAGGTGGTGAGAAAGGAGCCAGTAGGGCAGCACATGATATCTGCCATATCTTCCAGATCAGGGACCTCATTTACAGGGTATATAGTGCTCTTGACATGTTGATGTGGAGGCCTGACAATGCTTCAAAGAGCATATGAGACCAAGATATTGCACTTGAGATTTCTTAGCTCCACGGAAAACCAAGGTGTCATCAGCAAATAAAAGATGTGAGATTGAGACTAGTGGACCATAACCATTGCCCACCTCAAAGCCTTCTATCCATTGAAGGATCTCCATTTTAGGTTTACAAATTACAGCTAACTTTCTCAGATTTGGTAACCAAAAAAGTGTAACTTACATTTTTTTCCCTAAAGGCTTGTACATTCAGAAAAAGTGGTCTATCACAGTACAATTTTGGGAACAGATTTTGGCTCTCTGTAGTAAAACGTCCTAGAAACTTTAGATGTTACACACTCTCTGCTTCAGTTCGAATGCCCAGCTTCCAATTTTAGTTTATCCCAAAATAGTGTCCTTCCTAAAAAGAGAACTTCTTAAACATACCATATAAAAATCACATGGAACCAGGTTTTTCTCTTTTGAATACACCGTCTATCACAAAAAGTGTCCATGTTGAGTTTTGAATAATCAAAACACATTTTGTTCAAACACGACTTTGGATTAACTTTTATATACACAAGGATAGTGACAGTCCATGGAAGGAGGATCTGTGTTCAAGGATAACTACGGATGGGTTGACTTAGCTTGAAAGATTCAGAGGTTTGCTGAAAAGGGGAGTATACAGACTCGTAAGGTAGTTCCTGTCACCCAGTGATCATATGCAGAGGCTAAGATTCATAAATTGTCTGATACAGAGATCTTATTATACGATGATGATGAAGATATGGTATTGAGGGTAGCTGGGGAGTCTTTAATGCAATGTAAAAAGTTCATATTCACATGCTTAACAGAAAATGTAGAAGGGACATTAGCGATGAAGTTGAACACAAGTGACTATATCTTGGGCCAGAAGAAGCTGATAGCATCAAAGCTTGGGGTTGATGAGATGATCAATAAAATATTTCTTTTGTAATTTCCATCTGATAAAGAAGTTGACAGGGTTAAGGTTGGTGAATGGAGATGGAAGGGTAGAAAATCAATCTTGTGAACCGGACTTCGCTGACATCAATGTCCTGAAAATACAAGTTCAGCTGACTCAAGATGGGTTAGGCTTACAGTTTTCCGACACAACTCTGTGTGCCTTGATGCTGAAGCTCACTTAATTAGGTTATATTGGGGAATGGAGCAAGGAAGGGGTATCATACTCCCTATATCACAAATTATATGACTCACTTTCCATTTTAGTTGGTCCCAGAAAGAATGACAAATTTCTATATTCAGTAACAATTTAACTAGAAAATGTCCACTTTACCCTTAATGAAATGATTTGTAGCCACACAAACATCTATTACTTATCTTAGACCACAAATTTCGGAAGTCTTTCTTTCTTTTTTAACCTCCATATCAAGTCAAGCTACATCACATAAATGTATATTTGTATGTAGAACTTTTTTACACTTTTTTTGCTGATACGCTACAATATTGTGCAGCACCTTGATTAGTTGAAGTTGAAGATGGCAAGACAACTGTAGAACATGCATAGGAGGAGGATTGGATTGATATGAGCAAGTCAGATTCATAAATTAACTTCTGAGACGGCCAAACAGTGCAACATCTTAACAAATATCATTGACTTCACATTTTTCATTTGGAAGCTATCAATTAAAGATGACTAAGGTATTTGATCACAGCATCACAGTAAATAGCTCACAGAGCAAAATTTCTATTTCTAAAAAACAACATTATTTGAAGTTTGATATAAGAACCAAGCCAACACAAACAAGCAGATTTGAAAAGTCTTGTAGGTAAATTATCAGTTAGACAATACTAAGGGAGGTCTATGTAATAGAAGATTCACCAAGAGAAGGATAAGCATCATAGCTGCGAGATCTCTCAAGATCTACCAATCTAGAGAAACAAAAATCAGAGGATTACCTCAAATCTGTTTGCAGCTGCAAGGAATATATCAGGTGATGGCTTCCCTTGTTTAACTTCCGGATCATCACCACGAACGATATGATGCATTAGTGAAAAAAGTTCGTTGTGTCTTTGAGTTTTCAAATCAAAGTGCCGCGTGTGTGTACTGAAAAATGCATTTATATTAGTTCACTTGTTGAATCTTACTTCTTAAACATTATCTTAGCATATGATAATTCTAACACATCTACTTGCTATGCTAATTATGCCACCAATGTTAAATTTCCTGGTGAGCAAAACTAAAAGAAGATGACATACCCCGTAGCAACACAAATTGGTATCCCATTTTCATGAAGGTGATGAATCAGGCGGCTGGCCCCTATAACATGACAGACAGTTAAAACAGGCAAAGAAATCTGTGTATGCTAATCCAATTTTGCATTAAATGAAATCAAAAGATTGAAATAAACAATAAGTAGAATTTATATGCTAGTCTTCATACTTAATATCCACTCTACTTCAGAAACAACTGTTCTAAACTAACATTACTGGATGCAAAGAACTTGAAAACATAATTATTCAAGAAGTTGTTGGATAGGATTTCGGGTAAGGAGAACACGGAATTAGATTTATGATCATGCTGTAATTCTTGCAAGAGATTGTCAAGTTGATAGGTAACCTCTTGGATAAGTATGTTTTCAAGTCCTTTGCATCTAGTAATGTAAGTTTAGAACAATTGTTTCTGAAGTAGAGTGGATATAAGTATGAAGATTAGCATATATATTCTACATACTGTTCATTTCAATTTTATGCATTGTGACCTCTCAAATGGTGAAATTTTTGCAATGAGTTAAAAGATGCACAATACACATAATGAACAGTCAAACTAATCATTTACCAATGCGCTGGTAGGAGTAAAAAGAAACCTCTGAAAATCATTTCTCATGTTCGCAGTAAAAGGTGTTCCATCTCTGAGGACAGTCCACAAGAGGGTAATGAAGGTGTTTTCCTTGATATCTAGGAAATGGTATGTTCAAAGTCACTTAAGAATAAGCTTTTCTTTTCTTAAGTTTCAAGGTTTAAACTTTTTTAGATAACAACTCTGTTGAGGCTAGCTTGCAGCACACCTCGACTAAAATTCCTTTGGTACCTGTTACCTCCCACTAACCCAGGTGCCGGATAACTCTACCCACCAAAACATATTGGAAGTTTCATCTAGGGTTGCCTCCAGTGAGATTTGAATATATATTGATCAAGGTTATTACTCCAGCTCTCAACAGCTAGGCCACCTTCCAGGGACAGTTTCAAGGATTTAATATGCAAAAAAGATAGCATAAATGTTCATCTGGAGAAGTAGAGATTAGATGTCCCTGGTTATACTTTGGATGAAGAAAGAAAGCTGAGATATTTCCATCAAGTAAAGCAAAGCCTCTCCAAAACTTTAAAAACAAACCAGTTAAAGCTATCCTCTATTGGTAGTTCTTCATCAAATGTCGTATAAGCTAGGCGCTATTAGCAGGCAAAGATGGAGATAAATAGTAAGGATTGGAACCACATTAGCAGCTGGTGTATGTTCATGCAATATGGGTGTCTCATCCTTAAGAACTGGTTACTTCCTCAGCAAAATTTGGAATGTTGAAGGATAAGATCTTGCTTCAACAGAGATTCATGAGAACGTATCCAACACCTCCACCCCTCTTTTCTTTTTCAAGAATTTCGTAAATAGGAAGTTTAGAATCCAACATGAATATTGAAACCAGATATAACACAAAATGTTCCAATGTCCCTGCATGTCTATTTAAAACTACACAGAAGTTAATTCAACATCTACTGCATCAATTATACTTCCCCCTGCTTTTGCACAAGTTATGGAGGTAAATATACCTGGGAGTTGAATGCTCCAATACGGAAAGTAATAGGTAAAAAGTAGTATGATTGATCCCAGATTTGTTCTGGACCTAAAATGCATCATACAACCAGAAAAATTGATCTTGTGGAGAAACTGATGTCTTACTTCACAACTTTGAGGAAACAATAAGCCTAACATAGGGTTTAGTCCAATTTGGATGCCAATAGGAGGTAAACTACATAATAGTCAAGAAGGTTATGTAGAAAGTGAAGAAATTGATTCGAATACTTGATCAAGATCCACAAATTTATGCCATTTTAAGAATGATAGTCAACCCCATAAGTTTTACATCATGTACAAATGTCTGCCCCTCTTATGAACAGAACTGAGGATGGGTGAGAAAGCTGAAACTTAAGAAATGAATAACAAATATATTCGGTGTCTTGTGCTTATTAAAATTTTACCTGGCATGAGGTCGCTTGTGGGGAACATTTTCTGCAACATTTCCTCTCTCTCTACAAGAAAATCTTCAGCTGTAAGTGAATCACTTATTCCTGTCTCTTCAACAAAGACCTTGGCAGCCTCTATTGCCTTCTTCCCCATCATCCTTGCCTTGAGTGACCAATCAAAAGTCTTATTATACCTAGCAAGTATAATCTCCTGGACCTCCGTATAGAATTTCTCGGTGTCTGATACACAAAAGAAAAGGAAAAAAGAAGCTAGACAACCAAGATTTGTCTTCAAGTAGCATCTATTCAACCACACAAAGATTCACTTATTTCTTTCTGATAGAATATGACAAAAGGGGAAGGCCTGGTAAATATCAATCTTGCCTTTGATCTTCCCTTTGATCCCCTATGTTAACAATCTATCACACACCTTCTTCCCGTTACTTATTTGCTTCCATTAGAGACTTGTCGAGCATTTGACAAACTCACTTAACTAGGAACGCGGCTAGCTCAGCGTTATAAGGGGGAGGCTAAAGCAGGGTAGGGAAACTAAGAACGGAGTTGGCTTGTTAGTGTTAGGCTGTTGAGTGAAAATAAAGTAAGCGAGCTAGTCATATGAGCCACGGAGCTAGTCAGTTTGTTGTAGTTGCTACAGTAAACTGGAGTGAAACGAGTTGGCAATAGAGAGCTCTTTTATTTTCTAAAACAGACTGCGGTGCCTTAATGTATCACATGATGGGGTAAGTCCTTATCAAATAATGTCTGCTGTGATCAAACCACATAGGTATACACAAAGGGACATAATAACAGATTTGGCTGTGTGAATTTGTTTTGTGGTTATTTAAGAAACTGAATGACATCACGAAAAAAAATTAAATGGATCAGTTCATACATCCTTTTCCTGAACTTTAAGATCCCCTATAATAAATCAACATCTTTCTTACTGTTGCTTTGAGAGAACAAGGGATACTAGATTATTTCTCGTTTTGGTTGATAAAGAGGGAACTAGATTTTTTTTTCGTTAGGGGAATATACATTCAAAGAACTTAAATTGTTTATAGAAAGAACGCAATTCTCTGCTATGGTAACATTCTTTCAGAACCACCAAGCTCTGTACTTTACTCTTAATTTCTTTTGATTAGGTTAAAAGATAATCAAAAAACTAAGAAATGCACTGTGTTTTCTTTGATAGGTGAGAAATGCCTTAGTTCTTAAGTAGCTTATGTGCCAGATATGCTGTGTTACAACAGAAAGACATAGACATACAAACGTGCACATGTGCTTGACAGCTTGAGGAACACACTTATAATACCATCTCTACTGGAATGTGGAGTGGCTAAATAAAAGCATAACAGAATACATCAAAATACTCTTCCTCTAAATAAGAAAGGGTCTAATTATCACAGGGACTCACTTAAAGAGGCTAAACTTATGGGTGTATTCACCTATAAACTATAATTGACAACTTTTGGTAACACTAGCAAAGGCAACTTCAAATTTCAAGTCACATAATTCCTTCAAGAAGAGCCTCATTTTTTTTTGGTACAACGCACGTACCCAATTATCTTCCAAGAATGCTATTTCACCCTTAAAAAGATTTTCTAAATTTTGAAAATGCTCTGGACAATTTCTTCAATGGCGATCGCCTTTTCTAATATATGAGCTTCCCCGCATTATATTTACAAATTCTAAATCTGCCATCAAAAGTTACTGTGTTCATCATTCATAAAGTGGACAATTGAGTATCAAAAAAGGGTGGCATTGCATTCTCAGTTCGTTCAGAATGGTGAAATAAACTTAAGTATAGGAAAGAGAGTAGTAGAGAAAAATCCAAGTAAGATTGATGATACCTAAAAGAAGGTCGTCCATGTCAAAGATTACATGAGTGATTGAGCCTTTTCTTACACATGAAGTATCATTGATGCCTTCATTCGCCATATTTGAACAACTTTTCTTCCTCCCTGCTATTGCTACTGCTGAGTGCTGCTATCAATCCAATTGTACAACCAGCAAAGCCGAAGGAGAGAGTGTGTAGAGGAAGAGGAAGCTTTTTGAGTTCCTCCGTTAAAGTTAACGTAAGTGTTGGGGACCAAAATCACATTTTATAACTTGTTTTATTGGTTGTTTGGTTTGTATGTTCGAAATAGTAATTTCTTTCGAACAATAAGTTGTCTGTTTTACAAAAAATAGTTTTTTATTTTTTCTTTGTTAGTTTTAGTTATTCACTCTTAAAAATAATATTTTCATCTCATTTAGCTTAAATATTTGTGTGTATGCATTCTCACAATTATGCCAGGTGTTTTTTAAATAAAAACATTTATCTTATTTAGCTTTAAAATGAATTTCATCTTAAGTTTGTTAAAGTAAATAGATTTTATTATTAATGTCACTTCATTAAAGCACATCTATATCTATATCTATCTATATCTATATTACCTTAAAAATAGGAACTCCTAACTTGAATGTTAAATTGCTATAACATCTCTAATTTAGGTTTTGATTTTTTCGATGAGTTGTGACTTTTTCGATAAGTTGTGATTTTTCTCAAAGGGTTATGATTTTCCCATGAGTTGTGACTTTTCGCAAGAATTGTAATTTTTTAATAAGTTGTGATTTTTCCAAAGGGTTGTGACTTCTCGAAAAGGTCATAATAATTTTGATAATACAATAATTATTATTTTTACCTAATATATACATTAGTAAGTAATGTTCCAATATATGAAGTTAACATGATATAGTCTAAATTCATTTATTTTTGTTAACAATTTTTCTTGTGTTGTAGATATATACTTCTGAATAACTTTTTCTAAAATTATTAGACTTTTATGAGTTAGATAATTGTCATGATTTGTGTTTTTTATGCTCAAGACAAACTAATGACTTTGTTTATCAATTCTACTTATGTGATATAGATTGTCAGAAAGTTTGCTTCAAAATAATTATTATTATATAAACATTGCCCTTTTGTTTTACTTATTTACTATTTCTTAAAATTTGAGTATTTTAGACAAAGAAGAGTTCATTTGATTTGTAATAATGTCAGTTGAAGTTTGTAATAGTTTCATTTTTATTCTCTTTACCCGTTCATATGACATTTAAGCAGTTTAATGTGGAATACACGTGCAAAGCACATCTGGTTAGATCACAAGAAACATGCACAACAAATATCGTCTATAAGGTAATATTAGTGAGATATATACGGCTAATTACAAGATTAAACCTCATCAAATTGAAATAAATATATACATCATTGCATTTAACGACTAAAGTTTTCCATTCACCATCTTCAAAGGTTCTGAAATAAGCAATACTATTTACTATAGGCATAATACATAAACAAAACATTTAACTTGGTGTCATTTGACAACTATGACCCTTTACTTGTCGTCGTCTGGGAACTATGACCCTTAACTTTGGATGTGCACAAGTAGACACTTAAACTTGTGTAAAATTGATCAAATAGACACATTCATCTTACATGGCACCCTACATGGCAATTTTGTGTCCTACATGGCGTCCTACATGTATTATGACATATAGGATACGTGTGTCTACTTATTTAATTTTATACAAATTTAAGTGTCTACTTGTACACACTCAAAGTAAAAGGGCATAGTTATCCACTGAAGTCAACTTAAGGGTCATGTTTATGTAGTATGCCTTTACTATAACATATATTTTCTTAATTGGTAATCGTGTGCGTTGCACGTGTTGAAAAACTAGTGTGTGTATATTGTCACGACCGGGAAGCACCCCCTAGAAGTAACATGGCGTACTTGACCTCTCGAAGGTTTTATACAGGCCCATAGTTATCATTCATCGCATTGTCATAGGTAAATTTAGCAGAAAATTTAAAACTTTTCATAGCACATCATATGCTAGAAACTTCACTTCCATTAATATAAAAGTAACATATATACATAGTTAGACTCTAAGTCTCTTTACCATATTAGACTCAATAACATTAGAGTACATTAGGGACACGACCCTTATAACATAAAATATAACTAACTATTACATGACTTTATAAAAACTTGACATAGGCAATCCTTGAACTTAAGGATTCCTTTTCTTGAGCTTGGGAAACACATATCAAGCCCTTCACCATAAAGACATTCTTTAAGCATCCATAACCTACACTTTGTGTAGATAGGCAAAGAAGAATAGTGTTAGTACAAGAATGCACTAAGTATGACAACCTTGCAAAAACATGCATTTAAAAAGGGACATTTTCTTTGAAACCATGCATCATGCCTTTTTGTTAAAACTTCATAAAATTTGGATACAATGAGCATCATACAATTCACGTACTTCATATAGGCATATTCAATGGTCCTACATCATATAACATCACACATTGCATTCAAAGCATATTTTGCATCATTTTACATTAACCGCCTTCCCCTTTACAGTAAGCTTTATTGTAGTTTACAGTATCCTCTTTTTCTTCTTAACTTCTTAATTTCCCAAGTAACCCTCTAGTGATACTTGGTGCAATGAATCACCTCAAGGTCACAAGGTACTCATACATATAACCTTCCTAACTCAACACATACATTCATAAGAGCTACTTGTACAATGCATAGGAGTCTCATACCCCCACCTACACTAACCAACTTACCTTAAGTTATCCTAGTTAGGGTCCTTACTTTACATGCATTGTCCATTTTACTTTAGAGAAACTATAATCTTAACCGACACTAAGACCATGGGTGCTAAACTCAGAATTTGGTGTTGTAGAGCCTTACAACAAGGGAAGGTGCCCTACCTAGCCAAGGTAGAACATTAACACATGCTAGCATATTAGGTGATATCACTTGCTAGATCCTATGTGGCAAGCATAGTTTATGGAACTTGAAGGTATATACGGAAACCCTCTTTATGTCTATTGAGTCTTTGTAGTTATCCACCTCGTGAAGACAATGGTGAACAAGCCTTCCCACATTGGGAAGGGTCACCCCTCATCTAAGTTCACTCGGTGCTAAGCTAAGTTCCCTTTATTGAAAAGTCATTATTATCATTACTTTATAAAATATAGGCTTAGGAGAGTTAACCCCTTATATGCTTAGCTCATAGGTCATAGATGAGAGTTCATCAACCTAAATCATGTGAAAAGTCCTTTCACATGGACATAGCATATGTAAAGCACAATCTAGTTTAGGGTACGCTTGAGAACACCTTTCAAGAGCCCCTCTATTGACTAGATCATCATTCAAGCAACATAGACATGTTTTCATGTGTGTATGTATACATATATGTGAGCAAACCTTTCACATAAACACCCTTAGACCACACATATTCATACTTGTACTTCATTCATGCATAAGAGTATAGGTGTAACTATATGAGCAAACCTTTCATACAAACACATTTAGACACTAA
This sequence comes from Solanum sitiens, assembly GCA_016801875.1. NCBI lineage: Eukaryota > Viridiplantae > Streptophyta > Magnoliopsida > Solanales > Solanaceae > Solanum > Solanum sitiens. The sequence goes on from JABWTJ010000015.1 coordinate 1,674,192, forward strand.
TCATATTCATACTTCATCATATCATATAAAACATATTCATAGCTTAATCATACATTCATAATCATGTACATAGATAACAAAACCTAGGAACTATCATATCAAGGCACACATGTGCAATGCATAGACAAGGTCCCATACGCTTGTCCATACTAGCACACCTATCAAGTCATCCTAGTTAAGGAACATATATAATACCTCATATATATACATTACATGCATAGTAGTAGATACAAGTGCATATGAGAATACTCTTTTATTAGACGCCATGAACATATACTACTTGTAAGCATGCATGAGGTGTAAGTGTGTGTACATTGGTCAGCATGATCACATAATGGCTATCAACTTCACATTGAGGCATCCACCCTCTTAGGACCACAATGCACATCCAAGCATAGACCACACAACACAATTTAGCATAAGAGACAAGATAACTTCAAACACTTGCATTTAAGACTCCTAACATTAGCTAATCACACATTCATATAGGGGTACATAGGTAAGGGGTCATTAACCATTATAACTCATCAATGGCAGCACCTAAACCTACCCTAACATAATCACTCACATGCTCATAATATTAGCAACACAACCTAGATCATAGACTAGAATGAAACTAGGCATAAGCTTCACATAGTGTAATCATCATAACCACACATTGATAATACAATTGCCTTCAAGGACATGATCACATCACATATATATTGGCAATAAGGTAAACACCGCCACCATAAGTGGACCATACCACACAATATCATTCAAGGCCATTCATCTAGCAATTCTATAAGAAAGTAGAGAAAGTATGCAATCTTGCCAATCTCTCAACCTTTGATCATCATTGATCAATACTCTTTTTTCATCATCAATTCAATCATAGGGCAGTAACTAAAAATATCTTAACATAAAACGAATTCATGTTTTATTTATCCTAGAATTAAGATCACATTATGTACATTGCATTATCAATCTATAGAGGATAGAAGAACATAGATCAATCCTTAACAAATCTCCCTTGCTTTGATCATGAATGATCAATATTCATAATTAATCAATAATATAATATAGGGAAGTAGATAAATAGATCATAACCTAAACGAAATCATACTTCAATTTCCCTAGAATCGAGATCATACAAGTGTTCTATATTAACAACCAATAGAACATAGAAGAACATAAGTCAATATTACGTAATCTTCAAGCCTTGATCCACATTGGATCCATTACCCCTAATTCATAATCAATTTACATGATAAGAAGTAGATATAAGCAATTCAACATGTTAGAGTCATAATTCAATCAACATAAAGTCAAGATCACAATGCCCATAATATAGGCTAATTTGAGAATTGGAGGGAACATGGGTGCATCATGCAATTGGATTGAAATTCACTTTACAATCAGTATATTAACATCAATTCATCATAATAAAGCTTTTGAAAAAGTTTTGAGAAATAACCCATGGCTAGATTGGAAGATTGATCATGAATTCTTTTTGAAAATATTAGGAGGAACTCTCTAGATGAAAGGTTATCTAGAGATGAAGGATTACCATACCTTATTATATGAAGAAACCACGAAAACTTGGTGAAGAAACCTTGAGAATCCATCACCATGGATATTCTTGAGCTTCGTTTCCAATGGATGTTTCTAGAGAGGATATTTTGGAGAGAGAAGTCTAATTTTGAATAATGGATTGGGAATGTGTTTTTGATCTTTTTAACAAACTTAGTATATCCCAAAATAGGTAAAATAACCACCTAGTGTCAGGTTAGGACGTGGGGTGAATTTCCTATTCACCCTTAATGAGACAGCTCGCCTGGCAGTGAATTGTAGGCTGCATCGACGGTCCCATCGACGCCCCTTAGTCCCAATGACAGTCCGTAGGTGGCCACCATCGTTTGGGTCTGAGGGTTGTCTTTGGTTGAGCCTCCTCCAGGCTAAGTGTTGGACGATGAATCCCCATCGATGGGGCGTAGGTCCACCTACGAGGCGTCATTCAAGGCCGTCGTTTGACACTGCCAAGGTAGTCGCTAGGCAGTGTTTAGGTTCTCCTTGAGGGCCATTTGCGGGGCCCGTGGGGAGTCATACCCGGGCATTTCTACAATCATATACAAGTTAAGGACCTTTCACATCAATTTCAACCGAAACAAATATGTAAAACATGTCAAGACTCACCAAGACACACATGCACGTGTCAAGTGCTAACTTTCGAACGTCTTGGACGTTCTTGGACGTTTGACTTCCAAATGACTTCAAATCAATCATGCATCCTGTAAACCACTTATTTAACATATTTTTAACCTTATTAGATACATGTGAGGCTCTAGACACCTTAACTCATTATATATATATATATATATATAATTTCTTATTCAAAAAGAATATTTAGACAATACAGTTGAGACTTGATCAACTGGTAATTTGATGACATTCAGGACATGAATAACCATTATTCATTTGGAAAAAAACTCTTACAAGTAGTCTTTTCGCTAAAGAATTAGTGTATAATTTAAATTTAAACGCTAGCTACAATCGTCGGTTTGTGAAGAACTTTGCTTCTATTGCCACCCACTTGACAAATTTGATCGAAAAGGAATACCCTTTGAATGGACTGAAAAAATGTGAAGAGAGCTTCCAAAAGCTAAAGACTATTTTAACCACCGCACCCATTCTAGCATTATTGATTGAAGGTACATATTTTATTGTTTACTCTGATTCTTCGCATTTTGGGTTAGGTGTTGTGTTGATGCAGAATAGGAATGTTATCGCTTGTGCATCACGATAATTGAAGGTGCATGAGAGGAATTATCCAACGCATGATTTGGAGTTGGCAACGGTAGTATTTGCTCTTAAGATCTAGCGGCATTATCTTTATGGTATTAAGTGTGAGGTATTTAGTGAGCATCGTAGTTAGTAGCATGTGTTCACCCAAAAGGATCTGAATTTGAGATAGAGGAGGTGGAGGAGTTACTCAAAGACTATGATGTCACCATCCAATACCATCCTGGCAAGGCTAATGTGGTGGCAGATGCATTAAGTCAAAAAAATAGCGAGTATGGGTCATTTAGCTTGCTTGAGTGTATCCAACCGATATTTGGCTAAGGAAATGCAACATTTGGCGTCTAAGTTTATGCGGTTGGGCATCTTAGAGAAAGGTGGGGTGTTAACTAGCATTAAGGTAAGGGTCACGTTTATAGAGGAGATCAAGGCCAAAAAATTGAGGAAATTTTTTTGAATGAAATCAAGAAGAAGACTGTGATTGATAAGACACAAGTGACCACTCTTAATGCAGAAGATATTCTCAGTTTTAAAGAAAGGATTTGTGTTCCTCGAGTTGATGACTTGATTCCAAAATTGTTGACAGAATCCCATTGTTCGCGATATTCCATTCATCCGGGTGTGACCAAGATGTACCAGATTTGAAGTGAATTTATTGGTGGTCGGACATGAAAAAAGATATAACGGAGTTTGTGGCTAAGTATCAAAACTATCAACAAGTAAAATATGAACATCAAAGGCTGGCGGGTTTGCTTCAAAGAATGTCAACTCCGAAATGGAAGTGGGAAATGATAGTTATGGATTTTGTGGTTGGTCTTTCCAAAACTTTGAGGAAGTTACATGATGAATTGGGACACAACTCACTTTAAGTATAGACTTCCATCTGTAGACAGACGGATAGTCGAAGAGGACTATTCAAGTGTTAGAAAACATATTGAGGACATGTGTGATTGACTTTGGAGGACATTGGGATAAGTTCTTAACCTTGTGTGAGTTCTCTCATATTATCACTCCAACATTGATATGGCACCGTTTGAGGCACTTTATGGGAGAGGATGTAGATCACCCATAGGATGGTTGGAGGTTGGAGATGTGAAACCTTTAGGGGTTTACTTAGTGAAGGATGCTCAAGATAAGGTGAGGAGTATTCAAGCTAAGATTTTAGCGACCCATAGTAGACAGAAAAAGTATGCATACCATAAGGTAAGAAATATGGCATTTCATGCTGGTGAGAATGTTATTATTAAGCTATCACCAATGGAGGGGTGATGAGATTTGACAAAAAGAGCAAACTAAGTCTGTGATACATTGGTCCCTTTGAGGTTCTTGAATGTGTAGGGCACGTGGCCTATGGATAGGCTTTACCTCCTAACTTATCGGGAGTTCATCTGGTATTTCATGTTTCCATGTTGAAGAGATATCATGGTGACGGAGATTGCATCATCAAGTGGAACTCGATTAGATTAGACAAAGACCTCCAACATGAGGAGAAATCAATTGAAATTATTGATCGTGATGTGTGTAAGTTGAGTACCAAGGGGATTAAGTACGTGAAAGTTCAATGGAAGCATCGTACAATTGAGGAAGCTTTTTAGCAAATCAAAAAGGACATGCGAGACAAGTATCTGGAGTCATGTACTACTCTATTCTTACTTTAACCCGTTTTTCCTAGTTTGTCACTCGGGGACTAGTGAGGGATAAATTAATATCTATTGTAATGACCGGGTTCTATCGTTACACAAAAGCCAACGGAGAAAAATTTTGGGCCAAAAATATTTTGGTAGTAACTTGAAATTTCTCAACCTAATCCAGATTTGGAGGAAATCGACGTCTTTAAAGTCTAGGGAAATCTTGGGTGATCTTATTATGAAGTTGATCACATGAATATATAGGTAAGGCACTGAAAAAATCGTACGACTTTACGTAATTGAATTCTGGTGAGTTGAACTCCCAAAACTGATTTTAGCGTGAACGGGTATTTTTTGAGTGTCATGGGATGAATGTGTATTGTAAATGGGGTTTTAAACTTTTTAATTTATATCTCCGTTAGCGTACAAGCCGTTAAGGTAGGATTTTTGCCACTGGGGCGGGGCCGCTATAGCTGGGAGAGGTCCGTCGTGGCATGACAGACGCGACTTCAAATCATAAATAAATCTCAAAAATGTTTTATTCTGAACTTTTAGAATTTGAGAGCTAAGGAACGAACCAAGAAGCCTCTTTGACAGTTTTCCACCATTCTTGAAGCTAAAGGTAAAGTTTTCACTCTCCGGATCCATTTTCCAATCCTTAGAACCTATTTTTAGGGTTATTATCGATGGGGAAAGAGTTTTGATCTTGGAATTATGGTGAAAAATCCCTAATATGGGTATGAGGGATCAAGGGTTTGATCTAGGGTTAGTAGTGTTAACTTCAATCTGGTTAATTAGACATCATTTATTGATTCACGTATCATAATTGTTATTTGTAGACCAAGAACAAGCAAAATGAATCTGGAAAGGGAAGAATCAAGTTTCTTAAGGGATTCAATCTTGTTTCGAGGTAGGTTATGGTTGTGATTTCATGATTGTGTGATGTATGCTTGTTCTTGCATCATTATGATGCATGTATGTGAATGTCGTGTTATTGATCACACTAATTGTAAATGAGTATGAACAAATGACTATGTCATGAATCACTTCTTGATCGTATGATTATTGAGAATATACTTGTGATTGTGATTGTGTTGTGTTGAATGGATGGGATGCCACGTACCGACATGCTAATTGGGATCGATTGCCACACTCCGACATAAATATATAATAAATTTCCATATTGCGACGTAACTATTGAATCGGGTACCACGAACCGGTGCACTAACAGTTTGAGTTTGGGTTCTATGAGAGGACCAATGACTTGTTATAAATGTATATTGTTGAGCATGTGATAATCAATATTGTATATGTTCGATATTTTGCATGTTTATTATGTTGCTTTTACTTGCCTATGTTACACTTAGTGGGATAGCCATGTGATCCTACAAGTACACGGTGGTTGTGTACTATTGAGCACAGGGCATCTTCAGGCGACTATTGACAGACCTCGTTTAAAAGATCAATGATCATTTCAAATTCAAGGGAGAGCTAGTTTTTTGGGCTGTCTTGAGTTCTCTTTTTGCTTATTCCATTTCGTTTGGACTTTGACTTTCTAGTTAGTTATTAGTGCATTAGTTTGGGGTTGTAACCTTTCTTGTTTAGACTTATGGATCTTGTTAGAGTTTTGGTACATTGACTTTCAGGTTCTAGGTTATTTTTTCGGCATTGTTTAGTTTTCGTTGTTAGATCTTTTAAAAGTTTATGAAACTTCATTATTTAGTTATTTAAACCTGTTTCCGTAGCTTTAGATTGCTTAGTTGGTTAGTAGTTATGATTCTCCCAACGGAGGGTTAGTGTGGGTGTCACTTACGACGGTCTTGGTCGTGACATAACTCTTTGGAAAAATTATATTTTTTGGAAAGGGAACAACCTTTCATAAAAGTTGTAACTCTTCACAAAAGTCACAACTTTTCATGAAAGTCGCGACTTTTCGTAAAAGTCACAACTCTTCATAAAATTTACATCTTTTCATGAAAGAGGAAAACTATTTTTGGAAATAAATAAATTCAAAAGGAAATTCTAACTTGTGATTGTACCACGTAGGCTGGCCTAGGGTTCTCTTTTATATAAATATATGATTCTCATTCTTTAGAAAAAATGATAGTGACTCGCTTAACTTGTTGGACATTTGCTCTTCAATCAATCTATTCTCTGCGTTCTCCAACAAATCAATTCTTAGATGGATGCAATGAAATTAACAAGTAAAGAGTATTCTTGTACTATTAATGTATAGAGTGATATCGTAAAAGATGACAAGTTATGGAGTAAATTAACAAATTTTATAGAATTGAAGGGTTAAGAAGCAACGAATTCAATTATAGATATAGGATGATATGAAAGTCACGTTACTATAAGTATAAGAGACACAAGTATTAACACATTACTATCTTTTTGTTTCTTTGATGATTCGAACCTACAACTTTAAGTTTGTAGGGTGCTTAACATCTAAGCAACCCAACTGGAAAAGGAAAAAGACTACAAAATTATACTAAAACAATTCTTGTACTTTTTTTAAGTGTGGCCAGCTATCTAATGATTAATATGACTTATAGGCAAACATCCACCAATAAAATGTCCAAATACCAATTCCATTTCATAGTTACTTTGGTGCATCGAGAAGTCCTCGTTAGTGGCAAAGATGAAATTTTTTATTAAGAAATTCAAAATATAAAAATTTAAATACAAAACGATTATAAGATAATAAATTGGAGGCGAAAACAAAAGGAAAGACTAATATTAACCTACTTTACTTTACGCTTTGTTGTCATTTATAACATGTAATTCCTTCCCATTTTCCCCTACTCCATCTAGGTTTTTCAAAATTTATTGTGCATTTTAGGTAAAGGTTAACTTTATAGGAAAAAACAAGAAATAATATCATCTAGATATCTTTAAAAAGTCACTTGTTTTGGAGATTATTATAAAAACTAAAATATCATTTTAAAAAAAATGAAGAAAGTAAAGTTGCATCTTCACAAAATGAAAATTTCATAAAAGTCAAAAGCAGATCCCTCCAAACTAGTATACGTACCTGCACGATGCGCGGATGATATTAAAGTATTATTTCTAATTATTTTAAATTGGAGTGTATAGTTAAAGTAGGTTAAATTATAGTACTTTAAAAAAAATTCAACTGACCTAATGTAATCAAGAAATCTTCTTAAAATTCAAGGACTCAACGACCCAACTAGCAGCACACATAGACAACATCATAGTTAATGTACCAACTTATAAGGAAACACCAACTTCATATAATTATGCACTCAATGCAACATAAGCAAGTATGAACTACTCCTATAAATTCATCATGCACACATACTTCATCATATCATTGTCAAACTTTAGGCATGCTCATCATTTTATCATAAAGTCCAACATGCAATGGCTTTCAAATGCACACATAGGCATGATCAACATTTCAACTCATGAGGCAATTAAGCAATTCATGCTAGATGCACCCTAACATAAGCAATTCATATCTACTAGTCTTATTATTTATTCATCATACTATCAAGGACATACATAACATTACCATGTTTAGTTATGTTCAAGGAGGGACTACCTTCTCCTAGTCACAACATACACACATGGCATCATAAAACTTATATGTAAGCATTTCACAAAGGTCAATTCATTTAAGGAGAAATTCTCAACTTCTAACCAAAGCATGTTAATACTTTCTTTCTCATGAAGTCAAAATATCAGGTCACACCAAACACATCACAACATTAGGAATTTATTTCACAAAATTTCAATTTCTTGCATAACACTAGTTTTCATGAACATGCATCATTTAGGGAAATTATTACCACTCATAGGAACATATCAATATTGGATAGGTACACCATCTCTCCTTAGGAGTGAGCCTATGTCAACACTTCCAAACAACACAGAATCACATATTCTTAAAGGAACTTATCTTTTCTCATATTAAGAGAACTCAACTAAGAATGTTCATCAAACCACTTCATGAAGTCAAATGTGCATTCACCATATTAAGATGCATAACAACATGGGAAACATGTAATTTACTAAGATTCCCTTTTTATGTAATAAGAATCCTTCAAAACATGCATAACATAGTGTCATCTAGGACATGCATAACATATGGAGAACATGCAACTTATACTCATACAAAAGACTCCAAAACATATACAAGCTACTAGGAACTCTTTGTCTCAAGCTTGAGTAAGAATAGAAGGAAAAGATAGGAATATCAACAACCTCACTACTCAACTCATCATCCCCACTTGGGGTAAACCCATCTAAGGGAACCTTATCTCATCCAAAAGAGCTTTAACTTACCAACCTTAATATTCAAGAACAACATCCCCCTCTTGGGATCAATTTTATGCAAACCTTTTAAGCATAACCTCATTCCACTCTAAGAGAGGAACCATTTCTCACTAAATCTTCACTACGCTCCATTAGGTGAGGATTTCAAAATCCAAAAATGAGTATCTATGTCACTCAACTTCATATCAATCCCCCAAAGTGGTTCTCAACATGGGGAAACTCAAGGAAGTTCAATGTAGTAATCTTAAGGGAACTCAAAACCTTACCATCTAGGCACATTATCCCCCACTTGGGGTGAGCTTAATCAACTCTTTATCATATCATGCCTTTATCATCACCTTTGGTGTAATTCTCCAACCAACCATGCCTAGGTATTATCTAAGCACTCTCTTCGAATGACCATACTTAAGATCAATCTTAAAAGACAACTAACCTCTATAGAGTTGGTCAACATCTATTCTCTTGTCCTTCCCATGAACTAAGGGGTACATGGAACCTTCCAAGTCAACCTCAGAGCAAAATACTATCCCAACTCATGGAATAATGCCCCTTCTTCCCTTCTTAGGAGTATGCCTACACAAGAACTTCAATACACACAAGGACAACTATAAAGCACTACTCATACAAAAGGAAAACTTTCAACTCACACTATTTACCACATTCCTCCAAAAGTCCTCAAGTCTACACCATAACTTGCTACTATCATTGCACATAACCATAAGGTAACTCATTATCCCAATAACGACTTCATTCAACCATAAAAACTCTTATCATGCTAGAACTACATCACAATACAACTTCGCATCATAATGCCTCAAATCCATAGGTCACACATAGCCATAATTGACATCACAACATCTTCCAAATCCACGTTCACATATACCCATCTAGTCACATATCATAATAAGCATCAAAACTCCCCTTATTCTCTCTTAAGACTTAAAACATCACCCCTTCCAAGCAATCACATCTAGAAGACCACCGAACAGGGGAAATAAAAGAGAGAGATCATATGGAGTTAAGCTCTATGACATGACACAAGAGTAATGAAGAAAGTGAAACTTCTATCGTTATATAGCCTCTCGCTCATAGATGTGTCGCAACTCACACCGATGAACAAGACTCTATTAGATGTGGCTCATGAGACATCAACCTTAAGACCATTTTTATAACCTTATGCGCTGATACCAAGTTTGACACGACCTGAGAGCACGCTCTAGTTGTAACACGGCGTACTCGACTTCTTGGAGGTCTTATACAAGTCCTTGGCATTCATTCATCGCATTGTCGTAAAATAGTGTGGAATTTAAAACTTTTCATAATATAACACAAGACTAAAAGGTCATCTCATTTAAAAATCTTAACTACATAGTTAGGACACTAATTCTCATCTTGCCATCTTAGACACGACTTTAATATAATAGGGACACGACTATTACAAGAACATAAAGAAACTCTTAACATAAAGGTTCTTGAATCATTAAGGACACACCCAAACTTGGGAATAGTAATTCAAGCTCTTCATTCTAAGAAAGGTCCTTTAGCCATCACCACCTACACTTGGTGTAAAAAGATGAAGAAGGATAGTATTAGTACAAGAATGCACTAAGTATGATGACCATGCAAAAACATGCTTTAAAGAGGACATTTAATTGGAAACAATTCATCATGTCATTTTAGAGAAACTTCATAAGCATTTGATACAATAAGCACAATATAGTTCACATACATCATAATAGACATAGATACCATTCACAACAACACATAAAGCCATTTATCACATTTAGTATACGTTCAATATCTCCAATACTTACCTTTGATTTTTACCTCAACTCGTTACCTCAAACAACCCATAGGTAATACTTAGTGCAATGTATGAATAGTGTCCTATTCCACCATTCATGCCAAAGTATCACCTTAAGGTCACCAAAGGTGAAAATTACAACATTCATCAATTCAACCACATAAATTCATAAGGACATAGCATATCATAAACATAATCTTCACATAAGAATCATCACCTAAGACCACCCCCAAGTCACACTAGTGCAATGTGCAAGTAATATTCCATAACACCACTTACACCAAGTACTCTTAGGAAGCCACCCTAGACTAGACACATCATATTCAACAAGTCATAACATCTTCATTTAACATTAGACACAAGACCTACATACTTCATTAAAGGTCACTTAAGTAGCAAATAAGGTCACTTCATTATTTATTTAATTTAAAAATGTTAGCTAGGTGATAACATAATATTAAACAATAGAGATCAATTTATTATTTTAATTAATTAAGCATGCAAGACTAGGTGATGTAATAAATAACAACAATTAGCGCTTATTATTATTTTAATAAATTAATAAGCATGCGAGACTAGGTGATAAGATAAACAATTAGACTAACTTTATTATTTTGATTAATTAGTTAAACATGCAAGACTGAGTGATAATAATATTAAACATATAACAGATTATAGAAATAAGAAAGAAGAAGATAGAAGTTACACAATTAAATAAGCAACAATTTTATTTTATTTACGCTACCTCAATTTTATTATTAAACAATTAAGTTTAGTTCAATTATTTAATATTTAAGCATGTAAACTATGTGATAAATAAATATTAAACAAATATTAAGCAATTAATAAAGAGATAAACAAAAAGACAGAATATGCACAAATGGATGTAGAAAATAGTTTGATTTTATTTGTTATGCTACTCCAAACAAGCATAAGATATGCATAAAATAAAATGTTGAAAATTGTGCAAGTTTAAAATAAAAGATTTTTTTAAAAATGTTTGTTTCTTTACAGGGATGATACCAAGATATTGTTAATCGCGCTCCTCCACCATAGAAACAATTTTGATTTGAGTTCGATCTTAGAAAAATTGATAATAGTTTATATTTTGAAGATGATTTAAAAGATTTAGTTTACACATAAGCACAAAAATATTTATATATAAATACACATAATCCGTTTTGAAAAAACCATGGGTAGATGGTACTCCCAGGGACGCGTGACTTAATTTACAAAATTAAAATTAGATCTCGTAATTCCTTTGACTTTCGAAAGGAGGATTGAACAATGACTTTGACAAAAATAATCCTGTCATAAGACTTTATAAAAGAAAAACGGGCAGAACATTAATGTAGCCAATAACTTATTAATGCAGAGGTTATCACTATAAAATACATTTATTTAAAAGTCAAGCAATTTGTTAAATCCAGCAAATTATATTTATTTTTTATTATTACTTTACAGAACAACATCATATTGCATTATTAGTGCTGAAATTACTTTTAATTGACAAATCTGATTATTAGTTGCAACAATATTAGCTGATTTATTGATTTAACAGTGACAGAAAATATGCACAACAAATTTTATTTCAGTTATTGATATGCTGAAAATGGTTTACAAGCCTATAAACAGGACTTCTAGGTGTTCGAAAAGTCAAAACAATAGAACAACACCTATAGGCATGATTTTCTTATTCCAAATGATATATAAAAAATATTTTTAATCCTTAGGCATGATGTCTACGTGATTAGACATGTTGAAAAATTATTAACATACAAAGAATTATTAACATCTAACCAATTATCTACTAACATTATTAGAATCTGATTTTAACATGCAAAAGTTATTAGAATCTAATTATTTTAAAACTCCTTAACAAACTTAAAATTACTAAATAATACTCCCCTAGTTACAAAAATGAATGACCTAATTTAACTTGGAACAAAATTTAAGAAAAGAAAGAGACTTTTTAATCTTGTAATTCTAAATTAAAGTTATGTCAAATATACCAAAATGCCCTTTAATCTTGTGGTCTTAATCATGCCACGTGAAAAGTTAAAGTTAAAATATTGTCAAAAAAAGAAAGGATTCATTCTTTTTAAAACAGACTAAAAAAAAAAATAGGGACATTCTTTTTTAAACAAAGGGAGTAATCATTAAGCATGCATAAAATTAATATTATTCAGAAAACCCATATCATGGTGACTAGTTCATTATTAATCAATTTTAAAATTAACATAGAAGACAAGATTTTAAGAGTTCTAGATTATGCCAAATTAAACACATATTCACGATAAGTTAATTAATGTAAACATTGCTTCTCAATAGTTATAGGCATGATAATTTTATTAGCAAATTAAGATTAAGTAGAACTTGATTAGCGAGCTAACAAACTTAAGTTATTCAAACATGCAAGAACTATGAGCATGATATCTATGTGATTGAAAGGTCAAAATGCAGTATAGCACCTATAGGCACAATTTCAAATCTTATTATTTAAATCCTATAGGCATTGTTTCTAAATATATAAGTTGCGATAAAGTGTCGAGCAGCATGTAATCCCCCTCCCTTAGATAGTCCCCAAATATATTTCACATATATAGAGTTAGCGTTAGGAGTTTATACAAAATTTTACAAAGTAACAATTATATACAAAAACATAAATCAAATAAAATCGTCTTGTCTAGTGTTTCATTCTCTTGGCAACTCTTCTAAATCTTGCACCTTAAGTTCAAACCTGCTAAACAAAAATACTAAAGACAAGAGATCATAACTATATAGATAGAAACACAGAATTATTCACGGTCAACACACGAGTTTCAACATATAAGACCACACATTGAGAGAAAGGATAAGAATATTAACCCGGATGTTTCCTATATCACCATAAACCCACATAAATATGAATGCAAGACTAATATAAATGCTAAATAAGAACACTAACCAATTAAGCAGAAAAGATTATCAACCATGGAGTATTTAGTAAGGTTTTCAATCCACAACAGCAACACAACAAGAAAGAATGCCCAAAGGATGATCCAAAGCTTTACTAGAATTCTTACTTCTTTTCAAGGGTAGAGAGCAATATATTTTTTTTGTTATTATTCAAGAGTGATCCAAAGTGAGCGATGAGAGTTAAGAATAATGTAGAACTTCTGTTAAAAGTGAGTCCATTATAATGAAAGTAGGGTTCCTATTTACATAGCAAAGAGGGGGAACACATAAGGGAAATAAATAATTGAAGGAATAAATTAATATAACATTTTCTTTATTTTGAAGGAGAGCCAAATCAGAAAATTTTAAAATATTTCATTACCAAATATAAACGAGTAAGAATAAAATTAGGAAGAATAATATTATCTCCTTAAATAAAGAAGAGCCAAAATCAATATTATTTCTTACCAAATATAGAAAAGTAAGAAATCAGTTCAACATTATATAAAGCAAAACAAATCAATTAATTAGTCAATAGAGCAATCAGCCAACATTTTAGCAAACATAAAATATATACTTACCATATAAAATAATAGAGTCGTTGGTGTAACAAATAAATTCACATATACAATAAGTAAATAAAATGGAGTACGAAATTACGAGATCAATATATGCAAAGTAATAGCATAGTCAAAGGAAATCAACATATTACTCGTCGGCCAAACTCAACAATTACACATTAATACCGATCCATATATGAATATGTGATATTCAATCGAAAGAGGAGCGATATTACAGCAATATGAAAGCATTGAATATTTCAGACATGCAGAATACCATCTAAAAGGCTAGACGATAATGGAGTACTAAACTATAATGGAATATCATACAAATACACTAATATAACTGCACCAAAACTCAATCATGCATTTACACAAAATATGACAAATTCCACATCTTGAAATTAATTTCATAGAGGAAACAAGAAACAAGGAATAAAAGAAACCCAACAAAATGTTTAGAAAATCATACCCCGACAGATCTGTCTTTACCCAAACGATACCTCAAAATAGGCAAGAGTTAAAATAAAGTGTTAAACCCCAGAACTCTTGTCGAAAGATATCGCTTGTTCGCTGGCCGGAGCAATATTTGGTTGTTGTTCGGAGATGGCTTTCGCAGATGGTGGCGTTGTTTCTCGTCGGAGCGATCGAAGGAGACATCGTGCGGTGCTGCAGGTTGCACCAGTGGCTGCTGGCCGGAGCTGCGTCTTCGCTGGTTCCCTGTGAGTCGTTGTTGCTGTTGTCCCGCGGCTGCTGACTGCTTGGAGAAAAAGAGAAGAATAAGAGATGGGGTGAGGGAGAAGAGAGGAGAAGAGGGAGAAGAGAGGGTCGACTGGATATAGAGGAGATGTCTTCCAGAGAGAGGAAGGGCGGCGGCTGGAGAGGGAGAAAAAAAGAATAGGATTATTTTTTAGGGATTAGGTCTTTTAGTGTAAAAATAGGGAGAAATAGAAAATTTAATCACAACCGTTGGATTAATTAAGATGAGCAGTTAGAATTTGATCTAGGATTTAACTTAAAGGATGACAACTGAGATTAAAAGATTAAATCTTAAAATTAGATTAGGTTGGATATGGAATGACCAAAATTGCAATAAAATTGGCTAGAATTGAAAGGAAATGGTGGTTATAATTGAAATAAAATTGAAATTAGAGCGGCTAGAATTGAAATAAATTGGAATAAAAATGGGTTAAATTTGGGAGAATGCACAAGTACCATCCTAGACTATGACCGAAATTTCACAGACACACCTTAACTAAACTAAGTTCCTATTACCCCCCTGAACTTATTTTTTTGGTAATTATATACACCTTTTGTCTTACGTGGCACACTCCGTGACCCCACGCAATTGAGGCGCGTGGGAGATATTTGAATGCCACGTAAGCCAAAAAGGTGCACAAAATTACACACACACAAAAAAATAAGTTTAGGGGGTAATAGGACCTTAGTTTAGTTAAGGTGTATCTCTGGGGTTTCAGTCATAGTGTAGGGAGGTACTTGTGCATTTTCTCTTAAAATAAATGATTTGAGGAAAATTAAGAAATTGCTATCCAATTAAAATACTACATATATTAAAATATTTTTATATAATTAAAATCACTTATATTTTAAAACATTTGAATGAAATAATAATTTTGAAATTTATTAAGAATATTTTAATAGTATTTTACAATAATTTTATAAAGTAAAGATACTATAATATATAATTTTATGAAAAATCGACTAAAATTCTAAACTTAAAACAAATTTTAAAACACGTATTTTATCGAATAGCATTCCTAAAAATTGTTAAAGGTCAGTCAAAATTGGGTGTGAACAAGGATATTGCTACTAGAAACCCTAACTTGCTAGACGTGAAGGTTCCATTTCATGAGACAACATCTATGTTGGGAACCCGGACTTGCTAAATGTGAGGGCCCTCTTTTGGAAAACTGAACTTACTAGACGTGAGGCCCCTACTCTCATATTTCATGTTCACTCGGTGCTAAGCTCAAACTCCCTTTGAAAACATCTTTAAGCCTTTACTTAACATTGATTAATAAAATGGGCTTTAGGGACTTATTTCGTCATATATCATATAGCTCAAAGGTTGCTAAGATGAGAATGGTATTTCATCATAGAACCTACATTATGTGACAATGACCTTTCACATAATCATATTCTATTCATAACATAGTCTAATTTAGAGTACGATTGAGGAAACCTTTCAAGAGACTCACTTTCACTAAATTATCATAAACCTTATTCGTTCATATATTCGTGTGTATACATATGTGAGAAAGTCTTTCACATAAACACCTTTAGACAACACATGTTCATACTTCACTAGTCATATACTTTTCATGCATAATAAGATATAAAGGTGTATATGAGAATTATCCTTTCAATTTAAATATATCATACTCATAGTTATGCATGGTGTGTGTGTACATATTGGTCCTCATAACGACATAATAGCATCAACATTGGTATTGAGGGAAACTTCCCTTTAAAGGATCACAACACATTTACGATATCCCCAAGTCATGAACAACTCACATATAGAGCATTTAGGGATTTTAGATCACACACCACATTTCATCATAGAAGACAAGGAAGATTCAACATTTGAATAGACAAGTCCTAACATGTATAAGATCACACATTCACATGGGGATCATATAGGTAGGGGTTATTCCACACTAGTACTTATCACAATTAAACATGTAGACCTTACATCTCCTTTCATTCTCATGCACATTATACTTCACATTATCAATACACCTTAAGCATGATACTAACATCAAGGACTACATACATAACCTTCATGGCACACCTTCATACCCATGTTCATCATAATAACAATTCACTTTACATCTATTTCCCTCAAGGCCATGATCATAACATGTTAGATAGCCAAGAAATAAACACCGTCACCATAAGTGGACCAAACCATACAACATCAATTCCAATACTAACTTATCAATTCTCCAAGCCATGATAAACATAGATCAATTCTCAATAATTCATAATCAATAGCTAAAGATAACAATAGCATTCAATAATTCATCACAATTAAGCTTAATTCCATTAACATCCAGTCAAGATCACAAAACTCACATTATAGGCTAAATTGAGAGTTTAGGGAGATCATGGGTTCTTCAAGGAATTTCATTGAAAATCATCTTTAAAACCTTGATGAAACATTAATTCATCTTTACAATGTCTTTGAAAATAATTTGACAATGAACACATGCTTATATTAAATTGGGAAATTTGATCATTGAAACTTTATCATTGATAGAACTCCTTGAATGAAAGGTTATTCAAGAATCAAGAGTTACCATTCCTTATTAATTGAATACCCATGAAAATATCAGAAGAAATAATTTGAAACCCATATCCTAGCTTGAATCTTGAGCTTTGCCTCCAATGGAGTTTTGAGAGAATCTATTTTGGGAGGGAAGGGTTTAATTGTGAAGAATGAATTCTAATTCTAGGTTTAGGATTTTTAACCCACTTAAAATACTCAAAATAGGTAGAATAACCGTTAATAATAAATTCCAAAGTACCCAAAACACCCCTACACAAGTTTAATCTTTAAATTAAAGTCCAACTCAACTTTCATTACGAAATCATCGTCGTGGAACTAGTCCGCGACGCGGAGGTGTTCCTGTACGAATTTACGAAATAATTTTTGAAGCGAAAACTTGCTAGACCAAGTCCGCGATGCGGACCAACTTTTTGGTCCTTGGTGGAGCATGTCTGCTACGCGACTGCCTTAGGTTGGTCCTTGAGAAGTTATACCCAGACGTTTTGACCCTAAATACGACTATTAAGACACTAGGGTCACCTTCACTGATTTTAGACTCCAAACAACACATAAAAACATGGACAACATACTAAAACACACCAACACATAACAGACTAGTTTTCAAACGTCTTGGTTGTTCCTTGACGTTTGACTTCAAAAATCTTTAAAATTGACTTCAAAAGTTATTCTTCATTATTTTAACAAGTTATTAACTCATAAAACTCATGTGAGGCTCTAGTTCATCCTATTTCATTTTGAGGGTCATAACAACGATTCAAAACGAGTCATGAGTGGCACTCACACTTAAACTCCTAGGTGGTCAAACCAATGAATCCAAACCCCAACATGTATTAATTGTTAAACTTACAAAATACAAACCATAATGCGAAAACTCAATCTTATTAAGGTAAGAAACACAAATCCACTAAAGTCTACTTTATATCATTCCCAAAACGTTAAAGTCATCATATCAAGGACATCTAACCTCTAAATATTAAGTCTAAGAGTATCAAAGACACCAAAACAAATGAAATAAAGTAATTTGTGTCCAAAAACTAAGGACAAAATGTCATGAACGAGAAAATCCAACATGAGCTCGAATGAATAGCTTACCCTTGAACCTGATATGCTGAGACTAGCTAGAGCTGAGGGCGATTCAAAGTCGTTGGTACACTTGTTTCACTCTATAAAAGGCAACAACACAAGTATGGCTCAGTACAGGGCAATATGTACTGAGTAGATATCATCGGCCAACTCAAAATAGTAACTAATATGCAATGAATAATAGCATAAAATCAACTATAGCACTTAGAAGGTGAGAAGAAATAAACAACATGAACAAGTGACAACTGAAGCAGGTACGTAATAAGTTAACAATATCATGATCACACATTAAGACTCATGCCTCCAAACCAAACCATTTGAGATTGAGTACATCAAGTTAATTCAATATGTTTTTTCTTTAATATCATCGTGCCAAAACGTGACACTCCGATCCAATTATGTTGTGTCAGAATATGACACTCCGATTCAAGAATACCGTATCGAAGCGTAACACTTTGATCCAATAATACCGTATCGGAATGTGACACTCCGATTAAATAATATTGTAACATATCACAACTAGAAGGAACTATAAAAGAGTTTAAAATATGAAAATAGTTACATTTGGAAAGTATAAGGAAATCTGGAAATTTGTAAGATAAAAGTGAGTTTTTGGCAACCTTCAAATGGCAATAACCCCTAGACCAGGATGAGTTAGGTGTAGTTCCAAATATGGTTAGAAAGACTTGGAATGGTATTTCCAAATCCGCCAAGTTTGTGTGATTCCGAGTTCGTATAAGTGAGTTATGCCTTTCGAAAGTTGGGTTGTTGGATTAAAGAAAGTCCAATAGGGATTTGGGAAGGGCAAATTTATTTTTTCCTTACCTAATTATTCAATCCGTTTTTAGGGATTAATTGGGATAAAACAAGACTTCATTTAGTTTAGAAATATTTAGAATTCACGCTAGGGCTTGTAGAAAAGAGAAAACAGGAGAAATTAAGAAATTGCCAAGAACATTCAAGCTTGGCGTGGGGAATTCGTCGGGGATGATCCCTAAAAAGGTGTGTGAGATCACATAGAGTTGGGTTAGTTCACCCACACCAATCATGTTTCAATTTAGCAAAATAATGTTTTATTTGAAAACAGATCCTTTCAGTTCTTGATGAAATTCATTTGAATTCTTGTGGGTTGTTTAGTTGAAGTTTCTTGATGATAATTCATGTTTCTGGGTGAATTTTTGAGTTAAATCTATTTTATGTTGAGGGTACTAACAATCCTAAGTGTTTGGGGAAAGAACCATGAAAGTTTAGAGGGTTTAGAGATGAAAAACAAAGGAGAAAAGTCGAAGTTACCTGGGGAAAAGGGTGGGGAGACGCGCCAGCCAGCGCGCCCCAAAGCCACCTCTGTTTGTAGGGCTCTAGGGCGATGCGCCAGCCAGACCACCCCAACCAACCCTCTGAAGTTTGAGGCCTGGCTCCTCGTGCTCCAGTTCTCCTCATTCTTACCTCATCTTTTCGTACTAGTTCGTTAGTGATGTACCTATGTTTCCTAGTTGATTTCATACTCTAAGGTATATCTAAAAATCAAGAAATCATCCATAAGCATGAGATCATGAACCTTGAATTCATAATCAAATTCAAGGAAAATTAAGATTAAAGTCAAAGAAGTTAAACATCAAGTCTAAAAGTTAAGAAGCAAGTCAGAGCAAAGTTTTTAAAAGTTTTCAAGAGTCTTTAGCAATGTTTTAACTTTGTTTTAAGACTCCAATCTCAATTTAAGTAAAGAGTGAAGAGTTGATTTCATTTCTTCAAAAGAGTATATCGGTACTATATGTATTCCCAAAGAGTAAATGTTTTCTTATTCAAATAAGAAAGGAAATGGAGATTCCCAAAAAGCTTTTGAGCTAGTTTTCAGAAAACGTAATCGCTTTCTAAATAAAGCAAGCGGGGAAATTTTGATTCTCAATGTAGCCTTTGATCTAAGTATTTCGAGCACTAATCTCAAATCACAGAAGAAAGTATGTTTTAAAAACATTAGATCTAGTATATTTTGAGAGTAGTATTGAGCACTGATATGCGGGAGAGTTGAGATATCTCACAGCCCCAATAAACCATGTAGCCACCATGGATAGAAAAAGGGTCATACTTTTTAGATGATTCCTTTAGTGCTTTTTAGCATAGACTGGTCACTACACCATTTTAGGCCTAAAGCAACACTAAATCAAGACAACGCTTGTAAATGTTGCCTAAAGCTTTTAAGGCTACACTTTAAAAGTGTAGCCTTAGTTTTTAGCTTTTGACTACAGTAATATTGACAACACTTGTAAAGCGTGCTCTTTATAACTATAGGCTACACTTTATAAGTGTAGTGTGATCATGATATAATTGACCACACCTATTTATATATATGACTACACTTTTAAAGTGTGCTATTTTTATAATTATAAAAACAACACTTGTCAAGTGTGGCCTTATAATTTTTCACTAAAATATTATATTCCCTCCAACAAATTTAACTCTCCTTCCCATTTTTATTTGGCCATAAAGGAAATTAATAAAGAATTGAAAAACACTCCAAATTTCTGAAAGAGCTCTTTCATTGTTATTCTCAAAACCCTAGCTACAGTCACTACTCACTTTCATAAGAGCTTAGCAGCCAATTAATTTTTGAAGCCATGGTGGAAGTTGAAGCTGATGTTGCTACCTGAAATCCAAGAAAGGGAACGTTCAAGAAGTTCAGCTATAGAGGAGTAGATCTGAATTCCTTCTTGACATGTCTACCGATGAGCTTGTTAAGCTTTTCCCTGCTCTTCCTCGCAGAATATTCCAGCGTTGTTTGATAAGGAAGCCTATGGCTTTCATCAAAAAGCTCCGCAAGGTTAAACGTGAGGCCCCACCTGGTGAGAAGCCAGAGGTTGTGAGAACACATATGAGGAACATGGTCATTGTTCCTGAGATCATTTGAAATGTTATTGCAATATACAAAGGTAAAAATTTAATTTCGATCCAATTGAGGTCAAGCCTGAGATTATTAGTCACTACGTAAATGTATTCTCCATCTCTTACAAGCCTGTCAAGCACGGTAGGGATGGTATTTGTGCTACTCACTCTTCAAAGTTCATTCCATTACATGTCTTCATGTTTTCTAGTAATTCTGGTACTTTTGTTTTACTGTAATTTTGATGAGAACAATGGATAGTGAATGGTTCTTTGTTTGAGACTAGTAAGTTGTTGATAAAAAATAATGAGATTATGATTGAATCAACACACAAATTGATGATTTTTCACAAAACACTTCACTCTATTCACGATTTTTTTCTGATTTCAACATTGTTCTCTGATTTTTCACTGTCTTTTGAGAAATGAAAATTTTGAACCGAAGCTCATTTAGCTCCATTTAAGATTTTTTTTCTTTGTCGCTGACATTTCAAAATTCCTTACACTTTTGTCGTTGTTCCCCAGGGACAGAGCAGTGTAGATTATATCCTGAAGCTTCAATACATCGAAAGAGTTTTGTAGGAATAGAGTTTATCAGCTATAAGTTTCTACCTTTATAAGTTTGAATTTGCTGCATCTCGGCTTATTGCGTGGGGGTGGATTTTTGTTTGTTGTGCTGTTAATTTTTGGGATTCCAGATTGTAGTAGTATTACACCCATTAGTTGATTCTTTGTCATTCTGTATACTAATTAATTAAGCATGATAATTTCTGTTTTTCCTTTAACTTATAAGCTAATACAGATTGAAATCGTTCATGAGAATATAGGTTGTCATGTCATGCTTATTAGTAGTATGTTGTTTGTTATTTTCCTTTACTAGTTTACGGTCCCAATGTTAGAATGATTTTTGCGTGCTTAATAGACACACATAGACATACATAAGCAGATGATAGATATGCAAATTAACAAAAAAGAGATGCACATCTACTTAGAAGAGTGACCACATAAGTAGTAATGATAGTTGTTTTATGGATGTATTATGCCAAATCCATTTGGAAAAAAATGTTCCTAAATATATGAACAAATGACACTCAATTAGATCAAACTTGAAACTTTTAATGTTGTGATAGCCCATTGATTGTGCAAGAGAAAATGTTCAAGCAAGTAGAGTCACTGATGTCTAAAATACAATAATGTTTTTGATAGCATGACAGACTCCCAGTTTTTCTATTGTGGCTTTACAGGTAATCTACAATTAGCTATGTAATTCCTTGTTTTACTGACCATTTTTCTGTAGTTTTCACCATCCTTAAATTGTAATTTTTGTATGCTTATTAATTATTGTTATATAGGAACATCAGGCATGGTGAAAACTCGCTAGAAATAAATATAATGATTTCATGTTGTGGCTATCTGCTTGAGTACTTTAATTTCCTCTCCTCCTTGATCCCACACAACTTGTGTTATCGATGCTATAACTTTTGATTGGATTTAAAGGGTTATTATTTTGTAAATAGTACTGACCACTATGATGCTCAATATGCCATTAGTCAGGTAATTTGCAAGTAGCTATGTGACGTCCAGTTTTGCTCTTGTTTTCCAGACCTTTTTACTCTAGTTTTCACCACTCTTCAATTCTAATGTTCCTTTTTTATGCATAATGCAGCTATATTATAAATCATAAAGAGTGCACCATAAAGGAACAGAAAGGTGGACATTGTACTCCGATAATGCCAATCTAGTGAATAGAGGATATAGATATACAGAAGCATCTCCCAGACCATTGGTGTCTATCACCTTGCTGTTGCATCTTCCGCAAAGTGGCATGATATGCCATACTCCCCAAGGCAAGTATTATGTTTGACATATGAAGGACACTGAACCTTTTCTCTTTAGATGTTAAGGATGACTACACATAATTTGGCTCACACCACTCTTTAGATGTTAAGGCCCCCAAAAGAATATGCCATCTTCCATTCTGCAATCTTTAAATGTCATATGCAATTTCACAATTCCACTACAAAAATATTCCCACAGATTTTATATATAATATGTGTGTGCGCGCATAAACATATATAAACACACACAAGATCTCTCTCTCTCTCTCTCTTTCCTCATTTTCTCTCTCCTCTCTCTCTTTATATGGAAATGGAAAACAAAAGAAAGAAATTCCAGTATATCTGTTATTCAGCATAGTATTCAGCCAGAAGTTTGGAACACATTTCTCAGTACCATCTTCTGTCCCTTTATTATCTCCCTGGGTGCAGGGGAGTCACATTGACACCTTCGACTTCAACAATGCCATTTACTATTTCATATATCTTTGTGTAAAGCGGTTCATACAACTTCTGCTATTTATTTTCAAGTGCAGCACTCTCCTCCAAAAACTTAGCTTGCAGTTCATCATGTTGACGCTGCAACTCTCTCTTGACGCTGCAACTCTCTTAAAGCATCAACACGCTTTTTAACTTGTGGTGACAATGTCGTAAGTATGTCAATGTCCTCCATAGACAAATTCTGAAGCTTATTCTTGAGTGTAATGTTCTTTGATCATTAGTCTTATCTGCTTATGAGAATCAAGGAGCTCGTTTATAATCAATTTGATAATCACATTTTCCCTTAGTATCAGAGTTCTTCTAAAAACTTTCTGGAAGTGAAATGAAATTTGAAAAAAAAGGAATTCTAATGTTTGTAAGCATTTTGCGGCTGCTCTCTGCACCTCTGAATGAACAAATTCAATCAACTCAACAAGTAGAGGGATACCACCTTCAATGCTATAGTCACAAAATATAGATGAAGTAAGACGAAGAGGTCTTTTTTCCGTACATTCTCAATAACAATGTTACCAGATAAGAATAAACTAACCTAACAATTTTGGCTTTTATTGTTTCAGGAGGATGGTATGTGCCTCTTCAGGAGACTTAAAGGATGAGGAAAAACTCCAGCATCAATGATCAATTGTTTGTGTTCTACTTGGTAGGTCCATTACTACGACTTGATTCTTAATCATGTCTTCTACTGAGAAATTCATTACCAGTAATTATCCTTTTATGGTATTTGATGGAATTTTCATTTTTCCTGAGTTTACAAGTATTTTTTATACATAGTTTTGACCTTATCAAAAGTAAACTATAAAAAAGATTTAGCATGAAACTTTTGATTTTTACCTTATATTATTGTCTTTGTCTTTTGACTATTTAACAATGTTGCCTTCAACAAATTTCTCTACAGACCACTTCTCCTGCTTGTTGTATGACACAGAACACTTTAATAACAATAGATAGAATGATAATGTAACTATAAGTCTAAAATCAATGTTTTTGGTAAACATTTAAACTATATATTCAAAAAAGAAAGTGGGATAGCAACTCATTCCTCTGATATTCAGTGCCTGGTAAAACCTTCATCGTACAAAATGTTGTTGGAGAATGTGCGGTTGTGCTTACTGTCAT
Organism: Solanum sitiens; assembly: GCA_016801875.1. Lineage (NCBI taxonomy): Eukaryota > Viridiplantae > Streptophyta > Magnoliopsida > Solanales > Solanaceae > Solanum > Solanum sitiens. The sequence continues at coordinate 1,698,923 of JABWTJ010000015.1, forward strand.
TCCCAACTTACTGATGCTATTACAGATTCTTCGTCCTCATGTTATCCCATTTTTCTGTCAATGTATAAAAGGAAATGAACCAAAGCTACAATTATAACATTATTCTTGGTGGTAGAAGTTTTCTTCCCGCTAACAAAAGTAACTTTTTTCTCTTCAGTAACAATTTTTTTGCTAAAATGTATTATCTATAGGATTAGAGATGAGATAAAGGGATCTTTTCTAGGGCATTATGCAATTGAAAGTTTCACACACAAGGTACGATCATTCCACACATAGAATAAAAATGCAAGAGCCAGACTTTAATACTATAAAGGAAAAAGACTATCAGAAAAGATAGATTGATTCCTTTCTTCGGATGAAGAAAAGTTTACAAACTAGAGGCTCGATCTCAAGTTTACATTTTTTTTGCTAACGTATTACTATATAATATTAGTTAGAGATGAGGTAAAGGATTTTTTCTACAGCATTATGCAATTGAAAGTTGGCTACCATAAGTTTATTTATTTTCCTGATTACTCAGTAGTGTTTCTTCTTACAGTTGCTGCAGATTAACATCTTAATCAAACGAAGTGATAAGCCACCTACATGCTCATAAAAGACAAATGATATTTTCATCATGTTATATGAAAACAAATATTGCAGAACATAAGATCCACTAAACCACACTATTTGTACCATCTTGCAGCTTGTTTTTTATTTACATATCCACTATCTCACAAACATATAACTTATATTAGATTTCAAGTTATAAGTTCTTTTTTTTTACTTCTCGTGCTCCAGTAATGTATCACTTGTAAATAGCATAACATTGTATTGCTGCTTACATCCTCATTAGTTTTTGGTTTTGATGTATCTCAATTCGACTACTTATTCAAACACTCTGTGCTCTGAGAAGCTGTATAACTACTATACCATTGAACAGGTTCTGACTTTTGAATTATAATTTCTCCTATTTGGTTTATCTAATAAGACGACACTCAATAATTTTACTTTTTATTGTCATTCTTCAATAGGCTTGGCTTATTTGTGATACAGAAGGTGAGAGGGTATTACATAGGTTAGATATAATATGACGTAGTTTGAACTGACCAAGCATATGAACTTAGATAACAGATTATGGACAACTCAAATTGGGATAAAAGGTTAGTTACGTAGTTGAGTGTTATTTGACTTCTTTGTAGTTTCTTGTTGTTTGATTTTTGTTCACTATTTGACACTTGTTTTACTTCAATTATCGTCTTATTTTACTGTAGGTATTGATACATTTTAATGTTCTAGCTGCTGGGAGACAGCCTAAGGTATTCTTGAAGTGGACTATGAAATTCTTAAAGTTTTTTGGCCATTAAATTTTGATTTGTGAACTATAATATGCAATTTGCAATTTGGAAACTGCAATCTTGAACTGTAGTCTACAATCTGGAATCTGGAAGCTGCAATTTAGAATTGCAATCTATAATTTGCAATAATTTGAAATCTGGAACTGTAATATGTAATATGCATTAATCTGTAATGTGTAATATGCAATCTAGAACCTAAAATATTGAACTATAATCTGCATTGTGCAAATTGGAATCAGGAACCTACAATCTGGAAATCATGTAATATGTGCTCGGCAATAATCTAGAATCTGGAACTGCAATTTGGAACTCAAAAACTCTGCAGCCTACAATTTGCAATCTGGAACTTCTTGCCTCTTCAATAATGTACTGTTGCAATATGATTAGTTGTACAATTTAAATGTGTAGGGAAATAGAGGTGATCAAATTTGAAGGGTCGCCGCAAGTCAATTTGATCTCATTGAAGTGGATGATGAAGAGTTTTTAAACTATTGTTAAAGTTTGAATACATTATGTTTGATTTTGTGAAATATATTTATTGCTAGAATAAATTGAACTATTGTAAGAGTACTTTTGAACTATTGTGTATACATATTAGAATATTGCGTTATAGGTATGTGTATGTACACAAGACAAGCTATCTTTTGAAGTTTATTGTAAATCTATATATTTGAATTACTTATTAGCAAATTTAATGCTTGAGATTATTTATTGCAAAACAATATTGGTGTTTTTAATTAGAAATTGTGGCATATAAATATTTGGTAGTCAAAATAGCATTACCACACTTAAAAGTGTAGTCATAGGGCTTTAAATTGTGGTATGAACATGGGCAAGGACTACACTTCAAAGTGTTGTCATACATTAGATAGAAAAGGCAACACTTTAAAATCGTTGTCATACATTAGATAGAAAAGACAACACTTTATAATTGTTGGCAATAAGGAAGCAAAGGCCACGCTTGAAAGTGTAGTTGTATGAGATAAAAATGTTGCTATATGAGGTACATAAAAGCGTTGCCATTTTTCCTTTAAGGCTACGCTTTTAAGTGTAGCTGATTAGGCAACACTTGAAAAGTGTTGCCTAAACTCTAAGGTTACGCTTCTTTTGGGCACCCCTGGAAAAGTGTTGCTTAAAATCCAAAAGTGTTGCCTTTTATCAAAGGCCACATTTTTTGCTAGTTAAGACTACACTTTACAGGGGTGGCCGTAGAATTAAAATGGTGTAGTGGGTGTATCCACTTAGTAGTTCAGGTTCTATACTAATGGCAAGATATAGGACGACTCTGGCAGCGTGAGGCAAAACGTTGTATCATCACTATAACTCTTAAGTGATGATTGTCGATTAGAGATCCTCCCACATAAGTTAAATATATTTTATATACACAATTATTTGTATTTTTACATACATCTCAGAGTTAAATTGTATCTTTGCACACATACAGAGTTGACATCATGTTTAAATAGTTTTTTCTTATATTGCACTTGTTTTAAATTGCTTTGTATTGAAATTAGTTCAGTCTTCGAGAGTTGAGTTGAACCAGGTAAGTTCTTCAAATTTCCCTTTCAAGCTTATATATTGTTTAGCATACCAACTCGCATACTCGTACATTCAATGTACTAATGCTAGTTGACCTGCATTGTATTATGATGCAAACGTAGGTAACTAGGATCGGCATCCGGCGCACCGTTGATCCAGTGAGCAGCTCAGAGTTGGTTGGTGAGACTCCTTACATTTCGGAGGACATCTTTTATCACTTACTTTCTGTTTTCAGTTGTTAGGATAATTGGAGGTCCTGTCCCAACATCTCTCTTTGTTTTAGAGGCTTCATAGACAGGTAGTATTAATTCTTTAGTCTTATTCATTTCAATTGTAAACGTTTAAGATATGAGTTGCCATTTTGGCTAAGTTATTACCGTTAACATATTTCATGAGTTTTATCTCTTGTGTTTAAGTCTTCCGCTAAGTTAAGTAAACCAGGACAGGGGTTCGCTTGGGCCCAACAATGATCTTCGAGTGCCAGTTCCGTCCAGGGTGTAGGCTCAGGGCGTGACAAATACTATGTCGGAACGTGACACTTTGATCTAATAATATAATTTATTCATCATTTATTATCACCAATTTTCAATTCATTAACAATACTTCATCAAGTCTTCTTTATTCAAGGCATTACTTCGATAGAGAGGGTTCAAGATTATAAATTCCACGGCCTCAGGATTCTAGACCATTCACAAACAACACATAGATTATCAAAACCACACAACCACACAATTAAGTACATAGAGAAATTCACAATATCACTCAATACATATCAGCACTATTAAAAGTCTATCCATCAAATAGAATAAACCATAATGTACCTCCACTGAAGAACCGAAGTTAGGCAAACTACTTCTCCAATGCTTTTTCTTTCCTCAATGCCTCTGAACCTTTTCAATCCATAAAATATATACTCATAATTTGTAAGTTAACAAGCCTATAAACACTCACATTATTCTTTGTCTTGCCTATACCCAAAAACTCACATAATTCTATAATCAATTTCCTAAAGTTCAAACCTAAGGGTAAGTCTTAATTCCTCCCATTAGCATAACTTTAATGTAATTCATATAATATACTACACCTTATATTTAATTACCTATCAAAATATATCAAATTTTAGTTTATAATATGGTACCTTACAATGCCATTTCAACCCAACACAGATCGTATCTATATTTATGCAATATAGTTGAAAACTTTATAACTAGAACTTTGATGTGAAATGATCACTCACCGTTTTCATCATTGCCTAATCATTAACTACACTTACCACTAATTTACTCAAAAGTCTTAAAAAACACCTGGTAGTAATAGTTTCCTTCAACTTGCTTCTATACGGCTACTGTATATACTTCCTATTTGATAGGTTCCAACACATAATAAAATAATAATTAAATAATATGCCTTCTCAATTCATAAAACCAACAACCATTGCCGCAACAACATGAAAGATTAATTGTTATTAGGATTTACCCGAGGGCACCGTCGCAGGTAAGATTTCTATTGTTCTCCGCTTCTCTCCTTTTTTTCTCTACATATTATTGAATACCCCAATTAATATACCTGACTAATTATAAAATAATGGTAAAAATCACTCACTATTAATTTTAATGTTACTTTATCCATCACAAATTAAATAAATTATTTAAACTACCCCCTTAGCCATATAATTATAGTTACGAATAGTCCAAAATATCCTTTTAGAACCTATCGAAAGAGTATTTTATGAAATAAAATTTATAATACATAAAACGACCAAATGAGTCGTTACACAAAGGGGGAGTACTCTCTGAGTTTGATGTCTCCTGGTTGTCCCTGCATAGCAAGAAATACACAAAACAAACAAAACAATAAACATATAAAGAGCTAGCCAACAGTAGAATATTATCAGAATATTGCTATAAAATGACATTAATAATTTTGTCGATTTGAAATAATTTAATTGAAAGTTTGAAACGGTTGACAAAATATGTCTATCAATTACTTTCAAATTCTACATAACTGTTTGGAAGTTCCAAAATATTATCTAAATGTGATGGAACAAAAAAATTGTTCTTCTTTTGTTATTTTTTATTTATCTTTTTATCTTGCAATTTATTTATCTTTTGATCTTGTAACTTTATCTCTATGTAACTAACAATTATAAAAAATTTATTTATCTTTTAAAACGTTTAAAACAATTTTCAATTTTAAAATGAAAAAAATAAACAATGGTCATTTCTAAGTTTTGTAAAAAGAGTCCAAACCTTAAAAATATATAAACAAAATATTTCTATTAATTTTAGTTTTCAATTTCAACTTTTATTTTCAAATCTCAATTTTTATTTTAAAGATAAGTTAAGTCTTCAAATTATGAATAATTGTAATGACCCAGAATGTCATTTTTAAAAATTTCGTAAAATTTATCATTTTTAACCTTTTTGATAGTTGCCCCGAGTAGTTTTATTTTTATTAGTAGGTGAAGTTGATTATAAAATTTTCGCACTTTATTGTAACAATTGAGTTTTAGGCTGACTTGTCTTGGTGGGATAAGACGAATGTCATCACGTCTATTTTTGGATCGTGACAAAAATGGTATCAGAGCCCAGGTTCATAGGTCTCACGTGTGTACAAGTCGAGTCTAAGTAGAGACTCGAGGATCAGTACGGAGACGTCTGTATTTATCTTCGAGAGGATATAATGACTTTTAGAAAAAAATCACTTCTTTGATTTATATCGTGCGTACTTGATCCGATTTGGATTCTTATCTCTTCACTCCATTCACTTTCATTCATAGTGATGACTCGTGTGTGGTTCCTATGAGTAGTTGGTGTGTTGTGTATAGCTTGAATGTTAGATCCGATATTAAGGTGAAAGTAATATACTTATTGAAATGATGTGTGGTTAGATTTAGAATGTTCAAAAATTTGAAGGGGTTGTGTAAGCTAGTAAAATGAATGGTAATTGTATGGTATATACGATAATTAGAGTGATTTAACAATTGAAAGTGAAATAATTAAAAGGACGACTAGATAATACATGTAACTTTGGAAACTACAATTAGTAGAGTTATCATAACATGAATGGGTTGCTAAGGAAATAATGATAATAATGATGCACCAATTAACATTAGGATTCTACTACAATAGTATCAATGCTTATTTGGTTAGAGTTATGGAGTGTGTTACTTTTGGTATTGACCCGACCTACGAAAGAATACATATAGCTTGGGCTAGATACAAAACTAATTTGGTAATGTTTTATAGCTATTTGATGGATAAAAGTGTTTGACCTATTTGGATATGATCTTCTCGTTAAATATGATGTATTCTAGTGGTGAATGTAACGAACTTTCACGATGTGATACTAGTGGTAAATGAAAATGAATATGTTGATTGTTAAGTGCAAATACTAACTACTTAAGGAGTTATCTATTGTATTACATGCTCATATGATAAGATTTGGTGTTGAATTCATATTTGAGAAACCAACCAGCTTGTTAGTACAGATAGATGTGTTGAGCATTATTTATAAGGAAACTTTTAGTGGTGGATCTTTGGTATGATATTGAAATGTATTTTGTGGATTTTAAATGAGTGTTGATTTCACCGTAAGCTCCATGGAAGTGGACCAACATTAGGATGATAAGCTTATAAGTAAAGGAAGTCTCAACAAGTATACTTGTGTGAACGTAATTGAGAATTTTAGTAAGAAAGTGTGTATAAAATTGTGTTAGTCTTTTGAAAATGATTGGTGAGTAGCGTGGTTGCAAGAAAAGTTGTGGGAGGTGTTGAAACATCGCTCGAATAGAATTCAAAGGAGCTAGAGTCATAGTAAAAATAATAATAATAAATTATTAGAATATAGTGTAGCCTTAGAAAGGGGTGAGAGAGTAAGAATGTTTTATGTCATTGCAAGGGCTAAGGAGGTATCTTCAGAGGGTTTGAGAATTGAGTTCATAGATACGTAATTTCATCCGTTTTGCTCAGATTATGGTAATATGTAGTGTCACAAGATCATCAGATTGGTTAAAAAAAACTAATTAATGACCCGGAAGGTCATTTTTGAAAATTTCATAAAATTTATCATTTTTAACCTTCTTGATAGTTGCCCCGAGTAGTTTTTTTTATTAGTAGGTGAAGTTGATTTGAAAATTTTAAACTATTTAATAACTACGATTATTTAATTGGTGAATATTTATTAAATACGTAATTTATTTGTAATTAATTTAATTAGTGATTAATGAGTCAGACCTATAATTTAATTTAATACCTTATATATATATATATATATATATATATATATATATATAAAAAGCGAGATAGGGTTAATATATATTTTTGGTCTTACCGCAAAGCTTGATGCGGCGAACCCACTACAAAGAGCATCGTTGAATTCCTTAGAATTTCAGGTACGGTACTTTTCTAGCATTGGTTGTTAAAGTTTTGCTATGTGAATTAATTAGCACTAGAGAATTTATATTATTATAATATAATAAAGAATTGAATTACAATTATATGCTTATTATGAAATGGTTAGTGGGGACAAGAATTGGGGGTAGGAAATAATGATAATAATGATCAATGACACTGTGTTGATGAGCAAAATTGAACAATATGAATTATAGGATGATATTAGGTTCCATAAGCTTATTTACTTACGGATTGACATTGCAAATTCCTTAATATAGTTTTAATGTTAAAACATATAATTTATAAATATTTATGTTTTTAGTGAGTCTTTGGCATAAAAACTAAGAACATTAATTGGATTAGATGTACTTTAGTGGAAGTTATAATTAGGAATGGTTTTCAACTCCCTTTTTATTCAATTAGTTGTATACGATAAAAACTGCAAAGTGAAGTAAAGCGAGGATTAACAATTAATGTTGTGATCACAGTGATGAAATTACCGTATGGCATGATTGAGGATTTGAGGTTAAGCCATTAAGTTTAGATACTTAAATTAAGGCTATTGTTTGACATAGATGTATGATTAATTTAATATTTGTATGTTATACAATATGAAAACTGTTAGGGTTGTATTATTTGGAGTAATTGGAACTTAACTCTAGGCTTGAAATTTGAGAATATGAAACTTGACATATTAGTTAGGATCAAGACTTAGGAACTTGATTATAAATTCGGGGCGAGTTATTGGGTCTAGACTAGATAGATAATAATATGAATGTTGTTAGTTTCGAAATCTTATCGTGGTCATTTATTTTAATAGATTGCTTTGAGTTAGACATTCAACTAAAAAGGAAGGCTCAAGTCCCGGAGTATATTCTTGATTGATTGAGGCAAGTAGATTTCTAAACGCTTGTTAAGTGTATGAAATATTTGTATTTCCTTGTGGTATATGTTTGGGAGTAATGGGACTTGGTGATGGGTTGACTTGTCCACATAGATTAACTCTAATGATGAAAAAGGGGTAACAAAAGACAATGTGATTAATTGTTTATGTGTGATGTGTTGACAAAGGTTTGAAGGCTTGTTGAGTCATTGTTGATGTGATATCTTGTTTCTGTTGTTGTGAATTGTGCAATGTTATAAAAATGGTCATATCCTCTTTATTTGTGTGAACATGTCACTTGCATTATTTTAAGACATGGTTGTGACAAGTGTTATGTGCATTGAGAAAGAATGAGAACTTAAGGAGGATGTACCATTTCGAGGGACGTATCGCGCGCTGCGATGGATATTGTATTTCGAAGGACGTATCGTGCGCCGCGATGGTTACTATTATCGAGGATCGTGTCGTGCACCGCGACAGATGCATGGACAGATATGTCCCCCATGGATCTCGGACTGAGAGATAGCAGGTGTGTATCACTAGGTCAGACATGCATAATTATACTTGACACTGCATTCCATTGCATTGAACATACTTATCATTAGGGAACTTGATATTGTGTTTTGCTGATCTTTTGAATGCCTTTCTGTGGAACTTGTGATTGATAAACACTGAGCTTGTTGTTGAGGATATGTAATTTATTGAAGTGTTGTTGTTGAGGATATGAAATTTGTCAAAGTGTTGTTGTTGAGGATATGTAATTTGTCTAAGTGTTGTTGTTGAGCTATGTGTCATTAAGACTGGTCAACGGACCGGAACTGGTTCACCGGACCGGACCAGAACCCGTTGACCGGTATGTTGACCGGTACCAGGATGAACCGGACCGGAATTACCGGGATGATTCATCGGTTCCGTCCCGTTCCACTATATACCGGGATGGAACCGGAATGAACCGGAACGGACCGGGATGGAACGGGACGGGATTAACGGGACGATATTTTTTGGAATTACGAAAATATTTTTTTTTAAGTATAAATTAATAGTTTTTAAATTTATACTATAATTTTTTACTTAAATTTATTTTAAAGATATTTTATTGATTTTTTTTTTGTTGTTAAGTTTGAAAGTCTAATAAAGTCTAATAGGGGGCGGGGGTGGGGGAGGGGTGGGGCTGCAGCTGCAGACAGCACTGCAGCTTTTGAGCCTTTTGATATAAAGCTGCAGACTGCAGGGGCGGGCAGGGGCTCGGGACAAGTGTCAAAATATAAAATATAATTTATAAAAAATATAAATATAAATTATATAAAATATAAAATATAAAAAAATTAATATATATTAAATAAACCGGAACGGAACCGGATCTAACCGGAACGGAACCGGAATAGACCGGGATCAACCGGTACCGGTACGAAATCACGGTTCCGTCCCGTTCCGTGTACCGGTTCAGACTATCCCGTCCCGTCCCGTAGGCAATCGAAACGGAACGAACCGGAACAAACCGGAACGGTACCGGTACGTCCCGTTCCGTTGACCAGTCTTATGTGTCATGTAAACTGTGAGCTGTTAAGTTGGCATGAGTTTTATGCAGGTTCTAGTTGTGGAGGTTCGGTTGGGGTGGTAGGAGTACCCGTATTTCATTCCCTTAGTTTGTGTTTATGGATTTACTTGCTGAGTACCGTGTGGTTTGATACTCACCCCTTGCTTCTACAAAATTTTGTAGGTTATAAGCCTTGATTTTTATGGTACTTGTCATTTTCTTCTTTTCTGAAGCTTCTTGGAGATTTGTGAGGTAGCTGTTTGTCGTCTCAGCAAACTTTCTTTCTCCTTAATTATGATCTTGTTCTATTCTAGAAACAAGTTCATTTGAGACTTGAGTTTTTTTTTTGAATCAATTGTAATATTTTAGAGGCTTGTACACGTGACAACCAGATTTTGGGGTACTTTTGAGTTGATTATAAAATTTCCACACATTATTGTAACAATTGAGTTTTACGCTGACTTGTCTTGGTGGGATAAGACAAGTGCCATCACGTCTATTTTTGGATGACAATAATGTATAAGCTAAATTATAAAAGAAATAAAAAATTGAAACGATAAATAATAAAATGTTTCAAAAAGAAGAACTGAATAAGTAATCCAGATTAACTTTAAATAAAGATTTTTTATTAATTTTATTATATTTTAATTAATTTATTCTACAAATTAAGAAGTTGTTCTTTCCCGTTGAATTATCTTTCACTCACCTATCCACTACACTCTTTGTTATGGACGTCAGCAACTTCGAAGTCCCACAAGCAACACGATATAAGCTGGAGTTGTCCTTTAGTTTGAAACGACATATATACTGTCAATATTAACTAAGCCGATTAACTTAAAAATTGCAAGATGTGTTTTTTTCATATACCATAAGGTAATTGTCACATCCGGGAAGTACCCCCTAGACGTAACCGGCGTCATCGTCCATGGAGAGGACTAAGACTAGCCTCTTAGCATTCATCATAACATTCATATGTTAAAATGCGGAAAATTTAAAACTTTTCTTCTATATCTATCATGAGGTTTACATAGACATCTCGCATACACATAATATATTCATATCGAGTATACATATGCAGACACATAAATTGTATTGGATCAAACTCATACAAAATTTGGATTAAATCCATGTTCATTTGGGCTAAATAATTAATTTGGGTTTAATAAATAAATAAGTCCATCTTATTAAATTCAAATCCAAGGTTCATTTCACCTTGAAGCACAAACCCATGCCACGTGTCACAGTGACTAGGCATCCAAGACCAACAAGATGACGCCACGTGTTCAAATGAGGTGGTAGTCCCAGTCAAATGCAAGAATGAATCACAATGCGTCAAGTGTCAAAATGACATCATTTGGCCAATCACAAACAACCTTGTCCACTCTCTACAACTATAAATAGGGGCTAGACATGACATTCAAGGGGATCCAGAAAACTCTTCAACAAGCATTCAGCAAATTAGAGAAAGCTACAACATCAACATCAATAGTTCTTCGAAGGAGTGATCAACGGAGTTCTTCTCAGAGATCGACTTACAACGACGAAGCGCTTTTCGACGTCCCGGAGATCGACAACATCTCAAGGAGGTCTACATCATCTAACAATTTGGAAAATACGCTACTGAAGGCCCTCGAATCGCGGAGAAACTTGGGAGAGAGAATCAAGAGAACAACGGAAGTGTACTCACAACGATTCACTAATAAAAATCATATTTTTTCTTTTATATATTTTGCTTGCAGTTAATTTTCCGCGCTTACGAAAATTTGTTGCGAACAACATAGACCCTTCGTATAAGAAGATTACATAGTCTTCTACTTTTATGGCGCACATATATATATATAAGATATAACATAGTCTTAAAACGGATGTCTCATCTCATAACCATCTAAACAAGAGTATAACAATTGGACATAGCCCATATATCAATACAATAAGAGCCACATATAGGCTATACAATCTTAGTACTCAAATGAAAGGAAATGAACACAGTGTCTTTAAGACTAATTAACATCCAAAGCTAGAAAGTGGCATTATACTCGAAGGGGTGAGGACCTACCCAACTTGGAGAGTGAGGATTCCAAGTCTTCCTTCAAAAGTCGTCTCAAGACATTCAACGATCGGAACCTAAAATGTTGGGGCGAAAGGGAGAAATGTGGTTAGCACATCACTTGTACTGAATATAGGACCATATGCACACACAACATAAAATCATGCTAAAAAGGGACATTTCATTAAAGCATGTTATTTTACTTTGAAAAGTCTTATGCACATTTAAGAACCAATACAAGTCAATAATACATATTCATTAAGTCAAGACCATGTACATCACAAGACCAACAATACTAAGTCTAGTCAAATCAACATGCATATCAACAGAATTGAGCACATAATCAAGAAAACTCTATCATCAAGTTATAACATCAACAAGCATATATAAGAGTTCATAATATCATAACCTAATAAAAACAATTACTCATGAACCCTTATTAAGTCCACTAGTGCAATGACTAAGCAAAGTCTCATAACCTTACTCAATCAAGTAAACCCAACAAGAACCATAAACAATGTCCAACTTCACATATCATATCATTTAGAGTAAATATCATCATACTTTAGCAATAAAGACCAAACACATGTTCATAAGTGAAACTAACATCACACAGTGTCATTAACATGTAAGATCATCATACACATATTATTTATATTTATAAGCATATACATATATAAGAACATCCTCCTAAGACTTCCCTCAAGTCTAACTAGTGCAATGTATAGGTAGAGTCTCATACCTCTAACTAGACTAAGCTAAACCCCTTAGGTCATCCTAGTTAGAGTTCACTTCATTACTTCATTTTATCTTTTGGGAACACTTGCCTTAACCGACATAGACCACATGAGCTAATGTGGAATCCGGTGTCATGAAACCCTATATCGAAAGAAAGCGGACTACTTGCCAAGGTAGTACCAAAACATGAACGTAGCATCTATGTGGATTCACTAGCTAGTATTCCTATGGGGGCAACATAGTTCAAGACTAGGAGATGTAGTCGGTACCCTCTTTATGCTACATGCATTATAGTCTCCAATCTAATGAGTACATTAGTGATCCTACCTTTCCTATGTGGAAAGGGACACTCCTCACTCTAGTTCACTCGGTGCTAAGCTAGAGTCCCTTTTTGAAATGTCTTTAATGCTTTTATAAATCATCATAGATTAATGTAGGTCATAGGGTCTATCAATTATATAATCATCATCCTAGCTCAATAAGAATTGCATGAGTATTGTCCTTTCATTACAATTCATACATGTGAGGTTAGCACATTTACATAATCACATCATAATAAGACACATTGGTAAGTTATCACCATCCTTATAACATTTACATCTTAGCCAACAACTCACAAACCATAGTTCAAGACATTCCAATTCAACATCATACCAACCCTATCAATCTTAACATAAGGTATCTTTAATACAACATCATCACTTAATTACAAGTAATCATAATTGAAGTAAAGAATTGAGATCACAAGACTTACCCCAATCTCCTTCACAATCCATCATCAAGGTCTTACAATCAACCATTCAATTCAACCCAACAATGGGTGTAGTATCATCACACAATAGTAACAACATAATAATAAAGTCAAGTGAATCACTACCCAACAATTCATCACTAGTTCATAGCCTAGGGTTAGAGACTTACGTCAAATTCATGATCTACTTCGCAACCTAGGTTAATTAATCAAGAACTAGCATAATTGGATTACAATACATCACAATCTACCCATAAATTGGCATAGTAACAACATTATCTCGATGTATATGGATCAAGAGGATTTCGAAAGTCAGCTAATTTTTATAATATCTTTGTAGAAACTTTAAGTTGTTAATTATTATGATTTATAATAATTTATTTACGTATTTTCACATTGAATATGTTACTCTCTGTCGCAATTTCTGTGGATAAAATAAGAGTCAATAAATTTTTAGACATTTTAAGTTGTAATTATTATGATTTATAATAATATTTTACGTATTTTTCACATTATATATGTTACTCTCTCTGCCTCAATTTATGTGAACAAAAAGTTTAAGAGTGAACAAATTTTTAGACATTTTAAGTTGTTATTATCATGATTTATAGTCTTCTATACGTTATTATCAATATAACATAAAAAGAAATAAGACAAATAAATTAGTACTCCAGATAATAGGGTTGGTGGCTAACAAATTTATTTGTCGATTTAATCCATTCAACCCATCTAGAATTTATTTGTAGATTCAATCCATTCAACCCATCCTCTAGGATCTATTAAGTTACCGATGCAACTTTTCATTATCACAGTCCTAGAAAATGTTCCCCATAACCGACCTAAATACATTGTAACGCTATCTCTGGTAGCCTTTATAGTGCAATTTTGAAGCACTATTCCAATTGGAATGTCCGCAAACTCTCCTTCTAGCTGTGATTGTGTTATATTGAATGGTCAATGAAACACGTGCTACAATCAAGCAGTATTGAAACAGGATCGCCGCGTCACCACATATAAAATCTATTGTGTCATAGATTTTACAGTATCGATAGAATTGATGTTGTCTTTTTACATACAAAGCATCTTGATACCCATCGAATCGACATCTATAAAAAGATGTCAAATCTGCTTCAAATCTTAATGTCACCGCATGATACTTTATGGGTCTGACATTATTTCTAAAAGAACCCTTATAAATTGTATAAGAAGAAACAATTATAATTCATCAAAATTAATAAAATTCATGTATATATAGAGAGGGACTTACCAATGGTTGTGGTATATAGGTTCTGTTGTCGTCGATTTTTTTTTTATTACCCGTTATTATCGTAGTATTCATCCTTTCTCCGATCAGAAATATATTAGTCTTTCTTTTTATCAACTCTAATATATTTTTTATACGTGACTTTCTTAATTTTATGAAGAATGGCTTGACACTACGATCAGGGGCCATCAATATCGTTCTACCAATTGTATTGAAATTTTTGGTCCCATCTCGCGTTATAAGGTGTTTCCGTTATCAGTTGGCTTTGAACACATACAACTATAGTTACAGCAGCAAACAACGTCATTATATTTTCTACATTAAATTTTTTTATTATATGATGAGTTTATGGACAAGAATTACTGCAACAATCTAGAGATATGGAAGAAGAATACCACAAAAATCAATCATGATGGCCATTCAAAAATGCTGAATAGAAAAGAAGTAAAATTCTTTGAGTCACTGAGTGACGAGCATGCAACAATTCTTCTTGGTAGTGAAAGAGTTCTACTATTTCTTAATATTGTAGCATTGTCCAAACTTAACAAAATCCCCCTCATCTATATTGAAGTAAAGATATACTTTTTCTTGCATTTTTCTTGGTAAAATGTCATTTTAAAGGCTCCTTTTTCGGACAACTTAATGTCATCTTCATTAAATTGAATGTTTCTACCATTCGTACAATTACTTACCTAGGTAATATGTAATTGTAGTAACATTTTAATCCTTAGATTAGTTATGGTAGGGTTGTTCAAAACCGAATCAAAATCTATAACCGAATAAACAAATATTGATTTATCAGTATTGGGTATTGATTTAGCGATTTTGACAACGATTTTAATTTTTTATGTTATCGAGTTATCGGTTCTTAATGGTTTAAGTTTTTTTCTTAACGAATTTAATCGATAATCCGATGGTAAATTAAATAATTATATTCATATCATTTTGTATATAAAGTCCTTGACTTAGAGTTTGATTTCCTACTTTTATTTTGGTTGTCTCAAACACTTGGTTATTCTACAATGTAAAAGTGTTTGCTTTTGAGCATGATGTAACTTGTGAACTGGTTTATTTGGGTTGTCACCTTGTTTCTAAGTGATTTTCAAATATTTTTTAATCAAATCTTAACGGTTAAACCGATAAATCAATAACCGATAAGTCAATATCTTAATAGTTCCATAACTGTTTAGCATCTCTACAAATCGATAATCAATAAGCCAAACTGATAAACTTTAAAACCGAACCGACCGATGCGCAACCCTAATTTATGGTATTGTTTTCTTATTATCTATATCTATATAATAGGAGAAGTGATAATATTTACGCGTCAGCGCCTCAATTAATCTCTATTTAAATTATTTAAATTATTCAAAAGATCTTGTCAAAGAAAACAATTTATTGTTTTTAGATTGTTTTTACCAATTAAAATTATTTGTTTGCTTATGTTACCATTTTAAGAGTAAAGTTAGAGAGATACTACTACTACTAATCAATGTAATATGTGAAAATCACGTAAAAAGTACCGTTAATCATAATAATTGATAACTTAAAATATTAATATAAATATAAATTTTTAGGTGACTCCAAAAAATAACATTCATTGAATCCATCCTAGTTCATGATTCTTATATCTAGTAGTAAATAATTTCTTTTTTATAAAGCTTATAACAATTTCTTAATAAGAAATAAATATTATAACAATTTCTTAAAGTTTCATATCTTAATAATAAGGAAAATGCACAAGTACCCCCTAGACTATAACCGAAATTTTAGAGACACACATTAACTAAACTAAGGTCATATTACCCCTGACCTTATTTTTTGGTAATTTTGTGCACCTTTTTGGCTTAGGTGGCACCCAAATATCTTCCACGCACCTTAATTGCGTGGAATGTGCCACGTAAGACAAAAAGTGCATAAAATTACAAAAAAAATAAATTCAGAGGGTAATATGACTTTAATTTAGTTAAAATATGTCTACGAAATTTCGATCATAGTTTAGGGAATACTTGTGCATTTTCCCTAATAATAATAATAATAATAATAATCTTAATAAGAAAGAAAGAATACGCAAGTAGCTAATTAACGATTAAGAAATACATATAATATTTATTTTTGTGATGACCTATTTGATGTTTGGAGTCTACATTGAAACTCCGACTAAATTTGAATCACGCTATGCATGTCTCATTCATTATTTAATTAAAATTAAATTATTTTAGAGAGTAAATTTATTTATTTAAAATATTAATAAAGAAATAAATATTTGGCTAGATTAATACATAACACCGACCCAAAGCCACCGCCCACCGCCTTAGAAATATTCTTGGTCCAAATACATCCGCGTAATCAACCCTATAAATAAACTTCGACAGAGAGCCAATTTTCATTGCCAGTTTCTATTGTTTTTATTTTTTATTTTTTTATTATGATATGATGATTTGGTGTTCTTCCTTCAAATTTTGCATTGATTGCTCGAGATTTATATGATTCTGATGGTCTTCCGATCATCTCTGTAGACAGAGGAGGAGGAACGTTACGGGTTCGCAATTAGTTCTGTTTTTCTTTTGCTAATTTGTTGATTCGTTATTGGTGTTTGTTTGATCAGGAATGGGTAATAATGATAGGAGAATGATTATGGGTACCTGTGCAGTGCATTTATTTTCTGATTGATTATGGGTAACCATCCTAGATGCAGTTTCGGGGAATCAAGTTTTGCTTCCAGGTTTTGGGAAATTCTGAGGTTTTTGTTGTGAGGAATCCTGTGTTTTTGTTACCCTATTTACTATGAAGCCTAGCAATTTCCAGAAGGGGAAATTTGGATCTTGAGATGAATGAGTCCCATCATCTTTTCTTGGACTTATCAGTTTGGATTTGATATCTTCGATGCTAATTTTGATGCTGATCATGTTTATCCTCGCTCAACTTATTTGGTGTGTCATTATTGGCGGTCAAAAATACATGGGGCATCTAGGTGCAAGTGGATGTACAGGAATTAGTGACTTGCTATGGTGTTCATAAAGCAGTTCCCAGGTTTTTTACTATTGGTACTGAATTTTTCAGTCTCGAGAAATTTTGTCAAAACTGCTTATGGAAGTTCTGCTCCGCTATGATGATTCTATTCACTTGTATGTATAGCGCGTTCTGCTCCGCTTATGTAGTTCAGATGCTCATATTCTTTGACGAGCCCCATGTCTCTTGTGGTTTTAATTGTGCCTTTGAAGTGCTCCTCTGCCTGTGTGTCCTAGCGACTTATATTTTGCTTTGCTTCCATTTTCCATTGGTTATCACGCCTGCTTGATTTTGTTTGTTGGTGAATATGTGTGTAGACCACATGCTGACATTAATAGAGGATTACTTTTGGAGACTTCAAAGGCTTGTATACGGTATGCATTCGTGCGCACCTGTGCACACCTGTTTCTTGGTCTTTTTAGTGTTTGCACTCCAAGATGGATATTGTAAGGGTTGGACTAATGGGGGGTTTCAATTGGGTCTTAGTGATTCCTCAGGTGATAAGGGTTTTGTCAGCTTTGCACTGAACTGTTCCCTTCTTTCTGTGCTTGCAGTTGGGTCTAACCAAGTATTCGATTGTTCTTTTCATGGAGGGCTTTGTTTGGACATTCGTGTTGAGGTTTTTCTAGTTCAGGTTTTGTGAGTACCGAGATCTTCATTTCAGTTTTCTTCCCAAATAGGAGTGGTCCCTCCTCTCTTTGTCAATAATTGCATTTGGAAGTTCCAGCTAAAAATAGTTTTTCTTGCACTAGTAGTGTGTTTTGTATTCTGCTGCTGTTCCTGTTTGTTGCGTCACCCAGCTTTGATTTTATTTGTTGGACGGATGACGGTCAAAAGGATCAGATTTGGAAAATTTTGAAGGTTGATGCCCATTCCCCTTCCTGTTCAACTTGTTTCTCTGTCATTTCAATGCTGGCACTGCAATCTGCAATCTGATAATGCAAGATAGAGGGGTTTCTCAATCGTGATACTTTGCCATTTTTGTGCTTGCACCGTAATGTAAATATTGTCAGGCTTCGGGACAGGTTTTTTTCCATCAGCTTTGCATGTAACTCTTCGCTTCATTCCTTTGCTTGCAGCCATTGGGTCTTGCTCTTACATGTGTCGAGGCTTTTCTAGTTCAGTCTGTAATCACTATCAATAGTTCTCAATTTTGTTTTCTTCCCTCCTGACTCTTCTGTGTTGGTCAAAACTAGTGTTGTAAGGAAGTTTCTCAATTACGGTATTACTTTTGACTAGTGTGGTGTATTCCTACTGCCATGAAGTCCTTATTCTAGACCCATATGTCCTTTGATGATCCAAGTGATGAGGTTAACTATGGTGATGGGGTCTTTTATGGCTGTGGAAGGCTGAATAAGTACTCGGCCTATTCTAGACTGCTGAGAGTGACATAAAAATACTGCTTGGTTTTCTAGCTACTGATGTTCTGTGTTCCCAATTTTTTTTTTCCCATTATCACGCTTGTTTGTTTTGGTTGGATAGATGTGTCACCATATGGTGATACTGTTATGGACAGTCAGATTTGGAAGTTTCAAAACTTGGGTATGACCAACATGTGATCCTCTGTTATCTTTTGATCTTTGGTGCTTGCACTGTAATTTGAATATTGTCCGGGTTGTGACATAAGGTTTTTTTGGTCTTGTCTATGTCATATTTAGTGATTACTTGAGTGGTTTTAGGGTTCGTGAGATTTGCACTTAACTGTTCCTTTCAATTCATGCAGCCATTGAACCACAGGGCAGTGGATTATTCTTTTCATGAAGCGGCCTTATTCGTTCGTGTTGAGGTTTCTTTAGTAGTCTTTTATGATTATTGAGATTCTCGATTCAATTTTCTTTCCTTGTGGATCCTTTTTCTCTATCAAAACTATTGTTGAATGGAAGTTTTTTGATAAAACAGTATTTTCTTGCAAGTGTGTATTGTGTTCTGCTGCCAAGAAGCTTGTAATCCAGAGAAACTTCAGTGATCCAGCTGATGAGGTCTCCCCTTATTATGGGTACAGACACTTGATAAGTACTCAGTTTGTGGATCTATCTCTCCATGAAGCGCTGCTCTACTTCTGGTTACATATATTATTTGCTGCAATTTTTTTGTTGGATGGATGTGTAGACTATATTGTGAAAATATTAGAGGTTAGGGTTTGGAGATTTCGAAGGTTGATATCCTAGTATCTAGTTCAGGTTTTATTGTGATTCTCAGTCCCTCCTCTCTTTATCAAAAATGGCTGTTATATGGAAGTTCCCAGCTAAATTAGTTTTTCTTGCACTAAGTTTTCAAAAAAAAAAATGGTTTTTCTTGCAGCAGTGTGTGTTGTGTTCTACTGCCGTTTTTAGTTTATAGTGCAGATGCTTGTGTTCTTTGATGATCCATTTGATGAGATTCCTGGTTGGTTGGTTGGTGGGTATATTGTCTTATTGACGCCTGATAAGTAATCAAAACTCAATCCTGGATCTCTTGACAGCCCCATAAGTGGGTGCGCTCTCTGCTTCCTGTTTGTTGTATCACTCCAGCTTGGTTTTGTTTGTTGGATGGATGTAAGTTGAGGATTAGTAAAATTACGGAGGTTAATGCCAGAGTCCATTCTGGTGCAACTTGTTTCTCTGCCATTTCTTGCTGGTACTACAATCTGAATATTGTAAGGCAAGATAGAGGGGTTTCTCAATCTTTGTTCTTTGCAATTATTGTGGTTGCACCGTAATATGGATATTATCAGGTTACAAGAGTTTTTTTTTCAATCTTTTGCATTTTCTAGTGGGTTCAATCAACTTTGCAAGTAATTCTGCCCTTCATTCCTTTGCTTACTGTCATTGGGTTTTACAGAGCAGTGGATTCTTTTTTTAATGGACTGACCTTGTTTGTGCATGTGTGTTGAGGCCTTTTTATTTCAGTCTCTTATGAGTATCAATAATTTTCGATTCAATTTTCTTCCCTCATGGCTCTTATCTTTGTCATAACTACTGTTGTATGGGATATCCTCAATTAGGATGTTATTTTTGACCAGTGTGTTGTATTTCTGCTGCCATGAAGCTCTTAGTCCGGAAGCATGTGGTCTTTGATGATCCAAGTTTATGAGGTTTCCTATGTTGATGGGGTCTTTTGTGGCTATGGACACCTGAATAAGCACTAGGCCAATCTTAGATCTTTTGATAGTGATTGTAAAATGATAGTGATTATCTTCTGTGCTTCCAATTTTTTTAGTTATCATGATAGTTCATTTTGGTTGGATAGATGTGTAGCGATATGGTGGAACTTTTATGGACATTCAGATTTGGAAATTTCAAAGCTTGGTTTTAATCAACATGTGATCGTCTGCCACCTTTGTCTTTTTGGTGTTTGCACTGCAATTTGTATGTTGTCCGGGGTTTGACAAAAGGGGTTTTTCAGTTTCGTCTATGGCATATTTAGTGATTACATATGGGTGAATTTAGGGTTTGTTAGATTTGCACTCAACTGTTCCTTTCTTTTTATTTGTGCAGCTATCGTTTACAGGGCAGTGAATTATTCTTTTCATGGAGTGGCCGTGTTTATCCGATTGTGTTGAGGCCCTTTTAGTTCAGTCCCTTATGAGTATCAATAATTTTCAATTCAATTTTCTTCCCTCATGGCTCTTATCTTTGTCATAACTACTGTCGTATGGAATTTTCTCAATTAGGATATTATTTTTAACCAGTGTGTTGTATTTCTGCTGCCATGAAGTTCTTAGTCCGGAAGCATATGTTCTTTGATGATCCATGTTTTGAGGTTTCCTATGTTGATGGGGTCTGTTGTGGCTATGGACACCTGAATAGTGCTTGGCCAATCCTAGATCTTTTGATAGTGATGTAAAATACCTATTTTACTTATGTTCTTCAGCTACTTATTATCTTCTGTGCTTCCAATTTTTTTTTTGCGTTATCATGATAGTTTATTTTGGTTGGATAGATGTGTAGCGACATGGTGGAACTTTTATGGACAATTCAGATTTGGAAATTTCAAAGCTTGGTTTTAATCAACATGTGATCCTCTGCCACCTTTGTCTTTTTGGTGTTTGCACTGCAATTTGTATATTGTCGGGGGTTTGACAAAAGGGTTTTTTCAGTCTCGTCTATGGTTTAGTGATTACATATGGGTGATTTTGGGGTTCGTTAGATTTGCACTCAACTGTTCCGTGGAGTGGCCGTGTTTATCCGATTGTGTTGAGGCCTTTTTTAGTTCAATCTCTTATGAGTACCAATAATTTTCAATTCAATTTTCTTCCCTCATGGCTCTTATCTTTGTCATAACTACTATTGTATGGAATTTTCTCAATTAGGATATTATTTTAACCAGTGTGTTGTATTTTTGCTGCCATGAAGTTCTTAGTCCTGAAGCATATATTCTTTGATGATCCAAGTGATGAGGTTTCCTATGTTTATGGGGTCTTTTGTGGCTATGGACACCTGAATAAGTACTAGGCCAATCCTAGATCTTTTGATAGTGATGTAAAATACCTCTTTGCTTCTGTTCTTCCAGCTGCAATAACTTCTGTGCTTCCAATTTCTTTCATTATCATGATAGTTTATTTTGGTTTGATAGATGTGTAGCGATGTGATGCAACTTTAATGGACATTCAGATTTGGAAATTTCATGCCTTGGTCTTAATCAACATGTGATCCTCCGCCACCTTTGTCTTTTTGGTGTTTGCACTGCAATTTGTATATTGTCCGGGTTTTGACAAAAGGGTTTTTTCAGTCTCGTCTGTGGCATATTTAGTGATTACATATGGGTGATTTTGGGGTTTGTTAGATTTGCACTCAACTGTTCCTTTCTTGTTATTTGTGCAGCCATCGGTCACAGGGCAGTGAATTATTCTTTTCATGGAGTGGCCGTGTTTATCTGATTGTGTTGAGGTTTAGTCTTTTATGAGTGTTGACATTTTCGATTCAGTTTCCTTTCCTCGTGGCTTCCTTTTCTCTGTCAAAGCTATTGTTGTATGGAAGATATTTGACTAAGATAATATTTTATTACAAGTGTGTATTGTGTTCTGCTACAATGAGGTTTTTAATCCAGACACTTCGTTCTTCAATGATGAAACTGATGAAACTGATGAGGTCTCTTATGGTTGTAGTCACTTGATAAGTACGTTTGTGGATCTTACCTCTCCATAAAGTTGCTCCTTTACTTCTGGTCTTCTAGCTACATGTGTTCTTTGCTGCCATTTTCTTTTGGTTATCACAACTCATTTTTTTTTGTTGGATGGATGTGTAGACTATATGGTGACAATATTAGAGGTTAAGATTTGGAGATCGATAAGGGCTGATATCCAGTACGATATCCAGTATGGTATCTCTGTACCCTCTTGGTCTTTTTGGTTATTGCACTGCAATTTGGATATATTTTCAGGGGGCTTCAACGAACAAGGGTTCTTAAATCTTGTTTATGTGGCATCTCTGGTGATTTCTTTGGTGGTGTGGGTTTTCGTTAACTTGGAACTTGATTATACTCTCTTCTTTTTGTGCTTACAGCCATTGGGTCTTAAAGAGCAGTGGATTGTTCTTTTCATGGAAGTTCAAGCTTTTATGAGTACTGGGATTACAACTAAAAGAGTTTTTTTTTTTTTTTTTCACTACTGTCACATATTTTACCGTCATTTTTTGGTTTTTAGTCCAGATGCTTAGTTTCTTCAATTATTGAACTAATGAGTTTCTAGATGGTTGATGGTTATGGTCTTATGGACACCTGACAAGTACTTGCTGCTCATTTTTTCTGCTTCCTTTTTCTTGTATTACGCCAGCTTGATTTTGTTAGTTGGGTGGATGTATGGTAAAAGTTGAGGGGATTAGACCTGGAGGAATTTGAAGGTTGGTGTGCAGTTTTGCATCCTGTGCAATCCTGTTTCTTGACCATGTTAGTGCGCACACTACAATCTGGATATTATCAGAGGCTTCGAAAGAAGGCAGTTCTCGATCTTGTCTGGCATTTCTAGTGAATTCTAGGTGGTACAGGCTTCCAGCTTTGCACTTACCTGTTCCATTTTTTTGGTGCTTGCAGCCGTTGGGTCTTACAGAGTCGTAGGTTCTTCTTTTCATGTAGCGGCCTTGTTTGAATTGTGTTGGGGTTTTCTGGTTGATGCTTTAAAGATTTTCAGATCTTCAATTCAAATTTCTTCCATTATTGGAATGGTTCCCTTCTCTCTTTGCACTGCTTCACTAGTGTGTATTTTGTTGCTATTTTTTTAAGTAATCCAGAGCTTATGTTTTTTGGTGATCCAACTGATGAGATCTCCATGGGTATGGGCACTTGATGAGTGTTTTTAAACTCAGTCTTGGATCTTTTGATAGCCCTGTAAGGCACTCTACTTTCGTGTTCTCGCTGCTTTCCTTCTTGCTTTTGTTTAGCTGACCAGTTGATTTAGTTTTTGGTTGAATGAATGTTTGTAGGCCACATGGTGGTGATATGATAGTAGGAGGATAAGATTTGTAAATTTTGTGGTTTGGTTTCAATGTGCATCCCTGTGGACCCTATCTCTTTGCATTCAGGTGCTTGCACTGCAATCTGGATGATTGGGTATCACCAGGCTTCAAGGTATGAGTACTTCGCTGTTGCATTATTTGGCATCTCTAGTGAGTGATCTCTCTGCGTGGTATGAGTTTCCCGTTTTTTGTACTTGTTCCGTTCTTTTTGTGCGTGCAACCATTGGGGTCTTCCACAGAATGATTTCTTACTCAGCGGGTGTCTTTGTCAAAACAACTATTGTGTGGAAGTTCTCTACAATGGCAATATTTCAACTAATGTATGGTAGTCTGCTTCCTGTTTGTTGCATCACCCCAGCATGATTTTGTTTGTTGGATGGAGGGCAGTTGAGAGGATTAGATTTGGAAAGTTCCGAAGGTTGATGCCCAGTGTTCATTCCTTTGCGCCCTGTTTCTTTGCCATTTCTGTGCTTGCACTTCATTCTGATATTATCAGGCTTCAAGAGATGATGTCTCTTATGGTTATAGACACCTGATAAGTACTCCGTCAATTTTGGATATTTGACAGTGCCATTAAGTGCTCCTGTACTTCTGGTCTTCTAGCTCTACATATGTTTTATCCTGCCATTTTCTTTTGGTTGTCACAACTACTTATTTTTGTTGGATGGATGTGTAGACCATATGGTGGCAGTATTGGAGGTTGAAGATTTGGAAATTTCAAAGGTTGATGTCCAGTATGCCATCTCTGTACCCTGTTAGTCTTTTTGGTTCTTGCACAGTTGCACTGCAATCTGTACCCTCATAGTATTTTTGGTTCTTGCATTGGCAATCAATATACATTGGTCAGGGCTTCAACAAAGAAGGGATTTCTTAAATCTTGTTAATATGACATCTCTAGTGATTTGTTAGGTGGAATGGGTTTGTCAGTTTTGGACTTGATTGTACCCTTCTTTTTGTGCTTGCAGCCATTTGGGCCTTATGGAGCAAATATTCTTTTGATGGAGCGGCTTTGTTTGTCCAATTTATGTTGAGATTTCCATCGTTCAGGCTTGTATGGGCTCTCGGATTTTCAACTAAATAATTTTTATTTTCCAACTGGTGTGTGTCATATCGTTTTTGGTTTTCAGTTCAGATGTTTATTTTCTTCAATTATCCAATTGATAAGATTTCTGATGGTTATGGTCTTGTGGATACCTAACATGTACTCAATTTGGATCTTTTGAAAGCCTTTAAATGGTTCTCTCTTTTGTTGTTCTCGCTGCTCATATTCTCTGCTTCCTTTTACTTGTATTACACTGGCTTGATTTTGTTTGTTGGATGGATGTATGGTGAAGTTGAGGGGATTAATCGTGGAAGATTTGGTTGGTGTACTGTGTTCCTGTGGACATGTTTCTTGGCCATGTTGTGCTTGCACTATAATCTGGATATTATCAAGACGCTTCGAAAAAAAGGCGGTTCTCAATCTTGTCTTGGTATTTCTAGTAAATTCTAGGTAGCGTGCTTCACCAACTTTGCACTTAACTGTTCCATTCTTTCTGTGCTTGCAGTCGCTGGGTCTTACAGAGCCGTAGATTCTTCTTTTGATGGAGTGCCTCTTGTCTGTCAATTTATGTTGAGGTTTTTCGGTTGATGCTTTTAGTATCATTGGGATCTTCAATTCAGTTTTCTTCCGTAATCATAATTGTTCCCTTCTCTGTTTGTCAGCACTGCTTCACTATTATGTATTTTGTCGCCATATTTTTTCTTTCAAGTAATCCAGATGCTTATGTTTTTTGGTGATGCAACTGATCAGATTTCGATGGTTATGGACATTTGATAAGGTAATTCTAATACAGTTTTGGATCTTTTGATGGCCATGTAATGCAGTCCTCTACTTTCGTGTTCTTGCTACTTGCCTTCTCTGTGTTCGTTTAGCCTACCAGTTGATTTAGTTTTGGTTGGATGAATTGTTTGCCACATGGTGATATGATAGTGAAGAGGATACGTTTTGGAAATTTTGTAGTTGGCTTTCGGTGAGCATCATTGTGGACCCTGTTTCTTGCCATTTTGGTGCAATCTGGATAATTGGATGTCACCATGCTCCAAGAAGAGTGCAGTTTGTAATGTTAAATTGTTTGTCATCTCTAGTGATCTCCCCTGTGTGGTATGGGTTTCCCATGTTTTGCACTTACCGGTTTCGTTCTTCTTGTGCATACCTGTTGGATCTTCCTGAGAGGGAACTTGGATTCAGTTTTCTTCTTAATCAGTGGGTGCCTTTTCTCTTTGTCAAAATAACAACGATAATATCTTTCACTAGTGCGTGTGTTGTACTTTGCAGCTGTGAAGGTTTTAGAGTAGTTGCTTATTTTCTTGGATGATCCAACTGATGAGATCCCTGATTGTTATGGTCACCTGAGAAGTACATTAGATTTTCTTATGGACCTAAGAGCTCCTATACTTCGGTGTGTTCTTGCTACTCAACTTCTCTGCTCCTGTTTTCTTATGTTTATCATGCCACTTGGTTTTGTTTGTTTGGGTGGATCTGTGTAGACCACATGGTGACAGTGAGGGGATTGGATTTGGTGGTCTTGAAGTTTGGCTTCAGTGTGTATCCTTGTGCACCCTGCTTTTTTGTCCAAGAACACAATTTACCTCAAGCGCATGCATAATATATAAGATTCACATTTATTGCAGGATTTGGTGGTCTCGAAGTTTGGCTTCAGTGTGTATCCTTGTGCACCCTGCTTTTTTGCTGTTTTGGTGCTTGCACTGCAATTTGGATATCATCAGGCACTGAGGGAAGGGAGTTTCGCAATCTTTCCTGGTATCTCTAGTGATCTCTTCTAATGTGGCGTGCGTTTCACGGCTTTGCGTTCTTGACTGTTCCTTTCTTTTTGTGCTTTCTGTCGTTGGGTTTCAAGATCAGTGAAGTCTTACATTCATGGAGCAACCTTGTTTTATCAATTAGCGTTGAGGTTTCCTTAGTCCAGGCGTTGTTAGTATCTATCTTTTCGATTCAGTTTTCTTCCTTGTTCATAGAGATCCCTTATCTCGTTGTCAGAAGTGCTGTAATGCAGAAGTCCTCAACTACGACTTTTCCACAAGTTCGTTTTCAGCGTTTAGTTCAGATGCTTATGTTTTCTCTGAGCCAACTGATGAGGGCTTTTATGGGTGTGGACATTTTGGTAAGTACTTGGTAATTTTTGGATCTTTTCATAGACCTGTTAAGTGCTCATCTACCTTCCGTGTCTTGCTTCTTATCTTTGTTTTCATTTTCATTTTGCTAATCACTCCAGTTTTCTGTTTCGTCTGTTGGAAGGATGTATATACCACATAATAGCGAACAATATTGGAGGATAGTAGGATCTATATACGATATAGTGAATAGTATGGGGAGTAGATAGTAAACTGGTCATTAAGGTGCTTGCATGGCAATCTGGATATTGTTAGTGCTTCGAGAAGTAGGGGGTTTCTAAATGTTGTCTACGACATCTCTAGTGATTTCCCAAGTGGTTTGGGTTTTGCCAGTTTTGCACACTGTTCCTTCTTTCTGTGTTTGCAGTTGTGGGTCTTGAAGAAGTAAAATTCTTCTTTCCGTGGGGCTGCTTTTGTTTGTTGATTCATGTTGGGGTTTCATTTGGTTCAAGCTCCTGTGAGTGCCAAATTTTCAGTTCAGTTCTCTTCTCTTAGTCAGTATGATATTTTTTTTTTTTACCGTACTCTCTTTGAAGTGGTGGTCTTCTTGTAGTGAGTTTAACTGAGAATTTTGTATGTCAGTGGTGGTTACAGTACATGGACATATCATTCAATTTCTGAATCTTTTATTGCGTGCACTATCTGCAGACATGATCACTATTTTCAGACTTATTGTTGTTGGGTAATGTTGGGTAATGAAGCCTCTTTTTTTGAAAGTTACGTAATTCAAAAAATAATATAAAATTGAAGCCTCTTTATTATTTTTGGAGGTTTCTCCTCTATTTTTTTTTTGAACAGGCCTATTATGTTTCAGAGATTCAGTCATTTGAGGAGTTGCTTCAGACTGTTAGCTGTAATGTAAAACTAAAATGTAAAAAGAGAGATCTTTCACACACTCTCTCCATGAAATACTGCCATTTGAACATTCTTTGCATCAAAGAGCTAGCGGCGAGTCATTGGATCTAGAAGAGACCAAGTATAAATAACTTGGCTCATCTTTTGTGTAACAGGTCATATATCAACACGAAGGTACCTATTTTTTTCTGTGAGAAACATCTTCTCATGAAATATACCCTTGTAAATCCATCACATATCAGATCATCGTGCAAGTTAGGAATTTTTTCAACAAATCTTGTTCTTCTAAATACTCTTCCGAGTTAAGGTGTGCACTATTTTCTTAATATGGTTGAAATCACCATCGACTATAGGTAACCTTTGTTCTTTCATTCTTTGGGTTGTTGCTATATCATTGGTGTATGTTGAGTCAAATGTCACTTCACAGATGGTATCTTTTGTAAAATGTCACTAACCAGATAGAGTTTTTAAAAAAAAATGAAGGAAGTTTCCAAAAAAAATTCACTAACCAGATAGTGTGTTCAGCCAAATGACACTTCACAGATCAGTCAGTGAAGGTTTCGTCTCTTTGTTCTCGTCATGTTCTACTACTAGCTATAGTTCATTTCTTATTTCAGAAATTGTTCCTTGCTCCTTGGGTTTCTTGTATTGGTGATTGAGTAGGAACCTTGCACAAGTAAATGGGGATCTTCTAAGAAGCCCCGCCCCAGACCGAGTTTTGAAAAAATGCTGCTGTCTTTGCCTTCATTCATAGAGCACAGCTCTTCATTCACGTGTTGCACTTTACATATGGCTGTTATACTTTGGATATCGTATAATTTTGGAGGAGATTTCTGTATTTTTTATGATTTTTCCTTGTATATATTTATGAGTATGCTCTACTGTGCTTTGATTTTTCTTGGTTGTATCGTTAGGAAATGACATTTTGGTGAAGAGGGTTCCGACTATGATTTTGCAGGTTCTTAGGAATTCTCTTGGATACTTGGCCTCTTGTGCTTGGGAAGTCCCTTGGTTTGCAGATTTATTTTCAAGTTAGACGTTGCTGTAAATTCTCTCTTTTGTTGGTTTCTCGAGGCATCCAAGGACTTCCTGTTTAGGTTATGCCAATTTCTTTTTAATTCTACCTGAGGCAATATGATGGTAAGGTATAGACCATGCTGTTTCTGCTGTTGGGTGTCAATGATTTCTCAATTCTTTTGTTTCAAGTAAACCTCTTCTCTGGTACCAGCAGCAGATCATCTTTTCTTGCATCTCCTCCTGCTCTGGAGCAATATTAGTTCAAGCTTCTGCTTCTTCCCTTGTAGATGTTGCTTTCTGTATTCCATGTTGTCAGGCGATTGGCTCATTCAAAATCAGAAGAGGGTGTCTCTTCCATGTTTTCTGGCTTTCTTTATGTATTCCTGCCCATGAGCTTTGAATGGTGTGTAAAGTTGTCACGAGTAGTGAAACTTTTCTATTATCTACCGTGAGCAGATTTTTGGTTGCACATTGATATTATGTTATCCATCTGATTATCCCACCAAACATGAGAAGGAATGAGATCAAGGAGGTTCTAAGAAGCAGTCTGCTATAGTCATACAGTGGTTTTGATAATGTTCGACAGTTCGACTCATGTTTTTAAGCATTTGTTGTATTTGCTGATCTGGATCTCTTACCTGTAAAACAGCACTACAGATGTGAGCGTACTGTTTGTGAAGTTGAGAAGATATTAGCAGCTTGAAGTAGCTTGGGTGCTTTGGTTTCAGTTTGTTTGGGCTACTTCTCTTTCCTCGAAGCTGCGGTTGTCTAAATATGAGCAATTGTTTGTCTAGCTTTTGTTCCTCTTTCCTCTCAAGTCTCTTCTAGCTATTTGAGAGCGGTAGGTTTGCATGACATTTTTTTGTGATGAAAATACATAAATTCAGTTCCTTATAAGCAGTTTTTGATCCCCAGAAGTGGTGGGAACTTGGAAGATGGTAAAATCGGTTGTTCCGGAGCATGTTAACTGAAGAAGTTCCTGGTATGGACACTTGGATTCCTGTTTTGACATTGTTCTAGTCATTTTTGCATGTTCCTGTATGAAGTTTTTTTGTTAGTTCTAATATGATCTCACATTGTTTCATGGTTTTCCTTGTGGTTTCTTTTGTGGTGGTGTTGGTTCATTCGTTGCTACATGTTGTGTTTAGGTGACCCTTGTAACTCCGCCTGTTAAATCAGCCGGTCCCAAGCCCGGACTAAGGAGGAGGGAAGGTGTTCAAGTTGGAATTAGTTTGTCTGATCTTTAATATAAATGTTTCTGAAGTTTCGTTTGACCTTATTTGTCCTGAGCAACTCAAATGGAACATGTGCTCCCTTGCTTAGTGTTGTTATCGTTAGTTTATGACGTCTCTGATCATCACTTGCAGAACTTTACCTGGTGGTGATGAAATGTCAAGAGATTTGTTGGGGGCTTGTCAGTCTGAGTGTCAGGTGTTCTTGCTTATCATGCAATTGGTAATTAGAAATTGTGGTAACTTAATTCTTGCTTCACTGAGGGTCTAAATCCCAATGTTTGTGATGAGTTAAGGCATTGTAGTCTTGAAGTCGTTGCGATTTGTTTATGATTCGCTTAGCACTAGAAATACTGTCACCTTATTGGCTAAGTTGCAGAGACTCCACTTCCCATGTCGTACCTGTGTCAGATTCTCCAAAAATACACTACTGTTGGAGAAGCCAACACGCATCCGCGTACATTGTTGAAGATTCCGAGCAACATAGATTATTGGTGTCTCTAGATGGTTTCCAATACAATATTCAACTGGAGATTTGTGGTGCATCAAGAATCACGTGTGAGCCATGCGACACATGGACGTGTCTGTTCATGAATCATCAGTGTGCTTCTCTCTCGATTTAAGTAGATGACACTGTGTGCGTGTATATATATATATATATATATATATATATCCTCAAACGGCTGTTACTCCTTGATTGATCACCCATTGCAAGCTGATACTTTTTTTAACTGTTTGCTTTTTGTTTGCAATGTTGTTGGTGGATGCTGTTGGTGGTGTTTGGCTGATAATGAGTCTGTCCATTGTAAAGTTTGTGTCATATATATATATCCTCAAACGGCTGTTACTCCTTGATTGATCACCCATTGCAAGCTGATACTTTTTTTAACTGTTTGCTTTTTGTTTGCAATGTAACATGGTGGATGCTGTTGGTGGTGTTTGGCTGATAATGAGTCTGTCCATTGTAAAGTTTGTGTCAAACAATGTTATAGTTGTGAAATGCTACACTGGATGCGAGAGCACCCTAATATCATGTGGCTTACTGTGGGAGTGCAACAGGTAATTTAAGAACCTATAAGTTAAGATTAAAGTATGCCCTAGTATTTTGGTCTTTTAAGGTCGATTGAAAAGCATTGGAACTTATTCTCTTAGGTTCCTCAGGATGGTATATAATATGACGTGCTCAAATTGTAACAGTGTGATTATTCTTTAGCTGAAGTGGTTAGTGAAGTTGTTTCTTTCTTTTCTTGCTTCTATCACGAAGTTGTTCACTTGTAATCCCGTTTAATAGGTTCTTTTTTAAATTCAAGTTTTGTCTGGTTAGTGCTTTTAACACACAGCACGTTCATGTAGATAAATGTTCCAAACAATAATTAATGGAGACTTAAATATAACATGATACCATAAGCTGGGCTACTCTAAGCTGTATCCATGTTGTCATATGAGGGTACCCGAAGCAGTATCTGTAGGCTACTAATTCGGAGATATGGTCAAATTAATAGGTTGCTTTTCATATTAAGACATAGAAGGAGGTGAAATCTCATCATCACATGGTGCTTGGCATTTTTGTTTGAGCATGTTGTTTATGATGAACTTTTTTATGTCTTTTCCGATGCATTATTAGAGTTGTGCATATATTAAGATCTTGCAGGCTAATTGATCAAAGTAACTTATTTTGGGTGTGACCGTCACATGATGTAGTACTAAAAACTATTGATATCTTTGTAAATATTTGCAGAAACCATTGTGTCTGGCCTTGTCCAAGGAGTAGTCCTGTCTTGCCCGCTGGTATTGAATTGCATGTTACTATTAGTGAGGCGTGGTCAAGCATCACAGTAGGAAGAGCCATAGGGCGCTAAAAGAGCTCAACAGCACTCATATTTCTGAATTGTTCTGGACGTGTGGAATTCATTAGCTTGATGTGGTACCTTTACATTTTTAAGCTTCAAGGTGTCATTGGTACTATGTTTCTGAATTTTTTTTGGTATTACATTGCTAAGGTCTCAGAGAATTGACAACTGAAACAGTTTTGGATCCTATTGAGGATCCAGCTGTCAATAAGGATAAGTAGTTAGCTGAAGGTAGTTAGTTAATTCACTATTATTCCAGTTGTATTAGTATGTTAGTTAACTAACTACAGATTAGTTTTAACACTAACTCTACTATAGTTAACTAATTATAGATTTGTCATACATCCTACTAAAGTTAGAATATATATTGATGCCTTGTATCAGATATTAATTCAATTGAAGCTTTACTCGATGAAACAGTTACTTCCTTCTCTGCTTAGATCGTAAGTCTTCAGTAGCGTCTTTTTTTCGTCTCAGGGAAAGTTCCTTGCATGGAACTTTACATGGTATCAACATAGTTAGTAAGATCTGGGGATTTCTTGCAAGGATTGAACAAGAAATCGAGAGTCTTCTTTTCAGATCTGTAATGGCAAATATACGTTTTGATCATAATCATCCTCTATTTTTGGGAGCTTCAGACACGCCTGGAGCTGTGCAAGTGGGAATTGAGCTCACTGGCATGGAGAACTACACACTTTGGAGTAGAGCGATGAAGCTCGCCCTCTTGACAAGATTTGTTGATGGATCAATTACTCGTGAAGTTTGGTGTTGATTTGGTGAATCAATGGGACAGAAGTAATGCGATGGTGATCTCATGGATTATGAGCAATGTAAGTAAAGTACTTCTCTCTGGAATTTTATTTCGGTTCACTGCTAGTTCTGTTTGGAAGGATCTTAGAGAGCGATTTAATAAAATCAATTTATCACAAGTTTATCACCTATGCAAGGACATTGCAACACTAGTGCTGGGTACTTTGCCTCTGTCTACTATTCTAGGTTAAAAGATCTTTGGGATGAATATTACTCAATCGTACCTCCACCTTCATGTGACTGTGCGAAATCGAAAGAGTAGCGAAAATCTTCAAAAGCAAAGGCTATTACAATTTCTCATGGGCTTGAACGATGAACATAGTAATGCTCGTGGTCAAATATTGATGAAAACAACACCTCCTAGTGTAAATCAAGCTTATGCCCTCATTATACAAGATGAGAATCAAAAATCATCATCAGTGGGGCATTTTCCATCTGGTGAGGGCATGGATCCCACAGCCTTATTCACAGTACGAGGTGCACCGATTAGAAAGTTTGCTGATTTGTATTGTGACTACAGTCATATGCGAGGACATACTAGGGAGCAATGTTTCAAATTGAAGTTTTGTGATCATTGTAAATCCAGAGGTCATTTCAGAGAGACTCTCTCTACCAACTGATTAGATACCCAGCAGATTTCAAAGGCAAAAAGAAGGCTAATGTGGTAACAAGGAATGGACATTCGGGAGAACCTTCTCAAAGTCAGCTTTCTTCTGGATATGACAAGCAGTCTGGGAGTAATAATATTCCTAATAAAAGTTCCCCTTATTAGTGTGCTCAAATTGAGCAACTCTTGCGTAAATCAAGCTTTGGAGAAGCAAGTGCAAGCATGACTAGGACCAATGTGAACATTGCAGGTAATGTAACATATAATGGTCAGGATAATAACACTTGGATTATTGATACGGGGGCCACTAACCACATGGTTGGTAATGACAAGATGTTGTTAAATGGTGCACAAGTAGGTAACACAGGGTCGGTACAATTGCCAACTGGAGAGACAACTAAGGTGTCCTCAATTGGAACCTGTCAGCTAGATGGAGGTGAACAGATTACAAATGTGCTTTGTGTGCCGGTATTTAAATTCAATCTATTATCTGTTTCAAAGATAACAAGGGATTTGAATTGTTGTGTCTCTTTTCCCCCAAATTCTATGTTTTCCAGGACCTGCTCACTGAAAATGTGAGGGCAATTGGTAAAGAGGACGACGGGTTGTACGTTTTACAAGGAAGGAAAGGACAACATGACACAATTCTTAGGAAGTCTTTGGCTTGGCAGTACAAGGATCAGTAGATGCGGTGACTTGGCATAGAATATTAGGTCACGTTCCAATGAGAGTTCTTAGGAGATTTACTTGCTTTAAGAATAATTCGACATTTTATCTGGGTATGTGTGATGTCTGTCCACTTGCTAGGCAAATGAGGATGCCTTTTCCTGTATGGATGTTTGGGGCCCTTATAAAACTGAAACATATGATGGCATGCAGTTCTTTCTTACCATTGTAGATGATTACTCTAAATGGACTTGAGTTTTCCTTATGAGGTTGAAATCTGATGTGATTTTCCTAATTAAAAACTTCGTTACTATGGTGTCTACTCAATTTGATTGCAAAATTAGAGTCATTAGATCTGACAATGGATCAAAATTTGTTAACAAAACTTGCTATGATTTGTTTAATTCTTTTGGAATTTTTCATCAGTGTTCATGCCCTTACACTCCACAACAAAATGGTGTTGTGGAGAGAAGACATATGCATATTATGGAAACTGCCAGGGCTATTAAATTCCAAAGTCACTTAACGACTATGTTTTGGGGCATATATGTTGAAGCAGCAGTGTATATGATTAATCGAGTTCCTTATATTTTGTTAGATAACAAGTCTCCGTTTGAGTTATTGTATAAGCATGAACCAAACATATCTC
This sequence comes from Solanum sitiens, assembly GCA_016801875.1. Taxonomy (NCBI): domain Eukaryota; kingdom Viridiplantae; phylum Streptophyta; class Magnoliopsida; order Solanales; family Solanaceae; genus Solanum; species Solanum sitiens. The sequence continues at coordinate 1,733,716 of JABWTJ010000015.1, forward strand.
ATCTCAAAGTTGTTGTGAATGTTATGCCACTAACTTGATTAACCAGGATAAACTTGGCGCTAGGTCCATCAGATCTGTCTTTCTTGGCTATAGTTCCCATCAGAAATGATATAAGTTTCTTGATTTGATTACTCACAAAATATTTGTGAGTCGAGATGTCATGTTCAATGAACACATTTTCCCATTCCGTTTATTAAATATGACACAGGATTTGCAACATCACTGTTTCGCACCAATGGACCAGTATGCCGATGCAGATGTTTCCATGGATCAGGACATCTCTATTTCTCAGCCTACTGTGATCGTTGCTAAGCCTTCTGCTACTCATGACCAATCAGAAGATATTGCTGTATCATCAAATTCTGATGATACTGGTGCCTTTCCATCACAAACTTGAAAGTCGGGTAGATCAATACGACCACCTATTTGGTTCAAGGATTATGCTCTAACCACGGGTGGAAGAGCTCATCACTGCCAATATCCTATCTCTGATGTTATTGCTTATGATGCATTATCATCTTCTTATCAGAGTTTTATATCTAAGTTCTCTCTTGAAATCGAACCTAACACCTATGCCGAGGCTGCTGCAGATTGTAGGTGGGTGGCTGCAATGAAAGACGAGATCACCGCCTTAAATATTAATCATACTTGGGAAATTGTTGACTTACCTAAAGGTAAGAAATCCATTGGTTGTCGATGGGTTTACAAAATTAAGTACAAGGCAGATGGATCCATTGACAAATTTAAGGCGCGTTTAGTTGTTTAGGGTTACAATCAAAAGAAAGGATTAGATTTTCAAGAAACTTTTCGTACAGTGATTTCTATGGCGGCAGCAAAAGGGTGGGAAATACACCAAATGGATGTCAACAATGCATTCTTACAAGGTGATTTACGCAAAGAGGGTAGCTTGCTTCTAGGCAGAAGCCTTGCGTCTCACACTTTGATGAGCGGAACCTCTTGTCCCCTCTAATCCGAGTTCTTAGCCCCTTCTCATCAATGGACTCCTGACGTATACGCAGGAGTGCGATTCGTTCGAGAAATTCCTACCTCTTTATCTATGAAGTATACATGACAGTACCACAGGGCTTTAGTGACACAGGGAACAAGCAGAAGGCATGTAAATTGCTTAAATCTCTTTATGGTCTTAAACAAGCTTCTCGTCAATGGAACATAAAGTTCACATCAGTTTTAATTAGTGCTAGTTTCACTCGGAGTCACCATGACTACTCTCTTTTTATTAAGAAAGTAGTAAGGAAGATTGTTATTGTCTTGGTCTATGTCGATGACTTGCTGATTACAGGAAATGTTTTTCAATTAATTGCAGAGACAAATCTGGTGTTGCAGACTAACTTTAAGATCAAAGATCTCGGTAATTTGCGATTTTTTCTTGGTATAGAGTTTGTTAGAAACTCAACAGGCATAGGCATACATCAGAGAAATATGTGTTAGAACTCATTTCTGACCTAGGCTTGTCAGACACTAAACCAGTTCACTCTCCTATGGAGTTAAATGTCAAGTTCACCACTGTTGCCTTCGATAAACAATCACAACTTCAGATCCACCCTTGCAGGATCCTAGCGGCTACCAAAGACTTATTTACTTGACAGTTACTAGGCCTGGCATTTTTTTCCCAGTACAATGTCTGAGTCAATTCATACAGAATCCTAAGTCATCTCATATGGAGTCCGCTTTAAGGATTGTTAGATATCTAAAGCTTTGACCTGGCTTAGGCATTCTCATGTCTTCCACATCCTCTGCACAGTTAACTGTGTACTGTGATGCAGATTGGTCAGCTTTCCCTAACACCTGGAGGTCTGTTACCGGTTATATCGTGAAGCTGGGTGACTCCCTCATTTCTTGGAATTCAAAGAAACATGTTACTATATCTCGGAGCTCTGTGAAGTAGAGTACAAAAGTTTAGCCTCAGCAGTTGCTGAAGTTGTTTGGCTTGTTGGACTATTTCCAGAATTGGATTGGCCCACCGAGTTGCGTGTTCCTGTTTACTGTGATAGCAAGGCTGCAATGCAGATTGCTGCAAACCCAATATTTCATGAACGTACCAAGCATATTGACATTGATTGTCATTTTATTCGGGAGAAGCTCCAGCAAGGACTACTCAACACTTTCTATTTTGCCTCCTCTGAACAACTAGCTGATCTATTGACTAAGGGGCTTAGTAATTTGCAGCATTCTCATCTTTTGTCCAAGCTAGGCATGATCAACATCTTCTCTGTGCCTAGCTAGAAGGGGGATATTGAGGATCCAGCTGTCAATAAGATTATTCCAGTTGTATTAGTATGTTAGTTAACTACATATTAGTTTTAACACTAACTCTACCATAGTTAACTAACTATAGATTAGTCATACATCCTACTATAGTTAGAATATATATAGATGTCTTGTATAAAATATTAATTCAACTGAAGCTTTACTCAATGAAACAATTACTTTCTTCTCTGCTTAGATCGTAAGTCTCCATTAGCGTCTCTTTTTCGTCTCAAGGAAAGTTCCTTGCATGGAACTTTACAGATCCTACTTGCAATATGTGGAACGTATGAAGGGAAATAAATAGAAGTTGTTTGACGTGAGAGAGCTAAGTACTCACCACGCTCACTGAACGTGGCATGTTGGTTGGTAATATACCTGATGAGATGGCTGTGAGTTATGAATATTTTTGAAATTGGAAATTTACCCCCCCTCCGAGGGTTGTTGCAGGTTTGAGTTTTACAATTTTTCTTGCTAGTCAGTGATTGCTAAATTGTCCTGGATTCTCTTTCAGGTAGGGGTGGACATTCTGTTCTTCATTTTTTTCTGTGTTTATTCCTATCCCTACTTTCATGTGACTACATTCCTTCTCCTAGATATGGGAACAAATTCAACGAACTTAATAATCCCCAGTTTTCACTCACTTTTGACTTGGATAAATGTACAAGTCACTAAACATTATTGAATGCAAAATGAATCAACTTTGCCAAGGAAATTGAGGTTGATTGCTGACCTTTGACTTTGTAAACTAAAGCAAACTTATCTGTTACACTTCAAAAAATATGAATAAACAATTGGCTAATCATGTCATATTTCAATTTCTGGTACAAAGGGCGACTTAATGTTTTAAAAAATTGAAAATTTTGGATGCATTAATCTAAACTTAAAATAAAAAAATAAAATACCGCTTTAGTAGATTCATTATCTTGGTCTCATAGGGTGATATTTTTGGCTTGTACTAGCTGTCAATACTCTTCATAGTTTAAAACTTTATTTTAAAACTTTATTGTTGGTATATGTCCGTGAGATATGAATTTCTTTGGCAGAAAAAAAGAAGATTATTATTTGAGATCCATTTAGTTTGCTCGAGAAAGTGAGCAACATTATTTCGTCATAGTACTTTGTGTTTAATATGCAACTTTTTAAAAATTATTGATATTTGAAAAATTGAAGTTTTTGGGTGCATTAATTAAAAATAAAAAAAATAAAGTATGGCTTTAGTTAGATTCGTATCTTGATTTCATGAGTGATATTTTTGGCTTGTACTAGCGGTGAATACTTTTCATAGAATATAGATTCTTAACTATTTTTTATTTTTAAAACTTTATTGTTAGTGAGAAAAGATAAATTTCTTTGGTAGAAAAAAAAATATTATTTGAGATTCATTTAATTTGTCCGAGAAAGTGAGCAACATTATTTGCCATGTCAGCACTTAATGTAACTTTTTAAAAATATTGATCGAACTATTCTAAACCTAGGTATATAAGTAAAAAATTGTGTCAATTTTACATGTTTTGCGATGGTTTTTATTGTTTTGTACGAAAGAAATTCAAGTGTTTTTCAAACACTACAGTATAAAGAGAGTTTTTAAAAATATAATACGGTGTTTTAAGAAGCAAATTATAGTGAGACTAATCTAATCTTATCATAGAATGGTTGGTGATGCCTTTGGTTTCACTAATGCTCCTAGTATTTTTTACGTGTATCATGAAAAATGCACAAGCCTTTGTATAAAAAGACCCTAAACCCAACACAAGCCTCTGTATAATTTACTCTTGATTTGGAAAAAAGATAATAAAAAAATTAAGAGATACACTGTTGTTTTCTTTGATAGATGAGAATGTCTTAGTTCTTGAGTAGCTTTATGTGCCAGTTACATGAGAAAATTAAATGAAAGATGTCAAATAAGTCTTAGTTTGGTTTTTGGTGACAGATTGACCAAGAGTTGGTCAAATCCTCTTTAAAATGTTATTATTATTATTATTATTATTATTATTATTATTATTATTATTATTATTATTATTATTATTATTATTATTATTATTATTATTATCATTATCATCATCATCATCATCATCATCATTATTATTTTATTGGCAAATGTCAATTATGATGGAAAAGTGTAATATATACAAAAACACCACAAAATTATCTACATGTGCCCCAACATAAAGGATATAGGTGACAACATATGTCACAGAAAGAAGATATGTGGTAACATATGTCACATAAAAAATGTGACATATGTCACAGAAAGGAGATATGTGGCAACATTTCATTATTACCAATGTGGTATCTCGGACAACATATTTGTTGTAAAAAAAAACTATAGAATTATCTGCATGTACCCCAACAGAAAGGATATATGTGGCAACAAATGTCACACTATGAATTGTCAAAGAAAATTAAAAAAAAAGTAACATAAAAATGTCTAAAACAATCGTCCCTTCATTTTTCCTCTCTCCCCTCCTCTATAAATGGTCGTTTCGTTTCATATTTCAAATTTAATTTATTTTTACTAATTTTTTGTTTTCTTTTCTCTTCTTTCCTTTCTCTCATTCCATTATTTCTTTACAGTTCAAATTGTTGCGATATTATTTACAACATAAGTGGTAATATGTTGAGATTTTCTTCTACAACAAAGCGTCGTTGCCCTCATCATTTCTACTTTATCCTTGGTATCTTCTTAGGTAAAATTTAATTAGGATTTTGAAATACTTACTGATATTAAATCAAGATTTTTAGTGGTTTTATCACTTATTTGTTTTAGGATGGTTGGGTTATTATTCCTTTTGAAATATTATCTGATTAAAAAAAAATACATTTTAGGATCTACATGTTGCCACATATGACATGTCTGTTGCAATTTTTCCAACAGAACATGCATATGTTGTCACATATGTCACTTCAAGGTTGTCTTAATCAATAAATTGATAGAAATGAGGAAGGTTGTTATATTAGACTATAATTTTGTACTTTGACATGTTGTAGGACTATATATTAGTGTTACATGTTGAATTAGGTGACAATTTAATTGAATTAACCCCTGAAAGGCCATTTTATGATATACATATGTTGCCACATATGACATTTCTGTTGCAATTTTCCCAATAGAACGTGCATATGTTGTCTCATATATCATTTCAATGATGACTTAATCGATAAATTGAGCAATTTAGAATGAAAAATGTCGAATTGGACCAAATTTTAGTACTTTGGACCATAATTATGCAATAAAAATATGTTAAACACTTGAAACAACGATTTACAAAGGTGTTATATAACTATCAAATGTAGTTACTTGGTAATTGTATGATGAACTAGTGATATGATAGTCTCAGTAAGAATAATTGATAGAATTGATGAAGGTTGTTGTATTAGACAATAATTTTGTACCTAGACATGTTGTAGGACTATATATTAGTGTTACATGTTGAATTAGGTGACAATTTTATTGAATTAACCCCGAAAAGATCATTTTATGATATACATATGTTGCGACATATGACATTTATGTTGCAATTTTTTCAATAAAACGTGCATATGTTGTCACATATGTCATTTCAATGATGACTTAATCGATAAATTGAGCAATTTAGAATGAAAGAATATCGAATTGGACCAAATTTTAGTACTTTGGACCATAATTATGCAATAAAAATATGTTATAACACTTGAAACAACGATTTACAAGGGTGTTATATAACTATCATATGTAGTTACTTGGTCATTGTATGATGAACTAGTGGTATGATAGTCTCTGTAAGAATAATTGATAGAATTGGTGAAGGTTGTTGTATTAGACCATAATTTTGTACCTAGACATGTTGTAGGACTATATATTAGTGTTACATGTTGAATTAGGTGACAATTTAATTGAATTAACCCCAAAAAAGTCATTTTAGGATGTACATGTTACCATATATGACATGTCTATTGCAGTTCTTCCAACAGAACGTGCATATGTTGTGACATATGTCATTTCAAGGTTGACTTAATCGATAAATTGAGCAATTTAGAATTAAAAAATATCGAATTGGACCAAAATTTTAGTACTTTGGACCATAATTAAACAATAAAAATATGTTATAACACTTGAAATAACGATTTACAAGAATGTTATATAACTATCATATGTAGTTACTTGGTCATTGTATGATGAACTAGTGGTATGATAGTCTCTGTAAGAATAATTGATAGAATTGGTGAAGGTTGTTGTATTAGACCATAATTTTGTACCTAAATATGTTGTAGGACTATATATTAGTGTTACATGTTAATTTAGGTGACAATTTAATTGAATTAACCCCCAAAAGATCATTTTAGGATGTACATGTTGCCACATATGACATGTCTGTTGCAATTTTTCCAACAGAACGTGCATATGTTGTCACATATGTCACTTCAATGTTGACTTAATCAATAAATTGAGCGATTTAGAATGGAAAAATGTCAAATTGAACCAAATTTTTGTACATTGGACCATAATTAAACAATAAAAATATGTTATAGCACTTGAAATAACGATTTACAAGAGTGTTATATAACTATCATATATAGTTACTTGGTCATTGTATGATGAACTAGTGGTATGATAGACTTTGTAAAAGTAATTGATAGAATTGATGAAGGTTGTTGTATTAGATCATAATTTTGTACTTAGACATGTTGTAGGACTATATATTAGTGTTACATGTTGAATTATGTGACAATTTAATTGAATTAGCCCCAAAAGATCATTTAATGATATACATATGGTTCCACATATGATATTTATGTTGCAATTTTTCCAACAGGTCGTGCATATATCGCAACATATGTCATTTCAAGAATGGGTTAATCGATAATTGAACGATATAGGAATGAAAAAATATCAAATTGGACCAAATTTTAGTACTTTGGATCATAATTAAGCAATAAAAATATGCTATAACACTTGAAACAACGATTTACAAGGATGTTATATAACTATCATGTCAGTTGCGACATCTAAGTCATATGATGTTACATGTCTAGCTTATATGTTGCAGCTTGTGTAAGTTATATGTTGCAACATATGTCTATTCTGTTGCTATTGAAATAACCTTTCTGTTGCTACATATGGCTATAATATGTTTTAATAGTCAATTGTTGCAACATATAACCATCTGTTGGAAATGTGATGCAGATTATTGAAAAAATTACAGGTACCCAGATGATGATGAATGATTTCAAAGAACTATTAATTTTACATATCAAAACAATGGTGTGTGATCCAAATCATTTATGAATTAATTCCAATTCAACAAACGAAATATGTTCCACTGATTAAATTAGTTAAATCCGATTCAAGAAGAAGAAAAGAAGAAAGCTCAAGGACTAGCAGCCAAAACCAATAATGTACGAAACGAAGAAGAAAAAGATAAAGAACGGAAAGAAAGGCAAGCAAGCAAACAAAAATGAAGAAGAAGAATACGACGAGAGGTGGGGGGAAAATATTTTTTTTCCCCTTTTGGTACATCTTGCTGGTGGCTTCCCCCTAATTCTAATTCCCACCAAAATTGGATAAATTAGGTTTTAGTCAATTTATCTTTTACCATTCATTTAATTCAATGGACCAAACTGTCAACTTATAAATTTGAGGGCAATTCCAAAATCCTTAATCATTAATCACATAATTGTCACCTACACCCGATACTTAAGACTTATGTCACCACCCATTTATTTTGAAACCTTACTGTCACCTTTTTTTAAAAGTCTCCACTTACATACAAATGTGAACATGTGCTTGAGGAACACACTTATCATACCATCTCTACTGGAATGTGGAGTTGAATAATCTATCTATAAATAAAAGTATAATAGAATACATCAAAATACTCCTCACTTAAAGAGACTATAATTATGCATTTGTTCACCTATAAACTATAATTGACAAATTTTGGTAACACTAGCAATGACAACTTCAAATTTCAAGTCACATAATTCCTTCAAGCAGAGCCTCATTTTTTTGGCACAGTGCACGTATGCATCCATCTTCCAAGAATGCTATTTTACCCTTCGAAAAGATTTTCTAAATTTTGAAAACGCGTTGCACAATTTCTTCAGTGGACATCGCCTTTTCTAATATATGAGCTTCTCCGCCTTATCTTTACAAATCCTAAATCTGCCATCAGAAGTTATTGTGATCCATCATTCATAACAAGGGTAGAACACATCACACTCAAATATTGAATTTCACTCCCAAATGATTGCATACCAAGATTACATAAATTCTTGAGAAACTCTACTTATAGACAATTCCCACAAGCACATTATTTGAAGTCGCTGCAACAATTATAATAATTATTGTAGCAAGTGCGATAAAAGAGAGGGTGGTAGAGTGACAAATGAGATGTTGGTGATAACAACGAAGGTGGAGGTGATAGTTATTGTGGAGGCAGAGGTAGAGAAGAAAGTGACAACAATGACGGTAAAAGAGGAATAATAAGAGAGTGATGATAATAGAGGAGGAACTGATGGTTGTGATAGAGGAGGAAGTGGTGACGACGATGGTTACGATGAATAAAGGGGAGAAGATGGCAGCGGCAGAAGGGTGGAGAGAACGGAGGGTGTGGAATGGAGGATAATAGATCTTATATGTAAATAATAAAACTTGAGGGTTTTAAAATTAGTGTCATTAGCACTTATCTTAATATTGTCACCTCTACTCAATAATTGTTATAAACATATTTGTATAATGGTGAATGTCTAATTATGTGGAGTCCTTTTAGGATATGGTTAGGAATCCTACTTGGGGACAAAGTTAGGTTTACCCTATAAATAAAGGGGTTTTCCTTCATTGTAAAGAAGATCTATGAATCCTGAATATACTTCAAGATGAATAAGAAGTCTTTTCTCTTCTCCCTACTTTATTCTTCTTCTAAATTTGTATAGTTTCATAACACGTTATCAGCATGATTGTTCTATTCTTAAAGAAATATGATAGAAGACGGGAAAATGCAAAAGAGATCTTGCATAAGTTACGCAATAAGGTTGTCATATATTTAAGGTATGCTTATCTTTACTTTGTTAGTTATAATTATTTATATGACAGATATGGAGTTCCATCTGGAGTAAGTATTTAAAGAGATATGTTGACTTTTTATACGTTTTATTTTAAGCGGTTGAGAAGTGAATTTCTTAATTTATTTTAATAATTAAATAAGCACAATTTAATGAAAGGTATGTTTTCAACCTTTATATGAGGTATGCGATCTATTAAGTTATATCTATTAACTACTAATGTTGATTATGATAAATCAATAATCTCAATTTTGTGTGTAATTATAATATATGATTATATTAATGATAATCAAAAGTGATAAAATTACAATTATTTTGAAGGCTTGAGGTTGAGCCTCATTGTGGTTAAGACGCTGGATTTAAGTTTTATCGCACCAAAAGAATAAGACGATTGATTTACGTCCGATCGACAAAGAGGGTAAGACATTGGGTTAAAGTCCCGGTGCACCATGATGAGAAGATATTGGGTTCAAGTCCCATCGGATTATGTCCTAAAACACTTTTATATGGATAAGACACTAAATTTAAGTCTTAATGCACCATATTGATGATATAATAATGACTAAAGAAAAACTAATGTGTTTTAATGAGAATTTATGAAATTTATTGAATTTGCTTCATTACTTAAATTGAATGTGGTAGTGTGCATAATATGTCTGAAAGAAGACAAGTTATTGAATAATGCACAGGAACATAGAATGAGGTACTGAAGCTATCATAAGATGATACGCTCAGATGATCGTGCTCCATTCACGAAGAATGAGAACTTTTTATTAAAAATATGTACAAATCCATTCTCCAAAGTGAATGAGGTGTAAGCCACCATGCAAGACGTGGAAAAGATTGCAACCTTTAATTAGATGTGGTATCACCAAGATTGTCTCTGGGCAGACATATGTTAAAGAAAAGTTTCATACCTTAACTTTTGACTTTTATTGGATAATAATTAGTGCAATTAAGACACATTCTAATACTAGTTCCAATATTGTCTTGCTTTTGCATGATTGTATGGGACATCATGAGTCTATAATAATGAGATGAATTATAGTTAATTCGAACAAACATCCATTAAAGAACCCAAAGATTTTTTTAAATGGTGAATTTGCTTGCACTGTAAGTTGCTTGTGAGACCATCATCAATGAAAGTTGAGATTGAATCACATGCGTTCTTGGAACGTGTACATAGAGATATTTGTGGACCTATTCACTCACATAGTGGGTTGTTTAGATACTTCATGGTCCGAATAAATGATCCTTCTATATGGTCTAATATTTGACTATTTTCATCTCGCAACTTGGGCTTTGCAAAATTATTGGCACAAATAATATGATTACATGCACAATGTTCTGATAATCAGAGTAGTCCAGTCAGTGATGGGTCACAACTCACCTAAAGGGTAAAATAATTGAGAAGAAATAAATCTAAAATTACTCTTGTAGTAATAAAATTGAAATTTACTCATATAATAGTAAATTGAAAATTACTAAAGCAAAAGGCAAATGACATAGTAAACTTGGAGTTTACAAGTACTAATAATTTTATTAGTTGACATGAATAATTTGATCATCTCAAAGATGTGCATATTGAGTAATAGACATTCATTGAAGAACTAGAAGATTATTTAAGAATTCTTTATGTTGCATGTTCTAGTGATAAGTTGATTGAATCAACTAAAGTTGGTACTAAATCTCTAAATTCTGAAAAGTATAAAAGGTGAATATGGGCCCGTTCACCTATCATGTGATATGATAAAAAGATGCATCTATAATGTAATCACATGTGCGTTGTCAACTTGCAGTTTGACATTCACAAAATTGTTTGTGCAAGTTAATTGAGTTAAAAACACAACTTTCAGAATATGAAATCATTGCTTGTGAAAATAAAGCTCCATGTGTTGATCTGAAATATGATACGCCTACAAAAATAATTGTATGCATCAGACCAATAAATTATGATCAAATTTTCTTTCAATTGATTTATGGTCAGGGACCAAATATTTTTCATCTGATTATTTTGATATGCAGTATATAATCAATGAATATACAATGATGCATAAGGATATATTCTCCAAAAGATTGAGATATATGTTAGTTTGTCTAACATAAGGGGGAGATTAGAAGCAACACAAGAGTTGTAAATACTCCTATTGAATGTCCTTAAGGATAGAGTCTACGACATGCATGAAGCATGATAGACTAATCAATTCTAAATAAAATAATCATTGAAAAAAGGGGGAGGATCAAAGAATCAAAATAATCATAACAAGGAGACAATGTGCTCTTGAAGAGCTTACGACATAACACTTCATGAAACCTCATGAGAGGGGTATGTACCTCAAAATAATGAAGTGATGAGATCTCAATAAGTTATGTCGTATTGTGAATCGATATAAAATGGTATATCATTGACGATATCTTTGATACAATATTGTGCAATATTGTAAAAGATTATGAGGATATGAATTCTACATCTATTAAAGCATGCTTGTGTAGAAATAATTATCAAGTGAAAAGTGGAATGGTGCATCTTGGTAGCGTAAAGCTTATTTGACTTGCAATCTAGGCACTAGAAGATGTCATACATCTAATATTGAATGTTGTCACTTGACAAAATTGATATGAAATATCCAATGAATTCAAAATCTAAAGCATATACAAGTTTTTAGAAAACCTATTTATAATCTTCATAAGAATTAAATAGATTCAAAATGCATGAAGCATATACAAGTATTGTTATGCAAGTTGATGACTAGAATTGAAACTCTTGAAGAGTTTTCAAAAGGCAATAGATTATTTGCTTAAAGAAGTTGAAGTAAGGAACTTGCAGAAATCTTTGACCATGAAGGGAAGATTCATAAAAGGAGAAAGAAGGAAGCATATTTCGTCAAATGTTTTCTACATTCATGAGCTCCAAAGAATGGTGATATCAACATGCAACATGTTTGTTCAAGTAACACTATAGTTGATTTATTCACCAAGTCTCTACCAACTACAACTTTATGTCACTTTTTTTTTTCATTTTGAATCTTTTTTGTCACCTTTAATTCATTAGCTCTCCTTTCTTCTTCCCTGCTACTTCTGCTATCAATCCAATTGTACAAGCAGCAAAGCCGGAGGAGAGAGAGTGTGCAGAGAAGGAGGAAGCTTTTTGAGTTCCATTGTTAAAGTTAACGGATAAGTGTTAGGATCAAAATATCACATTTTACATATATCATGGGTTGTTTTACATATAGCTTGGTTATTCATATATTAATTAATCTTATATATCACGTCTGATTTAGAAATAGGATAAAAGTTATTTATATATTAATTTTATAGAATGTTTGGTAAATTTTTAAACGTTGTATAAAAGTTATTCATGTATTATTTTTATACGTTGTTTGATTGTGTTTTTGTAATTCCACGTAATTAATACTTAGATAACTTATGAGGAAATATATGTATAATTTATGCGGGATAAAAGGTGGAATAAGTTATGTGGGGTCATTTGATTTGAAGACAAGTCATGTTGGGATTAATATGCTGGGATAAGTTATGCTGGAATCAATTTTACTGAAATTATTTTTTATTGGTTGTTTGGTTTGTCATGTTCAAATAATATGCTTGACATTCTTTCTAACAATAAGTTGTTTGTTTTACAAAAACACACTCAATTTTATTTAGTTTTTTATATTTTCTTTGCCAGATTTAGTTATTCACTCTTGAAATTAAAATTTTCATTTCATTTAGTTTATATATTTTTGTGTGTACATTCTCATAATTATGCCAGACGTTTTTAAATAAAAAATATTCATCTTAGTTAGATTAAAAATAAAATTTCATCTTTAAGTTTATTAAAGAAAAATAGATTTTATTATTAATGTCACTTCATTTAAGCTCATATCAATCATATTAATGTAGAATATTAAAGTTATGTTCAATTTAATTATATATAAAATATGAATTTTTAAGTGATCAAAAGACTAATTAATTAAAAATATATAATGCAATAGTAGAGTGAACATTTTAAGAGTAGTTTCCTCTTCCCCTACCCCTTTGGATAGAGAAAGTCATGTTATGATTTTGTTGTGACACTTCTTCGTCATCCTCTTCGTATCAAAACCCCTGAGTGCATTAACAAATTGATTAAGAGTGGGATATGGTGTCTTACCTAGTATGACAGGAAGGTCTTATAGTTGAGACCTAAACCTCTAGCAAAATTATTTACTTTGATATCTTCATCTACAGACTTCTGAACATATGACTTTGAGTTCGTTAATATATACATCAATATTATTGGTTCCTAACCTCACACTTTTCAGTTGTTGTGAGTTGCAACTCCTTATCTTTTGGTGCTTGAAGATAAGTTTCTTCCAAGAATCCCCACATCTCCTTGGCAGTTGAGCAACCAACAATCATGTAAATGCTTTCTTCTTCAAGGTGTCTGAGATTCAACTCCTTAGCAACATATCATTCTCCCCTAGTCATCAATAATGTTGTTGTCTTCTAAATTCTTCTCTACTGCTACAACTTTCTCAATAATCTGTCCAGTGGAACATGTACCTTTAGTTGGTTCATTCTCTATGATGAAGTAGATTAATCTCATCACTTGAATCAACTAAAATATTTGTGTCCTCAATGAATGGTTCGTTGTCTTGAGTCTAATGGAGAGTATTGATCGGAGTCCACACCCTGGACGTGGCCGACAGTCGAGAATCATTATTGGTACCCAATCGAACCCTCATCCTGACTGACTATAAGCGGGAGACTAATTTAAGCATACAAAATTTAAAAGAGAATAAAGTTCATTGAAACTCTAATTAACTCAAAATATGATTGTACATTCAACTAGCCAAAACTAGGCAACTCAAGTCTTTAAAACATTTAATAAGATAAATGAAACAGACTTCTGAAACTCTACTATCTATTTATGAAGCCTCTAACTAACAAAGATGGAAGTCGGGACAAGACCCATGACATCCTAACAAGGCTCACTATAGCTAACTCAAACTCCATTTAGTATAAACGAATATCTTGTTGATGACCCTGAATACCTGTATCTGCATCATGAAGCTATGCAGATCAAATGGTTTAATACGTGGAATGTACGAGCCTGTAAGGGAAGTTCTAAAGCATAAACATAGACTTGAACATATATACTTACCTTTTCTGAACTCACTCAATTCAAATCAAGAATAAGATAATCAACTCAAAGATACTTAACTCAACTCAAAAAAGATACTCAACTCAACTCAAAGGTACTCAACTCATTATACTCAAGGATAAAGCAACAGTAAAAGATGCAATATATATGGAAAGTTGTAAAACTGTAGATAGCAACTCAATGTATTGAAAAATATAATAGTACTCAATGTGTATATAAAAGTAAAATATAACTATGTGGAGTTTCTCTAATCGACAACCATCAGTATGAGTTATGTGATGATACAACATCTCACCCACGTTGTCAGAACTATCCTATACTTTGCCAAGGTATAAGATGTCTCAACTAAGTGGATCCACTAGTCTATGCTAAAAATTATTAAGGAATCATCTATAAAGTATGACCCTTTCTACCCACGTTGGTTACATGGTTTATGGAGACTTGATTTATCTAAATTCGTCCCCATATCGATACTCAATACTACTCCAAAAGATATACTCAACTCATATATTTAAAAACAAAAATCTTTTGGTGGTTTGAGATTATTACTCAAAATCTTTCTCTAAAAACAAATGTTACTCAAACTGCTCAAAACTCTTTCGGAAATCTCAGTATCCTCCTTTTTTAAATGTAGAAATATTTACCCTTGAGAATACTTAGTTCCCATATATCATTTTTAAAGAAAATGAACTCGACTCTACTCTTTCTCAACTCAAGTGCTCAAGTCTTAAAGCAAGTTTAGAAAAATTTATAAAAGACTTCTCTCATGCCGAATTATGGACGTGAATGACTTAATTCAAGGTTTTCAATAACCATACATATAACTCAATACTCGAAACTCAACAACTCATAACTCAAGAACTTGAATGGTAATACTTTTTTAAAGAATGGTCGACTCAGAGGGCTCATGCGAAATTATGGGCATGAACTACTCAACTCAAGGACTCAAAGATACTTCTTCTCAAGAATGTTCAACCCATAGGGTGCATGCAGAATTATGAGCATGAACAACTTAACTCAAGGACTCCATGGGTAATATGTAATAGTACCATAATTAGGAATAAAATCTCTAAAAGATATTAAGAACTCAATACTCAAGACTTAAAACTTGAAAATACTACTCCTCTCAAAGATGCTCAGTTTACGAAGTTCATGCGGAATTTATGGGCAGAACGACTCGAATCGAAGGTCTAAATAATAATATGGAACTCAGGTGTACAACTCTTCTCATTCTCATACCTACTTCCTCAAAACGTAATTCAAAATCGATAGTTGATCTCAAAGGATTCATAATTGGACTCAAAGACTTCCTTGAACTCTACTCGTAACTCTTTCTTGAATGTGCATTATTAATTCACGAGTTATGGTTCATGATATAAAGGATCTCATGATGATAAATTAGACTCATGACGACCTTTTTCTTATTCTCATACTCACTTGCTCAAGTCTTGAAACAAGTTATTAGAAATTGTAGAAGACTCGTCAAAAAGACTCGAAGGAACTTTCTCAAAAATAGTCGAAAGAACTATCAAGACTTAAATCTTAGCTCTACCTTGAATTTGAATTATTAATTAAGGTTATAATTTGAGATAGGAAAGATCTTGTGATACTTATGAATATTCTTAGATCGTTAAACATGAGAAACAATCAAGAAATCATTGTCTAGAAGCAAGCCCACAACAGGAGATGCATTTAAATATTTGGTTGCGAAATAAATTTTGATGTAGAAGGGTCCTTAACCTATCCGCGATGCGAAGGAAAATTCTGTGAAACGGGGAGGAAGGTCTGCGACGCGGACTAGGTTGCCAGATTTGCTTGACTTTTCCCTTCTTCATTTTCTAACCCCGATTCGCCTAAATTTGATTCTTTTGCTCAACTTCTCATTAGATTCATATACCAAACACATGTACACTAGAATCTAACTCAAAACAACTCTATAAAATGACACAATAATCTCAAGAACTCCTCAATCTGAGCCCTATTCAAGAACACAAGAACATCAAACTTTCAACTTTCTAAAATAAATTTTACATTGAAATTAACATGATTGGCGTGTGGGTGAACAAACCCAACACTATGGAAGCTTACATACCTGAAGAACCATCTTCTTGAAGAAATTGAAGAAAAATCTTGGAAGATGAACCCTAGCCTTAACGTTTCTTGAATGTTTTTAGCGTTGAATATTTGGAGTGGATGAGAGAGTTTGATTTATGAAAACTGATTTTTCTACACATTTAGAGAAATTTAGATGACCTCCTAAGGATTTTTAGGACTAAAATACCCATAAAGAAATAAATAAAATGAGCTGGGAGTCGGAATGATTTTTCACCAGTGAGGTTTGTATGGCTCCGTAATGCGTAGCCATTGCGGACCTGCTGCAAGGTTTGTGCGTCATTACAAAATCAGTCATAATTTTTTACTCAGAGCTTGAAATGTAGCAAACTCGATGACGTTGGAAAGAGGACTCAAAGACCTCACAAAGATATTTCATTTTTCTTCTTACGGCACACCTAACTCATCTTTTACTATGTGTTATGCTTGTTTGAAGTTGATCCAAAACTCCTAACTTAAGCATAACTTGCAAAATTTCAGATTTTGCTATTTCCAATTTAGTTCTTTTTGAAATTGGTGGTGCTACATCTAGCCTTAACACTTAAAAAAAATTAAATTTCTCAGTGATGATTTGAGTTTTAGCTAAAAAAAAATTAGGGTAATAAATGGAGCAGAGAGAAATAAGATGATGAAGTGAGGAGGTCGAAAGAGTGTTACTAGTTGGGGCCATTGCAATTTGATATTGTAGTTATTCTTAGTTTGATCTAATACGTTAAAGAGCGGAAAATCTTTAAAACTCTGATATCATGTAAAAATCTTACTTTAAGTATGGAGAAATCAAGGATTATATTGATAAATAATTTTTTAAGTTACATGCTCCTTATATAGGAGAAGAGTCATATACTAGCTATACTAGGAGTCCTACTACAACACAAATATATTATTTACATGAGTAGTATTATTACTATAACTCAAAACATTATTCTAGTCGACTTTAGCCTCATACACGATACATCAGCTTAGTCGTAAATAAATTAGAATTCAGTAGTCTAGTCCTAGTGTGACTCCAACTCTAACTCGTCAGTCAGCTGCATTGAACCTATTCCTTTGACATGTTCTATCAGCTTCCTTCAACAATGATGACGAAGTTGATGCAACTGGTGGCATTGGTAGTGGTCCTAGCCATGCTAAATTAATGGTAGTATTAGAAGCTAAGCTAGAAAAAAGACGATCAAAAAGAGGGCGTAGTAGGGGAGATAAAATATGAAGGGATATATATTTACTACTCCCTCCGTTTAAAAAGAATGACCTCCTTTTCTTTTTACTTTGTTTAAAAAAGAATGACCTCTTTCATTTTTTGGTAACATTTTGATTTCACCTTTCCACGTGGCATGTTTAAGGCCACAAGATTCAAGGGAAATTTTGTACATTTTACATAACTTTAATTTAGGACCACAAGATTAAAAGTCTTCTTTATATTCTTAAACTCCATGCCAAGTCAAACCAGATCATTCTTTGTGAAACGGAGAGAGTATTATTTTCCTGTTATCTTCAATTATGTTGTTATTGTTATCTAATTTGATTTGATTATCATATTATTGATTATTGCTACTGTAATTTTTTCCATTTTATATTATATGACTTCCACTTCATTTGTTCATTTTTAAAAATGATTTTGTTATTCTCAACTTGAGTAAAACGTCTAGAAACAATTTCCTTACCTTTATATTATTCGGTCGACTCCTTAAATAATCAAAATTGCTCAAATGATACTTAAAGAATTATTTAAACTTAGTAGTACATAAGAAAATAGACCGCTTTATCACCCCCCCACATTTTGATATTTTAACTTGCATGTGGCCAATAGTTTTCTTTAGCCAATTTTGACATTTTACTTTCATGTGGCCAATAATAGTTTATTCATGGCTAGAAATCAATACATATTAGGTAATTTTATATAGATATTAATGTTATTACTGTTTTTATTTAGTATTTGGGATTGCGTGTTATTAGTCACTTCACTAGAAAGAGGGTCAATCGAGATAATTGAAAGCATTAAGTAACAAATTAATTAAACCTTGGTTGTTATCATGACCAAAGTTCAATTTGAGCTTTCAATTCCTTAGCGTTATACTAATTAATCAGAAATTGAAAGTGACAACTATACAATATAATAAAATGTTATCCACTTACTATTTCAAGTTTACAAATTACTATTATTAGATAGATAAGAGAACACGTTGATAAATGGAAAAACAAGCTTCGTAGAACTGGACAAGTAATAGAATTGTGAAATAAGTATAGCACCCAGTGTTTTTAAAAACGTTTTTGGAGCGAGTCCCAGGGAGAATTTCGGGGTTGGGCGTACCAAAAATGCTCTGGGGCATAAATTAAAAATATAGATCCATAAGGCGTAAGTCCTAAAATTTGTGGCGTAAGCCCTGAACATAAAAACGCAAGTTCTGGGCGTAAAAATGTACGCCCGAACTTTTTTTTTTCTCTTTAAATCATATTTTTATTATTGTTGTAATGATATTTCTCAAATGATAATGATAATCCTTTTTTCTTCATTCTTGAATATTAATACTTATCTCACATAATATTCGTAATTCATTGAAAAGTTTACTTTTACTTATTAATATTATTAATAAAACTATAAAATTGAATATACATGTGACTACGCCCCGTAGATCCATGAGACTTACACCCCGTGTCTCGAGGCTTACGCCTCGCCCCATACTATATAAAACGTCTCATTTCACGACCCCGCCTTTTAAACACTGATAGCACCAATGTATATAAAATTGTATATAAAAGTAAATTATATATTAGTACCTTAAGTTTAAATTTTATGCAAAATCAATGTATTGTATCTACATTTCTGTTTAAATTTAAATTATACACTTTTTCTTTAGCAATAACACCACTTATAAGAAAAAAAAATTCAAATGAATAATGGTTATTCATGTCCTAAACGTTATCAAATTACCATCTACTCAATTCTCAACGTACTCTCCAAATATTCTTTCTGAATAAGAACTTTAATATATATATATATATATATATATATATATATATATATATTTCTGTTTAAATTTAAATTATACAATTTTTCTTTAGCAATAACACCACTTATAAGAGATTTTTTTTCCAAATGAATAATGGTTATTCATGTCCTAAACATTATCAAATTACCATCTACTCAATTCTCAACCGCACTCTCCAAATATTCTTTCTGAATAAGAACTTTAATATATATATATATATATATATATATATATATATATATATATATATATATATATATATACGTTTCCTTTGTAATTTTCACTTGGAAATCATGAACGTTTTCATCAAATTTTGTATCAAAGTTGTGTCACATGATTGTCACTATCAACAATATAACAGACCCTTTTTAGGGTATGATAACAATATTCACCTATATATAGGTAAAATAAACTTGAAGTGTTCATGCTAGATTTTTACTAATATATGTGTTCTCATTCTTTAGCAAAAGTTATAGCGACTCACTTCAACTTGTTGGACATTTGCTCTGCAACTAATCTATTATTTGATTATCCAACTACTCAATTCTTAGATGGGTGCAATGAAATTAACGTGCAAGTAAAGATTTTTTTTACTATTAATGTATAGAGTGATACTGTAAAAAGTTGACAAGTTACGAAGTAAATTAACAAATCCTATAGATATGAAGGGTTAACAGACAGAAGTATTAACACATTACTATCTTTTTGCTTCTTTGATGACTCGAACCTATAACTTTAAGATTGCAGGGCGCTTAACATCTAAGCAACCCGGATGGAGAAGAAGAAAAACTATGAAATTGTACTAAAACATTTCTTAAACTTTTTAAAGCATGGTCAGCTACCTAAAGGTTGATATGACTTATAGGCAAAGATCCATCAATAAAATGTCCAATCCCAATTCCATTTTATTGTTACTTTGGCGCATTGAGCAGTCCTCGTTAGTAGCGGAGATACGAATTTTTATTGAGAAATTCAAAATATAAAAATTAAAATACGAAACGCTTACAAGATGATAATTGGAGGCGAAAACAAAACAAAAGACTAATATTAATCTACTTTACTTTACGCTCTGTTGTCACTCATAACATGTGATTCCTTCCCATTTTCCCCTACAAGATCTAGCTTTTAAAAATTTTCTTGTGCATTTTAGGTAAAGATTAACTTTTAAGAAAAAAAATAAGAAACAATATCATCTTGATATCTTAAAAAGTCTCATATTTCGGAGAATATTACAAAAACTAAAATAACATTTAAAAGAAATGAAGAAAGTAAAAGATTGTATCTTCACAAAATGAAAATTTCTTTGAAGTCACAAGCTGATTCCCTCCAAATGAGAAAATATAATAAGAAGAAAGCAATACCATAACTAACATAAGGATTAAAATGTTACTATAAGAACATATTACCTAGGTAAGTAATTGTATAAATGGTAGAAAAATTCAATTCAACAAAGATGACATTTAGTTGTCCAAAAAAGGAGCCTTTAAAAATGAAATTTTACAATAAAAACATGTAAGGAAAAGTATATCTTAACTACAATATAAGGGAGAGAGATTTTGTTAAGTTTGGACAATACTACAATATTAAGAAAGAGCAGAACTCTTCCACTACCAATAAGAATTGTTGCATGCTCTTCACCTTCCGTGACTCAAAGAATTTTACTTCTTTTCTATTCATCACCTTTAAGTGGTCATCGCAAATGGTTTTTTTGCGATATTTCTTCCACGTCTCTAGTCTATAGGTTTAATTTTTATTCATAAACTCATCAGATTTTTAAAAAAAAATAATAGGAAATATAATCACGTTATTTGTCGCTGCAACTATACTTGTATGTGTTCAACACAAACTGATAGCAAAATACCTTATGATGCGATTGTTTCTAAAGATGGGATAGGAAATTTCAACACAACTGTTGGTACAATATTGATGGTCCCTAATCGCATTGTCAGTTTGTCACGACCCAAAATGAGTCGTGAGTGGCACCCACACTTAACCTCCTAGGTGGGCGAACCAAGGAATCCAAACCTCAACATATACCAATAATTCGACTAGAATAACAACAATAATGCGGAAGTTCCAAAACTTATTAAAGTAACCAATCAACTAAACCGTTAAGGTCTATTACATATTATCCCCAAAATCTGAAAGTCATCACATCAAGGACATCTAATTTCCAAATACTAAGTCTAAGAGTATCAAATACACCAAACAAAAGAATAAAATGGTATTTGTTCGAAAACATAGGACATCATGTCATGACCGAGAGAATCCAATACAAACTTGAATGAATAGCTCACCCTGGAACCTGATATGCTGGAGATTGGCTAAAGCTGAGGGCAAGTCAAAGTCGTTTGGTACACTCGCTGCACTCCATAAAAGGAAAACAAAGAAAAACACAAGTAGGGCTCAGTACGGGCCAACATGTACTGAGTAGGTATCATCGGCCAACCCCAAATAGAAACTAATATACAATGAATAATATATGAACTCAACTATAGCACTTAACAGGTGATAAGCAACAAACAACATGAACCAATGTCAACAACACTAAAGTAAGTATGTAATAAAAGTCAACAATATCAAGATCATCCATGAGGACTCATGCCTCCAACTAAACCATTTGGGGAATTGAGTTCTTTGACATTGAGTACATTCCGTTAATTCAATATGTTTTTCCTTTAATACTATCGTGTCGGAACGTGACACTCCGATCCAATTATACCGTGTCGGAATATGACACTCCGATCGAAGAATATCATGTCAGAACGTGACACTCTGATCCAATAAATACCATTAATTTATCATTTATTATCATAACTTTCAATTTATTGATAATATTTCATCAAGACTTCTTTATTCAAGGCATCACTTCGATAAGGAGAGTTCAAAAATATAAATTCCACGGTCTCAGGATTTCAGACCAATCATAAAAAACACAACCAAACAACACAACCACACAATCAAGTACATAGAAAACTTCACAATATCATTCAATGCATATCAATCACTATTAACAGTTTACTATCAAATAGCATAAACCATAACCTACCTTCACCGAAAAACCAAAGTCAAGCAAGCTACTTTTCCATTACTTTTCCTTTCCTCAAAGCCTCCGAGCCTTTCCAATATATCAAGTATACCATATTTATAAATACGAGTCCATAGACATCTATATTGCTATACCAATAGCTTAATTATAACGATATACTAAAATTATGTGTAGTATGTAGGACCCTCACTATTATGCGACTCTATTCATTCTATATACTATATGTATGTAACGAATTAGTCCGATGTCAATAATTAATTGACCATTAAGAGGTCCTAAGATAATGCCAAGAACACAAACTCACGTGAATCACTAAATAACATTTCAATCCATTTTAATACATTAACACTAACAAAAGCTACCAACTAATATTATATAATCATTGTAACCTCAATTTTCTCAAATAACAAATTCCTATACCAACATATTATATTCATTAACTTTCAAATTCTTGGCCAATATTATGTCATAATTATCTTTAACAATTTATTAACAATATAAACTAATAGAATCAATCCACAAACTGCCATAAACTGTAACTTCAATTTTTCGTAATTGATTTAACATTATAGTAAGACTTTAATTCCTCAATCCAATAATTTCTAGCCATAATAATAATTCTCACAATAATATTAAAATAATATAAACACCCATCGACCATATTCATATACAAAAGTTGCTATATTGTCCCTCCAATTCATTATCCAATTACACCCATATATATATATATATATAACCTTCCTAATTATTACAACAACCTAACCTTTTAAACAAATATTTGTTTTCACCCCCAGTTTGACCAATCATTAATTTCCTCAACTTGTACCTTCCAATTCTTTATTCATTTTCACTATTCAACATAAAAATCCACTTAAAGATAATCAACCAACAATACAAAATTATAAAATTAGAATGCTGGAAAAATTCTACTGAAAGAGTACCTCAAGCCGCACATTTTCACTCTTTGCTCTACGATCGTGCGACTTCTTTGATTTTCCTTTCTTCCATAGATTATTTACTAACCTAATTATTATATGATTAATTATAAAAGTGATAAAAGTGACTAACTATTTATTGTAATGTTATTTTCTTTAACTACCAACTAAATTAATTATTTAATTTACCCCTAAATTTTATAATTCTAGTTACGAATAGTCCAAAATACTCATTTAAAATCTATCAGAGTGTATTTTATGAAATAAAAAGTTTTAGTACTCAAAACGACCAAAAGGGTCGTTACACAAGACATTCTTCATAAAAATTAAGAAAGACACATATCAGGAATATATTAAAGTTGATAAAAAGATGATTAATATTCTGATCGAAGAAGGGATGAATACTACGATAATAACAGGTAACATAAGTTTTGTCGGTGACAACAAAATCTATTATACTGCAACCATTGGTAACTCCCTCTCTCTATAAATACATAAATTTTATTAATTTTGATGAATTATAATTGTTTCTTCTTATTTAATTTGCATGGATTCTTGGCGATGACTTCATAGTGCAAGACTTAAAGTTAAGGAATAATGTCGGACCTATAAAGCATTAGGCAATGACATTAAGATTTGAAACAGATTTGACATTTTTTTTTATAGATTTTGATTCGATGGATATCAAGACACCTTGTATGTGAAAAGACAACATCAATTCTATCGAAACTGTGAAATCTATAGCCTGATATATAGATTTCATATATGGTGACACAAAGACCCTATTCCAAAACTACTTGATTGTAGCACGTGTTTCATTGGCCAAGCAATATGACACAATCAAAACTTAGGAGAGAGTTTGAGGACGTTTCAACTCAAATAGTGCATCAAAATTGCAGTATAAAGGCTACCGGAGATAACGTCATAACATATTTAGATCGACTCATGGGGTATTTTTCTTTAGGACTGTAATAATGAAAAATTACATCGGTAACTAGATCGATCCTAGTGGATGGGTTGAATGGATTGAATCGACAAATAAATCGATTAGCCGTCTGTTCTATTATCTGGAGTACTAATTTATTTTCCTTATTTCTTTTTATGTTATATTTGATAATAACGTAAAGAAGACTATAAATCACGATAATAACTACTTAAAATGTCTAAAATTTTGTTGTCTCTTAAATTTTTTTAGTCCACGTAAATTAAGGTAGAGAGATACATATATAATGTGGAAAATACGTAAGAAATTATCATAAATTATAATAATTAACAACTTAAAATATCTTATTTGTTATCTAGTAAGTTTTTTTTTATAAAGCTTATCATGTTATAAATTCATTAAACAAAGTAGATTGTCCATAGAGTTTATCCATACACTTATACGTATCATCTATATGTATTCCGTATGATCTATGAACCTTTTTGGAAGAACGTATGTATTTATTATGATACTTAATATAGTGACTTCTGGAATGATTTCTCAACTTAAGGTTGTTCATACCATTAAGGGTTTTGGTAGAGTGGTAAATATTCTTTCATCCTTAACCAAGAAGTCTCATGTTTGAGCTCCCCTGGGTATGGAGTTGGTGGGACTTTCTGATGCAAAACCAAATTTAGTCGGGCTCCAATGTGGGTACCAGATAGCGGATGGGATACAAAAAAAAAGACTGTCTATTCACCATTGTAAGACACACATGAGAGACAAGAAGACATTTGAATAAGATGATCTCTACATTATACTCCCTATATATTTTGTCTATATTATTGAAGTATACTGCTTATATTTTACACATTATCAGCACAAAACTCTAGCTAATTGAGATTTGAGTTTTAATGTTTCTTTGGCTCATGTTCTAATTGATCTCGTTATGAGAATCTAGAAGGAAAAATGTTAACTACTACAATCAAGGTATTATATGCATCATATATGTATTTTCTAGAATCTTTTTATTATTTAGAATACTATAGTATTCAGTCACTAACATTGACCAGTAACCAAAGACATATACTACTATGGCTGAATATTTTGTGCTCCACAAAGTTTCTTAAATAGGAAAAAGGTATAAAGTTTTGATAGCATGAGTTTGGTATTATATTTTATGACTTATTTTAACGTTTTGAAGACTCAAAGAGTGAGTCATGTTGTACTTTTATTATACCCTTGGTTAAGTGTAAGATGATGGATTCAAGTCCCATCGCACTAAAAGGATAAAACATCAGTTTGAAGTCCACACGCACCATAATAAAAAATGTTTGAGGGTCAAGACGGTAGATTTATGTTCTATTGCACCACGAGGGTAAAACATCAATTTGAGTTTTGATGCACCATGATGAAAATGATTAGGTTCAAGTGCCATAGAATTATGTCCTAACACGCCTTATATGGATAAGACATTGAGTCTGAATCAAAGCACTATAGTGATGATATAATGATAACTAAGACTTTGATAAAAAGTCATGAAATTTGTCCAGATGAATTTTCTCCATTCCCTAAAGCGAATGTGGTAGCATAATAAGTTAGGAATCCTACCAATTGCTCCATTCCGTCATATGAATATAGTAGTAGTGAATCATAAGTATGAAAAATGACAAGTGACCGAATGTATGAACAAGGGCGTTGATGGACATAATTATAATAGTTATTATTGTGGTAATTATAACAGAAAGAAAAATAAGGGTTCTCCAAATAGTTCTTCAAATTGTGAAGATAATTTTTATCATAATAATGGTATGAAAGGTCATTGGACCCATTTTCGTTGTGCGATCTAATAATTTGATAAATTTATAAAAATCCTCCATCAAAAGAAAGGACATAAAGTGGCGGTACACTTGACCTTTCAAAGTGATGTTGATGTGGGTCATGCATAGGCATGACAATGTGATTATAATGCAAATTTATGAAGCACATATAAATGATTAGTCCAATCCTTGAAGAAAAAGTGAATTGTGATATTATGAATGCTTGACCATTCTAAAAGAGAATGAGTTAAGATGTGATAAAATCATTATGGGTTGGATATGTCAAAGCTCCCCTCTATGGGAGATTTGATAATTATGATATATGTCACAACTCACCTCTCAAAGAGGTTTGAGAAAAATAAATATCAGTTGACATGACCAAATGGTCATTTCAGTTCCGTGTGATGTAAAAGTAACTGAGAATTCACATGGCTTATTGATGTACCGTGGTTTCACGGTACTTTTAATGCTTTTTCCTTAAGTTTAGTGTGTGTCTAAAGCCTTTTTGTATTGATTTTTTATGTAAGTTTCTCTTTATTTGCAGGAAATCTGTCCAAAGATGAACGCGGGAGTTTTGAGCAAGAAATGCAGAAGAGACCACCTACGGAGCTTATGATGGTCCGTCGATGCTGTGACGGTCCGTAGGTGGCATCGTAGTGAGGAGAGAAGCTGCTGAAGGAAAATGGGGAAGTCTGACCAAGTGTGAACCTACGGAAGTTCATGACGGACCGTCATAGCCACGACGGTCCGTCCTGCTCGTTCGTCGTAATAATCAGAGAGTAGTCCCAGTACCCAAATTCCAAGAAGTTAAGTATTTTGGAACGGAGCCCCTCAACGGATCGTCGTGCTTGAAACGGTCCGTCATACCTGTCCGTCGAGGGTAATGAAGAAAGCAGAAGAAGAAGTTGTGAAGTATGGGATGACGGAGGACATGACGGTCCGTCGTGCCCACGACGGTCCGTCACGAGGTCCGTCGACTCAGACGCGTTTGGACAGATTTTCATTAATTAGAAACCTTCTTTTATTAGGTTTTGTCTTTATTATAAATAGTTCGAAAAACCTCGTTTTTGGGGTTAGACTTTTGGATAATTTTTAGTTCTCTTGTTCAAGTTTTGAAGAATTAATTTCAGTAATTGATACACTTTTTCTGGAATTGATTGTTTGTGTTTTTTTTGATTAATCAAGTGAATTTCTGGATTTTATTCTTTCTCATTAAAGTAAGTGCATGAATTCTTATATTAAAAATATGAATAGTGTGGTTATGACCATGGGTAACTAAACTCCATCACTAGGGTTGTGGGAACCATGGGTAAATAACAAGGTAAAATCTAGCTAAAATAACAAGTCTTGAATAGTGTCTTGCATGTATTGATAATTCTTTCGTTTAGAAGTCTTTTTAACGGATGGCCAACGTTAGAACTCGCCTTAATGCTACTTGCCGGACCAAGGAGGTAGATAATAGGAAAAGAATTATCAACGTAGATTTAGTGTATACTATTTAATAGGCTAGTGTTGGTTGGTACGTAGTAACAACTTCGTCAAATATCGATTACAATGCTTAATATGAGGTAAAGATAAGGTTTAGTAAAGTAACACACGTAGCCGGACCAAGGTGCGGAGTGAAATTCTCTAGATGCCGGACCAAGGATTTAGAGATACCTAACTTATCACTTTGCATGCAAGATATTACGAAAGAATTGTTATAGTTAGAATTACCGAGTTAGGAGCCTGTGGGGAACACTTAAGCCCTAGTTAAACTCATCAGTTGATTAAACTTCAATACTTAAATCTGTTAGTTTATTACTTTAACTTAGTTAATTGTTTTTATTAATTAAACCCCCCCTTTTAGTTATTTGTTTTCTCGGAAAATAGTTGACTAAATAGTAGTAATAATAGAATAAAGTTAAGTCTGAACCATTTTCCTCGTGGGATCGACCCTAACCTCATTAGTTGGGTTCTCTACTTGATACGACCGTTTTTACTTCTTATTTGAGAAGTAAGTTTGAGCATATCAAATTTTGGCGCCGCTGCCGGGGAAAGTGGCTTTGAGATTAACTTAAAACTTATTACTAAAGTTTAGTCATTATTTTCCTAATTTTACTTTATTTGTTATTTTTGTCTCTTGCAAAACTAACTTCCTTGTATGCCAAATACGCGAAGAGGAAGAGAACCTTTGTTTCCCTATGACCACGAATTAGAGCGTACATTACGAAATATGAATCGAAATTTGGGTATTAATGATGATGATCCCAACCAGAACATCCCTACTCCAGTTGATGCTCATGGTCGATTATTACCCGAAAATCGTGGTGAAGATGAACAAAGGGGACAAAACCCCGCTCCATGCCCTCAAGAGTATTATAGGGGTTATGATAACATTGCAGACTCTGATGGGCCACTTGTCTTGCCTCCTCTACCACACGGCCACACTTTTGTGGTAACCAGTAGTCTAATGCAAATGCTCACTGCCAGAGGTTTGTTCTCAGGGCTACCTTCTGAAGATCCACATGCCCACATCGCTAAGGTAAGGGCAGTGTGCAAAAGTTGTGTAGGGAGGCCTGATTTGAACATGGATGTAATTGGGCTAAGAGTATTTCCTCTTTCACTGACGGGAGAGGCTGCTATATGGTTTACTGAGCTCCCTTATAACTCAACCTTCACTCGGAATCAACTGAGGGATGCTTTCTTAGCATGTTACTATCCGGTCTCTAAAAAACTAAACCACAAAGACAGAGTGAACAACTTTGTGGCACTACCGGGAGAGTCAATTAGCAGTTCTTGGGATAGGTTCACTTCATTCTTGAGAAGTGTCCCCAATCACCGCATCGATGATGAGTCACTGAAAGAATACTTCTATCGGGGACAGGATGATAATAATAAAGCGGTATTAGATACTATAGCGGGTGGTTCTTATGGGGAGTGTCCTTATGATGAGATCACTGAAAAGTTAGAGAAAATCTCGTGAAATAATAAAGCTTGGAGTACTAGAAAGTCAGATACTGGAAGAAACACCTTCGCAGTACAATCCACACACAACCCAGCCACAGACAAGATTCGTGAAGAGATGGCTCAGATGAGAACTGAGCTTGAGTTGGTATTAAAACATGTCACTGGGGGTGCAGAAAAGATAAATGCAGTGAACTACTTGTCTAAACCACCACCACCAAATGATGAATATTATTATGAGGAGGACACCTATGCGGTGAATGAGCAGACGGGGAGTTTCTGGCCGAATGCCCAAGGCTCCAATCAGGAAAATTGGCGCCAAGGTCAAGGAAACCAAGGTCGGAACTATGGTAATTATAACCGTGAGGGTAATTATGTCCAAGATGGAAATTACAACCGCGACAACAACTTCAACAGGGGTAACTATGGTAACAGAAATGATAGGAGTGGGCCCTATGTTCCTTCTCAGAATGGTGAAGTTGCTCCTAGGGATGGTGGAGGTAGTATGGCGCGAGTTGAGGATATGTTGCACAAAATGATGAGGAGGTTCAATGCTAGTGATGAGCACACTAAAGAGTTAAGGAGTGATTTAGCGGGTATTGGGCAGAAAGTCGATACACATGCAATATCGATTAAGCAGCTTGAGTTGCAAATGGCCCAATTATCTGCGACGGTGAATACACGGCAACCGGGCACTCTCCCTAGCAACACTGTCCAAAATCCGAAAAATAATGGACACTGTATGGCAATCACTACTCGGGGTGGTAAGCAAACCATTGACCCACCTATGCCGTCTGATGCAGAAAAGGTGATAAGAGATAATGATAAAGTGGAGGAGCTTAGTGGTGAGTTAGAAGATAAAATGGAAAAAAATGCTGAAGTGCCCAAAAAGGTGACTCCCATGTCTAGACACCACCACCCTTTCCTCAAAGATTAGTAAAAAAGACCGAGGATGGTAAATATCGACGTTTTCTAACGATGTTGAAGCAGCTTTCCATCAATGTCCCTTTGGTAAAATCTCTGGAACAAATGCCCGGTTATGCCAAGTTTATGAAAGATCTGGTTACGAAGAAAAGATCGGTCACTTTTGAGGATGATGATAGAATGCAACATTGTAGTGCTATTGCTACAAGATCTCTAGTGCAAAAGAAGAAAGATCCGGGTGCTTTCACTATTCCTTATACAATCGGGTTATTACATTTTGCGAAAGCATTATGTGATCTTGGGGCAAGCATAAATCTTATGCCCCTCTCGATTTATAAGAAGTTGGGTTTGGGTAACCCAAAGCCCACTGCGATGCGGCTACTGATGGCCGATCGAACAGTAAAAAGGCCTATTGGGATACTCCACGATGTACTAGTAAAAGTGGAGTCATTCATATTTCTGGCCGATTTTGTTATTCTTGATTGTGAAGTCGATTTTGAGGTGCCTATTATTCTTGGGAGGCCATTCCTTGCTACGGGTAGAGCCTTAGTTGATATGGAAAAGGGGCAGAGGAAATTTCAGTTGAACAATGAAGAAGTGACCTTCAACATTTGTAGGTCCATGAGGTAGAGTGGTGAGCTCCAATCGGTACCTGCTATATCCTACAAAGTTGATAAGTTATCCAAGACACAAATAGAAGAACGTCTAGGTGTAGAAGCACTAGCGGCAGTGATAATGAATTTTGATAGCGATTGCATTGAAGAGTATGGGTCATTAGTCGCGGCTCTTGATCGTGGTGATGTTTGGTTAAAACCGAAGAAATATGAGTTAGATATGAAGAATCGCGAGTCTCCACCCGCGAAACCATCTATAGAGGAGGCTCCAAAGTTAGAACTAAAAGCTCTCCCACCTCATCTCAGGTATGAATTCTTAGGGAATGGTGACACTTTGCCAGTAATCATTGCATCAGACCTGAATGAACAACAAATTGAGAGTTTGGTGAAAGTGCTAAAAAGGTTCAAAAGATCTATTGGGTGGACTATTGCAGATATTATTGGGATCCCTCCCGGTATTTGTTCTCATAAAATCCAACTCATGCCTGATCATAATCCAAGTATTGAGCATCAGAGATGCTTAAATCCACCTATGCAAGAGGTAGTGAAGAAGGAAATTATTAAGTGGTTGGATGCCGGAGTAATATATCCAATCGCTGATAGTAATTGGGTATGCCCTGTTCAGTGTGTACCTAAGAAAGGGGGAATGACTGTGGTCCCAAATGAAAAATATGAACTTGTTCCAATGAGACCGGTGACTGGATGGAGGGTGTGTATGGATTACCGGAAATTAAATGCATGGACCGAAAAAGACCATTTTCCTATGCCCTTCATGGATCAGATGTTGGATAGACTTGCCGGAAAAGGGTGGTACTGTTTTCTTGATGGTTATTCAGGGTATAATCAGATCTCTATTGCACCGGAAGATCAAGAGAAAACCACCTTCACTTGCCCATATGGGACCTTTGCTTTCAAGAGAATGCCGTTTGGGTTGTGCAATGCACCTGCCACATTTCAGAGATGTATGATGTCGATATTCTCCGATATGGTGGAGGACACTATTGAGGTGTTTATGGATGATTTTTCTGTGGTTGGTGACTCCTTTGAGCGGTGTTTGAGTCATTTATCTGAGGTCCTTAAGAGGTGTGAAGACTGCAATCTAGTATTAAATTGGGAAAAACGCCACTTCATGGTTAAAGAAGGTATTGTTTTGGGTCATCGCATTTCAGAGAAGGGTATAGAGGTTGATCGAGCTAAAGTCGAGGTAATAGAGAAACTTCCACCACCTATCTCTGTAAAAGGTGTGAGAAGCTTTCTTGGGCATGCAGGTTTTTACCGGAGGTTCATCAAAGATTTTTCAAAAATTGCGCATCCATTGTGCAAATTGCTGGAGAAAGAGTGTAAATTTTATTTTGATGAATCTTGTCTTAAAGCATTCGGCGAGTTAAAAGAGAAGTTGGTGTCTGCACCTATCATTATTTCTCCGGATTGGAGCAGTCCATTTGAGGTGATGTGCGATGCTAGTGGGGTTGCTCTAGGTGTGGTATTGGGACAAAGAAGGGACAAAATCCTTCATCCCATTTACTATGCTAGTAAAGCCCTCAATGAAGCCCAGAAGAACTACACAGTGACTGAGCAAGAGCTCCTTGCAGTAGTCTTTGCTTTTGAAAAATTTTGATCCTACTTGCTAGGTACTAGAGTTATAGTGCATACTGACCATTCAGAGTTGAGATATTTGATGGCAAAGAAGGATGCAAAACCGAGGTTGATTCGTTGGGTTTTACTACTGTAAGAATTTGACTTTGAGGTGAGGGATAGAAAAGGGACCGAAAATCAAGTTGCTGATCACTTGTCCCATTTAGAAGATGAAGCTATGAGAGAGTTAGGGGATAAGACTGATATTGATGATACTTTCCCCGATGAGCATGTATTGGCTGCCTCACAAGACTTGATTCCATGGTTCGCAGATTTTGCGAACTATCTGGCTAGCGATATTGTTCCATCGGACTTGTCCTTTCATCAAAGGAAAAAGTTCATATACGATGTGAAGAAGTTCTTTTGGGATGAACCATACTTATATAGGAGTTATGCCGATGGGCTTATTTGGCGTTGTGTGCCAGAAGTTGAGATGTTGAGTGTTTTAGAGGCATGCCATTCCTCACCCGTTCGTGGACATCATAGTGGTATACGGACCGCTCATAAGATCTTACAATGTGGTTACTATTGGCCAACTATTCATCAAGATGCTCATGAGTTCGCTAAAGCATGTGATAGATGCCAAAGAGATGGCGGCATTTCAAGAAAGCAAGAGCTCCCTCTAAACCCCATTCTTGTGATTGAATTATTTGATGTTTGGGGTATTGACTTTATGGGTCCTTTTGTGAGTTCTCATGGAATGAAGTATATTTTAGTAGCGGTTGATTTTGTATCTAAATGGGTGGAAGCTATCGCCCTCGCAAACAATAAAGGGAAGAGTGTCACTGCATTCTTGAAAAAGAATATATTCTCTCGATTTGGTACCCCAAGGGCAATTATTAGTGATGGGGGGATCCCACTTTTGCAACAAATTGTTTAAGGGATTATTGGATAAATATGGGGTTCCCCATAATGTGGCCACTCCTTACCATCCTCAAACTAGTGGGCAAGTTGAGGTTTCAAATAGGGAGATCAAACAGATTTTGTTAAAAACAGTGAACGCTAGTAGAACGGACTGGTCAAGGAGGCTTGATGATGCTCTTAGAGCACAAAGCCATGTAGGCTATGAAGAAGTTGAAAATGGATTAGAATGAAGCTGTAGAACAGAGGTTAAATGGGTTGAATGAACTCGATGAATTTCGCCTAAAAGCTTATGAAAGTTCAGCCCTCTACAAAGAAAAGATGAAGAAATACCATGACCAGAAGATTGAGAAACGCGATTTTATAGTTGGGGATTTGGTGCTTTTATTCAATTCTAGGTTGCGTTTGTTTCCGGGCAAGCTCAAGTCCAAAAGGACTGGCCCTTACTTGATCACCCAACTATTCCCTCACGGAGCGGTTGAGTTGGAAAACAAGGAGGGTGTGCGGTTTAAGGTGAACGGACAACGAATAAAAATCTATTTGGGGCATGCTGAATCGGCGAATGAAGTGATCGAGGCATACCATCTTGATGAAGTCTGAGTAATCGAGTATCCTCCGTTGTGCCACTACGTTAAATCAAGCGCTGGTTGGGAGGCACCCAATATGTATCCTCTAAGCCAACTATAGTTTTTTTTCTCTAGTAATAGTCGCATTTTCTTTGTTTTCCGTTTTGTTAGAAGTGTTGGCTAGAGCGTAGTTTAGGGTCCGTGTCCACTAAGTCTCCAGTCAAACACATAGAGAATAGCTTAATGGGTGTTAACTTTGCAGGTAGCACATCACCAGAAAAATCTGCAGAAATTGGTCTGAAACACTCAGTGACGGATCCATCGACGGACCGTCACGCTTGCAATGGACCGTCACAGGAATCCGTCGTGCCAGGTAAGTTTGTCTATTTTTTAAAAAAATTAGGGCACCCACGACGGAACTCATGACGGACCGTCACACGTGTGATGGACCGTCATCGGGGACTCGTCGCGTCATTAACCAGCAACCTGACCCGACCCGGCTGGGGAATTTTAAAAGTTTTAAACCTTTTAAACTCCCCACCCCTTTATTTCAACCGTTTCTTTCCCTCTATCTCCCATTTCCTCCCTTTTCAACATCCTTCCATCCTCATCCTCTTCCCTATCAACTGATCCACCACCACTTCCCCAAATTCCCACATTCTCATTTTCCCCTTCCCCAATCTCCTTTCTGCTGGTCGGAGTCTGCTGCTGTGTTTCTGATCTTCCTAGCTGAGTGGCTCACTTGCTTGTTTTTCTCCTCTTCCCAGGTATGTGCTTCTGATCTCTACCCATTTACACTACATTATTGTTTTTAAATTACTCTTGGCCTGTTTCTTTTTTTTTTGGTGGGTCTTTGATTTTTGATCCCCTGTAGTATGCTACAGATAACATGACATGTTTTAAAGACCTACACTTATAATTACAATTGATGTGGGTAATGGGTTAACCGAATCAAAGCAGGGGTATATGTTTTTTTTGGAATCTTGTCTGACCTAGGTTGATAGTCCCACGAATTGCCTTGTTAAAACTCGAGAAATTGGTGCTTTAGCATTGCTAGTTTGCTAGGTATTTGGGTTAGAAATATGCAGGTTAATATGGAGTCTTTCGTTTGAATCACAGGGGATGATTGTGGCATCCTCAGTTCTGTCACTGAATGACAGAACGAGACCCCGACGATGGACCGTCATAGGGTCTGTCCCAACACCCCACGATTTGTTTTCTCTAAGTGTCCACTAACGGACATATGCGACGGACCGTCGTGCCCTCGACGGTACATCCTGCACAACCGTCATGGTTGTCAGAGACCCTATTCCTAAGGGTCTCCAACTTTTTCTAAGTGTCCATTGACGGACCTATACGACGGACCGTCATTCCCACGACGGTCCGTCCTGCACAACCGTCATGATGGTCAAAGATCCCTATCTTAAGGGTCTCCAATATTTTTCTAAGTGTCTACTGACGGACATCTACGACGGACCATCATGAGCACGATGGTCCATCCTGCACAACCGTCATGGTTGTCAGAGACCCCAGTCCTAAGGGTCTCTAATTGTTTTCCCAAGTGTCCAATTACGGACCTATACAACGGACCATCGTAACCACAACGGTCCATCCTGCACAACCGTCATGACGGTCAGAGATCTCTCTCCTAAGGGTCTACATACTTTTTCTAAGTGCCCCACGATGGACATCTACGATGGACCGTCATGAGCACGACGGTCCGTCCTGCTTATCCGTCGTAACTGTCAGAGACTTTCCTTCTGAGGGTCTCCAAAGAAATATTGTTTAAGTAATACATGACGGACCCCATGACGGTCCGTCGTACTTACGACGGGCCATCAACTAGTCCGTCGTATTTCACTGCTACTTCAGATATGTCATTACAACTTTGATTTTATGTTTATTTTGTTTCGTTTTTGCTTGTCTTGTTTGTTCCTTCTAGTACTAATGAGGATTCTTTACAGGTACTATCTCTCATGGCACCGAAACAAGATTGCGTTTACGCACGTGGGCATTCAAAGTCCGTCGCCCCGTCTGCCCGACTGGTTATAGGCTCTGATGATGAGCATGATCCCGAGTACGTGCCCCCAGGCACTGCCACTCCAGCATGAGTTGCACGTGCTACCAGAGCCATGCCCAAGAAGGTGGCGTCCGGCATAGTCACTGCCTCCCAGTCTGATGAGAAGCGCACACTGACCGGCCGGCACACCTTCTAGGTCAGCTGCACAAGATGAAGAAGCGTCTGGCTCCTTAGGAGTTTCTTGGTCAGAGGAAGCTTCCGGGTCCGCAAAAGCCTCTGCACCCGCCACAGCTGCACAGTCTACCTCGTCTGATGAGACTGGCAGTACTGATTCCACTCCAGGCTCACCGACTGGAGTTCCCGCCCTGGTTGCCGACCAGCCCAATCGGTGGTGTGTCGACGGGCAATACCAAGTGTATTCAGATGCCAAGCTGCTAAATGATAAGGGCGTCATGACACGGACCCTTACACTAGAGAGGCGGGTCCTTATGGGTAGTCTTCCCACCATGCCGTACATCCACACTCTCTTCACCAGACACCGGCTAGAGTGGACGGCTCGTGCTTTGGGTCGATACAGTGAGGAGTTGGTCCGAGAGTTTTACGCCTCTTATGTGGCTACTCTCCGATCACAGATCGATAGGCGGGCTGCCCCCGCCAAACAGGCCCCACTTGATCACGTCAGAGTCCTCGGCATACAGGTTGACATCTCCCTGCCAGCCATCCGCCGGTATCTGTACGGCGAGGATATTGACGCCACCAGGACCCCTCACCACCGAGTTTGACTACCGATGGTAAATTGTTAAAGAGGGCCGGTTCTTGCATGAGCCATCGCTGAGAGAGACCACTAAGAGGTGGATGGCCCAGCACTTATCTGTTGATGGAGAGGCTGCTGACTGGGTAATGGAGACGAAGGGAGCCATCAGGAAGGCTAACTTGACCTTCACGGCCAAGTTTCTATGGTTGATTGTCCGCCACTGCCTCTCCCCCACTGCTGCAGATAATATAGTTACATGGGATCGCGCAGTTCTAATAGCAGCGATGATGGCAGGGTTTGAGGTTGACTTCGCTTGGCTTCTTCAGGCGGTCATGCACGAGAGGGCTTTCAAGGTCACCACGACTTACCCTTTTCCGTGTATGGTGTTTTCCTTATGCAGGTGTGCCCATCTGGCACATTGATCAGCTCAAGACCCCGCAGGGCAATGTTGATATCGGACTCATCAGGGATGAGGCCAATGAGTTAGCTCCACACAGAGGGCCCCGCCCAGAGATGCCTCCACTTGGTGAGAACCTGGCAGACATTGTAGCGCATGCTCAAGCGGATACCCAGGCTGCTTCTGCACCCACTGACACTACCCTGGTCGAGTCTATCCCGGGTAGTAGCACTGCCCCGAGCTCTTCTCGCTCAGCCCCTTCCCCCGCTCTGGTCCCACTTGCTAGGGTACAGAAACTAGAGGCTCAGATGGCCACACTTCTGCATCACATCTAGCCTTGGATGCAGAGGTCTATTGCTGAGGCGGAGGAGCGCTTGGAGCGTAAGATGGCACAGCACACAGAGAGGAAGATCTCGGAGGTTCATCAGCGCTTATACGCCTTTGAGTTGCGGGTGCTAGCCCGGCCAGCCCCTCCGGCGGACGTGTCAACCCTTCAGGCTGCGGTTGAGAGTTTGAGAGCAGATCTTGATATGATCCTAGAGGCTAGGGTGCCTGAGTTTGAGGCCCCTTCTGCAGAGCCTGCTGAGGACACAGTGATGGCTGCTCTAATCACCACTTCTGATATTCCACCACCTCCCCCACGAGAGCATGCCAAGAGGCGCAGGGGTCGAGAGGAGGACGAGGCTAGGGCGAGAAAGAAGGAGCGCCATGAGATGGAGGCTGCGAGGAGAGCCTCGATTGCCGATGAGGAGGCCCGTACGTTGAGGGCTGTAGAGTTAGCTGCCGTGGCGTCTAGCTCCAGAGTTGTGGAGACAGTGAGAGGCACTACTGATAGTGTTGTTAATGCTGAGGACACTACTGAGGGTGTCCAGACTACGGAGGGAGAGGGTTCTGGGTAACCGTACCCACCAGCTTGTTGATCGCCGGCGCTTTACGCCTCAGGTTTGCTTCACCGACCATTCACGTATTTTAGTTTTTTTTATGCATTGGGGACAATTGCATATCTTTTTTGTTGGGGGTGGGGTAAATGGAAAGTGAATGTTAGGGTGAAGTCTGAGTAGCCCAATTCACGATCCTCTCTTGGGGTTTTCTTGCCTGTGTTCTTTTTCCCCAAGAGACTGAATACTTTTATTATTGAACCGGCATGTTTATATCTTGTGTACATAGTATAACCCTGAAGCATGATGGCTAAAACTGAAATGATATCCTGATGTAATGAATATGATGCAATGACTAGGCATAGTAATTGATAAATGTGTGGCTCTAAGCATGACATAGAGATACACTACTGCATGACCCTGAATCTAAGACTCGAACTAGGTGTCTGATAATCTGGTAGTGTAACGAGATGTCAAGTGAGTGTGAGGAAAATTCGAATGATCCACCATTGATACTGAGCTAGAACTTGCCTGGTTAGTCTTGCTGAAAGTAAGCCGAAATAAACAATTAGGAAAGGATCATAGGCCCTTGTTCGAAATAGTCAATCTTGAGCCTAAAAATAACAGAAAACCAAATGAAGTTAATCCATTTTTGATCCAAACGAATTGAGCTTAAAATAGATCTTTCTTTTTCACCCCAAATGATCTTCTCTGGGAACAATGTGTTGGCCCTGGTCCCTCCTTGTACATGTGCACCTCAGTTTATGCCAAAAGCATAAGTTGAGGGTGTCTAATGCAGAAAGCAACCTTGTTTTGGCCCTGACCCAACCATGGGTATTGTGAACCTTGACTCATGGCAAAATCATGAGTTGAGGGTGGCTGTTATAAGAAAAACCCCGGAATGTGGGGTTGAAAGAAAGAACAAAATAGAAGTGACTAAAAAAATATGAATAAAGTATACATATGAAGCAAAATAAACACAAGAAAAGAGAAAAGTCACTTACACATAAGGATAAGAAAGGGAAAACAGCAAGGTGAAAAGAAAATTGAGAAATAGGGCGAAATAAAATGATAAAAAGGTGGTACGCTTAGCCGATATGTCAAGGAGGGCAACAAGTCACTAAAGTATACCTAAATATACCCTACCTGACCCTGAGCCTATGTTACAAGCTAAGAAAGTCCTGTCATGATCCTAAGAGTTGTATGGCAAACTTAAAGCAGTGAAAATAAGGGCAAGCTTATGGCAATATGTATAAATGAGTTGTGAATTTATTCTGAGAGTGAGTGTTGAAAAGTAATCCTTATACTCAAACTGAAATCATTGTGTGAAAAATGAGGATGTGTTTGCAAGAGAGGACACTAGTTGCAATACCAGAAATATTAGCACTTCGGTGAGAAATTGAAGAGGATAGGTGTCAGTGCGTAGTGAGTCTGTGTCATGGTATGGTTCCACATGATTCAATCCTAATAGTGATAATATGCATGAACGTAATGAGAATGATCGGGATTGATAGCCAAATGATTGCGAAAGCTAAAATATGGATACTCTTGTACAAAGATTTTGTAGTGAGTCATAGTGCGACGCTTGAGGACAAACAACGAATTTAAGTTGAGGGTGTTAATGTACCGTGGTTTGAAGGTACTTTTAATGCTTTTTTCTTAAGTTTAGTGTGTGTCTAAAGCCTTTTTGTATTGATTTTTTATGTAAGTTTCTCTTTATTTGCAGGAAATCTGTCCAAAGATGAACGCAGGAGTTTTGAGCAAGAAATGCAGAAGAGACCACCTATGGAGCTTATGACGGTCCGTCAATGCTGTGACGGTCCGTAGGTGGCATCGTAGTGAGGAGAGAAGCTGCTGAAGGAAGATGGGGAAGTCTGACCAAGTGTGAGCCTACGGAAGTTCATGATGGACCGTCATAGCCACGACGATCCGTCCTGCTCGTTCGTCATAATGATCAGAGAGTAGTCCCAGTACCCAAATTCCAAGAAGTTAAGTATTTTGGAACGGAGCCCCTCAACGGACCGTCGTGCTTGAAATGGTCCGTCATACCTGTCCGTCGAGGGTAATGAAGAAAGCAGAAGAAGAAGTTGTGAAGTATGGGACGACGGAGGACATGACGGTCCGTCGACTCAGACGCGTTTGGATAATATTTTCATTAATTAGAAACCTTCTTTTATTAGGTTTTGTCTTTATTATAAATAATTCGAAAAAACTCGTTTTGGGGGTTAGACTTTTGGATAATTTTTAGTTCTCTTGTTCAAGTATTGCAGAATTAATTTCAGTAATTGATACACTTTTTCTGGAATTGATTGTTGGTGTTTTTGTTGATTAATCAAGTGAATTTCTGGATTTTATTCTTTCTCATTAAAGTAAGTGCATGAATTCTTATATTAAAAATATGAATAGTGTGATTATGACCATGGGTAACTAAACTCCATAACTAGGGTTGTGGGAACCATGGGTAAATAACAAGGTAAAATCTAGCTAAAATAACAAGTCTTGAATAGTGTCTTGCATGTATTGATAATTCTTTCATTTAGAAGTCTTTTTAATGGATGGCCAACGTTAGAACTCGCCTTAATGCTACTTGCTGGACCAAGAAGGTAGATAATAGGAAAAGAATTATCAACGTAGATTTAGTGTATACTATCTAATAGGCTAGTGTTGGTTGGTACGTAGTAACAACTTCGTCAAATATCGATTACGATGCTTAATATGAGGTAAAGATAAGGTTTAGTAAAGTAACACACGTAGCCGGACCAAGGTGCGGAGTGAAATTCTCTAGATGCCGGACCAAGGATTTAGAGATACCTAACTTATTACTTTGCATGCAAGATATTAGGAAAGAATTGTTATAGTTAGAATTACCGAGTTAGGAGCCTGTGGGGAACACTTAAGCCCTAGTTAATCTCATCACTTGATTAAACTTCAATACTTAAATCTGTTAGTTTATTACTTTAACTTAGTTAATTGTTTTTATTAATTAAACCCCCCCTTTTAGTTATTTGTTTTCTCGGAAAATAGTTGACTAAATAGTAGTAATAATAGAATAAAGTTAAGTCTGAACCATTTTCCTCGTGGGATCGACCCTAACCTCATTAGTTGGGTTCTCTACTTGATACGACCGTTTTTACTTCTTATTTGAGAAGTAAGTTTGAGCGTATCACTTATACGATGAAGAAATAAAAGATTCTTTAAGAATTCTCTTGTGTTGTTTGTTCTCATGATAAAATGATCATTGTATTATTATACTAGCTAAGGTTTGGATTCTACTTCCCCGAGGTTTTTGAAATATATAAAGAGGTGAAAATGGGCTCGTTCACATGTCATATGAAATATTTTCAACTATATGATAGATGCATCTATAGGATGGTCACATGTGTTTTGTTATTAACTTAAAAATTGGTTTTTGTAAGGTTGTTTTTATTGAATCGTTAAATTAAGAGCACAGTTCCAAACTATGAAATTATGTTGATATTATTGTGTAACGATCGGATTCCTTTGTTATATAAAAGCCAATGGGAAAAAAATTAGGTCAAAAACTTTTTCGTAGTAACTTGGAATTTCCCAACCTACTCTAGATTCAGATGAAATCAGATTCCATAAGGTATAGGAAAATCTAGTAACAATTGGGTGATTTAATTATGAATTTGGTTATATGAGTATATGGATAAGTAATTATAGAAATCATACAACTTTATGATATTGAATTTAGGCGAGTAGAACTCCCGGAGTGGATTTTAGCGTGAACGGGTAGTTTCTAAGTGTCGTTGGTTAAAGGTTTGGTGTGAAATCAAGGTTTGGGAACTCTCAAAATAGCTCACTGTTTCCGTTCAAGCCACTGAGGTGGGATTTATCCTGATAGGGTGGGGCCGCTGTAGCGGGGTGATGGCCGTTGTGGCGAGCCAGACGCAACTTAAACTCGTAAATAAACCCCAAAAATATTTTATTGTGTAATTTTCAAATTTGAGAGCTAAGCAACGAAACCCAGGGATTTTCTTAACAGTTTTCCACTATTCTTGAGGCTAAAGGTAAGATTTTAACTTCCCAAATCCGTTTTTTGATTCATAGAACGTAATCTAATGAGTAATTATCGATAAATGAGGGATGTGATCTAGAATCTATAGAGGAAACAACACTAATTGGATACTTGGTATCATGGTTTGATCTAGGGTTCATAGAATTGTTAGTAATCTGGATAATTAGTGATTGGTTATTG
Organism: Solanum sitiens; assembly: GCA_016801875.1. Lineage (NCBI taxonomy): Eukaryota > Viridiplantae > Streptophyta > Magnoliopsida > Solanales > Solanaceae > Solanum > Solanum sitiens. The sequence continues at coordinate 1,775,807 of JABWTJ010000015.1, forward strand.
ATTCCCATATTGTATTGATTATTTGTAGACCAAGAACAAGCCAAATGAATCCGAAAAGGGAAGGATCAAGTTTCTTAAGGTTTCAGGTTTATTTTGAGGTAGGTGATGGTAATAATTTTATGATTGTGTGATGTATGCTTGTTCTTGTTTCATTATAATACATATATGTATGTGAATGTTGAATTGTTTGTCACACATGTTGTAAATGAGGATATATGAATGATGAATACCATGAATCATGACTTGATTGTATGATTATGAGAATGTACCTTGTGATTGTGACTTGTACAATTGATCGGGTGTTGCGTCTCGACACAGAAACTTGGATTGATTGCCATGTTCTAGTATAATTATAGGATTGGTTGCCACGTTTTGGCATAAACATTGGATCGGGTACCACATCCCGGTATGCTAACTGTTTGAGTTTGGGTTCTATGAGATAACCAATGATTTAATATAATTGTGTATCTTCATAAATGTGAAACTGTAACATCTTGCAAATTGAAATACCTATGAAGAGGTTAAGAATTGGAAATAGTAATTTTTTTATATAATGAAAATCTAGAAATTTGTTGAAGTTAAGTTAATGAGTTTTTGGTCAACTTCAAATGACCATTACTCCTAACTCAGGATAGGTTAGGTGTGTTTCCAGATACTATAGGAAATATCGTTGAATTATGTTTCCAACATTGCAGAGTTTGCGTGATTCCGAGTTCGTATGAATGAGATATGCCCTTTGATTGGGTTGTGTCAATAAGGAAAGTCCAATCTAGATTTTGGAAGGAAGTTTGGTTTTTTACTTACCCTATTATTTTAATTTTGCTTTTGGTGATTAACTAAGGGTCTATACTGAAATTGTTTAGCTTACGCTTTTGAAATTATAGTTAGGATTTTGGGAGAAAGAACACAAGAGGAGAAGAAAGGCGAAATGAGCCAAAATTTTCGTTCGTAAGGATTTAGCTTATGGATTTCGTCAAGGGGTGATTCCAACAAGGTATGCGAGATCACATAGCATTGGGTTAGTTGACCCACGTGTCAATCATGATTCAATTCAGCAAAGTATATTAGATTTGAAAGTAAATCATATGAGGTCTTGATAATAATTCAATTGAAATCTTGTGGGTTATTGTTGGTGAAGTTTATTGAGTTTGATTCATGATTCTAGTTGTGATTTCGAGTAGAATCTGATGTATTTTGATTGTCTAGTCAATTCTAAATGTTTGGAGAAAGAACCATTGGAGTTTAGAGGGTATAGAGTTGAAAAATGAGCAAGAAAAGTCGTCAAACACCTAAGGAAATGGGTAGGGCTTCGCGCCAGCCAGCGCCCCCCCAAAAAGGTCTCTAAATTTTCACCCTTGGCGCGCCGCGCTAGCTTGTGCACCCGAGAACAGCCTCTTAATTTTCAGGGTTGGCGCCTCACACCTCTTTGAGCACCAGGGACGCCAAATCTTCCCATTCGTCCACATCTTTTCGTCTACTTTAGAAATGTACCTATGTTTCCTAGTTGATTCAAACAATCTTAGGTACATCTAAACATCATGAAATAATCCATAAATATGAGATCATGAACCTTGAATTCATACTTCAATTAAAGGAAAGTTAAGAGTCAAGTCTAGAAGTTAAGAATCAAGTCAAGAGAAGTTTATAAAGTGTTTGTAAGTCTTTCACAAACGTTTTAACTTTGTTTTAAGACTTCAAGTTCAAGTTAAGTAAAGAGTAGGTAGTTGAGTTCATTTCTCCAAATTTATAAGGTAACTAAGTATTTCCAAGAGTTCAAAATGTTTTCACATTTGAACAATAAAAGGGAAACATCGATTTCGAAGAGAGCTTTTAAGCTAAGTTTTGAGTAATTATCTCAAACCAAAGAAAGAAGTTTGTTTTAAAATATATGAGATAAGTAAATTTTGGGAGTAATACTGAGCACCAATATGGGGATGTGAGTTCATATTAACTCAAGTCTCCATAAACCATATAGTCATCATCGGTAGTAAAGGATCATACTTTTTAGATGACTCCTTAACTTGCTTTTTACCATAGACTAGTGGATCCACTTAGTTAAGGCATCCTATATGACAACAAAGTATAGGACAGTTCTAGCAGCGTGGGCAAGACATTGTATCACCACTTAGGCTCATAGTGGTGGTTGTTGGTAAGAGATTATCCCACAGAAACTATGTTACTTTATTATATGAGTGAAGTTGAGTTTGTTATTGCATATTCTTTAACAAACTAAGTTGTTTTACACTGTTTTTACAAGCTTTCCATACATTCCATATGCTTTATTGCGTTATTTGAGTTAAGTTATTCAGGAGTTGAATAAAGTCAAGATAAGTGTTCCTTCTAGATTCTTTTCAAGCCTATGTTGTGTTTAGAATTCCCACTCGCATACTCGTTATTCGATGTACTGATTCCAGTTGGCTTGTATCATGTTATGATGTAGATGCAGGTAACCAGGATCAGCATCCAATGCCTCGTTGATCAAGTTGATCACTGAGAGTCGGTTGGTCTGCCTCCTTGCTTTTCAGAGGGTCCTTTCCATAATTGTTTAGCTTTTCAGTTGTCAGGATGATCAGGGTTTTTTTCCCGACATCCCCCTTTGTGTTAGTGGCTTCATTGACAGTTTGCAGTCAGTTGTATTTACATTATTTCCTCAAACGTTAAAACTTCATTGCCATTGACCAAGTTGAATGTTTGACTTTAAAACGTTCCAAGTAATTTACTAAGCAATTGAGTAGAGATGCATTGAATCTTTGTATTTATGCTTTTAAGTCTTTCGTTGAGTAAGTAAGTTAGTCCAAGGCTTCTCTTAGGACTAGCAATGGCTCTCAAGGGTCGTCCACACCCAGGGTGTAGGCTCAAGGCATGACAAACTTGGTATCAAAGCACAAAGTTCAAGAGTCCTAGGGAGTCTATGAAGTTGTGTCTTTAGATCCCTAGTTATCAGTGTGAAGCACGTCATATCTATAATTAGGAGGCTGCAACATTTAGGAACTATCTTACTTCTTTCATACTCATTTCGTGCGTTAGAGTTTTATCTCTAAAAAAGTTTCTTCTAACTCGTGTTTGGGCGTAGCCGATTGTGAGTTGATCTGTTCTTAAGATTGCTTTTATGTGGCGTTTCTTTCCCCGTTAGCTAAGAGAAGCAAAGAGATTGTTGCTGACGTAAGGAACAGGATGAGTATGATGTTGTTGGGTTGCCTTGTCTGTCAAGTAAAGAAAGTAAGGAAGCCATGCAAATAGGTGACATGGGCATAACAAGGTTGATAATCCATGTGAAACAAGTTGAGGAGAACAAGTTGATGGATAACAAAGGGTTTAAGAATAAGAGGGATAAGACATAAAGGGATGAATCCGAGAAGCAAAAGAGTAATGTGAACGGTCTTCTTTCCAACATAAGTAGAAAAGACCTACTCCATCATCTCCTAGTGCACCTACACCAAGGAACAATTATGAGTACAATGCTCCAAATTTGCAGAATTTCAGGGCTAGACCTGCCTAATCTCAGGGTAGTATGGCACGAAGAGGTAACTATGCTCCTGCATGTTCTAGGTGTGGTAGAACCCACCCAGGTAAGTGTCGTGATGGCCAATCAAGTTGTTTCAAGTGTGGACAAGAGGGTCACTTCATGAAAGAGTGCCCTAAGAACATGCAAGGTAGTGGAAATCAGGGCAATAGAGCCTAATTTTCATCAGTTGCTCCACCAAACAGGGCTGCACCTAGAGGAGCTACTTCTTATACTGGCCGAGGAACAAACCGTGTTTATACGATCACTAGTTTCCAAGAGAGAGTGAACTCTCCAGATGTTGTCACTAGTATGATCAAACTCTTCACTTTTGATGTCTATGCTTTGCTAGACCAGGATCAAGTTTATCTTTTGTAACCCTTTATGTAGCAAATAAGTTTGATGTTCTTCCTCAGAAACTTAGTGAACCCTTTAGTGTTTCTGCACTTGTTAGTGAGTCTATTCTAGCATAGACAGTCTATCATGATTGTCCTATTTTCGTAAATCACAAGAGTACCATGACTGATTTAGCTGAGTTAGACATGGAAGATTTTTAATCTTGAATCAGATTCCTACAATTATTTATTTAGTGAGTCCATTTATCGTGCCATTTATAATAACATTTCCTTTTCTTTCGTCTTTATTAGGTATCTTATGTCCAAGAAGATATGTCAAAAGTTATTAATAACCCAACGGCTGTTTCAGAGCTTCAGATGTCAACCAGTCGGCCGCGATCTTACCTTTTCTCTTCTCTATGATTATGCTTACAAAAGCGCTGCCAATCCCTTTGAACAAGATTCCTGCAAGCTTAGATCAATTATGCTTGAGGTTGATTAGAAGAATCAAATGAATCACGGCATGCAAACAATATTCAAAATCAGTTTTTAGAATGACCTGCTTGTAACCCAAATCCCATGCCAACATAAGGCCACGGTAGATCTTTTTCGTTTACTTTCAAGATATTGCGTATATAGAATGTTATTCTTGGTATGGGCTGGCTTCATGCCTGTTATGCCTGATTGGACTCATTTAGGGCTTTATTTTAATGCAAATAATGTTCTTGATTGTTTATTTTATCTCAATATCTGATAAAAACTCCTAAGTTTCAGGTATTTGAGGATTTGGTAGGAGCATGGACACTGAGGCGCAAAATGGAGAAAAAGAGTTGAAGATGCAAAGGTGTGCACCCCCAATCACGTTTGGCGATCCACCATATAGCAAAGTTCTGCCTTGTGTTACATCAAGTGAGCCCTGAAGGAAGTGGATCAAAAAGCAACGAAAAGGAAAAATTAGCGCATCACCGATTAGTTTCGCAAAGCAGAAGATTACCGCCCATCGATTCAGAGCACACAAGACAAGTAAAGCATCGTGCAAGCAACGGTGAATGGAACGAAGGGCGATTTGCCAAATCACTCGGTGAATCACGACTTACTGTGCCAAAAATATTCGTCAGCACAATTCTGAAGTCTACAAATATTGAAATCTTTTATTATTTAGAAATATAAAATTAGAGAGTAAAACATTCTACACTTGATATTTCTATTTTATAAACTTTGTTCTTAAGTTTTCTCTCAAGTTTGGAAGGGTTTTGGGTAAGCTCGAAGAAAGAAGTTGTTCTTTCAACTTTGGAAATGGATCTCTTCATTTACCTCCCTTTGATACTTTTAAGGTTTAATATCTTATACCCACTTGATTTCTTTATCATTTTAAGTATATTTGATTGTTGCTTGATGTGTGGCTAAAAACCTCCATTCTTGGGGTGTGATTTAGAAATTATGGGTTGATTAATTTATTGGGTCTTGCTTTCTTGTAGCTTAGATTGCATTCTAATGGTGATTTCACCTAGTGGTTGTGGTTTTATCTAATGGGTTTGTAGTTGCAAATACAAACCACCCATGTGTTTTGGGCTTGCTCGAGAGAGAGGTCGTGAAACTAAGACCACTAGAATGATATCCTAAGAAGTCGGACAACATGAGATTCAGCCCGAGAGGGTGAGCCCTAGTCCCATATCGATGCACTCCTGTCAAAAGAGAGAGTGTGATAAATCGTAGGCTGGATAGCTTAAATGAGTGGGTGTCTGAGAGGAATCCATTTGATATGGGGTAAGTTGGCCGAGAGGGAATTTGCTTTCACTAAAGCTTAGTCTAGTCACCTTTGTCTTGCAAAGTTAGCTTCCGAAAGCATGTACCCATCACTTTTATCTTCACATATAGCGATCACACAACAAGAACTCTCTCCCATACTTGTTTCTCTTTTAAATTTTATTGAATTTTACTACCTGTGACAAACAAATATTGATATTTGATACCTTGGTGTAACCAACTGAATTTAATTTGTTTTGATATTCAAAATGTCTTAAACTATCACTATTTAAAACAGAATTCTAAGTAGCTACTACTTTCACTACCACCTCCTTGTGACACGACCCTAACCCTTTGTTGGGTTACTAAAATAACTCGATTCTAAGACACTCAGATTGTAGGCTAGTTTTGTTGATCACGAGCATGTAAAAAAGCATAAAGTATCAAAATGGCACCGCTGTTGGGGATTGGTGTCAAGTGAAAATGCATTTACTTATAGTTTATAGTTCTTTGTAGTGTAGGTTTATTAAACTTAATTTTAGTTTTGCTTTGCTTATGTGCATTCCACAATAGGGAAACAACAATGGTGATCATTATGGATATCACACAGATCACCCTATGCTGAAGTTATTAAACTTCAAGGTTAATCTGCTAACATTTACACTTTGTTTGGATCATTGTTACCCATTGTTTCTTAATGTATTGTATTGTATTGTACTCTATTGTACTGTATTATATGTTATATACAATGTTTGGCTAGACTGTATTGTTTGTTGTTGTTTAATAACATTTAATTGTTTGGTTTGATCGTATCGTACTGTATTGTAATTTATAAATTTACTAAAATATCCTAATTATTCTAGGGTAGGAGGTTTGACTAAATTAAAATAATTAAGATAAAGGATAAAATAGTATTTTGAAATATTATGTAAATATATAATTAGAAAAAGAAATTAAGTAACAATGGGAACACACCAAATTGGTTGTTCCATAAAATAATGGTTTTCATTGTTACCTAACAACGAAATTTAACAATACAATACAATACATTTTAAGTAACAATCAAAACAAACATTATAGGTATAGTAATGATACAATACGATACAATAGATAACAATGATCCAAACATACTGTTAAACAAGATGGGGAAGAGCCAATTACAGAATTGTGGTTGAGGTTCAAAGAAATCTTGCAAACATGCCTATCCTATGAAATACAAGATAAGACACTTCTGGATTGCTTCTAAAGAGGTCTAGAGCCCGAGAGTAGAAGAATAGTTAAACACCTTTTCGAAGGCGGAATGGTGAATCAACCCTATAAAGTTGTTGCAACCTTACTTGAAAACACGGTTGAAACAACCGAAAAGGCTCAAAAGAAATACAAGTGGGATAAATAGTGACACAGGTAGAAGTGTTGTCCAAACGAGTTGAGGGGTTAGACGAACAACCAAGAGAGAAGGACATAAATTTCTCCATTCGAGAATTCACCCAAGGAGAGGGGCAAGGGGCTGGATCGAGTAACGATCCCCTTTCAGTCATTCAAAAGAAACTTGAAGAGCGAGATAAGAAGTTGAACGACATGAAATACAACATCGATATGCTTAATGAGACAACCACCGCAAACTCCATGACATCAGCTACAAGATGCATTGATAAACCACTTAATGACAGGTCAATACCCATAATTCGCCGAGGATTCACCCAAATACACCATGGGTGACTCCGAGGATGAAGGGTAAACATTGATTTGTGTCATGCCATGATGTTAACTAAGGTGTTTTTTTGGAGGCAACCCAAAACCCTTTGTTAGCTTTTATTTTAGTATCGAAAAAAAGATTAATGATGAAGGTGTTACAGGTTGAAGTGCGGAAAGGTGCCCTTAAGGAATTGCATGGGATCCTTAATATGTTCAATTGGCGAATTGCGTAGCCACTCAACACACCAAATTCTAGAAGCCAACCGATCTTAATTATCCCCAAAATTACATGTAAACTCAGCGAGCCAAAGAATTTATTGGCAAATCGCCAACCGAGTTGGCGATAGCAGTGGAGGCTGCCGTTACGATTCCTGCATGACCTAAAGATTATGATTCATTCAGCGGATAGATGCACACATTGGGGAAGTGCCAGTTAGACTGGAAATCCTTACTATGGTCGACGATTCAACGTCCACAATCTTGAGATAGATCTCAAAATAGCATCCCCAAATTGGCATCTCTACACATATAGCCATAAACACGCCTGCATCCATTAAGTATTGTAGCTATCAAGTTGCGCTATGAGCAAAAATCACATCATCACCAAGCTAGTCAACTCTGGAGTGACTACTGCAAAAAGAAGATTGTCCCCCCCCCCTCGCCCCCCCCCCCCCCCCCCCCCCCCCAAAAGTCTGAACTCATATGATAAACGAATGCAACATAAAGGGAAATGACAGTGTAGAGCTGAAGTCACCTGATAGGACTGCACAAATAGGACATTTCTCTATCTCCCTTTCAGTTTTCTATCATTTGAGCTGGTGAATTACAGTTGTTTACATTTGAGGACAAATGCTTTTATTTGTGGTGAGGTGAGATCTACCTTGAGTTGCTTGTTTTGACTAGTTTGTTTATCCTGAATGCTTATTGAAATTTTGTTTTGAGCTGGTAAATTACAGTTGAAAGAGTTTAACGAACAGTTGAATGATCTTCTTGATAAGGGATTTATTCGACCAAGTGTCTCACCATGGGGGGCTCCATTCTTATTTGTGAGAAATAAAGATGGTTCCCTTAGGATGTGTATAGATTATCGCTAATTAAACAAGGTTACCATCAAGAACAAGTATCCTCTTCCGAGAATTGATGATTTTTTCTATCAGCTTAAGGGTGCCACCTGTTTTTCTAAAATATACCTCAGATCTGGCCACCGTCAGTTAAGACTAAGGGAATGTGATATTCCAAATACACATTCAGGACCCATTATGGCCATTATGAGTTTCTCGTCATGTCATTCGGTTTGACCAATGCACCTACAGCGTTCATGGTCCTTATGAATAGAGTATTCTAGACTTAGATATGTTTTTTAGTCATTGATGACATTCTAATCTATTCGAGGAATAAGGAAGATTATGCTAGCCATCTCAAAATAGTTCTTCAGACTTTGAAGGATAAGGATTTATATGCTAAGTTCTCGAAATGTGAGTTTTGGCTTGAGTCTGTGGCATTCTTGGGTCACATAGTTTTCGGTGATGGAATTAAAGTTGATACTCAGAAAATAAAAGCAATGCAGAATAGTCCAAGACCCACATCTCCAACTGATATTATGAGTTTCTTGGTTTTGGCTGGATATTATAGAAGGTTCGTAGAGGGGTTCTCATGCATTTTGTCTCCTTTGACCAAGTTGACTTAGAAAACAGTGAAGTTTCAATGATTTAAAGCTTAAAAGCTTTGAGGAATTGAAAAAGAGGTTGACTAGTACTGCTCCTATTTTGACCTTACCAGAAGGTACTAAAATGTGACACCTCTAAAACGACTTAGGTGAAACTAGAGCCTAACATGTTTGTCATGAGATTCTAATGTCACGACCCGAAAGTACCCCCTAGAAGATAGGGAGAACTCTTGGATCGGAACAAGGCGTACTTGACCCTTTGGGATCTTGTACAAGCCCTTTAACTATCATTCATTGCATAAGACATGAAAAGTAGTGCGGAATTTAAAACTTTTCATGACATTTAATATGAAAAGCAATTCTTTCATAAATACTAAGAAAATCTCATCGTCACAAGCCAAACTTAAAGACACGACATAATATCTTAGGGAAATGACCCGTTATATTTGAAAGAAATACATAAATAGTCTTTAAATAAGGAAACTAAGAAAATAGGACTATGCCCTCGGATATATGAGGACATACTTTGTCTTGAGAGAGAGATTCCCAAGCTTTGCCTTCTAGTATTCAAAAGCTTCAAACCTATACTTATTAAGTATAGAAAAGTATGAAATTAGTAAAAAAAAAAAACAATGTACTAAGTATGGCATATGCAAAAAGAGACACTTTACAGTGAACTACCCAAAATTTACAGTGAACTCTTGTGACATTACAGTGAACCAAATTAACTCCAAAACAGTGAACTCCTAAGGTATTGCCAAGAGGAAGTGAACTCATTTTCGTAGGAGTTTCCCTAAACAAGGTTATCCTAAGACTCTCCAAAGTAAGACATGAAGGAAACACATATACACCTCCTTCAATGCATACCAAGGGGATCCTTAAGACTACCCATTATAGGCTTACTCCACTCGGGAGAACAAGTCACCACTCAATAACAAGACATTAGAAGAACACTCAGCTAAGACATACCAAAACTTTCCTTTCGGAATGCCTACTTAATGCAATGAGTAGATGGCGTCCCATTCCACCACCTACCCTAAGTAGTACACTCTTTTAGAAGACTTAGGTCATTCAATTCATATAATACTCACCAAGACTCCCCTTTCGGAATGCCTACTTAGTGCAATGGATAGTAGCGTCCCATTCCACTACTTACCCTAAGTAGTACACTCTTTTAGAAGACTTAGTACTTTTATTACTTTTGTGGGGGTTAGCTTAACCGACATAGACCATGAGAGCTAGACATGAAATCCTGATATTAACCCCTATCGGATGAGGGATCCTCACTTGCCTATAGTAAGGTCATTCTCTTAGCTTTTACATGGCTTTTCCAATAGCTACACCTATGCGGCGCATAGTTAAGGGATAAGGAGATTGCTACTAAGTAACTCATTTTCTACTAACGAGGAGTACTCATCTAAAGAGGTACATTGCAATACAACATCTCAACTCACGAAGTGTAACCACTCCTTCTTCATATCCTCTAGGTGCTAAGCATAATTCCTCACGGATTCTCAACATTTTATAATATAGGTTAAGGATAACTAGTGAACACCACATCTCAACTCACGAAGGGTATTCATCCTGCGACCTACCTTAGAAATCTCTTAGGATGTAGTGAGGTTTCTACTAAACACTTCATATCAACTCACGAAGAGTGTTCATCCCAAAACTCCCCTTTTTACTTAACTTAGCTTCATTCATTCAAGTGTGTGTACATGTGAACACACCTTGCATATAAGCATAATTTCATTTACATTAACTTCTATACATACTTTAGACCTTCATTCATCACATCACACACTTTACATGCTTCACATAGTCATATAATTCATTTAGGCATACTCTCTAGTCTACTTTACATAATAGCTTCATAAAGCACATTTAACAAAAATAACATCATTATCATCTTACTTCACATAACAAGCCTTCATGGCCTCATTCACAATAAACAAGTAACTTCACATTCATACAATTCAAGTAAACACCGCCACTAAGAAGGTGGACCATACCACTCAAGAGCATTACGAAATTAAAGCTAAACAACATAACCAACTTACCCTTTTATACAAGCTTCCATCACCTATAACATTTTACTCAACATTTTATCATAATATAGCCCTTAGGGAAGTAGCTAAACAAAAATATCAACCATAAAAAACCAAAGCTCAAAGACTACCAACTCATGCTCATTTAACCCATTCTTTAAGCTTAAATTTGATAAAAAAACTTTAACATGTTTTTATTGAAGTTTTAGCATTAAAATGATCAACTAACATTAGAAACATCATTTTTGACTCATTCAAAACATTTTCATGCAAGGCCCATATTTAAAGTTGAAGATAGAAGAAACTAGGGTTGAAAACCCTTTTTGAAAATCCATTAGAAGTGACTCCTTGAATGGAAGAGAGTTCAAGGATGGATATCATACCTTAAGTAAAAGAAACCCCAATGATTTTTGATGAAGAACTCGACCACCACCAACCCTCCTAGCTCCTTCTTGACTTCTAGATTCTATGGAGTTTGAGAGAGAGTTCTAAGAGAGATGGGTTTTGGATTTTAGGAAATAAGGTCTAAAATTAGGTCTTAGGGTTTGAAACTCTTTAATATACCTAAATAACCCTAAAATAAACGTCCAAGGTCCTTAAAAGACTTGAGGTAAATTTACCAAACACCCCAAGCCAAGGCAGCCTTCTAACAGCTTTTTGGAAGCTCCCAGACGAGACTGACCAACGGACCGTTTGTCCATCGACGGTCCGTTGGTGGTGGTTCGTTGGTTGAGCCTACAACTTCCAAATATGTAGGCCTTCAGGTCCAATCCATGGACCAAGTTGATGGGCCGTTGGTTTGACCACTGGCCGTCGTTTAGTCTCGTTGGTGGACACTACCTAGGCAGTTTTTGGTCCAAGTCTTGGGCCCTTCTTTAGGGCCCGTTGTGGGTCCCCAATCGGCTCGTACCCTGACGTTAAACCCCTAAACATAGTCATCTAGGTCTTTGGAACATCCCACACCAATTTCAAATAAAACGAACACATAAAACTCACTCAAACACATAAGAACACACAAGCACTATCTAAGGCATATCTTCGAACGTCATGGACGTTCTTGGACGTTTGACCTCCAAACTTAAACACACTTCACACACTGCCTAAGGACATCAATGTAACTCAATTTATCACAAAATTAACTCAAGAAACAATCACGAAGCTCTAGTTCATCTTAGTTCATTTTAGGGTGTTACATCTAAGGTCCGAAAATGGTTTATAATGTGGTAAAGAGGTAGTGTCTAAAGATTTAGATGAATTAGAAGTTAAATGTCAAGGGACGACCAAGACGTTCGATGACTAATCACCTATGGGCCTCATGTGTTTTCATGTGCTTATATCTGTATCTCATGAGCTTATATATGCGTAATAATAGTTTTTATAGGCAGTGTGTCAAGTTTCATGAAGTTTGGAGTTCAAACGTCCAAGAACGTCCATGACGTTTGAAAGGTTTGCCTTGAAATAACCTTGTGTGTCTTGGCATGTTTCGTCGAGTTTTACGTGTTCGTTTTAGATAAAATTGATGTGGGAGGTCCTAAACTTGTATAGGATCATATTCAGGTTGGAAACGTCAGGGAAAACATCCCCAAGGATCAATTAAGGGTCCTTGAAGAAGGACCCTTCACAAGAGCCAAAGTTGTCAAAACAGCCCAACCTACAGATGGAAATCGACAGCCAGTAGGTCAGTCGACGTCCCGTAGGTGAGGGGCGTAGGTTGAAACTTAGGTATGGTAGGATGTTCACCCTTTGTACCAGTGTCTGATCCAAACCATGGACCAACAGGACGGTCCGTTGGTTGGGTGACGGTCCGTAGGTGGCCAGCCGTCGATGGTGCGTGTAACCTGCACAGTTCACTGTTAAATGCAAAAGTGAATTGGTAAATTTACCCTACGTCCAAATAAGAGTTTGGGAGGTTTCCTAAGGGTATTCTAGGTATTTTAAGTGGGTTCATAAGTCCTAACTACCTAGATGAATTCATTATTCATAAATCAAAACCCAAATTCTCTAAGAAACTCTCTAGAACTCCATTGAAGCCAAAACTCAAGGAAGAGCTTGGATTGAAGATTTGATTGGTGATTATTCATCATTTCGTGGTTTAGCTTCATTGAGGTATGGTTCTTCATCCTTGAAACTCTATTCATCAAGGAGCCAAACTTCAAAGTGATTTTCCAAGACTTTCTCAAAAGATAGATTTCTAACTTATGATCTAGCCATGCGTTATTGCATAAAACATTTTGAATAATTGATTATTCAATGAATTGATGTTAGTTTGATGGCTTTAACCTAAAATCTTTATGAACCCATGCAAAACATAATCTCTTCAAATTGGCTATATTATGGATGTTATGATCTTGTCTCAATGCTTATGAATTCTAGTGTAGTTTTCCATGGGGCTATTGAATGATGTAAGAATTCTATTGAATTGATGTATAGGTTGTCTTAGATTGATAAATCTATATTTAATTGATCTATATTCATTGAGTATGATGATTTTTGTATTGAATTGATGATCATGGCCATGGGTAAGGGCCTTTTGGTATTGAATTGGATGATTTAGTTATGGATTGAAGTGGTGCGAATGGATTGGTGGTACGCTGCCCTAATTCATTTCATTTTATGTAATGTAGGTCTTGAATTATGTTGTGATTGGTATGGTCCAATTATGGTGGCGGTGATATGTGTTATAATTGTGAATGATGTGGCCTTGTCGGCGTTACATTATGTATTATGATGATCATGACCTTGTCGACATCTACTTGATATAATATGATGGTTGAGTAGTTGGTTTATGTGAAGTATGATGGTATCTATCTACATGTGATTAAGGTGCTATCTACATGTGATTAAGGTGAAAGTATGTGTTCTTCTTTTGATGTTTTTAGGTGATCATGTTAGACTATGACTATGTCCTTATGTGTGTAGTCTTAGAGTTGATGAATGATTCTTCCTACTTGACTATATGATTTTATGATGGTTATATTGATGATGTTATAGTAATGTATAGGGTTACCTATAGATGATATTGGTTATGCCTATGTGCTTCTTAAGTGATATGTTATATGTGATAAAGTGAAGTATTGGTGTGTCTTGTTTGGTAGACTTGTGTCCCTTACTCGATACCTATGGAATGTAAATATGAAATGTCTTGACTTAGGATGCTAAAGCCTCTTATTCCTGTATGTATGAATGACATGAGACCTTGAACATTGCTAAGAAGTTCAAATTATGTGGAGCCCTCAACCTAGTTGAGAGGTTATGATATCCTTGAAGTCGAAACTTGTAATGGTATCAATCTTGTGTGAATGGTGGAATTAGGTTTGGTTGGCTGGAACGGCATGAAATCATCCTTAGCAAAATCATTAAGCTATCCTCTTCACCATTGAAAGGCAACCCTAGGGTACCTCTTTGGTAGGGTGAATATGATTGGGTTATGAACTAGATATAGAACCCCTTCATGTGATCCTTTATGTGAATTAGTCTATGAGAACAAAGGCTAGCACTGAGTGAGTATGGTAAGTGTAGTAGCTCTAGTTAATAATGAGGCTAGAGTGCAAATAAATCCTTCATATATCTTAACCATGTGCCTACATGGGATGTGTCCTAGTTCTACTATTGGCAAGTAGAACACCTTCCATCGGAGTAGGTTACAACTCCAGATTCCATGCTTTGATACCATTATCTATGTCGGTTATTGCCTATTCTCATCATATGGTATACCCTCTAGTGTTGGAGAAGTTCTATGAAGTTTAGGTGGTATGGGACGTTGTCTAGACATTGCACAATAGGCTTTGAAGATGTTAGTGAGTGAGTCCCTAGGCCTTCTCCAAGACCATTAATTGAATGTCCTTATGTGATGAATGTCTCTTAAATGAACTAATGAAGATAATGAATTAAGATTAGAGAGTATGTAAATGAACAAGTACCTAGTCTAGAGTAACTTTAAGGATTGCCTAGTTAAAATGTGAAGGGGGCATAAAGGATGGCCTCTTCATGTCTTACCTAGGGAAGTCTTAAGAATGACTCTAGATAGGAATGTTGATTAATGAACTGAGAATGATCTTGTCTTAGGTAGTCTAAAGGATCCCTTAAGTGTGTGTGAAGGGATTATATGGGCGGTCACTTCACAACTCACTCAAGTGAGCCTTAGAATCACCTTTGGTAGGAGAATCTCATGTTATGTGTTTTGATGAATTGTAAGTGTATTTATCTTATTATTATAGGTGGTCTCAAGGATCATTTAGGTGTGCTTAGAGAGGGTGTATGGACGGTATCTCTTTGTCTTACTTAAGTGAGTCTCAGGATAACTTTTAGTGAGAGGGTTGCATGCTAAAGGAGTTCACTGTGAAGTTGAAGAACACTGTAACATTGAAGCAGTTCACTATAACAGTGATATGGTTCACTGTAATGTCCTTAAATTGTGATAAAGTGTTAAAGTGTTATCTTATGTGATTCTAAGGTTTTAAATGTTGTTCTTATTCTTATACTATGATGTTTTAATCAAAAAGAGCATATTCCCATTAAATGTCCGTTATCATGATTTTATGCATTATGCCATACTTAGTACATATATTTGTACTAATTCCATGATTTTATCTGTCTCTAAAGTGATTCATAGGTGAAGGTGCTTTTGGGAGCGAAGCTTGGATTATAGGATCTTTCAAGCAAGGTTAAAGTATGTTCTCATTTGACTCGAGGGCATCACTCTTTTAGAATTATTTTATTAAAGCATTGTAATAGAGTTAGTAGTACTATATTTTGATTGTATGGGTCGTGTCCCAAGTACTCTTGTGTCTAATATTTGATGATATGAGACTTAGTATTTCCTATGATTTTTATATGAAAGAGATCTTTGAAATACTATTCGAATGTTGTGAAAAGTTTTAATTCCGCACTAGGTTTCATATATGTATATGCGATGAATGATACGGAAAGGGCTTGTACAAGACCTCTGAGAGGTCAAGTACACCATGTCGTGACCTAAGAATGCCCTAACTTCTAGGGTATAGGTGCGGATCATGACATGAAAGTTTTGTGGTATATTATGATGTATCTATATTTGGTTTAGGTTGCATGTTGAAGTAGAATGGCAAGGTTATAGCTTATGCGTCCAGACAATTGTAAGTTCATGAGAACAATTACTCAACCCATGACTTAGAGGTGGCTGTTATGGTATTTTTTTTGAAGATGTGACTCATTATTTATATGATGTTCATGTTGATGTATTCACTGATCATATGACTCTTCAATATGCGTTCACTCAGAAAGAGCTTAATCTTAGACAAAGGAGGTTGTTAGAATTACTCAAAGGATTATGACATAAGTATTATTTACCACCCAGGTAAGGCTAATGTTGTTGTTGATGCCTTGAGTAGGTTGTTTATGGGTAGTACCGCCTACTTTGAAGAAGATAAGAAAGAACTAGCAAAGGATGTGCACAGACTTACACGCTTGGGAGTTCTCCTGATGAATTCCATAGAAGGAAGATTAGTGGTGATTTATGGGGATGAATCATCATTATGTTAGAAGTAAAAGGGGAGCAATATCAAGACCTAATTTTGCTTGAGTTGAACGCAAATGTTCATAAGCAAAAAGTAATGGCTTTTGAACACGGGGAGATGACATATTGAGGTATCATGGTAGATTATGTGTACCAAGGATGGATGAAATCCAATAGAGGATCATGGAGAAAGATCATATCTCTAGATAATTTTATTCATTCGGGTTCCACAAAGATGTATCATGACTTGAAAGAGATGTATTGGTGGAGTAGTATGAAGAAGGGCATTGCATAATTTATAGGCAAGTGTCCGAATTGCCAACAAGATAAACTAGAGCACTAAAGGTCCGGTGGTTTGGCTCAGAATATAGAAATTTTAGAATGAAAGTGAGAGATGATTCATATGAATTTCTTCACAAGTTTACCAAAGTCTCGTAGGCATCATGATTCTCTTTGGGTGATAGTCGATAGAATGACAAACTCAACCCATGATTGGCCTGTAAAGACTACTCATTCACCAGTAGATCATGCCATGTTATATATTCAAGAGGTAGTAAGACTTCATGGAGTCCATATTTTAATTATATCAGATAGAGGTACGCAATTTACTGCACAGTTTTAGAAGTCATTCCAAAAAGGCTTGGGTTCAAAGGTGAACTTAAGTACTACATTTCATCCTCAGACGGATGGGCAAGCATAGTTCACTATTCACATCTTACAGGATATGTTGATGGCTTGTGTGATTTATTTCAAAAGTAATCGGGATTATCACCTACCCCTCATTGAGTTCGCTTACAACAATAGTTACCACTCTAGTATCCAAATGACTCCTTATGAAGCACTTTATAGGAGAAGATTCGTATCTTCCATCAGATGGTTTGAAGTTGGTGAAGCAGGGTTAAATTGGACAAAATTTAGTTCATATGGAGAAAGTGAAAGTTATTCAGGAGAGGTTGAAAATGGCGCGAAGTCGTCAGAAAACCTACATTGAATTAGAGTTTGAAGAAGATGATTGGGTCTACTTGAAAGTTTCACCCATGAAAGGTGTTATGAGAAATGGTAAGAAAGGGAAGTTTAGTCCCTAGTATATTGGCCCTTACAGAATATAAAAAAGGGTAGGTAATGTAGCTTATGAGTTGGAGCTACTACAAGAGTTAGTCGCAATTCATTCGGCGTTTCACATATCTATGTTGAAGAAGTGCATGGGCAATCCTTCATTGATCATACCAAATGAAGATATTAGGATCAATGATAGCTTATCATATGAAATGATTCCAGTCCAGATCCTAGATCGCCAAGTTCGCAAGTTGAGGACTAATGAAGTAGCATAAGTCAAAGTCTTTTGGAGGAACCAATTTGTTGAGGAAGCTATTTGAGAACCTGAGGAGGATATGAATAAGAGATATCCACATTTCTACGAATCCGTAGAAGTTCCAAATTAAGGTATTAATCCTTTTCTTGGCATTTTATTTATAAGTTAGCATGTTGTAATTACATTGCATGTTAGGTTTTTGCACTAATGTTACATGTTACACCCTTAGCCTACTAAGAGTAATCTCATTCTATGATGAATGTTCCCGGGGAAGATATTGTAATATCTCGCAAATTGAAATAACTAGGAAGAAGTTAAGAATTGGAAATAGTGATTTTTTTTGGAAATAACGAAAACCTAGAAATTTGCTTAAGTTAAGTCAAGAATGAGTTTTGGTCAACTTCAAACGACCATAACTCCTAGTTCAGGATTATTTAGGTGTGTATCAAGATACCATAGGAAATATCGCTGAATTATCTTTCCAATGCTGCCGAGTTTGCGCGATTTCAAGATCGTACGAGTGAGATATGCCCTTTGGAAGATAGGTTGTCCGAAAAAGGAAAGTCCAATCCGGATTTTGGAAGGGTAGTTTGATATTTTCCTTACCCTATTATTTTAATTTTGTTTTTGGTAATTACCTGAGGGTTTAATGAATTGGTAAGTTTACGCTTTTAAAATTAGAGTTATGGTTTTGGAAAAAGAACGCAAGAGGAGAAAAAAGGAGAAAGGAGCCAAGATCGTCGTTCGTAAGGATTTAACTTGTGGATTACGTCAAGGAATGATCCCTAAGAGGTATGTGAGATTACACAGCGTTGGGTTAGTTCACCCATGCGCCAATCATGATTCAATTCAGCAAAGTATATTAGATTTGAAAGTAAATCCTATGAGATCTTGATGATAATTTGATTGAAATCTTGTGGGTTCTTGTTGTTGAAGTTTCTTGAGTTTGATTCATAATTTTAGTTGTGATTTCGAGTAGAATCTGATGTATTTTGATTGTCTATTCAATTCTTACTGTTTGGGGAAAGAACCATTAGAGTTTAAAGGGTTTAGAATTGAAAAACGAGCAAGAAAAGTCGTCAAACACGTGGGAAAGGGGTGGCGTGTCGCGCCCAGCACCCCCCAGAAGGGTCTCTAAATTTTCACCCTTGGGGCGCCGCACCAGCCAGCGCGCCCCAGACCAGTCTTTGAATTTTGAGGGTAGGCGCCCCGCGACTCTCTCAGCGCCAGGGACGCCATTTCTCCTCATTCGTCCTCCATCTTTTCGTACTAGTTCCTTAGCAATGTACCTATGTTTCCTAGTTGATTCCAACACTCTTAGGTACATCTCAACATCATGAAATCATCCATAAACACGAGATCATGAACCTTGAATTCATACTTCAATTCAAGGAAAGTTAAGAGTCAAGTCTAGAATTTAAGAAGCAAGTCAAGAGAAGTTTATAAAGTTTTCATAAGTCTTTCACAAACGTTTTAACTTTGTTTTAAGACTTAAAGTTGAAGTTAAGTAAAGAGTAAAGAGTTAAGTTCATTTCTCCAAAAGTTATAAGGAAGTAACTATTTCCAAGAGTTTAAAATGTTTTCATATTTGAACAAGAAAAGGGAAACATTGGTTTGGAAGTGAGCTTTTAAGCTAAGTTTTTAGTAATTATCTAAAACCAAGAAAGAAATTTGTTTTAAAACATATGATCTAAGTATATTGTGGGAGTAGTATTGAACACCGATATGGGGATTCGAGTTCATATTAACTCAAATCTCCATAAATTATGTACCCATCATGGATAACAAAGATCATACTTTTCAAATGACTCCTTAAGTTGCTTTTTAGCATAGAGTAGTGGATCCACTTAGTTAAGGCATCCTATACTAAGGCCAAGTATATGACAGTTCTGGCAGTATGGGCAAGCGTTGTATCACCACTTAGGCTCATAGTGGTGGTTTTTGGTTAGAGAATTTCCCACCAAAATTATGTTACTTTATTATATGAGTGAAGTTGAGTTTGTTAATGCATTTTCTTTAATTTGTTAAATTGTTTTCCACTTTTTTTACAAGTTTTTTTATATATTGCTTATGCTTTATTGCTTTATATTGAGCTTAGTTATTATGGAGTTGAGTAAATCCAAGGTAAGTGATCGTTTCAGGTTCTTTTCAACTCTATGTTGTGTTTAGTATTCAAACTCTCTCGCATACTCATACATTCAATGTACTGATTCCAGTTGGTCTGCATCGTCTTATGATGCAGATGCAGGTTACCAGGATCATCATCCAATGCCTCGTTGATTAGGTTGAGCATTCAGAGTCAGCTGGTGAGTCTCCTTACTTTTCAGAGGGTCCTTTCCATAATTATTTAGCTTTTCAATTGTTAGGATGATTACGGGTTCGGTCCCGACATCCCTCTTTGTTTTATAGGCTCATAGACAAGTTAGCAGTCAGTTGTCTTTACATTATTCTCTCATATTTTAAGACTTGAGTTGTCATTTTGGCCAAGTTGAATGTTTGACTTTTAAACATTCAAAGTATTTTATTAAGTAATTGAGTTGAGATGCATTTAATCTTTGTATTTATTCTTCCGATGAGTAAGTAAGGCAGGTCAAGGGTTCTCTTGGGACTATCAATGGCTCTCGAGTGCCAGCGACGCCCAAGATGTAGGCTCGGGGCGTGAAATAAAATTCATCTTCTTCGTAAATCTTGATAATATTTATATGTTCGATATATGCATGTGATTATATTGCTGTAATGACTATATATGTTGCACTTAGTGCGATAACCGCATCATCTTACCAGTACATTATGTTGTGTACGGATACTGCACTTGCTCTTTCTTTGTTGAGTAGAAGACATCTTCTAGCGACTATTGAAAGACCTCGTTAGAAGATTAGTGATCGCTTCAAATTCAAGGGTGAGTCATTTATTCCGGGCTGCCATGAGTTCTCTCTTGTCTATGTATACATTTTGGACTAAAGCTTTTCTAGTAGTTAACTAGTTCATTAGTTTAAGGTTGCATCCCTTCTTGTTTAGATTTTGGTTCATGTTTTGGTACATTGACTTTCAGGTTCTGATAAAAATCAAACAAGGAAAGACACAAAGAAATAAATGATATGTGGATTAATGCTCAAGTTATTGAAATTATGGGCAACAAGTGACTAAAACCCTCACCTCCCAATTGAATTCAACAACCTAAATTTAACCCAACGAAGAATAATCAAATGAAACCAAGAATCACAAAGGGGTAACACTTTGATTAATCAAACTCAAGAAGTTAACTAGCAATCCCAAGATTCACCCTAATTACTCACTAATTACTCACTAAGAAGATACTACAATTTGAGAGTCAATATTCAACATACTCTAATTCTTGCAAAATGATAAAAGACTAATATTTATACTAAGAAAATAAAGAAGACACTTATTTGACAATTTTGCCCTTAATGAGGTAAGGGCCTTGTTTGGTTGCCTTCTTTTGTGAATTCTTGAATTCATGAAATGGTCATTTGCACACATGGCCTCTTTCCTTCTTCCTTCTCAATTTGATGTAATGTAAACACATTGTATGTCCTTCTTTGGTGACCTTCAATCTCCTGTACTGCTTTTCTTTTCATGAACATTGCTTATAGGCCTTGGAGATCCTTTGCTTGACTCCATGTGAATGGTCTTGAGGGGTACATGCCACTCATGTTAGTGTCATCCATGCTGCCCATGTTATCATCCTCCCCTTCTTGAAAAAGATTCGTCCTCGAATCCAAAGGATCACCTACAACACAAGGAGATAAATCAGTAACATTGAAAACATTATGAACATTATACTCACTTGGTAGGTCAATCATGTAAGCATTGTCATTGATTCACTTGACTACTTGGAAGGGTCCATCCCCTCTTGGTCTAAGCTTCCCTTTTCGTACTTGTGGAAACCTTTCCTTTCGGAAATTCACCCACACCCAATCATCTAGATTGAAGATCACTTCCTTTCTCCCTCGATTCTTTCGTATGTCCACCTTTAAATTGTTCTTTTCAATGGACTCTTTGACCTTGGCATGAATGTTCATCATCTCTTTTGCCTTTTGCTTGGCATCTAGGCTCACAACAACATCACTAGACAAAGGAATCATGGTTAATGGAAATAAAGGCTTAAAACCATAGCATGCCTCAAACGGAGACATTCCAATAGAGGAGTGGAAAGACCGATTATATGCAAATTCAATCAAGGGTAAACGATCTTCCCAACTAGTTGGGGTTCCTCTAATCATGCATCGAAGTATGGTTCCAAGAGTCCGGTTGACTACTTCGATTTGTCCATCCGTTTGAGGATGGCAAGAAGTAGAGAACAGAAGTTTGGTACCAAGTGTACCCCATAGACTCTTCCAAAAATGACTTTGAAACTTGGAATCCCGATCACTAACAATGGTTTAAGGGACTCCATGCAATTTAAGACATTGATAACAAACAAAGATGCTACATGGGATGCATCATCACATTTATGGCATGGAATAAAATGAGCCATTTTAGAAAATCTATCCACTACCACAAATATATTATCATGTCCTCCTTTAGTCCTAGTCAGTCCCAACACAAAGTCCATAGAAATATCCATCCACGGACCATTAGGAGTAGGAAGAGGAGTATACTTACCTTGGGGCCTGGTTGTGGATTTGGCTTGCTTGCATTCTAGACATTGTCCACAAATCCTCTCCACATCATGTTACATCTTGGGCCAAAAGAACTGCTCCTTAAGAATATCAAGTGTTTTGGTACCCCAAAGTGTCCCATCAAACCACCACTATGAGCCTCCTTGACAAATAACTCTCTCCATAAGCTCATGGGAACACATGCTCGACCATCTTTGAACAAAAACCCATCAACCAATTGGTACCTATCAACTCGCTTCCCTTTATTAAGATTATCAAAGGTATCTTTGAAGTCAGAATCCATAGAATAGAATCCCTTTAAGCTTTCAAACCTCATCATTCTAGAAACCAAGGTATTGACCAACATAAACCTTCTTGATAGAGCATCTGCTACCACATTCTCCTTGCCTTTCTTGTAGTTGATCACATATGAAAGGTTTCATAAATTCAACCCACTTAGCATGTCGCTGGTTCAACTTGGATTTCCTCTTAAGATGCTTCAAGGACTCATGATCGGTCCTTATCGCGAACTCTTTGTGCCACAAGTAGTGTTGCCAATGAGCCAACACTCGCACAAGTGCATACAATTTCTTGTCATAAGTTGAGTCTTGAGCGTAGCTCCTTTAGCTTTTCACTAAAAAAAGCTAATGGTTTTCAAACTTGCATCAACACACCACCTATACCAACACCTGAAGCATCACATTCAGTTTCAAAGGCCTTATCAAAGTTGGGTAGTTGGAGCAAAGGTGCAGAACTCAACATCAATTTCAAGGCTTGAAAAGACTTCTCCTGCTCCTCACCCCATACAAAAGGTACATCTTTCTAAAGCCCTTGACAAATCACCGATAAAAACTTGCTAACCCATGAAAATTTCTTACCTCGATTGTACTGATTGGGGTAGGCCAAGTCTTGATGAACTCCACCTTCTCTTCATCGACCTCAATACCATTTGTACTAACCACAAAACCTAAAAACACAACTTTGTCAAAACTAAATGAACATTTCTTGAAGTTAGCAAAGAGACGCTCTTGTAGTAGAACACCAAACACTTGTTTCAAATGGGATACATATTCCTCCATTGTCTTACTATACACAAGTATGTCATCAAAATACATCACAACAAACTTGTTGATGAAAGGTTTGAGAACATGGTTCATCAATCTCATGAAAGTGCTTGGGGAATTTGTCAATCCAAATGGCATCACAAGCCATTCATACAACCCAAACTTTGTCTTGAAAGTCGTCTTCCACTCATCACCCGATTTCATCCGAATTTGATGATACCCACTTCGAAGGTCAATCTTGGAGAAAACAATAGAACCACATAGATCATCAAGCATATCATCAAGTCAAGGAATGGGATGGCGATACTTCACTGTGATCTTATTTACGGCTCTACAATCAATACACATTCTCTAAGTGCCATCTTTTTTGGGAATAAGAATTACTGGTATGGCACAAGGACTTAGGCTTTCTTTGATCAACCCCTTCTCAAGAAGCTCTTCCACTTGCCTTGATAGCTCTTTGGTTTCTGCCGGGTTACTTCTATAAGCTGGACGATTGGGAATTTGTGAACCCGATATAAAATCAATTTGGTGCTCGATTCCCCTCAAGGGTGGTAATCCAGCTGGCATCTCATCTGGAAATAGTTCATCATATCCCTACAAAAGAGAAGAAATAATACTAGGCAAAGTGCTAGTACCTTGGTTAGCATGTAACAAAAGGTTGGTGTTGACAAGGCACACTAGAAAGTTTCCCTCATCCACACCCTTTAAACACTTGCTTGGCTTTGCTATCATGCACATGTTCTTCTTATTTTTAGCCAAGGCACTCCCCTCTTTTGGAACGATGGTGGAACTTTCGCCGTCACCTTTTGCCTCCGTCATTTTTATTCTTTCCCGAAGCTCCTTCTTAACCCGGTAGTCCTCACTCACTTGATATAGAGTGAGAGGTGCAAGCACATACTTTTTACCTTAAATCACGAAAGTGTATTTGTTGGATCTACCTTGGTGCACAACATTTCTATCAAATTGCCAAGGTCTCCCCAACAGTAGGTGACATGCCAACATGGGAACCACATCACAAACCAATTCCTCATTATACTTTCCCACACTAAACCGAATACTTGCTTGTTTGAGGACCTTCATCTCTCCACTCTCATTGAGCCATTGTAGCTTATAAGGATTGGGATGCTTGCTGGTTTGTATTTTCATACTCTCCACCAAGGAACTACTCACCACATTGGTAAAACTTCCACTATCAATGATTAAGGAACACACTTTATCTTGGATTTTGCACCTATCATGAAATAGATTCTCCCTTTGGTCAAGTTCTTCTTTTGCAAGGGCTCCCACAATTCTTCTCACAACACATGAAAGATTGGCATTCATGTTCAAGTCTTCATCATCATTTATCAAAGACTTTCCATTCTCCATGAAGCAAGCAAAATTCACCCTCTCGTCCAACCTTTCTTCTTCATCGCCCGAAGCATCTTCCTCTCCTTCACCCCTATCTCCTTGTCCCTCAGTATTTTCTTCTCCCTCATCTTCATCTTCAGTCTTATATCCATCACGGAGAGCAACAATTGTTCTTCTATTTGGACACTCACTAGCAACATGTCCCCTCCCTTGACATCTAAAATATTGAATTGTAGAGGGTCGAGGAAAGTTAAGTTTAACATAATTACCTCCTTGTGGTTGCTCAATTGCCTTGGATTTGTAATCAAGCTTGACTTGGTTAGCTTGACCTCCACCTTTAGCTTGTTTCGTAGATGTCGTTTTCCAATTATTGCGACCTTCTCCATGTGGAAGTTAAAGAACTTTTGGCCTTGTATGACTTTTCTTCTTTCAAATATGCTTCTACCTTTGAGGCATCATGGAAAGACGCTTCAAGAGTCTCATAGTGCTTAAGCTTCAAAGGCTTCAAGATATCATATCTCAAGTTTGCCACAAATTGTATTACAGTACATTCCATATTCTCTTCGATTTTAGACTTCATTCGCAAATTCTCAAACTCATCATAATATTCTTCCACACTTTTGGTACCTTGCCTCAACATGTACACCTTCTTGAGCACCTCTTGGTAGTAGTTTGGAGTCAAGTATCTCAACTCCATAAGTGTAATCAACTCTTGCCAAGTAGGTAACTCATAGTTATGATGACTCTCCCTTTCCCTCCTCTTGGACTCCCACCAAGTTGATGTGTACCCCTCAAATTGCATGAGAGCATACTTCACCTTCAAAGTTGCCGAGATATTATTTGTGAGAAAGATCCGCTCACTTTGAATTTTCCATTCCAAGAACTCATCGGGGTCACTACTTCCTTTAAACCTTGGAAGTGTGACCTTGATAGTGTTCAAGCCCCTATCGTGATCATTCCTCTCCCTAAACCTATTTCCTCTATTTCCCATCCTATTGCCTCTATATCCTATCCTATCTCCTCTATATCCCATCCTATCTTGATCTCCCCTGCCTTGGTCCCACCCCAAGTCCCGAGGTCTTACTCCTTCCCTTTGTACTCCATTTCCATCTCTACCCCAAAACTCATTATTATTGAACTACTCATTAATCTCATCATAGAGAGGATTTTGGTATTGGTAGTCTTGGTAGGGCATTAGTAGTGCATTTTGTGGATGTGATGTGTAGGTTTCATGAAAAGATGCATTTGAATCATTTCGAAATGGAGTTTGGTATTGGACTTGGTTTGCCACAAAAGGAAGATTCTCTTGTGGTGGCTGATAGGGTTGTGGATTTGGATGTGGTGTAGGCTATTTTAGGTGGGTTGGAGGGTTGGGAGTTTGGAAAGTGGGGCATTGGTAGTTTCAGGTACGGCTTTGTGGAGGAGAACATAGATTATGAGCTTGTTCCGGAGTAAGGGTGGTGGAATGCACTGATGTCCTCTTTATCTCCTCATTTTCGGGTTGAATTGCTTTCCTTCTATTCTCATTTTCTATCCGTACCAACCTTTCCTCCATACCTCTCATTCTTCCATTCATTTCTGCTACTTTCTTAGAGATGTTGGCGAGAACCTCCATGATGTTCTCCGAGCTCTCCCAAATTGGACTTGTATTAGACATGATACCTACAAAATTCAACAAACGAGGTTAGTAGCAAAAGCCTCACTTCACTCGTATGTAACTCTCAACTCACCTTCTATGGCGTCCTCTCAAAATTGATAGTGAACTAGCTCCGTTCAATCAACTCAAGATCACCTATCCTTTGTGATGAAATGGATTCTTGTGACTTGAAAGAAGGACGACTCAAAAAAAAACTAACGGACTTGAATCAAGAAGGTTATCAACGAATTAAGATGAGAAAAGTAGAATAAAGAAGTACCAATAGATTTGGACTCAAAATAAACTAAGTAACAAAAGTAGAAAGATTATTACTTGTTACTTAATTTGAAGAATCAAAGAAAAGATTTGAGGATTAAAAACTAGTTAACAAGTAAACAAGGATGTTAATTAATTGTTAAATAGTTGAAAAATAGAAGGAAAAATGAGTTTAGAAGAAGAACAACTGATTTTGGGCACTTAGAAAAATTTCAAGCCTCAAAAAAGTTCATCACTTGTAAGATGTTGATTGAATGATTTGATGATCAAAACTAGTTAACAAGTAATTAAAGATGTTAATTAATTGTTAATTAGTTGAGGAATTGAAGGGAAAAATGATTAAAAAAAGAATCACGAAGTTTGGACACTTAGAAAAATTTCTAGGTCCAAAAAACTCCAATACTTAGAATATTTTTGGGCTTTCAAGGAAAAACCTGCAATTTTCAGCATCTGAAAGTGAGCCCCATGCGCTGACTATGCATCTGGGCCTTGTTGGCTAGTTTCTATTGCTCTGGCTGCTGATGCAATGTCGTGTGACGCTGGCGTGACAGATGTCGTCTGATATGGCTGCTAACGTGTTAGTCCACGTGGATTTTTTTTTTCAGATTTTGATTTTTTTTTCCAAAATCCCACTAATGGACCCAAAAAAACACCTTTGACCAACTTTGACTTGAAAAGTTGGATCAAATGTACTTTCTTCTTTCTTCTCCTTCAAGAACAACTTGAAGAACACCAAGAACACACACTACACCCCAATACACTCAAATCAACTCGAAATTGGCTCAAATTTTAGGATTTTCTTCCCTTCAACTAAGAGAACAAAACCCACTAATTATTAACCTCCAATTTCTCCTCTATCAAAAGACCCACTTTCAAAATTTGAAAAATTTGAAAATCTTGAAACCCTTCAATGGTAACTTCACTTCTACAACTCCAAATTGAACAAAATTTGAAACCTAGACTCAAAATACACTAGGGAACAAGGATCTAGTGTCAAACACAACAAAACAAAACA
This sequence comes from Solanum sitiens, assembly GCA_016801875.1. Classification (NCBI taxonomy): domain Eukaryota; kingdom Viridiplantae; phylum Streptophyta; class Magnoliopsida; order Solanales; family Solanaceae; genus Solanum; species Solanum sitiens. The sequence continues at coordinate 1,803,571 of JABWTJ010000015.1, forward strand.
AAAAAAAATTAGATTTTTTTTTTTTGCAACCCAAGACTAGATTTGTAGGAACAAATCTAAACATAGGCTCCTGATACCAAATGATAAAGATCAAACAAGGAAAGACACAAAGAAATAATGGATATGTGGATTAATGCTCAAGTTATTGAAATTATGGGCAACAAGGACTAAAATCCTCACCTCCCAATTGACTTCAACAACCTAAATTTAACCAAGGAAGAATAATTAAATGAAACCAAGAATCACAAAGGGATAACACTTTGATTAATCAAAATCAAGAAGTTAACTAGCAATCCCAAGATTCACCCTAATTACTCACTAATTACTCACTAAGAAGATACTACAATTTGAGAGTCAATATTCAACATAGTCTAAGTCTTGCAAAATGATAAAAGACTAATATTTATACTAAGAAAATAAAGAAGACACTTCTTTAACAATTTTGCCCTTAATGAGGTAAGGGTCTTGTTTGGTTGCCTTCTTTTGTGAATTCTTGAATTCATGAAATTGTCATTTGCACACATGGCCTCTTTCCTTCTTCCTTCTCAATTTGATGTAATGTAAACACATTGTATGTCCTTCTTTGGTGACCTTCAATCTCCTCTAATGCTTCCCTTTTCATGAACATTGCTTGTAGGTCTTGGAGATCCTTTGCTTGACTTCGTGTGAATGGTCTTGAGGGGTACATGTCACTCATGTTAGTGTCATCCATGTTGCCCATGTTATCAGGTTCTAGGCGTATTTTCCGTATTGTTTAGCTTTTAGATCTTTTGAAAGTTTATGAGAACTTGAGTATTTAGCTATTTAACTTTTTTCTATAACTTAAATGCTTTAGTTTTTTATTTAGTTGCTTGGTTCGGGTTGTAGTGGTGGTTCTCCCACCGAAGGGTTAGTGTGGGTACCAATCACAATAGTCTGAGTAGTGATTTTAGCAGAAATATTATGTCTCCAATTATAACTAAATCACGGATATGAAAACAAACTCTCAAATAAGATTTGATATGAGATGAATTTATTTAACATGTAGCAACACATGTACGCACCAAGCCAACAATATTTTCCTATCATAATTGGTTCGGAGTCGGGAACCAAATAATTTTCATGTGAAGTTTCAATGTGTTGTATATGATTTAATTGCTCCACCACGCACAAGATGGATATCCAAATGAGGTTGAGGTGAATGATAGTTTTTCTAACATTTGGGAGAGAGATGGTTGACAGCTGAAAATTATGAGATGAATTATCTAATCTCCGTTTAAAAAAATATGAACGTGAAGTTCAATAGATAATTCATTTGCATAATGTTGCAAATTGATCGCTAAATGAATTTGTTGGCCCTATGTTGTAGTTCAGATGCAAATTCTCCAATGAGAAGTCCTTAAAGGACAAAGTTATGGTACGCTTGAAGCGTGATAGACAATCGATTTCAAATGAAAAACTTCTTAAGGAGAGAAGAGGAGAAAATGATTAAGATAAGCATGATAATGAGCCAAGTGAGATAAAAGGAGCATGATAACGTAATATTTCATAAAATCTTGGCAAAGGCTTAGGCACATGAAATGATGAAATATGAAGAGATTTCAATGTTGTATTGGAATCAAGTCAAAAGACCATCAACGATATCATTTTGCATATAAAAAAAATAGACTTTCAGCTTTTCAGAAATTGCAGGTGAAATCTACGGTCACCACCTACGGACCTTAGTTTGACCTACAACCCGTATTGTGGGTTCGTGGCTCACCACTGTAGCCCCTCACCAAAATGCAGCTTAGAAAATCGGCTAAGTCTCGACCCACAAATAGACCTACCGTCCATAAGTCAGACCACCATCCGTGGTCTGTGTCTGTGGATCAAGACCTCGTTACCAAGCCTCTGACATTAACCACGTTCGAACATTATGGTCCGTAGATGGACCTACGGACCATAGGTAAAAGTTAGCAATCAGTTAGGGGGAGATTGCTGACTTTGTCAACTTCAAATGGTCATAAATCTTAGGTCAAAAGGAATTAGGTGTTCTATGACCTATGATATGATAGATAATTAAATCCTCTTTCCAGTGCCGCCGAGTTTGCTAAAATCCAACCTTCGAATAAAGTTATGCTCATTATAGTGAAGGTCTATCGAGCAGACTCGAAGTACGGACCCAACCTACGGACCATAGATTGAGCGACGGCCCGTCAGTCCAATTCGCCGATCATTCCGGCAGTAGTTAATTTAGGGGTCTTTTGGTCTTTTCCTACTTCGTTGGACCCCTAAGATACGTCGTTTAGACCCTAAATCATGAGGTTTTAGTCACTTTAAACCTAGAAACATAACTAAAACTTACCTAAGCCAACTCATTAATCAAAACATAGAAAATTAGAAGCAAGAGAGGAGAAACAAGTCAAGAACCCTAGTACAAGAACGCATCAAGGTTCCATTAGTTCCAGCCCCGAAATCTAAAGATTTCTCCATGGAATTCATCAACAGGTATGTGGAATTTCACTAGTGGGTTCCTTTCACCCATTTTGGGTCCTTAGATATCAGTCAGATTCTTGATTCCCTTATCATGACTAGATCTAAGGTTTCTTGAACTTCAGCAGATTATTATGAATAAGTTAGTTATATGTTCCAAATCAGATTACCATGTTATTACTCAATTTATTGCATCAATTTCAGAACCCTAGCTATGTATTTCTTTAGTTCTTCAATTACGCATGCTAGGTAACATATTTTAGTTACTTCAGATATACATGCCTCAGTTATTAATGCATCATTATCAAATTAATTATTGCTTTCTCAGTTTGCATGTTCGGTTTGAGCTATCCAATATTTATAGAAACTTAGTCATAATCAGTTAACCACTAAATTTATTGGAGTAGCATAATACCGAGTTGGACTAGGGTCAGCGTAGCATAATAGTCTCAGAACTATTAGCCAAGTAGGTTGTAAGTCCCCTCTGTGGGCATCAGTTTAGTGATCACACCAGCATACCTTTATACCTCTGGCAGGGTATATTGGGTCCTCTAGATGGGGCGTATACATTGAACTCCACATTTAGCTCATGTGATTTTATTATCGGTTATTAGTAGCTCCCAGAGTTCAGTCAGATTCCATTGCATTGACCATTTATCTGTATATCCAATATTCAGTTTCAGCATGTTATAAATTGGTCACTGCATTCAGTTATCTCAGCATTCAGAATCTATATCATGTTCAGATTTTATCATTGCTTTATTGCTTTGTTCAGTTATGTATTATTTTAGCTTTACTCTATCCTGTATGCTCAGTGCCTTTCAAGTACTGACGCATACGTCCGCCACATCTTCTCGTGATGTAGGTTTAAGTTCTCAGCATTCAAATCACGCTTAGATCGATTCTCAATCTCCAGTTCAGCGTTATCAGTGGCGAGTCCTCATTCTCCGCAGAGAATAGTCATGAGTTTATTTTTAGTATTTTTAGTATTTTAATTTAGTTTTGCTAGAATTAGCTGAGCCTATCCTAGCATTCTAGTCACTTAGAAGCTATTTTCAAACATAGTTTCAACTTAGTATTGAGTTGATATATTATTTGTATTAAACTCATCGGTTTTATATATCTCAGTTATAGTATATAGGTATTTCCCCATCTATTCATTTTAATAATGATTTAACTTTAACATCAGTTTTATTATCTCTAGTATGCTCATGATCATGCCAGTAGGGTTAGCTTGGGATCACTTGTGGTCCTAGGTCCCGTGTCCGCGTCTCGGGGGTAGCTCGGGGCGTGCCACATTTGATATGAAGTAGCGTACAAATAAATTATTGTGCAAAAATATAACCGTAAGATATAAAGTACAACTTGTGCCTAGGGGTATAAAGTGTATTCGCAAAAGTCCTGACATTATTAAATGAAGATATATTCTCTTGTGGTGAATGCAATGAAATTTATTTTAGTATGACAATGGATAAAATACTTGAATATGTGTAATGAATGTTTTTCATGTTTAACTAGACGATGAATGTATATAATAATCCATGAAAGATTTAAAACAATTTCATTGAGTACCCTAATAGTGTGAGATTGCTTAACATAAAGTAAGATCAATTTCAATAACATGAAGATGATTTAAAAAATATCATGTATTAGTGCAAATGGTGCACATACAAATTATTAATTATGCAGATGCCGGAAATTGTGTAGTTTTTCTTTGAAAAGAGATATTCCAGCCATCATGTATGAAGATAATGATTCATGTATAACTTGATTGAAATGAATGATACATCAAAAGAGATTGGACAAAGTATATTTCACCAAAGTTCTTCTCCATAGATGATGTTCAATAAAATAGTGAGATAGACGTTCAAAAGATAAGTTCAAATGATAATCTTACAGATTTATTCACTAATGCATTGCCAATATCAACATTTGAGAAGTTGAGATATAAGATTGAAATGCATTATCTTCGAGATACGCGCGATACTCTTTTCCTTAACCATGTTTTGTCCCAATTGAATTATCCTGACAAGGTGTACTCTTTTTTTTCCATTAGGCTTTTTTCCACTAGAATTTTTCTCGTAAGGTTTTAGCGAGACACATTATCTATAGACATTCAAGGGGAAGTATTATAAATTAATTGAACTAAGTGGATTATCCATAAACTTATACTTATCATCTATGTGTATTCCCAAGGTTTTGTGAACCTTTTTGGATAAAAATGTATCTATTTATTATGATACTTAATATGTTAACTTTTGGAATGATTTCTCAACTTATAAATAGGATTATTCATTCACCATTGTAAGACACACATGAGAGACAAGAAAACATTTGAATAAGAATGTGTCTATTTATTATGATACTTAATATGATGACTTTTGGAATGATTTCTCAATCTACAAATAGGGTTGTTCATTCACTATTATAAGATTCACATGAGAGACAATAAGACATTTGAGTTTGAATAAGATGATATCTACATTCTACTCCTATATCTTTTATCTATTATCTATATTATTATAGTATATTGCTTATATTTTTTAACAATATATAACAATTTGTCAATTTCTGAAAGTTTCTTAAGAAAGAATACACAAGTAGCTAATTAACAATACGCAAATACCTATAATGCCCATTGATTTTTTTTTTTTTTGTAATATTAATAAAGAAATAATATTTGATTAAATTAACACATACCTACACCGACCCAAAGCCACCGCCTTTGAATTATTCTTGGTCCAAATACATCCGCGTAAGTTGTTATCCTCATCGCTAAATAATAGCCGTGTTTCATACCCCCCTCAACCCTATAAATTGACTTTGACAGGTAGCCAATTTTTCCATGCCGGTTTGTATTGATTTACTTCTCTTTATTTTCTATGAGATTTGGTGTTCTTTCTTTGAAATTTGCAGTGTTTGATCAGCAATATGATTCTGATGTTTTCTTTTGGTTGGTTTTGGGTTTTGGATTTCTGATTTGCAACTCTTTCATCATTGATCATTAATATGGGAGGAGGAACATTAGGGGATTTGGGCGTTCGCAATTAGTTCTGTTTGTTTGATCAGGTATGGGGAGAATGATTATTGGTACCTTTCCAGTGCATTTATTTTCTGATTGATTTCCAATTTTGTAAAGAAATTGGAAGCCATTCTAGATGCAGTTTTGGGGGAATGAAGTTTTGCTTCCAGGTTTTGGGAAATTCTGAGGTTGTTGTTGTGAGAAATCGTCTGTTTCCTATCTACTCTGAAACCTAGCAATTTCCTATTGTTGAATCAGAATACGAGTAGAAGTGGATCTTGAGATGAATCAGTCCCATCATCTTTTCTACTTGTTACAACAACCACCATAGAGTGTACCTATCAGTTTGGATTTGATATCTTGACATCCATATTTATTGCTAGTTTTGATGCTAACCATGTTTCTCCTCGCTCAACTTATTTGGTTGGATGTCATTCTTAGCTGTCAAGACTAGACTACATGGACGGGTATCTAGGTTCAAGTTATTTTACTGGAATAAGTGTCTTGCTTTGATGTTCGTCTCGGGAAAGATGTAGCAGTTCCCAGGTTTTTGGTTATAGGTATTGGACTTTTCAATCCTCGAAGTTATGTCAAATCTGCTTATGGAAGTTCTCAACTCTTCACTTGTGTTGTATAGCGCGTTTTGCCACCAGTTTTAGTTCATAGTTCAGATGCACAATTTCTTTTGACGATCCTGCTATCTCTTGTGGTGTTATAGGCACGGGATAAGTAGTCAAAAGTCAAGTTCTGGATCTCGGATAGCATATAGTGAAGTGCTCCTCTGCCTTTTTTGTCCTAGATACTTATCTTTAATTTGCATCTATTTCCCTTGGTTATCACGCCTGCTTGCTTTTTGTTTGTTGGTGAATATGTGCGCAGACTATGTCTTGACATTAATGGACGATTGGTTTTGGAGACTTCAAAGGCTTGTGTCCAGTATGCATTCCCGTGCACCTGTTTCTTGGTCTTTTTGGTGCTTGCACTCCAAGGTGGATATTGTCAGGCTTAGACTAAAAATGGGGGTTTTCAATTGTTTTTTGCATCTCGAGTAATTTTTTAGGTGATAAAAAGTTTTGTCAGCTTTGCACTGAACTGTTCCTATCTTTCTGTGCTTGCTGTTGGGTCTAACCGAGTAGTGGATTGTTCTTGTCATGGAGGGCTTTGTTTGGACATTTATGTTGAGGTTTTCTTTAGTTCAGGTTTTGTGAGCACTGAGATTCTCATTTCAGTTTTCTTCCCCAATTAGAGTGGTCCCTCTTCTCTTTGTCAAAAATTGCTGCTATGTGGAAGTTCCAGCTTAATAGTTTTTCTTGCACTAGTGTGGTATTCTGCTGCCGTTTCTTGTTCAGATTCTTGTGGTGTTCGCCAATTAATGGTGGTTGATGGGTATGTGGTCTAATTGACAGCTGATAAGTAATCAAAACTCGATCCAAACTCAATCCTAGATCTCTTGACGGCCTCATCAAGTGGGTCCGTCTCTCTTGGTATATTCATGCTGCTTATCTTCTTGCTTCCTGTTTGTTGTGTCACCCCAACTTGATTTTATTTATTGGATGGATTACAGTTAAAAAGATTAAATTTAGAAATTCCGAAGGTTGATGCCCAGTGCCCAGGAGTGGGCAGCCTGTTTCTCTGCCATTTCAGTGCTGGCACTGGAATCTGAATATTATCAGGCAAGATACAGGGGTTTCTCAATCGTGATTCTTTGCCATTTTTGTGCTTGCACCGGGATCTGAATATTATCAGGGTTTGAGAGGAGTTTTTCAACCCTGTCTTGCATTTTCTAGCGGGTTTCGTCAGCTTTGCACGTAACTCTTCCCTTCATTCCTTTGCTTGCAGCCATTGGATCGTACAAAGCAGTGGATTCTTCTTTCCATGGAGTGACCTTGTTTGTCCTATATGAGTTGAGGCCTTTTTAGTTCAGTCGTTTATAGTATCAACAATTTGCAATTCAGTTTTCTTCCGTCATGGGTCCTCTTATCTTTGTCAAAACTACTGTTGTATGGAAGTTTCTCAATTAGGATATTTTTTTTGACCAGTGTGTTGTATTTTTCTGCTGCCACGAAGTTCTTAGGCCAGACGCCTATGTTCTTCAATGATCCGAGTGATGAGTTTTCCTATTGTGATGGGGTCTTTTATGGCTGTGGACACCCGAATAAGTACTCGGCCAATTCTAGATCTTCTGATAGTGCCAGTTACTTAAAGTACTTTTGTTTACTTTTGATCTTCTATCTACTTATCTTCTGTGCTTCCATTTTTTTTCATTATCACGCTAGTTTGTTTTGGTTGGATAGATGTGTAGCCATATGGTGATACTGTTATGGACATTCAGATTTGGAGATTCCAAAGCTTGGTTGTAACCGACATGTGATCCTCTGTCACCTTTTGGTTTTGGTGCTTGCACTGCAAATTTGGATTTCCTGGCTTTGACTAAGGTTTTTTTTTGGGCCTATGGCATATACATATTTAGTGATTACGTGGGTGGTTTTGGGGTTTGTCAGATCTGCCCTTAACTGTTCCTTTCTTTCAATTCTTGCAGCCGTTGAACCACAGGGCAGTGTATTGTTCTTTTCATGAAGTGGCACACTTAACTGTCCTTCCTTTCAATTCTTGCAGCCATTGAACCACAGGGCAGTGTGTTGTTTTTTTCATGAAGCAGCCGTGTTTTATCTGTTTGTGTTGAGGTTTCTTTAGTAGAGTCTTTTATGAATATTGAGATATTTGATTCAGTTTTCTTCCCTTATGGATCCCTTTTCTCTGTCAAAACTATTGTTGTATGGATGTTTTTTTGGACTAAGATATTATTTTGTTACAAGTGTGTATTGTGTTCTGCTGCCATGAAGATTTTAATCCAGACACTTTGTTCTTCAATGATGCAAGTGATGACTTCTCTCCTCATTATGGTTATAGTCGCTTGATAGGTACTCGGTTTGTGGATATATCTCTCCATAAAGTGCTGCGCTACTTCTGGTCCTCTTGCTACATATATTCTTTGCTGCCATTTTTTGTTGGATGGATGTGTAGACTATATGGTGAAAATATTAGAGGTTAGGATTTGGAGATTTCAAAGGTTGATGCGGTATAGTATCTCTGTACGCTCTTGGTCTATTTGGTTCTTGCACTGCAATTTGGATGTATTGGTTAGGGCTTCAACAAAGAAGGGTTTTTAAATTTTTTCTAAATCTCATCTCTAGTGATTTCTTAGTTGGTGTGGGTTTCGTCAACTTTGGTTTTGATTGTAGCTTTCTTTTTGTGCTTGCAGCCATTGGGTCTTACAGAGCAGTGTATTATTCTTTTCATTGGAGCAGCTTAGTATGTCCATATATGTTGAGGTTGCCTTAGTTCAGGCTTTTATGAGTACTCGGATTTTCATCTAAAATAGTTTTTGTTTTTCACTAGTGTGTCATTCTGCTGTCATTTTTGTTTTTTGTCCAGATGCTTCTTTTCTTTAATTATCCAACTGTGAGACTCCAGATGGTTGATGGTCATGGTCTTATGGACACCTGACAAGATCTCAATTTGGATCTCTTTAAAGCCTCATAAACGGGTTTCGTAACTCTTCTCTTCACTCCTTTGCTTGCAGCCATTGGGTCTGACAAAGCAGTGGATTTTTCTTCTCATGGAGTACCCTTATTTGTCCACATGTGTTGTTGAGGATTTTTTAGTAGTCTTTTATGAGTATGATAATTTTCAATTTAGTTTTTTTTCCCTAATGACTGCTTTGTCTTTTCAAAACTACTCTTATGTGGAAGTTTCTCAATTAGGACATTATTTTTCACCAGTGTATTGTATTCTGCTGCCTTGAAGTTCTTAGTCCCGACGCATATGTCTTGGATGATCCAATTGATGAGGTCTGTTATGGTGATGATGAAGTCTGTTATGGCTATGTACAACTGATAAGTACTCGCCAATTGTGGATCTTTTTCTATCGCGGGTAAGATACTTTGTTTCTTTTGTTCTTAGCTACTTACTTGTCTTCTCTGCTTCCATTTTTTTCTGTTATCACACTAGTTTTATGGTTTGATGGATGTGTAGACAGTATGGTGATACTGTTATGGATGTTCAGGTTTGGAAATTTCAAAGCTTGGTTAACCAACATGCGATCCTCAGCCACCTTTTGGACTTTTTGGTGCTTGCACTGCAATCTTGATATTGTCTGGGGCTCTGGGCTTTGACAGAAGGGTTTTTTTGGTCTCGTCTATGGCGTATCTAGTCATCATTTTGGTGGTTTGGGGTTTGTCAGATTTGCACTTAACTGTTCCCTCCTTTCTGTTCTTGCAGCCATTGGCTACAGGGCAGTGAATTGTTCTTTTCATGAAGCGGCTGTGTTTGTCCATTTGTGTTGAGGTTTCTTTAGTTAAGTCTTTTGTGAGTACTACGATATTTGATTCCAGTTTTCTTCCCGTATGGCTCCTCTTTCTCTGTCAAAACTATTGTTGTATGAAAGACTGACAGTTTCTCAACTAAGATAATATCTTTCACCGGTGTGTGCTGTGTTCTGCTGCCATGAAGTTTTGCCAGTAAGTACTTGGTCAATTCTGGATATTACTTTTTGACAGCACCATAAAGTGCTCCTTCACTTCTGGTCATCTAACTACATATGTTCTTTCCTGCCATTTTCTTTTGGTTGTCACAGCTGCTTATTTTTGATGGATGGATGTGTAGACTAGAAAGGACATAGTTGACAATTCGAAGTTACACATTATCCCTTTCCTACAATGGATCCGGTGGAAAAAGGGTTCCTAAATTTTTACTCTGTTATTTCGTATGTGACGACAGGTCGAACTATATTGTGGCGGTATTAGAGGTTAAAGATTTGGAGATTTCAAAGGTTAATGTCCAGTATGGTATCTCTGTACCCTCTTGGTCTTTTTGGTTCTTGCTCTGTAATCTGGATATATTGGTCATGGCTTCAACAAAAAAGGGTTTTTTAATCTTTTCTATAGGACATCTCTTAGTGATTTCTTAGGTGGTAAGGGTTTTGTCAGTTTTGGACTTGATTGTACCCTTCTTTTTTGTGCTTGCAGCCATTGGGTCTTACAGAGCAGTAAAATATTCTTTTGATGGAGAGGCTTTGTTTGTCCAATTTATGTCGAGGTTTCCATGGTTCAGGCTTGTATGAGTAATGAGATTTGCAACTATTTTTTTTCCAACTAGTGTGTGATATTCTATCGTCATTTTTGGCTTTCCGTTTAGATGCTTATGTTCTTCAATTATCCAAGCTGATTAGATACCTTATGGTTGATGGTTATGGTCTTGTGGACACTTAACAAATAATCAATTTTGGATCTTTTGATTTGCTATTGGTGTTTGGTTGATCAGATCTGGGTAATAATGATAGGAGAACGATTATGGGTACCTTTCCTGTGCATTTATTTATTTGTTTCCAATTTCTTGGTGTACCTTTGATTGATTTCCACTGTTTTTATTTTAGAAATTGGAAGCTGGTAAGGTCTGTTCTGGATGCAGTTTTCGGGAAATCGAGTATTGTTTTCAGGTTTTGGAATATTCTGAGGTTTTTGTTGTGAGAAATCATGTGTTGTGTACATTGTTTTGTCACCCTATTTACTATAAAACCTAGCAATTTCCTTCTGTTGAATCATAATATGAGTAGAAGTGGGAATTTGGATCTTGAGATGAACGAGCCCCATTGTCTTCTCTTGTCATAACCATAGAGAAGAGCTGTCAGTTTGGATTTGATATCTTGACTTCCATCTTTAATGCTAATATTGATGCCTATCATGTTTCTCCTCGCTCAACTTATTTGGTTTTGGATGTCATTCTTAGCTGTCAAGAATACATGGATGTGCATCTAGGTGCAAGTGGTTCTACAGGAGTAGCTGACTTGCTTTGGTGTTCGTCTCGGGAAAGATGCAGCAGTTCCCAGGTTTTTGACTATAGGTAGTCTCTGGAAGTTGTATCATAACTGCTTATGGAAGTTCTCAACTATGATAATTCTCTTCACTTGTGTGTATAACGCGTTCTGCTGCCAGTTTTGGTTCATGGTTTAGATGCACATGTTCTTTGATAATCCTGCTATATCTTGTGGTGTTATGGGCACTGTATAAGTAGTCAAAGTCAATTCTGGATCTCTGATAGTGCCGTAAAGTGCTCCTCTGCCTTTTGTGTCCTAGCTACGTATTTTCTCTCTGCTTCTGTTTTCCCTTGGTTATCACACCTGCTTGATCTTGTTGTATTCTGCTACTGTTTTTAGTTTGTAGATCAAATGCTTGTGTTCTTCGTGGATCCAATTGATGAGATACCGAGATCCCTGGTTGGTTGATGTGTATATGGTCTTATTGACACCTGATAAGTAATCAAAACTCAATCCTAGATCTCTTTACAGCCCCATCAAGTGGGTCCGTTCTCTGCTTCCTGTTTGTTGTATCACCCCAGCTTGATTTTGTTTGTTGGATGGATGACAGTCGAGGATTAGATTCGGAAAATTTCGAAGGTTGATGCCCAGTCCATTCTTGTGCAAGCTGTTTCTCTGCCATTTCTGTGCTGGCACTACAATCTGAATATTATTAGGCGAGATAGAGGGGTTTCTCAATCTTGATTCTTTGGCAGTTTTGTGGTTGCACCGCAATGTGGATACTATCAGGCGCTGTGAGAGGGTTTTTTCAATCTTTTCTTGCATTTTCTAGTGGGTTTTGTCAGCTTTGCAAGTTATTCTTTCCTTCATTCATTTGCTTGCAGCCATTGGGTCTTACAGAGCAGTGGATTCTTCTTTTCATGGGTGATCTTGTTTGTCCACATGAGTTGAGGCCTTTCTAGTTCAGCCTTTTATGGGTATCGATAATTTTCAATTCAGTTTTCTTCCCTTGTGGCTCCTCTTATCTTTGTCAAAACTACTATTGTATGGCAGTCTATCAATTAGGATATTATTTTTGACCAGTGTGTTGTATTTTTCTGCTACCATAAAGTTCTTAGTTAAGAAGCATATGCTCTTCGATGATCCAAGTTGTGAGGTGTATGGTGATGAGGTCTTTTGTGTGGACACCTGAAGAAGTACTCGGCCAATCCTAGATGTTTCAATAGTGATGTAGATTACTTCTTTACTTTTGTTCTTCTAGCTACTTGTTATCTCGTCTTCCAATTTTTTTTTCATTGTCATGATAGTTTGTTTTGGTTGGATAGATGTGTAGCCATATGGTGGTGGTACTGTTATGGACATTCAGATTTGGAAATTTCAAAGGTTGGTTATAATCAACATGTGATTCTCTGTCACCTTTTTGTCTTTGGTGCTTGCACTGCAATTTGGATTTCCGGGCTTTGACATAAGGGCGTTTATAGTCTTGTCCATGGCATATTTAGTGATTACATGGGTGGTTTTGGGGTTCGTCAGGTTTGCACTTTACTGTTCCTTTCTTTCAATTCTTGCAGCCATTGAACCACAGGGCAGTGGATTATTCTTTTCATGAAGCAGCTATGTTTATCCGTTTGTGTTGAGGTTTCTTTAGTAAGAGTCTTTTATGAGTATTGAGATTTTCAATTCAGTTTTCTTTCCTTATGGGTCCCTTTTCTCTGTCAAAACTATTGTTGTATGGATGTTTTTTTGACTAAGATAGTATTTTCTTACATGTGTGTATTGTGTTCTGCTGCGGGCTGCCATGAAGATTTTAATCCAGACACGTTGTTCTTCAATGATCCAACTGATGAGTTCTCCTCTCATTATGGTTATAGTCACTCGATAAGTTCTCAGCTTGTGGATCTATCTCTTCATGAAGTGCTGCTCTACTTTTGGTCTTCCAGCTACATATATTCTTTGCTGCTATTTTTTTTGTTGGATGGATGTGTAGACTATATTGTGACAATACTAGAGGTTAAGATTGGGAGATTTATAAGGTTGATATCCAGTATGGCATCTCTGTACCCTCTTGGTCTTTTTGGTTCTTGCTCTGCAATCTGGATATATAGTTGCTGCTTCAACGAAGAAGGGTTCTTTAATCTTGTCTGTGTGGCATCTCTAGTGATTTCTTTGGTGGTGTGGGTTTTCGTCAACTTTGAAGTTGATTGTACCCTTCTTTTTGTGCTTGCTTAAAGAGCAGTGAATTATTCTTTTTATGGAAGCCACTTGTCCACTCATGTCGAGGTTGCCTTAGTTCAGGCTTTTATGAGTACTGGGATTACAACTAAAATAGTTGATGGTTAATGGTTATGGTCTTATGTTCACCTGACAAGTACTCACTACTCATTTTTTCTGCTTCCTTTTTCTTGTATTACGCGAGCATGATTTTGTTTGTTGGGTGGTATGGTGAAAGTTGAGGGGATTAGGCTTGGAGGATTTTGAAGGATGGTGTACAGTTTTGCATAGTGTGCACCCTGTTTCTTGGCCATGATAGTGCACACACTACAATCTGGATATATCAGAGGCTTCGAAAGAAGGCGGTTCTCTATCTTTTCTGGCATTTCTAGTGAATTCTAGGTGGTACAGGCTACACCAGCTTTGCACTTAACTGTTCCATTTTTTCTGTGCTTGCAGCTGTTGGGTCTTGCAGAGCCGTAGATTCTTCTTTTCATGTAGCGGCCTTGTCTGTGTTGAGGTTTTTTGGTTGTTGCTTTAATGATGATTGAGATCTTCAATTCAGTTTTCTTCCACCATCAGAATGGTTCCCTTTTCTCTTTGTTAACACTGTTTCACTAGTGTGTATTTTGTTGCCGTTTTTGAAGCAATCCAGATGCTTATGTTTTTTGGTGACCCAACTGATGAGAACTCCATGGTTGTGGACACTTGATGAGTGTATTCAAACTCAGTCTTGGATCTTTTGCCCTGTAACGCACTCTACTTTTGTGTTCTCGCTGCTTAACTTCTCTGCTCTCGTTTAGCTTACCAGTTGATTTAGTTTTGGTTGAGTGAGTGTTTGTAGGACACATGGTGGTGATATGATAGTAAGAGGATACGATTTGTAAATTTTGTGGTTTGGTGTTGGTTTCGATGTGCATACATGTGGACCCTATTTCTTTCCATTCTGGTGCTTGCACTGCAATCTGGATGATTGGGTATCACCAGGCTTCAAGTAATGGGCGCTTTGTAATTAAAGGATTCGGTGAGCGAAGACAAGATCGGATCTTTAAAGTCGAAGATGTTTGCATTGTTTGACATCTCTAGTGATCTCTCTGCATGGTATGAGTTTCCCATGTTTTGTACTTGTTTCGTTCTTTTTGTGCATGTAACATTGGGTCTTCCACAAAAGGAACTTTTGTTCAGCTTTTCCTTGATCAGCGGGTCCGTTTTCTCTTTGTCAAAACTACTGTGGTGGAAGTTCCCAACAATGGTAATATTTTCAACTAGTGTGTGTTGTACTCTGCTTCCCGTTTGTTGCATCACCCCAGCTTGATTTTGTTTGTTGGATGGATGACAGTTAAAAGGATGAGATTCGGGAAGTTCTGAAGGTTGATGCCCAGTGTTCATTGCGCACCGGGTTTCTTTTCCATTTCTATGCTTGCACTTCATTCTGATATTATCAGGCTTCGACAAATGAGGTCTCTTATGGTTATAGACATCTGATAAGTACTCCGTCAGATATTGGATCGTATATTTTGACAGCGCCATTAAGTGCTCCTGTACTTCTGGTTTCTAGCTAGATATGTTTTTTCCTGCCATTTTCTTTTGGTTGTCACAACCTTTTATTTTTGTTGGATGGATGTGTAGACTATATGATGGCAGTATTAGAGGTTGAATATTTTTGGTTCTTGCACTGCAATCTGTGCCCTCTTGGTATTTTTGGTTCTTGTACTGCAATCTGAACATATTGGTCAGGGCTTCAACAATGAAGGGATTTTTTTAAATCTTGTCTATTTGGCATCTCCAGTGATTTCTTAGGTGGTATGGGTTTTGTCAGTTTTGGACTTGATTGTACCCTTCTTTTTGTGCTTGCAATCATTGGGTCTTGTAGAGCAGTAAAATATTCTTTTGATGGAGCGACTTTGTTTGTCCAACTTATGTCGAGGTTTTTATGTTCAGGCTTTTATGAGCACTGAGATTTTCAACTAAATAATTATCTCGTCAGACTCTTCTTGTCGTTTTTGGTTTTCAGTTCAGATGCTTATTTTCTTCAATTATCCAATTGATGAGTTTTCTGATGGTTATGGTCTTGTGGACACCTAACAAGTAGTCAATTTTGGATCTTTTGAAAGCCTCGTAAATGGTCATCTCTTTTGTTGTTCTCGCTGCTCATATTCTCTGCTTCCTTTTACTTGTATTACGCAAGCTTGATTTTGTTTGTTGGATGGATGTATGGTGACAGTTGAGGGGATTAGTCGTGGAAGATATTGATGGTTGGTGTAGTGCATACCTGTGCAACATGTTTCTTGTCCATGTTGTGCATGCACTATAGTCTGGATATTATCAAGAGGCTTCTGAAGAAGGTGGTTCTCAATCTTGTCTTGGTATTTCTAGTAAATTCTAGGTAGCGTGCTTCACCAGCTTTGCACTTAACTGTTCCATTCTTTCTGTGCTTGCAGTCGCTGGGTCTTTCAGAGCCGTATATTCTTCTTTTCATGCAGCGTCCTTGTCCGTCAATTAATGTTGAAGAGTTTTTTTGGTTGATGCTTTTAATCATTGAGATCTTCAATTCAGTTTTCTTCCGTTATCAGAATTGTTCCTTCTCTGTTTGTCAGCCCTGCTTCACTAGTTTGCATTTTGTCGTCATGTTTTTTCTTTTAAGTAATCCAGATGCAACTGATGAGATTTTGATGGTTATGGACATTTGATAAGTGTGTACAAATTTGGATCTTTGATGGCCATGTAATGCAGTCCTCTACTTTCATGTTCTTGCTACTTATCATCTCTGTGTTCGTTTAGCCTACCAGTTGATTTAGTTTGGATTGATGAATGAATGTTTGCCACATGGTGATATGATAGTGAAGAGGATACGTTTTGGAAATTTTGTAGTTCGCTTTCGGTGAGCATCATTGTGGATCCTGTTTCTTGCCATTTTTGTGCGATCTGCATAATTGGATAAGAAGAGGGCAGTTTGAAATGTTACACATTGTTTGGCATCTCTAGTGATCACCCTGCGTGGTATGGGTTTCCCATGTTTTGCACTTGCCTGTTTCTTTCTTCTTGTGCATGTAACTTTTGGATATTCCTGAGAATGAACTTCAATTCAGTTTTCTTCTTAATCAGTGGGTCCCTTCTCTCTTTTCAAAACTACTGTTGTGTGGAAGTTCTCAACGTTCAGCAATGATAATATTTTCCACTAGTGTGTGTTGTTTTCTGAAGCTGTAAAGTTTTTAGTCTAGATGCTTATTTTCTTGCTTGATCGAACTGATGAGATCCCTGATTGTTATGGACACCTGAGAAGTACATTTTAGATTTTCATATGGACCTAAGAGCTCCTTTACTTTGGTGTGTTCTTGCTAGTTATCTTCTCTGCTCTTTTTTTTTTTTTTTATGTTTATCGTTCCACTTGTATGTTTGGATGAATCTATGTAGGACCGCATGGTGACAGTGAGGTGAGGTGATCAGATTTGGTAGTCTCGAAGTTTGTTTTCAGTGCTATCCTTGTGCACCCTGCTTCTTTGCCATTTTGGTGCTTGCACTGCAATTTGGATATTATCAGGCACCGAGGGAGGGAGTTTTGCAATATTTCCTGGCATCTCTAGTGATCTCTTCTATGCACTCAACTGTTCCCTTCTTTTTGTGCTAGCTGTCGTTGGGTCTTTCTAGATCAGTGAAGTCTTAGTTCATGGAGCAACCTTGTTTGTCAATTAGCGTTGAGGTTTCCTTATCCAGGCTTCTTTAGTATCTTATCTTTTCGGTTCAATTTTCTTCCTTGTTCATAAAGATCCCTTATCTCGTTGTAAGAAGTGTTGTTATACAGAAGTTCTCAACTACGACAATTCTTTCCACAAGTGCATTTTCAGCTTTTAGTCCGGATGCTTATGTTTGCGTGATCCAACTCATGTCTCTTATGGGTGTGGCCTTGTGGACATTTCGTAAGTACTCCGTAAATTCTGGATCTTTCCATAGCCCTGTAAAGCGCTCATCTACCTTTCGTGTCTTGCTTCTTCTCTTCTGTGTTTTCAATTTCTTTATGCTTATCACTCCACTTTTCTGTTTTTCTGTTGGAAGGATGTATATATCACATAGCGAACAATATTGGAGGATAGTAGGATCTATATACTACATAGTGAACAGTATTTGTGTGTGTGTGTGTGGGGGGGGGGGGATTAAATTTGCAGACTGTGAAGGTTAGTGTGTAGTTAACCGGTTGTTTAGGTGCTTGCACGGCAATCTGGATATTGTTAGTTCTTCGAGAAAAAGGGGGTTTCTAAATGTTGTCTACGTCTTTTGTAGTGATTTCCCTATTGGTTTGGGTTTTGCCAGTTTTGCACTGTTCCTTCTTTCTGTGTTTGCAGTTGTGGTCTTGAAGAAGTAAAATTCTTCTTCTCGTGGGGCAGCTTTTGTTTGTTGATGAATGTTAGGTTTTATTTGGTTCAAGCTCCTGTGAGTTTCGAATTTTCAGTTCAGTTCACTTGTCAGTATGATTTTTTTACCGTACTCTCTTTGAAATGGTGCTATTCTTGTAGTGAGTTTTGTTGAAATTAGGTCTTAGACCTAACTCACACCCAAAAGCTAGCTCAAAGGGAGGAGGACTGCCCAATCCTTATAAGGAGTCGATCCATCTCATTAACCATCGATGTGGGACTTTTGTCATTTTTTAACACCCCACCTCACGCTCAGTGCTTAGCATCTAGTGTGTGGGCAATTTTGATTTGGGGGGGCCCCAACATCGGGTGAGACAGACCCTGCTCTGATACCATGTTGAAATTAGGTCTTAGGCCTAACTCACACCCCAAAAGCTAGCTCAAAGGGAGAGGATTGCCCAAGCCTTATAAGGAGTCTATCCATCTCATTAACCACCGATGTGGGACTTTTGTCATTCTTTAACAAGTTTAACTGAGAATTTTGCATGTCAGTGGTGGTTACCGCAGATGGTCACATCATTCAATTTCTGATACTGTTATTGGTTCACCATCTGCAGCCATAATCACTATTTTCAGACTAATTGTTGTTGGGTAATGAAGCCTCTTTTCCAAAGTTGCCTATTTCAAAAAATGGTACAAAACTGAAGCCTCTTAATATTTTTGAAGGTCTCTCCTCCCCCCCCCCCTTTTTTTTTTTAAACATCCCATTACGTTTCAGATATTCAGTCATTTGAGTCGGCTATTATGTAAAACTTTAATGTAAACTGAGAGATCTTTCACACTTCTTTTCTCCATGAAGCATTGCCATTTGAATCTTTGCATCAAAGAGCTAGCGCAATTAATTGGATCTAGAGCAGATCTAGTAAAAAACTTGGCTCATCTTTTGTGCAAAAGGTCATATATTCAATACAAAAGTGTAAAAGATCTTCTCATGAAATATACCCTTGTAAACCCATCAGATATCAAATCATCGTGCAAGTTGGGAATTTTCTCAACAAATTTTGTTCTTCTAAATACTCTTCGAAGTTAAGCCTAACTCACGCTCCAAAAGCTAGCTCAAAGGGAGGAGGATTGCCCAAGCCTTATAAGGAGTTCACCAATCTCATTAACTAGCGATGTGGGACATGTCATTCTTTAACAATAGGTAATCTTTGTCCTGCCATTCTTTGTGTTGTTGCTATATCATTGGTGTATGTTGAGTCAAATGTCACTTGACAGATGGTATGCTTTGTAAAATGTCACTAACCAGAGAAGAGTTCCAAAAAATAAAATGAAAGAAGTTGTTTGAAAAAATGTTACTAACCAGATAGTCTGTTCAGCCAAATGACACTTTCACAGATCAGTGGTTTTATCACTTTGTTCTCCTCATGTTCTACTACCAGATATAGTTCATTTCTTATTTCAGATATTGTTCCTTGTTCCTTGGGTTTCTTGTATTGGTGATTGAGTAGGAACCTTGCACAAGTAAATGGGGATCTCCTAAGAAGCCCACCTCAGATCGAGTTGTGACAGTTACGAAAAAATGCTGCTGTCTTTGCCTTCATTCATAGAGTATAGCTCTTCATTCACATGTTGCACTTTACATTTGGTTGTTATACTTTGGACATCGTATGATTTAGAGCACCGTGCTTTGATGTCTTGGTTGTATCATTAGGAAACAACATTTTGGTGAAGCCGGTTCCGACTATGATTTCAGGTGCAGGTTCTGAGGAGTTCTCTTGGAATTCTTTTGTGAATCAGGTTTCGGTTAAGACCTATCTTCTTTCTCCCCCTTCCCCTAATGAGCTAGCAGCCTCTTTTCTGATGGTTAGAGGTGTTGATGGTGGCTCCATGTGTGCAAAGATTTTATTCAGGTCTTGCATAATGTAAAAATGAGAATGTCTGGTGACTTTGATTACATGATGTTATATGTTTCTCTTTGATGGTTTGGTGTTGATATCTCTCTACTTCTTTGTAATCGTTGTTTTCCTTTAATATCTCTATATAACAACCAATAATTAAATCTTACACTTTTAGTGGAAGGATGATTTCTCATATATATCATCTAATTGGGATATTTCTTGATATAAGATGTCTTAATAGTTTATGTTCTAATCTTTTAATTAAGAAAAATAGATGATCTAATCTATAACTTATTTCTTTAGAATTATTTATTTTTATTTCTTTTAATAGTCTATTAGTTTCTAAATATAAACTTTGTAAATCTCTTTTAATTTTTTTATATTCTCTAGTATTTTTAAATGGTCTTCTCATATATATACTATCCTATAGAGTTATAATAATGACTATCTTTAATAAATTTTAATCTTTCTATTACGTTTTTAATTTTAAAATTTACCTGGTTTAGTTCTACACTTATTTGTTGTTTCTGTTGTCTAACTGTTTTCTGGAGAATTTTTACAGGATATTTATATTTATAGGTTAAAGATAATCTTAATTCTAAAGTAACTAAATGACTTTTTAAAGATTTTTTATATAATTTAACTATTTTTAGATGTTGTCTATTATAAATTAAAGTTCTATTTATAGCAAAAAATTTTTTAAAATAAAAATCTTTTTTCATGTACTAATTGGTCTTTTTGAATCATTGGCTCTGATACCAAAATAAAAGGCTTGTTTCAATGAGAATGTTTTAAAATATGTGATACCAAAATGAAAGGCTTGTTTCAATGAGAATGTTTTAAAATATGTGATAAAATATGTTGTAAAATCCTACTCAGTACTCCTTCACTCCCTTGTTCTTAATGCAATTATCATTTTAATGTTTTAGTATTCTTTCTTATTATATATATATATATATATATATATATATATATATATATATATATATATGTCCATCCATGAATCTATTATTACTGTTCATATCTTTTTCTTAGTTTTTATTCTTAATTGCATCGTCTTTAATCACACTCCGGATTTGGTCATTCATTATTCTATCCTAAGAACATTCAATATGACCTATCAATTTCCTAGGAATTTACAGGTTAATCCATAGATACTTTTTAGTGACTGAGAAACTAACCATATACTAAGTAATATAGATTCATGTAATAACTTATAAAAACTTATAAACACATTAACAAAATTTTAAATCACACATAATTTACATAATATGGGAAGTTACTAAAACTTAAAAATGAAAACTTACATGATAAGAACGGAATGAAGTTTCCCTTTTGGGAAATTCGAAGACTTCACAAAGAAAACTTTACAAACTTGAGAAACAAACTTAAAAGAAAGAATTTTTTTTTTTTAATATGACTAAGGATATTGAAGAAGGATTTAAGCTTTGGATGTTGTTGGATTCTTTGTATTTTGAATTTTTTTCACTCTACTTCTCTTCAACTGATGATGTCTTCTTATATACACATTTTTGGACTTGAAACTCCGCATTTCAAATGAAAAAAGAATCTTATCATCTCTGTCGGGTACACTTCGGGCCCCATCGCACATGAAATGATACTCTTCCTTTTTGCATTATTGTCCTTTAATTGGTACCTGTCTTAATCTACTTTAGACGCGTCCCAACAGTTTTTCCACACCTGTATGGTAGTGAGTAAAGTGGAATTCACAATATTGACAAAAAAGGCATTCCTCTTTTATAAACAGCTATATTATTACATATATATATATTTTTTTTATGTGTCTAAATTATGTAATGCAATGGAATCAAAACTCATACCCGAATCATCATCATTTGGGTCTTGGGCAAATTGCATTATATCTGAAAAATTGTCTGAATTGTCTGGGCTTGGATTTGGGTCTTGAACTGGGCCTTGATTTGGACTTTGTATTGGGCTTGGATTTATATGCTTATCTTTTTCTTGTTGCTGTTTAAGTAATTTTTCTACTGTCTGTGTAATAAAAGATTCTATATCTTTATTTTTTTGAGTTTTTTTGTTTTTTTGTCTGTCTGAGTGAATGAAAGTGGTAATCTTTGTCTAGAGATGAACCTTCTTCTTTTTTACTTTTTGGCAAAGTGACAGCCGTAAACGGATTTGATGAGTTTTTACCGGCTACCGTTTGAACCGGACTAGCTGTATCTTTATTCGATACAGTGGATTTCTTAGCATTCAGTGGGGAATGCACACCCATCTCATCCATTTTTCTTGGGGATGGAAAACCCTGTATATTTGTCTGAGTCTGTTCCTCTTGTATCTTCTGATTTTTCTCCATGTTTCTAAGCATTTCTTTAAGCTTGGTATTTTCTTGTAGTAAGACTTCATTTTTGTAGTTTAATCTTTTAAAGGCTTCAGTCATGGAAGAACAATGATCACAAAATATTATTTTATCTGTGTCTTTTTGAATATGGTATTGTGGTATTTGATCTGGGTTTTGTTTAAGAGAAGGTGCAATATAATAATTTGGACCTAATACTCCTCTAGCATAATCTAAAGCTTCAGTAAAATCATTAAATCCTTTAAAAAGCGGTTTTGAAAAACCTTTAATAGAATTTAAAACTTCAATCCAAGTCTGAAAATTCCATTTGTCTTACCATGAACTACTATATAGTATTTAAATTTATTTTCTTTATTTTTACTAGTAAAATAATATCCTAAAGCATTTAAAACTGCAATTATATATTTAGTGTCTTTTTTGTTGTGTGCTATCCGTATATTGTCTATCAAACATTTCTGTTGTTTATCTAATTGATAAGAAGGCAAATGTCTAAAAGTCCAATTGGACTGTTCGTATGCTATTAAATTTTGCTGCCCAAATTGTAGTATTTCTATTCTATTATCGTAAATCTTATTTAAAGGTCTAAAATGCAGGTTTGATAGCATTGTCTGTTTGTATGAGTCTGCAAAATCTGGGGTTGGAGGTTGAACTCCTTTGCCCTTTTGCCCAAATGATGATGATTCGGGTACCAAATAAAGGACAATAATGCAAAAAGAAAGAGTATCATTTCACATGCGATGGGGCCCGAAGTGTACCCGGCGGAGATGATAAGATTCTTTTTTCATTTGAAATCCCGATTCAAGTCCAAAAATGTGTATATAAGAAGACATCATCAGTTGAAGAGAAGTAGAGCGAAAAAAGTTCAGAATATAAAGAATCCAACAACATCCAAAGCTTAAATCCCTCCTTAATATCCTTAGTCATATTAAAAAGAAATTTTTTTCTTTCTTTTAAGTTTGTTTCTCAAGTTTGTAAAGTTATCTTTGTGAAGTCTTCGGGTTTCCCGAAAGGGAAACTTCATTCCGTTCTTATCATGTAAGTTTTCATTTTTAAGTTTTAGTAACTTCCCATATTATGTAAATTATGTGTGATTTAAAATTTTGTTGATATGTGTTTATAAGTTCTTATATAAGTTATTACATGAATCTATATTACTTAGTATATGGTTAGTTTCTTAGTCACTTAAAAGTATCTATGGATTAACCTGTAAATTCCTAGGAAATTGATAGGTCATATTGAATGTTCTTAGGGGATAGTACAATGAATGACCAAATCTGGGGTGTGGTTAAAGACGATGCAATTAAGAATAAAAACTAAGAAAAAGATATGAACAGTAATAATAGATTCATGGATGGACAGAGTCCATATAAAAATAAAATAAAAATAAAAATAAAAAAATAAAAAAATAAAATAAAATATATATATATATATATATATATATATATATATAATTGCGAAGAATACTAGAACATTAAAATGATAATTGCATAAAGAACAAGGGAGTGAAGGAGTACTGAGTAGGATTTTACAACATATTTTATCACATATTTTAAAACATTCTCATTAGTACTGAGTAGGATTTTACAGTGCTATCTACAATTACAAAAACCAAACCATGCTTAGGACTACAGCTTCACAAGGAACCTACTACATAGTTTTCTTTACACTAAAAAAGAAACAAAAGAATACAATTCATCTTGATTTTCTGCACAGGATTGCTTTTGTTTTAAAAAATTCTGTAGTTCCTCTCTTTCCAAATTGTCCTCCATATACAAGCTAGGACAAGTACCCACCACTTCTTTTGTCTCACTGCACCGTCATTGTAGTTTCAACACTTCAATAATTCACAACTTGTTGCTGGCATAGACCAGACCATCTTAGTTCTACCATGTTCAAAGAAAGTTGCCAGAATTGTCCAGTTATAGGACAATGTAGAAACAGATGGCTATTGTTTTCTCCAGCTGCACCACACATACAACATCTAGAGCATAGATGAAATCCCCTTCTTCTTAAGTTTTCTTGAGTGAGACGTGCTTCTCTTGCTACAAGCCAAGAAAAACATTAGACTTTATAATTGGCCTTAGTCTTCCAGATGAACTTCCATGGCCACTGGTCAAATTGTACATTTTGTCTAATCTGGTATTTGTATGCAGATTTGACAGTGTAGACTCCATCACTTCCAGATGTCCAGCACAACCTATCCTCAGATTCTTTGAAGCCCTGTAAAGATTCCAAGGTCTTGAACAAGTCCACGTCTCTTTCCAATTCCCAGTTATGTAATAATCTTCTAAAAGTGATATTCCACCCATGTACTTCTTAGCTTATTCAAAGTTAATATCTGGTGAAGTTTTGTTTCTTCCCGTTACTCTATAAACATCTCTGCTTGGTCATAATGGGGAGGGCAGACAACTCGAGTACTTTTCTTCTGCCAGTTGTCTTATCTGATCAGGTGGGTTTCAATTTTCTCGCAGGTGCAGGTTTCTGCTCCATGGTTTGTAGCTGTTGGAAGCTTGGTGGTTGGGAGGAGTCTAGGATTGATTTTTTAAGTTCTTTTTACCATTATTATCTGTTCATTTTCCTGATGACCAGTGATGGTTGATGATTTTTTGGGTATTTACAGAATTGGATAGGTCTGTATTTGTTGGAGCAGTTGTATTCTTAAGTTTTCTGATTTTGCTCTATAATGGTATGGAAAATGAGCAGATCTGTCAGTTGCAGAAAAGAATGTATTGCAGGATCTTGGCCTCCTGTGCTTGGAAGTCCTTGGGTTTGCAGATTTATTGAAGTGTGACGTTGCTGTAAATTCTCACTTCTGTTGGTTTCTTGAAGGCATCCAAGGACTTTCGGTTTAGGTTATGCCAATTTCTTGCTGGTTCTACCTGATGGTAAGGTTAAACTCATCTCTGGTACCAGCAGCAGATCATCTTTTGCATCTTCTCCTCTGGAGCACTATTAGTACAAGTTTCTGCGTCTTCCCTCCTAGATGTTGCTTTCTGTATTCCATGTTGCTAGGCGATTGGCTCATTCAAAATCATGCAGAGGGTCTCTCTTCCATGTTTTCTGGCGTTCTTTATGTATAACTGCCCATTAGCTTTAAATGGTGTGTACAGGTGTTATGAGTAGTGGAATTTTTGTGTTATCTACCGTGAGCAAATTTTTGGTTGTACAGTGATATTTTGTTATCCACCCACTGAACCCACCAAACATGAGAAGGGATGAGATCAAGGAGGTTCGAAGAAGCAGTATGTTATAGTCATACAGTGGTTTATTCTACAGTTCGGCTCATATTTTTTAAGCATTTGTTGTATTTGCTGATCTGGATCTCTTACCTGTAAAACAGCACTACAAATGAAAGTGTATTGTTTGTGAAGTTGAGAAGGTAATAGCATCTTGAAGTAGCTTGGAAGCTTTGAGTTCAGTTTGTTTAGGGTACTTTTCTCTCCTTGAAGCTGCAGTTGTCTAAATTTGCCAGTCAAAGAGTTATCAGCTCAGAGATCTTGGTTTTGAACCACTGTTTGTCTGGCTTTTATTCCTCTTTCCTCTGAAGTGTCTTATAGCTATTCTGAGAGTTTTTTTTGACGAATATACATAAATTCAGTTCCATATAAGCAGTTTTTGCTCCCCAGAAGTGCTGGGAAGTTGGAAGATAGTAAAATCGGTTGTTCCGGAGCATGTGAAGAAGTTCCTGGTATGGAGACTTGGATTTTTGTTTTGACGTTGTTTTAGTCATTTTTGCATGTTCCAAAGTATTCAGTTTCGAAAAATTACTATTGCTTCTTGTTATTTTGTGGGTGTGTGTTCGACTACACTTGAGTGTTCTAGTCTCGGTACTAGCTAAATGTGCTTTCTCCTACGATGTGTAGTAATTTGTTAATCTAAGTGCACCTTGCAGTTTATGGAGGATGAGTGTTCTGTTAGGGCAGCGGTGTCGCTGGTCGAGTTTTAGCTATGAGTAAAACTGAATGTTCTCAAAATTATTGTCTCCTCTCACATGTACGAAATGCAGTTACTGAATATAGGTGGTCTACAAGGTAATATTCTAACAAGTAAAGGTTGTGAACAAGCTTTCTATTTTGGGTTGTTATGATGAGTTGGGTATCTCTTTCTTTGGCTTATCTCAAATTATTGTCTCCTCTCACATGTACGAAATGCAGTTAACAGGGTAATATTTTGACAAGTAAAGGTTTGAAGCAGCTCTCTATTTTGGATTGTTATGATGTGTTGGGTATTTCTTTCTTTGGCTGGTCTCACATGCTTATTTGGTGTCTTTTGATTTGGGATAGGTATCTGTGGATTATTAATCTTGGATGTGATAAGCTTGAGTTCAGGGAAAAACAGGAGATGCTTTCCCTCTCAAATCTGTACTAATGGAAGTTTCACTTGATTGAGCATCCTGAAACTTAATGTTGTGTTCTCCTTTGTGGTAGATGTGAGAGCAGGGAAGGACCAAGGTTCCATGTTTGTAGTGATGGAGCTGGTGTAAAAATTTGATTTCAGGGTACATACTTTGTGCAGATACTTCGTAGCTCCAAAACTGGACAATCTGCTTTCTGGATATTATGATATGAAATTTTGGATTTTGACGAATGCGATTTCTTCACGGTATGTGGTAAGATAGAACTGATATTCACGTACTAAAATGCTCCTCCCATTGCACAATTACCCCTTACACAATCTCATAAAAAGACTAGGGACCTGTTGGAGGCATGCACCTCTGAACTAGTAGTATCTTGTCATTGGAATCATGTTTTGCATTAGACAGGGCCCAAAAAGTTTTCTATTGACATTTTTACTTGGTAGCTGTTATGCATCTCTGAAGTAGTAGTATCATTGGAATCATGTTTTGCATTAGACAGGGCCCAAAAAGTTGTCTATCACGTGACATCATATATGTGGTAATATGATTATTTTTGTCGAATCACAACTATCTCCAAAGTAAGCTGTGAGAATGCTCCACTGTATTTTAACACAGACTTATTTTCAATGAGGTTTGCAGCAATATACCAAGCACTATGAGCTCTTCTCCAATTGTAAGTTTTGACAATTTTCCAAGATAATAGGATACAATATTATTCTAGCAACAAGTTTAAAAAAATAAATAAATTATTCTAGCATCATGACTAAGAATTTCGGTTTTGACAGTGTAATTTTCTCCGCTTCTTCCAGTTATGAATGTTGCCTAGAAGGGCAGTGCTAAGTGCCAATGAAGTATTTTTTGTTAGTTCTATATGATCTCACATTGTTTCGTGGATTTTTTCCTTGTGGTTTCTTTTGTGGTAGTGTTGGTTTATTCGTTGCTACATTTTGTGTATAGGTGACCCTTGTAACTCCGCCTGTTAAATCAGCCGGTCCCAAGCCCGGACTAAGGAGGAGGGAAGGCGTTCAAGTTGCAATTAGTTTGTCTGATCTTTTTAATTAATAGAAATGTGTCATAGAAATTGATAGCTAGCTTATTGGTGAAGTTAAAGAAATTTTTAAATACTTTTTACTTGAAATTTCTATTACTATTATAATAGAAATTGGAATTCATAGCTTATTGGTGTCTATAGATGGTTTCCAATTCAATATTCAACTAGAGATTTGTTTTAAGCCTGGTATCGTATGCACATGTCTATTGTCTAATCAAGAATCATCAGTGTGCTTCTCTTTCGATTAAGCAGATGACACCGTGTATATATATATCCTCAAACGGCTGATACTCCTTGATTAATCACCCGTTGCAAGCCGATACTCTTTTTAAATGTTTGCTTTTTGTTTGCGAGGTTGTTCGTGGATGTTGCTGGTAGTGTATGGCTGATAATAAGTCTGTTCATGTAAGTTCCTGTGTCAGATGTTATAGTTGTGAAATGTAGCACTGGATGCAAGAGCACCCTAATATTATGTGGCTTACTGAATGAACGCAACAGGTAATTAAGAACCTCATAAGTTTAAGATGAAGTATGCCCCTAGTATTTTGGTCTTTAAAGGTCGACTGGAAAGAGTTGGAACTTATTCTCTCAGGTTCCTCAGGAAGGTATATAATATGACGTGCTCAAATTGTAACATTATTCTTTAGCTGATGTGGTTAGTAAGAACCTCATAAATTTAAGATGAAGTATGCCCTAGTATTTCGGTCTTTAAAGGTCGATTGAAAGGCGTTGGAACTATTCTCATTTCTCTCAGGTTCCTCAGGAAGGTATAAAATGATGTGCTCAAATTGTAACATTATTCTTTAGCTGAAGTGGTTAGTGAAGTTGTTTCTTTCTTTTCTTGCTTCCATCACGAAGTTGTTCACTTGTAATCCATCTAATAAGGGAACTTTCTTTTTTAAATTTATGTTTTTTCTGGTTAGATGCTTTAACACACAATGCATTTATGTAGATAAATGTTTCAAACAATAACTAATGGGCATTTGAATATTAGATGATGCTATGTGCCGGGCTTCTCTAATCCATGTTGTCATGCGAGGGGCATACTCTAAGCAGTATCCATGTTGTAAAGTGAGGGGCATACTCTAAGCAGTATTTGTCGGCTACTAATTCTGGAAATGTGGTCAAATTAATACGTTGCATTTCATATTAGAGGGGGACATAGAAGGAGGTGAAATCTCATCATCACATAGTACTTGTCATATTTGTTTGAGCATGTTGCTTATGATGTTCTTTAGTCTCTTTTCTAATGCACTATTAGAGTTCTACATATATTAAGATTTTACAGGTCTTAATTCATCAAAGTAGCTTATTTTGGGTGTCACCATTTGTAACGACCCGCTAGGTCGTTTTGAGAACTAGGACTATTTTGACTCCTTCCGGAAAATTTAAAGGGGTATTTTAAACTATTCAGTAACTACAATCTTATAGTTAATGATTCTTTTTCCTAAAAAATTAATATAGTGATAGTTAATGGGCCAAGTGTGTAATTTAAGTATTTCCTATACCACTTGGCCATATAATTAAATTAAGTTAGTGGGATATCCACTTTCCTATACCACTTGGCCATAAAATTAAATTAAGTTAGTGGGATATTCACTTCTAATACTTAATTAGTTCTTAGAAAAATAAAAGAAAAGAGTTAGAAACTGATTTTCTTTGTGCGGTGTGGAGTATAGAGCAAGAAGCAACGAAATATATATTGCAGGTAAAGTTTTTCCTTAGCCGATCTATTTTCTGCATAAGCATGCATTAGTGGTAGAAATTGTTGGCGTGAGGAATCTGTTGATATCGTGTTGTTTGCTGTAACTTGTTATTGGAAGTTACATATAATTTTAGTAAAATTATTGGGGTGAATTGAATGGGTGTTTAGTTAGTAATGATTTTTCTAATGATTTCTAATGATTGCCATATGTAGGAATATCTAAAGTTGGAATTTATATGTAGTGAAAGACGTAGTTGCAGGATCTGGGAAAAAATGTTTGATCTATAATTTTCTTTTAGTTATTTATTTATTTTTGTATTAAATGGTGGGGGATGGACTCTTAGGCCATTGATTGGACAATCATGCAAATGATTGGCATTTAGGAGAGACTTTTGGAAAAATTGGCATGTTTCTGTACTTAGAAAGATCATAAAAATAAATAAATAAATAAAAATGGTCTCGTTCACAGTGCAATCCTTATTCTCTTAAATTGTTTTTATTTTATTTATTTATCAAATTTAGTTACTAGTTTTTAATATATTGAGATAGGTAATTAAATATTAGGTGTATATTATATGATTTAACATTAAATCTAGGGTATTTGGAGAGGTTAAGGTTTAGTTCTTGGCTTGAAATTTGACGAATTGGCATATAAATTATACCAAGATTTGGGTTTGATTGGAGATGTGAGTGAGTTTTGGAGTTTAGATTAGACATATAAATTGAGTACCCATGAACTCGCTTACTTACGAATATTGCACAATTGATAGATTGGGAACGTTCCGAAGCTTTGCGAAAAGGAAGGAAAAATCTTGAAGATTGGTGACACGAGTTTTGCATTTAAGGTATGTTAAGACTTTTTAGACTTGTTGAAGGACGTTTTCCTAATTAAGGATAAAAAAAAATTAAAAAAAATTAAATAGACAATGGGTAAGGGCGAAAGATGGGGGTCTCGTATCAATGGTGTGACGGGCATTGGTACGAGTACAGGTGTTATAAAAGGGAAATTTACAACTATAGAATGTGGATTGTAATTTTAGAATGCCAAAGCATATGGGCATTAGCTGATATATTATTGACTTGAAGTCCTTGTGTGATTGTGTTTTCTTTATTACACCCGTATAGTTGTGATAATTGAGGTGATTATGTATTATGTTGATACTTGATTGATTGAGGTGCATCATCATCCCCTTATTTAAAATAATATTGTGTACATGCATTGACATGAGATTGAGTATAAGTTGGGCACGTGGAGATCGTCCGTGCTGGGGATGGTGAGATGTTAAGATTGTAATTTGGGCACGTGGAGACCGTCCGTGCGAAAATTATTGATTTTATGATTGTGCGTTGAGATCGTCCGCACAGACACGTGGAGATCGTCCGTGTCGGTATATGGACCTCGCGAGTCCCCCATGGGTCATGAACTCTCGATGTATTTCCGAGGAGTATCATGTATATACGGTTGAGAGAGTACTGGGTATTCTGAGACATATCATTTCATGGTATCATGTTGCATTGCATTTCATCGCATCCTTCATTCTTGATGATTATGTGTTTTATTTGATGGTTGGAAATTACTTAATGTTTGATTACCTCTATTTGATGAAACTTGACTGGTTATAGACTTGTATAATTGAATAATCAATTTTTCTTATATAAACTCCCGTCACTACTTCTTCGTTGTCGGTCAATGAGATATGCTGGGTACACGTGGTTTCGTACTCATACTACACTTGTTGCACTCTTTGTGGTGCAGATTCGTTTCCGAGTAGGAGCACATCTCGTGGAGCAAATTGAGTCCGAGTTTGGAGGGTCTTGGAGTTGTGGTGAGCTGCTTGGCTGTTCCGTGGCCCACATCTCCCTCTATCTTTTATTTATTCTGTTATTTAGTATTCAGACAGGATATCCCTTATGTTAGATTTGTCATTTTAGTTTCAGATTTGCATCGTATTTTAGAAGCTCTTGTACTTAAGACACCAATTCTTGGGGTGGTATTTTCTTCTTTCGCATTTCGTACTTGTAAGAAAATTCAATGTTGGAGATTCTTGTTAAGTGTTTGTCTTTTTACTCATTTGTTGGTTAAGTTTGATAAATATGTTGGGTTGGCTTACCTATTGGTTGGGAATATAGGTGCCCTCACGACTTGAAAAATTTGGGTCGTGACAAATTTGGTATCAGAGCCCTAGGTTCATCGGTCTCACGAGTACAAGAGCAATGTCTAGTAGAGTCTTGCGGATCGGTATGAAGACGTCCATACCTATCTTCGAGAGGCTATAGGACATTTAGGAAATATTGTTTTCTTTCATTCACTATCGTGCACTTGACCTTGTCAAAAATTCTAATCTTGATATCTCATTCTCTCTCAGATGGCGAGGAATCGTAAATCTGCAAGTGGTGGTCAGGATCCTATTCCTGCGCCTGCTTCCGGGAACACTATCCGAGGTAGAGGCAGGGGACGAGCTCGAGGTCGGGGTAGGGGCCGTATTGCAGCACCTGTGGAAGGTCAAGTTCCAATAGCTACCCAGGGTCGTGATAGGACCGTACCTCCTGATGCAGAGGCTATTCATGGGGATGTGCAAGATCATGTCGACGGAGATGGGCCAGCTCAGGCTCCACCCAGTACTATTGTCACCCCAGTGCTTCAAGATACCTTGGCTCGTATGTTAGGAATCCTAGAGGGGATGGCTCAGGCAGGAGCTTTGCATGTCACTTCTGATGGCTCACAGACCCGTGTTGGAGGTGAAACTCCAGATCCGATAGTTGCTCCAGATTCTCAGACTCCCAGGACTCAGCCAGCTGCTGCTGTAGCTCCTCGTTTGGATAGTATGGAGTTTCCAGATATGACATCACATTTGGTGAATAGGCCTTCTATGACTATTGATGAGCAAAAGATGTTTGGGAGGTTCAGACAAATGAATCCTCCTACTTATACTGGTGACTTAGCTGAGGATGCATATGAATTTATAGTTAGTTCTCATGAGAGGTTGCATAATCTTGGATTGGTGGAGTCTCATGGAGTTGACTATACAACTTTTCAGATGACTGGCTCTGCCAAACAGTGGTGGCGGGATTATATTAGTAGTAGGCCAGCTGGATCCTATCCACTATCCTGGACTCAGTTTACTCAGGTATTTCTATCCAAATTTGTTCCACGCAGTGAGAGGGAGCGCAAGAGGGCCGAGTTTGAGGGTTTGCAACAAGGTGGTATGTCAGTTGCAGAGTATGAGGGTAAATTTCATGCCTTGGCTAGGCATGCTTCGATGATACTTCCCACAGAGGCTGAGAGAGTGAGAAGGTTTGTTAAGGGGTTGATTATTCCAATTCGTCTAGGAGTTTGTCAGGTTGCTGCTTCTGGTGTTCCATTCCAGAAAGTGGTAGATGCTGCTAAGGAGTTAGAGATGATTTGGCGTGAGGGATTTGAGCAGCGTGAAGGCAAGAGGACTCGTTATTCAGGTGATTATGGTGGTGGTCCGCCTAGGAGTCGGGGTTACGTGGGCAGAGGTTATCACCCTCAGTCTAGCAAACCCATTCATGCTGCTATACCAGCGTCTGAGGCTGGTTACGCTGGGCATAGCTCTTCGAGCTCATTGCATACTTCACAGGGTTCATCTTCTAGACCTATAGTTCGTGGAGAGCATTCTGGTCATTCAGGTCCCTCTCATCAGCCTGCGTCTCGTAGAGGCTATTTTGAGTGTGGTGATATGGGACACTATGTGAGAGACTGCCCTAGGACCAGACGTGGTGGCTTACATCAGGGTTCTCAAGCTTCGACTTTTAGGGCTGCACAACCTCCAACTAGGGGTGGTGCACAGAGTGGTAGAGGTGGCTGTTACTCAGGTAGAGGTGGTTCTTCTTCTGGTCGAGGTAGTGGTCGTGGAGATTCACAATCTGAGGGAGGTCGTTCTCATTGTTATGCCTTTCCGGGTAGGCCAGAGGCTGAGGCTTCAGATGCTGTTATAACAGGTATTATTCCGATTTGTCATCGACCAGCTACTGTATTATTTGATCCAGGCTCTACTTATTCTTATGTGTCCACATATTTTGCTCCTAGTCTGGATATATTATGTGAGTCCCTTGATTTGCCGGTACATATTTCTACTCCTGTCGGGGATTCTGTAGTTGTAGATCGGGTGTATCGTTTATGTATTGTTACCTTGATGGGGTATGACACTCATGTGGATTTAAAGGTCTTAGATATGGTAGATTTTGATGTGATTCTTGGTATGGATTGGTTATCTTCTTACCACGCAATTTTAAATTGCCATGCCAAGACAATCACTTTAGCTATGCCTGGAATTCCTACAGTAGAATGGAGAGGTTCTCTTAGTCACCCTCCTAAGGGTGTGATATCATTTCTTAAGGCTCGTCAGTTGGTACAGAGAGGATGTTTGTCTTACTTGGCACACATTCGAGATACTAGTGTTGAGACTCCTCTGCTTGAGTCTATTCCAGTGGTGAGTGAATTTTCAGAGGTATTCCCGACCGATTTACCAGGTCTTCCACTAGATCATGATATTGATTTTTGTATTGATGTGGAGCCAGGCACTCGGCCTATTTCCATTCCTCCTTATCGTATGGCACCGGCTGAATTGAAAGAGTTGAAGAAGCAGTTGCAGGATTTGTTGAGCAAAGGTTTTATTAGACCAAGTGTATCTCCTTGGGGTGCTCCAGTGTTATTTGTGAAGAAGAAAGATGGATCTATGCGTATGTGTATTGACTATCGACAATTGAACAAGGTAACCATCAGAAATAAGTACCCGATACCTCGTATTGATGATTTATTTGATCAGTTGCAGGGTGCTTCAGTTTTCTCCAAGATTGACTTGAGATCTGGCTATCATCAGCTGAAGGTTAGGGCAGAGGATATTCCTAAGACAGCTTTTCGAACACGTTATGGCTATTACGAGTTTTTGGTGATGTCTTTCGGATTGACTAATGCCCCAGCAGCTTTTATGGACTTGATGAATGGAGTGTTCAGACCGTACTTGGATTCCTTTGTTATTGTATTCATAGATGATATATTGATATACTCACGCACTAAGGAGGAACATGAGCATCATTTGAGGATTGTTCTTGGGATTCTAAAGGAGAAGAAGCTTTATGCAAAGTTTTCAAAGTGTGAGTTTTGGCTTAGTTCGGTAGCATTCATGGGACATGTAGTGTCCAAGGAGGGTATCATGGTGGATCTTAAAAAGATTGAGGCGGTTAGAGATTGGGTCAGACCTGCTTCAGTTACTGAGATTCGGAGTTTCTTGGGCCTTGCAGGTTATTATCGACGGTTTGTTGAGGGTTTCTCATCCATTGCATCTCCATTAACTAGACTGACACAGAAGGAGGTGACTTTTCAGTGGTCTGACGAATGTGAGGTTAGTTTCCAAAAGCTCAAGACTTTATTGACTACTGCTCCGATTTTGACCCTACCCATGGAGGGAGAGGGTTTTGTTGTATATTGTGATGCTTCTCGGATTGGTCTTGGTTGTGTATTAGTGCAGAAGGGAAAAGTGATAGCTTATGCTTCAAGGCAATTGAAGTTTCATGAGAAGAACTACCCTATTCATGATTTAGAGTTGGCGGCTGTTGTGTTTGCATTAAAGATTTGGAGGCATTATCTTTATGGTGTGCATTGTGAGGTATTCACGGATCATCGTAGTCTCCAGTATATATTCAATCAGAGGGATCTCAATTTGAGGCAGAGGAGATGGTTGGAGTTGCTCAAAGACTACGATATGACTATTCTTTATCATCCAGGCAAGGCAAATGTTGTAGTAGATGCCTTGAGTCTGAAGGCGGTAAGTATGGGTAGTCTAGCCATGTTGCAGGTTGGCGAGCGTCCTTTCGCTAGGGATGTCCAATCCTTGGCCAATAGCTTTGTGAGACTTGATATTTCAGAATCTGGTAAGGTGTTGGCTTATATGGAGGCTAGGTCATCCTTGTTGGAGCAGATTCGGGCTCAACAGTTTGATGATGGTGATTTATGTAAGATTAGGGACAAGGTGTTAAAAGGAGAAGCCAAGACTGCAATTCTTGATAGTGAGGGAGTTTTGAGGATTAAAGGTCGTATATGTGTTCCTCGTACAGGTGATTTGACTAGATTGATCATGGAGGAGGCTCATAGTTCGAGGTACTCTATTCATCCGGGGGCTACTAAGATGTATCGTGACTTGAAGCAGCATTATTGGTGGTGTCGTATGAAGAGGGACATAGTAGATTTTGTATCCCGGTGTCTGAATTGTCAGCAAGTGAAGTATGAACACCAAAAGCCTGGAGGTGTGACACAGAGGATGCCTATACCTGAATGGAAGTGGGAGCGTATTGCTATGGACTTTGTGGTAGGATTACCACGTACCTTGGGTAAGTTTGATGCTATATGGGTCATTGTGGATCGACTGACTAAGTCTGCACACTTTGTACCAGTTCAGACTACCTATAACTCAGAGAAGTTAGCCAAGATCTATATTCGAGAGATAGTTCATTTGCATGGGGTTCCTATTTCTATTATTTCAGATCGTGGCACTCAATTTACATCTCATTTCTGGCGGTCTATTTAGAAGGAGTTGGGCACTCGGGTAGATCTTAGTACAGCCTTTCACCCTCAGACTGATGGTCAGTCTGAGAGGACTATTTAGGTTTTTGAGGATATGTTACGGGCATGTGTGATTGACTTTGGTGGTCACTGGGATCAGTTCTTGCCATTAGTGGAGTTTGCTTACAATAATAGTTATCATTCGAGCATTGAGATGGCACCATTTGAGGCTTTGTATGGTAGGAGATGTCGATCTCCAATTGGTTGGTTTGACGCATTTGAGGTTAGACCGTGGGGTACAGATTTGTTGAGGGAGTCCTTGGACAAGGTCAAGTTGATCCAAGATAGACTTCTCATGGCTCAGAGTAGGCAAAAGAGTTATGCAGATAGGAAGGTTCGTGATTTGGAATTTATGGTTGGAGAAAGGGTTCTACTTAAGGTTTCACCCATGAAGGGTGTGATGAGATTCGGAAAGAAGGGCAAGTTGAGTCCAAGGTATATTGGCCCTTTCGAGATTGTGGAGCGTATTGGTGAGGTGGCGTATCAGTTGGCTTTGCCACCTGGTTGTCAGGTGTCCATCCTGTATTTCATATTTCGATGCTGAAGAAGTATCATCAGGGTGGTGCTCATGTGATTCAATGGGATTCAGTGTTACTTGATCAGAATTTGACTTTTGAGGAGGAGCCGGTTACTATTTTGGATAGGCAAATTCAAAAGTTGAGGTCGAAAGAGATTGCTTCAGTGAAGGTTCAATGGAAGCATCGTCCAGAGGAAGAGGCTACATGGGAGATCGAGTCAGACATGAAGAGTAAATATCCTCAGCTTTTTGAGCGTTCAGGTTAGTTCTTTTCTTGTTCCGTTCGAGGACGAACGTTTGTTTAAGTGGTAGGTGATGTAACGACCCGCTAGGTCGTTTTGAGAACTAGGACTATTTTGACTCCTTCCGGAAAATTTAAAGGGGTATTTTAAACTATTCAGTAACTACAATCTTATAGTTAATGATTCTTTTTCCTAAAAAATTAATATAGTGATAGTTAATGGGCCAAGTGTGTAATTTAAGTATTTCCTATACCACTTGGCCATATAATTAAATTAAGTTAGTGGGATATCCACTTTCCTATACCACTTGGCCATAAAATTAAATTAAGTTAGTGGGATATCCACTTCTAATACTTAATTAGTTCTTAGAAAAATAAAAGAAAAGAGTTAGAAACTGATTTTCTTTGTGCGGTGTGGAGTATAGAGCAAGAAGCAACGAAATATATATTGCAGGTAAAGTTTTTCCTTAGCCGATCTATTTTCTGCATAAGCATGCATTAGTGGTAGAAATTGTTGGCGTGAGGAATCTGTTGATATCGTGTTGTTTGCTGTAACTTGTTATTGGAAGTTACATATAATTTTAGTAAAATTATTGGGGTGAATTGAATGGGTGTTTAGTTAGTAATGATTTTTCTAATGATTTCTAATGATTGCCATATGTAGGAATATCTAAAGTTGGAATTTATATGTAGTGAAAGACGTAGTTGCAGGATCTGGGAAAAAATGTTTGATCTATAATTTTCTTTTAGTTATTTATTTATTTTTGTATTAAATGGTGGGGGATGGACTCTTAGGCCATTGATTGGACAATCATGCAAATGATTGGCATTTAGGAGAGACTTTTGGAAAAATTGGCATGTTTCTGTACTTAGAAAGATCATAAAAATAAATAAATAAATAAAAATGGTCTCGTTCACAGTGCAATCCTTATTCTCTTAAATTGTTTTTATTTTATTTATTTATCAAATTTAGTTACTAGTTTTTAATATATTGAGATAGGTAATTAAATATTAGGTGTATATTATATGATTTAACATTAAATCTAGGGTATTTGGAGAGGTTAAGGTTAAGCTCTTGGCTTGAAATTTGATGAATTGGCATATAAATTATACCAAGATTTGGGTTTGATTGGAGATATGAGTGAGTTTTGGAGTTTAGATTAGACATATAAATTGAGTACCCATGAACTCGCTTACTTACGAATATTGCACAATTGATAGATTGGGAACGTTCCGAAGCTTTGCGAAAAGGAAAGAAAAAATCTTGAAGATTGGTGACACGAGTTTTGCATTTAAGGTATGTTAAGACTTTTTAGACTTGTTGAAGGACGTTTTCCTAATTAAGGATAAAAAAAAATAAAAAAAAATTAAATAGACAATGGGTAAGGGCGAAAGATGGGGGTCTCGTATCAATGGTGTGACGGGCATTGGTACGAGTACAGGTGTTATAAAAGGGAAATTTACAACTATAGAATGTGGATTGTAATTTTAGAATGCCAAAGCATATGGGCATTAGCTGATATATTATTGACTTGAAATCCTTGTGTGATTGTGTTTTCTTTATTACACCCGTATAGTTGTGATAATTGAGGTGATTATGTATTATGTTGATACTTGATTGATTGAGGTGCATCATCATCCCCTTATTTAAAATAATATTGTGTACATGCATTGACATGAGATTGAGTATAAGTTGGGCACGTGGAGATCGTCCGTGCTGGGGATGGTGAGATGTTAAGATTGTAATTTGGGCACGTGGAGACCGTCCGTGCGAAAATTATTGATTTTATGATTGTGCGTTGAGATCGTCCGCACAGACACGTGGAGATCGTCCGTGTCGGTATATGGACCTCGCGAGTCCCCCATGGGTCATGAACTCTCGATGTATTTCCGAGGAGTATCATGTATATACGGTTGAGAGAGTACTGGGTATTCTGAGACATATCATTTCATGGTATCATGTTGCATTGCATTTCATCGCATCCTTCATTCTTGATGATTATGTGTTTTATTTGATGGTTGGAAATTACTTAATGTTTGATTACCTCTATTTGATGAAACTTGACTGGTTATAGACTTGTATAATTGAATAATTAATTTTTCTTATATAAACTCCCGTCACTACTTCTTCGTTGTCGGTCAATGAGATATGCTGGGTACACGTGGTTTCGTACTCATACTACACTTGTTGCACTCTTTGTGGTGCAGATTTGTTTCCGAGTAGGAGCACATCTCGTGGAGCAAATTGAGTCCGAGTTTGGAGGGTCTTGGGGTTGTGCTGAGCTGCTTGGCTGTTCCGTGGCCCACATCTCCCTCTATCTTTTATTTATTCTGTTATTTAGTATTCAGACAGGATATCCCTTATGTTAGATTTGTCATTTTAGTTTCAGACTTGCATCGTATTTTAGAAGCTCTTGTACTTAAGACACCAATTCTTGGGGTGGTATTTTCTTCTTCCGCATTTCGTACTTGTAAGAAAATTCAATGTTGGAGATTCTTGTTAAGTGTTTGTCTTTTTACTCATTTGTTGGTTAAGTTTGATAAATATGTTGGGTTGGCTTACCTATTGGTTGGGAATATAGGTGCCCTCACGACTTGAAAAATTTGGGTCGTGACAAATTTGGTATCAGAGCCCTAGGTTCATCGGTCTCACGAGTACAAGAGCAATGTCTAGTAGAGTCTTGCGGATCGGTATGAAGACGTCCATACCTATCTTCGAGAGGCTATAGGACATTTAGGAAATCTAAAGCCAAGTCGCTTATGCAGAATGCTGTGGCAGATTCTGTGTTTTACAGAATCATGGCTTGCGAAACTGCAAAAGAGGCTTGGGATAGATTGAAAGAAGAATATCAAGGCAGCGATAGAACACGTCAAATGCAAGTGTTGAACCTGAAAAGAGAGTTTGAGTCCTTGA
Organism: Solanum sitiens; assembly: GCA_016801875.1. Classification (NCBI taxonomy): domain Eukaryota; kingdom Viridiplantae; phylum Streptophyta; class Magnoliopsida; order Solanales; family Solanaceae; genus Solanum; species Solanum sitiens. The sequence continues at coordinate 1,843,029 of JABWTJ010000015.1, forward strand.
ATATGCAGGAGGATGAAACTATCAGTAAGTATGCTGATCGAATCTCCTTAATTGTTAATAACATTAGACTTTTTGGTGTAGAATTTACAGATAAACGAATTGTGGAGAAAGTTCTTGTGACTCTTCCTGAGAGGTTTGAATCTATGATTTCCTCTCTTGAAGAATCCAAGGACCTGAGCAAACTTTCATTAGGTGAACTAATGAGTGCTCTTCAAGCACAAGAGCAAAGGAGGACTATGAGACGGGAAAAGTTCAGTGAAGGAGCTTTCTCTGTACAAAAGCAAAAAGGAAAGCAACAATTCCACCAAAAGAATAAAGACAAGTGATGGAGGAAACAATAGTGGAGATGTGAAGCAGAAGTTCCCTCCTTGCAAACATTGTAAGAATACACATCTGGAGAAGTATTGTTGGTGGAGAGTCGATGCTATATGCGGCAACTGAGACGGGACACGTATTCAAGGTCTGCAAATCAAGAGCAAAGGCCTCTGGTGCTTTGCAAGCACAAGTAGCAGAAGCTGCCGATGCACATGAAGAGCTTTGCAGTTTCATACTTTTCAATTAGTGAATCCTCTGATTCATGGCTTCTTGACAGTGGTTGCACACATCACTTGTGCAATGATGTTGAATGTTCAAATTCCTCGATGATACTTACAAATCTAAAGTAAAAGTGGGAAACGGTGAGGCAGTAGAAGTCAAAGGCAGAGGTACAATGTCTATCTCAACAATATCAGGTATCAAAACTATTTCTGATGTTTTGTACACACCTGATATGAGTCACAATTTGTTGAGTGTTGGACAAATGCTTGAAAAAAATTATTCTCTACATTTTAAGAATCGTGAATGTGTTGTTTCTGACCCTTCTGGAGTAGAGTTATTTTATGTCAAGATGAGCAACAGAATGTTTTCAGTTGATTGGGAGAAAATAACTGAGCAGGCTTACACTATTACTTCACAAACATGTACAAACCTATGGCACAAAAGGTTTGGTCACTTCAATCTGAGAAGCATCGCCGAGATGAAAAAAAAGGAGCTAGTGGAAAATATGCCTGAATTTCTTTCTAATGCTCAAGTTTGTGAAACTTGCCAACAGGGAAAGCAAACAAAATTGCCATTTCAAGCAAATCAAGTACAGAGAGCTAACCAGAAACTTCAGCTCATTCATACGGATGTTTGCGGCCCAATGAAAACAGATTCGCTGAGTGATAACAGATACTTTCTCCTCTTTATTGATGACTACACCAGAATGTGTTGGGTTTATTTCATAAGACTGAAGAGTGAAGTCTTTGATGTTTTTAAACAATTTAAAGCTTTAGTAGAAAATCAATGTAATCTTAGTATTAAGGCTTTAAGGTCTGACAATGGAGGAGAATATACTTCTTCTCAATTTGTGGAGTTTTGTAATAGCACAGGTATTGAACGCCAATTGACATTACCATACACTCCACAACAAAATGGCGTGTCTGAACGGAAGAACAGGACAGTAATGGAGATGGCCAGATGTCTTTTGCTCGAAAGAAAGATCCCAAATAAGTTTTGGGCTGAGACAGTCAATACCTCTGTATATTTGCTGAACAGATTGCCTACTAAGGCCTTGCAGGACATGACTCCATATGAAGCTTGGTGTGGGAACAAACCATCAGTACACCATCTCAGAATCTTTGGGTGTATATGTTATTATCGAGTTCCAGAAACAAAAAGGAGTAAGCTGGACAACAAGGCTCATAAAGGCATATTTATGGGCTATAGTTCATCCAAAGGTTATAGGATTTTCTGTTTGAAATCAGACAAACTAATTCTCAGCCGAGAAGTGAAGTTTGATGAAGCAGCTGATTGGGATTGGAAAAATCAGAAGACCTCTTATTCTAATTCATTTTCAATAGAGCAGCCTCAACTTTCAGAAGATGAACTAGTGGATGATGTACCAGTGAGGGGAACTCGATCCTTAAAAGATGTCTATCAGCGGTGTAACTTGGTTAGCTCTAAACCTACAAGCTATGCTGAAGCACAAGACTCTTAGGCATGGAGGAAAGCTATGCAAGAAGAACTAGACATGATCGAGAAGAATGGAACCTGGCAGCTTGTTGACAGACCTAGAAATTGCAAGGTAATTGGTGTAAAATGGATTTTCAAGACAAAACTCAATCCTGATGGAACAATTTGCAAACATAAGGGTAGATTGGTGGTGAAGGATACGCACAACAATATGGTATGGATTACCAGGAAACATTTGCTCCTGTAGCAAGGTATGACACAATCAAGCTTATTCTTGCATTTGCATCTCATAGTTCCTGGCAGATTCATCAACTTGATGTCAAATCGGCTTTCTTGATGGGTTTGCTTGCTGAAGAGATCTATGTAGAGAAACCTGATGGTTTCTCAACTCCTGGAAAAGAGGATCAAGTTTATCTCTTAACAAAGCCCTTGTATGGCCTAAAACAAGCCCCAAGGGCATGGTATGAGAGGATGGACAATCATCTCATCCAACTTGGCTTTAGTAGAAGTCAAAGTGAAGCTACTTTGTATGTGAAAGTCAATGCTGCAGGTGAGTCCTTAATTGTCTCAATTTATGTGGATGACATTGAAGAATTCTCACAGATATGTGAAGAATCAAGGATTGTATTGATAATTGAATAATTGAGTTACATATTCCTTATATAGGAGAAGAGTCCTATACTAGCTACACTAGGAATCCTAATACAACACAAATATAATATATACAGCTTATCCTAGTCGTACACAGTATAGACTTATACATAAATTAGGATTGAATAATCTAGTCCTAGTGTAACTCAAACTCTAACTCGTCAGACCTGTTCACCGAACCTGTTCCTTTGACCCGTTCCATCAGCTTCCTTCAACACTTCCCCTTAAGCTAGTGAGTGGAGGAACTGTAACTCCTAGCTTGCGACGAAACTCAGCAAAAACCTGTTTGGTTAATGCTTTTGTATGAATATCTGCTAGCTGATCCTTAGACCTCACAAATTGAGTAACAAGTTGTCCTCTAGCCACCTTCTCACGAACAAAATGATAGTCCATTTCAACATGTTTAGTGATAGAATGCATAACTGGATTAACTGTCAAGTACAAAGCACTCATGTTGTCACAATATAATGTAGGTACAGATCGAAGAAACACCTCAAGATCATGAAGTAGATACATGATCCATGTCATCTCGGATGCAGTGGAGGCAAGTGCTCTATACTCAGCTTCAGCACTTGAACGAGCAACTGTGGACTGTTTCTTGGAGGTCCAAGAAATACAATTTTCACTTAGGTAGATGCTATAGCCCGTAGTGGATCTCCTAGTGGTGGTACAACCTCCCCAATCAGCATCAGAGTACCCATACAACCTACATGGTGATTGTGAAATAAGTCTAAGTCCAAAGTGCAGAGTGCCTTTGATGTACATGAGAATTCTTTTCACCCCTTGAAGATGAGCACTGTTCGTATTTTGCATAAATTGGCTTGCTAAATTCACAGCATGAGTAATATCTGGTCTTATGAGAGTCAAGTATTGAAGACTCCCTACTATCATTCTGTAAAAAGATGCTTCAACCAGACTTCCCACAGCTTCATGTAGACCATGCTTCTGAGCCAAAGGAGTGGCTATAGCCTTTGCAAAAGTCATTACAGTCTTGTCTAGCAGCTCAGCAGCATACTTACTCTGGCTTAAGTGGATGCCCCCATCAAAATACTTAACCTCAACTCCAAGAAAGAAGTGTAAATGGCCAAGATCTTTCATGGCAAACTCATTCCCAAGTTGTAGAACCAATTCTGAGACCTGAGATGGATTACTTCCTGTGACAATAATATCATCCACATATAACAAGAGAAATATTTTGCCTTTGTGAGTTTTCAAAACAAATAAGGAAGGGTCAGCCTTACTACAAGTGAAACCAAGGTGTAAGAGATGCATGCTAAACCTATCAAACCAGGCTCTTGGTGCTTGTTTAAGACCATACAATGCCTTTTTATGCAGACATACATGCTGAGGATACTGGGGATCAATAAAACCAGGAGGTTGACTCATGTACACCTCCTCTTGTAAGAAGCCATGGAGAAAGGCATTTTTGACATTGAGTTGTCTAATTTCCCACTTCGAACTGACAACAATGGATAGAACCACCCTAATAGTTGTTGCTTTAACCACAGGACTGAATGTTTCTTCAAAATCTATCCCTTCAAGCTGCGAGAATCCCCTTGCCACAAGTCTGGCCTTGTATGTATCTACTGTTCCATCAGCTTTTAATTTTGTCTTGAACACCCATTTTGATCCAACCAAGTTCATACTAGGAGATTTGGGCACCAAAATCCATGTCTTGTTAGTATGTAAAGCATCAATCTCTTCCTGCATTGCTGCAAGCCAATGAGGTGATTTTAGTGCTTCCTTAGTAGTATTTGGTTCTCTGACAATTTCTGCGCTGCTGCGAGCAACAAGTGACAAGTGCTGTTCCTTCGCCTTGTTCCTGGTGATCATATGATGCCCTTGTGGTGCAAAAAGTACCTCAACTGGTACATCACCCAAGGTAGTGGACTGTAGTGTAGCATTGTCAAGTTGATGGTCAACTGGTACATCAACTAGAGTGGTTGTGTGATGACGATCATTGGCTGGACCTGTAAGAGCAACCTGTTCCTCACTACTGCTGGCAGATTCAACATCTGCATCTGAACTTTCAATACTGTTGTACGGATCATCAACCTCAACCTGTTCCTCAGCATCTGATCCTGCGCCTGAGAGGTCAAAAATACTCTCATTATCAATGAGTACATGAGGTGTAGCAGCATTATCGCTAGCAATCAGTGGACTAGCAGCCTGTACTTCCCCTGAATCACAGTTATCATGTGCCTGCAGTTTAGAGAAAGATTCAACAAAAGTAGCAAGGTGAGGTGAGACATCAATGTTAGTCTGAGATTGCTTTGAAGACACATAAGGTAATGTGTTTTCATCAAACACAACATGTCTGGATATGTAGACCCTTCTTGTAGAGGGATGATAGCATGTATATCCTTTGTGTAAGCTGTTGTACCCAATGAACACACAAGGATAGGTCTTTGGACTGAACTTATTGTTGCCCTTGATATATGGAAAACATCTACACCCGAACACTTTTAGACTGTTGTAATCAGGTTGTTCCCCATACAACTTAACAAATGGAGTCACCATTTTTAGGATTGATGAAGGCAATCTATTGATGAGAAATACTGCAGTGAGGAAAGCTTCAGCCCATAAAAACAACGGTAGATTAGCATGAAGTAGTAGAGTTAGACCAGTCTCCACAATATGCCTATGTTTTCTCTCAGCAACTCCATTTTGTTCAGGTGTGTTAGGACATGAAACCTATCTCACAATGCCATGATCTTCCAAATGCTTAATGAAGTCTGTTTGGATAAACTCACCACCTCCATCACACTGAAAAATCTTAATCTCTTTAGAAAATTGTTTTTCCATCATTTTATGAAATTTTAGAAAGACCTCAAAGAATTCAGACTTCTTTTTTAGTGGATAAATCCATGTATATCTTGTGTGATCATCAACAAAAATGACATAATATTTCATATGTTGTGAAGATTCGACAGGAGCTGGTCCCCATAAGTCACAATGGATTTTCAATAAAGGGTCTTTCTCAATTTTATTTCTCAAACCAAAAGGAAGTTTACAACTCTTTCCCAACTGACAACTAGAACAAACAGTAGGCATTTTATTCCAACTACTAACATTGATGCAACTATTATTATTCAAAAACTTTAAAGACTTCAAACTAGGATGTCCTAATCTAGTATGGCACATGTTGTCTGACGTGTTCCAATCGTGTGCAGTAGTTAAAGCATAGAGATTGTTATCTTCCAAAGCATAGAGTCCATTCCTTTTAGTTCCCTTGGCCAGCAGTGCCCTTGTCTTCTTGTCCTTTACAACAAAGTTAGTTTCATCAAATTCAAGAGTGCAACAATTATCCTTTGCAAGCTTACTAACTGAGAGTAAATTCTTATCAATCTTAGGGACTACAAGAACTTCCTATAATTTTAGACCTGATCTGGATGTGTTCCCAACATGTGTTATGTTTAACTTTGATCCATTCCCAACAATAATTTTATCTGGTCCATTGTAGTGTTTAAGATCAGTTAGGATACCTGAGTTATGTGTCATATGACTACTTGCTCCTGAGTCCACATACAAAGTGTCATCAGTGTTTTGAAGATTAGTAGCAGTCAATGCTTGTGGTAGCTCATCTGCAGCTTGGTAAGAGTAATCCCACCTGTAAAAACACTTAAGAGCAGTATGGTTATTCCCACAAATTTGACAAGCATTAGAATTATTCCTCTCATGACTTTCACTTGAAGGACTGTTCTGAGGACCAGGTCCGTTTCTGCTGTTATAAGAACCTGTTCCCTGTCTAGCAGGCTTAAAGCCTCTTTCTCTAGAATTAAAATTACTTTTTCCTCTTCTTTGAGAGTAATTTCCTCTTCCCCTGCCTCTTTGGGCAGAGAATGCCATGTTATGATTTTGTTGAAGCACTTCTTCTTCATCCTCCCTCATATTAAAACCCCTAAGAGCATTAATAAATTGATTAAAAGTAGGATACGGTGCCTTACCTAACATGACAGTTCTGAAGGTCTTGTACTTAAGACCTAGACCTCTAGCAAAATTAATCTCTTCGCTATCCTCATCTACAGGCTTGTGAATGGCTGCAAGGCAATCACATATGCCTTTGAATTCCTTAATGTATTCATCAATTTGTTTGGTTCCTAACTTTACACTTTGCAGTTGTTGCTTGAGCTGGAACTCCTTATCTTTTGTTGCTTGAAGATATGCTTCTTCCAAGCATTCCCACATCTCCTTGGCAGTTGAGCAGCCTACAATCAAGTACATGCTTTTTTCTGTCAAGGTGCCTGATATCCAACTCCTTAGTAACACGTCCTTTTCCTCCCAATCATCAACAATGTTGTTGTCTTCTGCACCCTTCTCGCCTGCTACAGTTTTCTCAGCAGTCTGTTCAGTGGAACATGTCTCTTTACGTGGTTCTGTGATGAGATAGGTTAATCTCATTACTTGAATCAACTGAGTCATTTTTGTCCTCCATAGAAGATAGTTCATCGGCTTAAGTTTAATGGAGCAGGACGAAATAAGGTGATGAAGTGAAGAGGTCGAAAAAGTATTGGTAGAAGGGGCCATTGTAGTTCGATATCTATATATTTTTCTTTTTGTTAGATCTAATACGTTAAAAGAGCGAAAAAGCTTTATTGCTCTGATACCATGAAGAATTCTCACAGATATGTGAAAAATCAAGGATTGTATTGATAATTGAATAATTGAGTTACATATTCCTTATATAGGAGAAGAGTCCTATACTAGCTACACTAGGAATCCTAATACAACACAAATATAATATATACAGCTTATTCTAGTCGTACACAGTATAGACTTATACATAAATTAGGATTGAATAGTTTAGTCCTAGTGTAACTCAAACTCTAACTCGTCAGACCTGTTCACCGAACCTGTTTCTTTGACCCGTTCCATCAGCTTCCTTCAACAGACATGCTTGTGACAGGAAGCAAAATTGAACTAATTCAAAGGTTCAAGGATGAAATGGAGAAAATCTTTGAAATGACTGATCTTGGAGTCATGAAGTACTTTCTCGGCATGGAAGTGTTGCAATCCAGTGATAGAATTTTCATATGCAAGCAGAAATACATTTCAGATATTCTAAACAGGTTCAAAATGCAAGACTGCAAACCTGTGAGTACTCCAATATCTACTGGTGTGAAGCTTGGCAAGGATGAGGCTTTCGAAAAAGTGGATGATAGTATGTATAGAAGCTTAATTGGCAGTCTTCTATGTCTAACCGCAAGCAGGCCTGACATTCTATTTGTTGTTAGTTTGCTCTCTAGGTTCATGCATTCGCCTAGAAACACACACCTCACAGCGGCTAAAAGAGTGTTAAGGTATATTAAAGGAACCAGCAAGTATGGATTTTTTTCCCAACATCTGCCGAAGTAACATCTGATAGTGATTGGGGTGGTGGAGTTGATGATTCCAGAAGCACCTCTGGATATCTTTTCTGTTTAGGGACAAGTTGTTTTAGTTGGAGCTCTAGAAAACAACAAACTACAGCTCAATCAACAGCAGAAGCTGAGTATATAGCTGTTGCATCTGCTGTGAATCAAGTTATCTGGCTAAGGAAGATGATGAAGGACTTAGGCCATGAACAAACAGAAGCTACCAAGATCATGTGTGACAACAGTTCAGCAGTTTCAATCTCAAAAAATCCAGTGTTTCATAGTCAAACTAAACATATCAAGATCAAGTTTCATTTTATTAGAGAAGTCCAACATCTAATGAAGTGTTGCTTGTTCATTGTTCATCTGAGAACCAGCTAGCTGACATTTTCACCAAGTCATTGCCAAAGGAAAGGTTTGAAGATCTGAGGCAAAGAATTGGTGTTTGCCACAAAAATGCCAAGGAGGAGTGTTAGACAATTGGCATTTTTTCCAGCTTATTATTATTTTTATTGTTTTTACTTATTTCAGTTTAGTGCTTCCTATTTTCTAGCTAGACTTAGTCAACTTTAGTTGCTCAACTTTCTGAAGTTAGTGGCCCCATTATGGCTGTTAGTGGCCCCTTTTATGGTAGTTAGTGACACATGTTCTTATTTTAGTTTTAATGTTTATGTTTTTTCTTTGTATAAATTCAGACTTTCTGCAGATTAATATACACAAGGAATTTCTTAAGTTCACTATTTTATTTTTTCAAGTCAGTTTTTTGAGTATTTTTGTTCTAACAAGCCATAGGGCGCTAAAACTAAAGAGCTCAACTGCAGTCACATTTCTGACTTGTTCTCGACATGTGGAATTCATTAGCTTGATGTGGTACCTGTACATTTTTAAGCTTCAAGGAATCATTACTATGTTTCTAATGATTTTTGGTATTACATTGGTAAGACCTATTAATTTTACTCTCAAGCTGGCTAGGAGAGGATTGACAACAATATGAAACAGTTTTGGAAGATGTTTGATGTGAGGGGGTATTTACTGTTGTTTGGCCAGTAATATTCTTTTTGGAGATTTTAGATTCCGTGGTAGAAAGGAATTTACGTATCCTTCTGTTCTCTTGTATTTTTACAGTATCAAGGTGTACCAAGTAATTTAATAGAATTCTTTCAGGTATGCATTTTCTGGGAATTATAGTGGTCTTTTCTGAATGACTATGTGGTGGACGTGCAGGAGGCACTTCAGTTTAAAATAGTGTACTCACCCTGCTCACTGACCATGTCATGTAGGTAATATACTTGATGAGATGGCTGTGAGTTAGGGATATTTTTGAGGTTGGAAATTACCCCCCTTCCGAGGGTTGTCGCAGGTTTGAGTTTTACAGTTGGCATAGCTTTCTTTGCTAGCTACTGATTGGTAAGTTGTCCTGGATTTTCTTTCAGGTAGGGGTGGGCATTCTGTTCTTCGGTATTTATGCCCACCCCTACTTTCATGTGACCTTGTATTTATGGTCACTTGCTGCATCCCTTCTCTAGATATGAACAAATTCACCGAACTTAATTACCCCCCACCTTTCAGTTTTCCTTGTGGAACTTCATGTATGTTAAGTTTTGTTCTCTCCATTTTTCACTCACATTTTTGTAATTCATTTATATATTCAAGTAGTAATAGTGTTTAAAGTTTCCTGTTTTTTTTAGTATGGATGATCTTGTCATTGGTAGTGATTATCGTGTAGTTTATGCTAATGGTGTTTTTTTTTTGATGATCTTTGACATTTTGCTTAAGAGCTCTTCCCTAGCTTGTAATGTGGTAGGGTGGTTGGTTGTCTGTTCTAAATAGGTTTCCAGAGATTTTGAAGATATTACCTTTTATGTTTGAGCAGTGGAGTGGAGTCCTAAAAGCACGGTTGCTAGATGAAGGGAATTGCGGACCGTGATCGATAGAGTGAGAGATTGAAGACGTTTAACCGTGGGGACCCTTCGTTATCACATTGTTTTTTGTAAAGGCTGAACTCATCGGAGCCATGTGAAGTTGACATTGATTGTTTCTTTAGGTTTTAGGGTTACAATTGAACAGTCAAGTCAATCATTTTCACATGTTTTGAGATGAGCTTAATCATTTTGTATGAAAAGAAATTAAGAAATTCATGTTTCTCAAACACCACTCTATAACCAGATTTTTAAAAATATTATACGGTGCTTTAAGAAGCAAATTATAGAAAAATAAATTTATGAGACTAATCTAATCTTATTCAACTTTTGATTGTGTATGCCTAGCGAGTATTTTTGAGATTTTGATTATACTTCAAAGATATATATCGTTGTGTGTATATATAGTTCATTATTATTGGTTGGATTTCCCTTCATCTTGACAGGCTTAACTTTAGCCTTAATAGGATTTTCCTTCAACTTGACCAGCTCAATTTTAATCGTAATTTCTTTGAGGGTAACAAAGATTTTTGTTTGAAATTTTTATCAACAGTGTTACACTTGTGTGCAGATGTAAATTTAATGGAAAACTATATATAAGATTATAAGGGCATGGAGAGTTCTATTTAGGAGGAAAATTTGTGAGACACGAGTGTTATGTTATCATTTGTGTGAACATCTTATTCTTAGTAAATTTCGTGAGGTTATTTCTCTCGATATTATGGTGGTTGCTTATCTCCTCTTATGAATTAGGCCGACCGATCGAATTAAGTTAGATATTTTATTTTGTTAAATTTCTCATTTATCTGACGTTAATTACTTTGTCAACATCCGCATGATATTTGATTATTTTGATCCTACAGTTATGCCTTTTTCCCTTACAAATTCAACGGATAAAATTTAGTGACTTTAGTAATATAAAATTTTACTAATACATGGAAGATATACTTGACTAGGGGGTGCAATTATTTTAAATGAAGTTATACCATCCTAATTTTATTTTGGGTATTTTATAATATAAATTAAAATTTTGATTTTTCAAAATCACTGCAATAATATTGAGTTTTCTTCGATATCGGTACTTTTAGGTTAATTTTGATTTTTTTACTTCTATATCATTTCAAAATACATCATTATTAAAACATTTCTTTCACAAGTGTAATCTTGAAGAATAACTTTAATTCTTCATCAAGATCAATAATTTAAAACCTTGTTGTCGTATGATTTGATCTGAATTTACATAGTGTTCAGAGCTAATTAGATTGGAGTGTCACAATCAAGATACTAGTAGACTATGCCTTCCTTTTTATTAGATTGAGCTTGAATACGTAAATTCATGTTGATTTGAATGAATCAGGGGCGAGTACCTAGTTGTTCCTTTTTTCCCCTACATTAGATACAATACAATGCTTTCGCTTGACTGGCAGTATTTTCAGGTGTAGTACCATGCTAGTTAGGGATTGTATTTATTCCATGTTGTTTGTGGCTTGATTTATTGTTGTTACTTGTTATATATTTGAGCATGTTGGGCCTTAGACTATGATTAGACTAGTTTTGCCTTAGACTCCTAATTGTTTGTTTCTTCTACGACGTCAATTTGGACAGACTAGATCCTTATAGACTCGAGTAGAAGACTTGAGTCTATAGTATGAGCCTTAGTCTAGGCTTTTTTTAGAGATTTACGACTTCTCTCTTCATTTCTGCCGCTACGATGCATTACCAAAGGTTTTTGTCTATTGTGGCATTAAAGGATTGGATTTTCTAGGCATGGAGCCTTTTGGTAAACTTTTGTGAGTGGTGGAGGGTGGCCTGGTATTTGTATTTGTGATACGCTTCGGAGTTGACATGCCTCCGGGTCACTCTTACTAGCTAGACAACTTACGCCCATGTGAGTAGACCGACTTGCTAGGAGGCCTTGATATCTGAGATTCTATTCAGAGTTAGACACCCCCCCATTTCACTCTTGCTTGCTCGACGGCTTATGTCCCTGGGAGTGCACTGGATGGTTGGGAGACCTAGAATGAATGTCACTTTTGCTGGCTTGGTTAGGAGTTGACTGGTTTGTTAAGTATTAGAGGTTACTTGGGCGGGGAGCTCGTCTTTTGGTTCATGGTACTCTTTTCTTTATAGACTTAGTTATTGTGTGTACCTATTGGTCTTAGGTGGGTTAGGGGCCTATGGGGTTTAGTTAGGTTTAGTTTTGTTGTACTTTGATTTATTTTGATATGCTTGTGTGCTTCCTTTCATATCCGTTTTAACCTCATTTTGTGTCTTGATTGTATCTTTTCATATTGTCTTTACCTTTCTTACCAGTCGACCTATAATGCTTACTGAGTACCTTTGTTTTGGTACTCCTACTACACTCTGCATTTGTTTCGTGATGCAGCTTAACGATGATTGTTTATGCCATCTTCAACAACTTTTGGGATCGGAGACGTAGGAGCACTCTTACTACATATTTAGGTAGTTTTCTTACTTTTGAGAGGACTTGCCATTTCTGCCTATGGATCGGCTTACCCACATATAGCTTAGAGGTTGTGGGAATGATCGTTTGTATGTAGTTTTTGGTTGGCTTTCACTTATGTCTCATTTTGTTATTTTAAGTGTTATTTATGTTAGTTCTACCCTTATATAAATTACTAGAGAACCGCGCTTCGCGCGATCATTAAAGAATTAATATTTTCACTTCAATCAATCTTATATTTACTCTATTGTCTAAGTGTAACATTTTTACTTATTTTAATTATATTATGAAATTTTTGGTTATTTTTAAATATCTTTTTTATATTCTCCGTTCAAAATAGACTCATAGTTAATTGTTATTTTTTATATCCCCCACCCAATGGTTACCTATACTACCTTACACTCATTATAATGTTAAAAAAATCAATATTTTCTATAATGAAAATCCTACCTAAATAAAACTTCATTTAACTAAATATATTTAAGATATTTTTATAGCAAAAAAACAAAAAACAAATAAATAAATAGAATTTCCACATAATTAGCATTTCAAATTTTTTCATTATATAGTCAAATAAAAATATCCACACAAACCGATCACAACTTAATCCGGTATAATATATGTGTATATATATACAACACAAGTAATATAAAAGAAGTTAAAATAAAATAAAGGAAGGTCCCCATTATTAAGCTTCACTCTTCCAACCTTTTGTTTTCCTACTTATCATCTCATTACATTTCTAAAATACAACTTTAAGAAAAAAGAAGACTCAACAATGAAATATATAATAATCCAACGTGAAATATTAAACAACAATTATTGAAAGGTAAAGATAAGATGATTGAGAAAGACGCATTTCATATTGTAGTTATTGTATTCTCAATCTGTTTATTAAGTGCATTGTCAAAGAGCATAGCCACTGTTCCTATTTATCCGACGATCAAAGCTAAATTATTCATATTTTATATTCATGTTATGAATTCATAAATTAAGAATAAAAACAATAATCTTTGGATGAAAATTAAAAAGGATATTATAAATGTGTTAGGACCTCTTCATATTTTGGCCTATCCATGTTTTACATTAATTGACATACTAATTACAGATGAATCGGTGAAAAACTGTTAGAAATAAGTAGTATAATTATTATTGGAAAAGAAACTGATTTAGACTTTAGTGCAAATAAATTTAATGTATTTAACTATGTAGAATAAAGAATAATTGAGATTTATTTGAATAATTAAACCAAAAAAATGAATGAAAAAAAGAAGGAAGCCAAAAAGTTAAATAAGAATGTTGTATAGAAAGTGTCACATAACTCTTAACTTAAAATAAATACAGGAAGAAAAAGTCAAAAAGATTAAATGACTACAATAATAATTTTATTATAAGACTTCATAATATTTTCTTCTGAATATGTTCCACTTTCTCAATTTTTTTTAAATCTTTCTCAACTTTTTTCTTTATCCCTACAAGCACAAATCAACAAAATTATTAGTTACTCTACATAGTTTATATGATTTTTCAACCTTAAACACCTAAATAATATTTTGTAACTTTTATGTGACAAAAAAGAAGAAACAAAAAAGAAATTATTTTTACAATTTAAATAATCATACCTTGATTTAATTTGACGAGTTCATCTAAATAATTGACAAAATTATAAATGCAAAATAAATATAATAATTCATGTTAATAAAAAATCTCAAAATTTTCATGTTATCCATATCATGGAGTAAGAAAAGAACATTTGAATTTGAGATCAAAATACTTACTAAATAGGAATTAAAAAGTTAATATGATAATTTACCTCTTTAAACTTTGTTGATCTTTTCATTTATTTTGTTATCAACAATGTAAAGTATGATAGAACAAGAAAAATTAAATACAACTTATCTATAACAACATACATGAAAGGTTAGAACTCATAAATAATTGGATCAATCTATATTACAAATTAATTAGAAGTCTTTAAATATGCTTCTACTGAATATATATGTATAAAATCTTTCTAGCTTTTATATTTTTCTATGTGTTTATTTTTAATAAAATGAAAAAAGTATGTCCATTTTATTTATGATTCACATGAGGTATATATATATATATATATATATATATATATATAAAGTATGTGTTAGTCGTAATTTCTAAGCATTATTATTAAAGAATGTAGGAGTAACTATCATTCCCATATTTTGAATGATAAAGTTAGTATCTTTACGTGAGAAATCGAGAACAACAATAATGATATTCTTACTTGTCAAACAGTGAAAGTTTCTTATAATATGTGTATCATTCGAGAAATAAAATGGATACTTTTTAAATGTTTCCAAGTGTTCTAAATCATTCGTTCATATTGAAACGTCCTGATAAAATAAATAAGTCATCAAAGGTTAAAATATCAACAAATCAAGAAAAAGAAAGAAGAAGAGATCAACATATATAATATAATAACAAAGGAAAAACAGATTACAAAACACCTTCGGACCTTAACTTTCTTGGATAACACAACATTCCCCTTCATTCTCGTCACATGAAAATCCAAGCTCCTATAACTCAAAGCTATAATAACAAAAAATCAAGAAAAAAAGAAAGATAAAAAGAGAGAATAATAAATAATAAACAAAAAAAAGATTACAAATACACATTTAAACCTTAACTTTCTTGAAAAAATTTAGCACAACATTCTGCTTCATTCTTGTTATACGAAAATCCAAATTTGTACAACTCAAAAAAATTAAAATGAAGAATAATAAAAAAGAATAAACATGTAAATTAGGTTCTGACAGAATGAGAAAATATATTTATATATGAGATTTTTTTTGAAAATATGAAAATGAAGGAAAGGTAAAAAGATTTTGCAACTGATTTGAATTATAACGCTTAATAGGTAAAACTCATTTAACAGAAAATAAATGTGATTGAAATTTTTCATAATTTAAGATTTAAAATTGAAGAAGTTTTTTTATACAAATAAAAGAAATATAATAGAAGAAAAAGGAAGGGTCGTAGGAATTAATAGTATTAATGACGATATTAAAAAAGAAAATATCTTTAATGTTCTGTAATTTTAATGGCAATAAATTAATTGAGATTGTAAAAATAATAATATAGGTAGATAGAGGACATAAGGAAAATAAGTATTTTAAAAAATAGATTTTTACGTTGAGGCAAAATGACAGCCTTTTAAAATTTCTTATTTTTAGGGAGGGTGTGAATGCTCATTAAGTTATACTAATTAATAGCAATATATATACACATAAAATTATTGTGTAAAAATTATGAAAAAAGGCTCTAAATTCTAAGAAAATTACTGAGGTATGCCACATCAGCGGCCGAAGATCTACCTTTATATATCTATATTGATTGATTTGTCGTTCTAGGCTATGTGTTCACTTACCTACTGATGGATTATAGCAATCATAGTGCCATTGTGACGTGAGGAATCGGGTCGTGACACCTCCCATTATCTCTATTACTTGCCATTTTTGCCTATGGATCAGCTTACCCACATGTGGGTGTTCGTAGGTTCTATTATTACTCGAGTTTTCAAATCATGACATATTTTCTTTATTTTTTTTATTTATATGATACATTTCTTAACTTCTATTTTATCATTCAAAATTTAACTCAAAAATAAATTGAATTCGATAGACAGTAAGTTATTAATTCAAAAATAATTAAATTTTTGAAGATAGATACTATGCATGTGTTAAAAAAAAAGTTGAAAGTGAGTTTTAAAACAATATATTTGTTAATAAATAATATGTCACAATGATTGAGATTACAAAATGTTTTAAAGCAAATATATGAAATATTACTTCTCTAAATCAGGAATTAGACGGTAGACATATACATATTTATTATAAATCATAGTATATTTTATATCGTCATGCTGTCAATTACATTAGAACAAAAAATGAAAATAAATAAATAAATAAATAAAAATGTAAAGAAAATAAATAAGCTACTAAAAGAGAGTGCAAAATATGGTAAGCAAATCTAAGACGTGGTCTTGTGCAACAAGTTAGACTCAAATATTTGTTTAAACAATAATTAGAAATTGCTTTCTTCAATTTTCTTGCTCATTTATTTAAGTTTGTACTTTCCTTTCAACAAAAAACATCTAAAACAATCAATTATTTAATTATTTTATTGGGAAGAATCAATGGAGGTACAAAACAACAATTTTTTTGAAATAATCAGAATTTTGGTGGTTGATGATGATGACAGTTGCCTTCTCATTCTGCTACTTTACTCAAGCAGTCCAAATTCAAAGGTATTTAAATTCTCTTTTTTATTTTAATTTTTTTTACGAGTGTTACGATCCAAAATATAGGATTGTGATGATAACTATCTCATTTCAAAGAAGGATATTTTTTGTGTTCTTCACATGTTACCATTTTTTTGAATTTGAGATTTATGTAGATCTACATTTATATAAATCAAAACTATTCATGATGCCTTAAAATGAAGGGAATTCTAGTCTTGTGAAGAATATAAAAAATTATAAACTCACAAACAACAGAAATATCAAAATCTTTGGCTATCTCTTATTGAAGTTGAAAGTCGTTCATTTCAGGCATGTGCACTTCTGTGATGATTAAATTTTTCTTTGTTTCATTCTATTACGATAACTGAATGCCAAAAGTATCACGTAAGTGCACTTTTCCTAAAATGAGTATCTCTCAACTTCAACCAAAGATAGCCAAAGATTTGGGCATTCCTGTTATTTTTGAGTTTATAATTGTTTATATTCTTCACAAGACTACAATTAGTTACTATACTCGCGTTGACTTGTGGACACTGAGACTGTAGGCTAGTGTCGTTGATCACAAACACATAACAAGAATAAGGGCCCCACTTCTATAAATGAGGTACTACAAAAATTTAAGAAAAGTTTTCCCTTCTTTCATACTCTTAATCGTGCAATATAGCTAAGTCATACAAATCTATTCTAACTCGTGCGTTCTCAGATTCTTTCGACTACCCATCATACTAGAGGTGGTCAAAAAAGTAAAGTGTAAAGATCCTTATGGATGAGTTGTTCTTAGCAGGAGTCTTGAGAAAGTCACGAGACTTCAGAAGGGCTTGAGACAAGCCCAAGAGTAAGTTAGGCATTCAGTTTCAGAGTAATGTCTTCATATTAAATTTTGCATTTGAGCTAAAAGTGAGTTGTACTGTCTTGTGTAGCCCTGTTTCAGCTGAGATCCTTATGAGGAGGTATGTCTAGAGCCTGGGTAGTATTTTCATCCCCAAATGTTAGTATGACTAACGAGATCATGAGCGTGAAAGAGCCAGAGTTAGAGGGAAGTATGTAGAGGTTTAGTAATCTAAGTAAGGCAGATGGTGTTTTGGCAAGCTATGTTATTATAGTCATGCACATGGTAAGATAATAATGAAGAGTTTTCCCTTATGGGTAGACTAAGATGTGAAGAGTTGTGAAGAACGCATAATAGGAGGTAGAGTAAGTGTTGCAAGTCAATATAAGTTAGAGTATACCTTAACTAGAAAGGGGTTATGATGATGGGTCATTGTGTTAGTAATGACCAAGTGTAAGTTGTGAATATATAGAATGGGCAAGAGTATTTATGAAGTGAGAGATATAATCTAGGCTCATGAAGTTTTGAAGGAGAACCTCATGGCATTCAGAGGATGATAGAGTTATTTGAGAGATAATGCGCGGTAAGTGAATAAGTAGTACTTAAGTTGTGAAGTTGAATGTGATGGTAATTCGAGTATGCAGACTGAGAGATAAGGATTGACTAATTGTCAAGAGGTCCTAGTGGGCCAGTGTTTCTAAATTGCAATAGTAGTATTGAGGTATAAGTATAGTAAGCGATCAATCATATTGATATTTGGGTTTAGTAATAAACATTAAGCTTAAATTTGAGATGAGTGTCATGATTAAAAGAATGACAACATGAGGGTGATAATGTTAGTCTTGAGATTTGATATGGTAGGCTTGACATACAATAGGTGAAGAATTGAGATGGTTGTTGCAACGAATGAGAGTGTAGAGACCATAACCTTTAGATAAGGGCAGTGAAGTATGGCTACTTCACAAGAGTAAAAAGAGCATTATGAGAATGTACACCAGTTAGACATGTGGAATAGGTCCACAACTTTCAAGTGCTAGCTTTAGACCTAAAGGGAAGATGATAACATGAGAAAACAAGTCAAGTGTTGAGAATAAGATAGTAATGAGTTCCAAAGTGATTGGGAGGATAAGGTTTTACTATGAGAAATAGTTAAATGAGAGCCTATGAATTTGTTAAAGTGCTAAGCTTGAATGAGGTGGTAAGGAATAATAGTCTTGGGATGAGATTTCCTATAGAGAGGTATAAAATCCGAACTTAAGGATTTGAGTTAATTTGAAAATAGTAAGAGCAGACCATTATAATCAGACCTTAGTATGAGTAACCCCACTCTATACCCAACTCAGTCGTCATTCGAGGATGAATGATCCCAAGGGGGAGATAATGTAACACCGAAGAATTTTTTTCAAATTGAGACTCAAACCGTTCTCATAGTGAGCGGGAATTTTGCAAGGAATTTCATATTTCTTGAGTGTTAAGGTCACTAGATGTAACACCTTAGATTCCAAGAGTAACCAAAGAGAAAAATATTCAAGTTATTCCTAAGTTTTCTTAAGTTTTGGGTCAACTTCAATTGGACATAAATTTTAGTACATAATGAGTTAGGAGACCCATAAGATATTAAATTAAAGCCCTCCGAGTTGTATTTCCAACCCCACCGAGTTTTCTCAATTCTGAGATCTGAGTAACAAGTTTTGACTGATTTACTAACGACACACAAACCTGGCAGCAACTTTGCGCATGGAGCCAATACTGACCTCACTACCTGATGAAAAATAATTCCGACTCCCAACTCATTATTTTTTATTTCTTTAGGGGTAAAAACCCTTAGGAGGTCATTTAAACTGCCCTAAACGTATAGAAAGTCAGTTTTCACAAATTAAACCCTCTGTTTCACTCCAAAGATTCTATGCTCAAGAAAAATTAAGAAACACTAAGGCTAGGTCTGTATTCCCAGATTTTGCTTCAAGTTCTTCAAGAAGATGATTCTTTCAGGTATGTAAGCTTCCATAGTCTTGGGTTTGTTCACCCACACGCAAATCATGTTAATTTTAGCGAATATAAGTTCTTGAAGGCTTAGAAATTGAATTCTTGATGGTTTTGTTTAAATTCCATTAAATTCTTATTTAGTTGAATTTGTGGAGGAGTTGTTTAATACTAGTCTATGATATTAGGTTCAGTTTTGAGTATAATCTGATGTACTTTTAACATTTAATCAATTCTAAGTGTTGGGTAAAAGAACCTATGAAATTTAGAGGGTATAGAGCCGAAAAATGAAGAAGAACTTTTGAAGGACGAAATTCAGAGGTGGTGGCGCTTTGCGAGGCTGGTTCCCAGATTTGGGAATTTTTGTTTCACGTCGCACAACTGTTATAGAGTGTTCTGCCTCAAAAGACGTTTTCAAAACAAAATTTTTAAAAGCCTCTCCGCGTTGCGGACCTAGTTTCAAATATTGATTTTCAGTCTTTTCTCATATTTACCTATCTAAAATCATTCCTAAACTTCATAAGATCTTTCCAATCACAAATCACAATCCTTGAATTCATAATTCAATTCAAGGACCAGTTAAGAGCTAAGTCAAGCAGTTAAGAGTCAAGTTTAAAAGTTAAGAAGTAAGTCAAAAGAAAATCATGAAGTTTTCCAAAGTCTTCTACAAATATTTTTAACTTCGTTTTAAGAGTTACATTTCAAATTAAGCAGAGTAAAAAGTAGAGTTCAAGAAAGCCTTTGATTTCAATTGTGAATCCTTAGAGATCAACTATTGATTTGAACTAATTATTGAGGAAGTAAGTAAGAGAATGAGAAAAGTTGTATACCTAAAGTTCCACGTAGTTATGTATGCCTCCGAGTCGAGTTGTTCATGCCCATAAATTCCGCATGGACTCATCTGAATATCATGGAGAGGAGTAATATCTTCAAGGTCTAAGTATTGAGTATTGAGTTCGTAATCGCTTTTGATATTATATTTCTAATAATGAGACTATTTCATATTACCCATGAAGTCCTTGAGTTCAAGTGATCATGGCCATATATCCGCATGAACCCTATAAGTCGAGCGATTTTGAGATGAGAAGTATCTCTAAGTCCTCGAGTTGAGTAGTTCATTCTCATAATTTTGCATGAACCCTCTGAGTTGAGTAGTATTTAAATGAGTGGTATCATTGAAGTTCTAAGTATTGAGTTATATTTACGGTTATTAAAAACCTTGAATTGAGTCGTTTACTTCCATAATTCGACATGAACCCTATTTTAAGATGTCTTTTTACAAATTGTTTTAAGACTTAAGCTTTGAAGTTGAATAAAGAGTAAGAGTAAAGTTCATTTTCTTTAAAATGATATATGGGAACTAAGTATTCCCAAGAGTAAATGTTTTCACATTTAAGATTAGAGGAAAGTGAGGTTTCCAACAGATTTATAAACAAGAAAGGAAACTGAGATTTCCAAAAGAGTCTTTGAGCTAGTTTTTTCAATAAAGAGGGAAAATAGATTTCAAGAGCTTTTAAGGTGAGTTTTGAGTAATTATCTCAAAATAAAGAAAGAAGTTGCTTTAAAAACATATGAGCTAAGTATATTTTTTGGAGATTGAGCACCGATGTGGGGATGCAAGTTCATATTAACTCAAGTCTCCATAAACCATGTAGCCATCATGGGTAGAAAAGGGTCATACTTTTTAGATGATTCCTTAGTGCTTTTTAGCATAGACTAGTGGATCCACTAAGTTAAGTAAGGTTTTATGCTGATGGCAAGGAATAGGATGGTCCTTGGCAGTGTGAGTAAAAGTTGTACCGTCACTTAGGCTCATAGTGATGGTAGTCGGTTAGCGAATTTCCCACATAAACTATATTACTTTATTATATAAGTAAAGTTGAGTTTGTTATTGCATTTTATTTAACTAACTAAGTTGCTTTTACTGTTTTATAAAGTTTTTCATATATTGCATGTGTATTGTTGCTTTATATTGAGTTGAGTACCTAGAGTCGAGTATCATATCTTGAGTTGAGTATCTTATCCTTGAGTACATTCCACGTACTGAGCTATTTGACCCGCATCTTCTCATGATGCAGACACATATATCTAGGATCATCAACAAGAACTTCGCTGATACATCAGAGAGTTCGAGTTAGATAAGGTGAGCCTCCTTGCTTCCGGAGAATTTCATTTCCTTTCAAGTTTAGTCTTGATGTCGTCGGTCTTGTCCCAACTTCCATCAATATCAGTTAGAGGCTTCATAGATAGTCTGTATAGTTGAGGAGTCTGTATTAATCATTTATTTTATTAAATGTTTTAAAGACTTAAGTTTCCTATTTTATGGCGAATTGAACATATTATATTATTCAGAGTTTTCTTTGGACATCAAGTTTTGTATTTTAGTTTTATGAATTTTATTCTGTTTTAAGCTTTTTCATGCTTAGGTTATTCTTCCGCTTGTAGTCAAATAGGACGAGCGTTCTCTTTGGGATCATCAATGGTTCTTGAGTGCCAGCCACATCCAGGGTGTAGTCTCGGATCATGACACATGATCTAAGAGAAGCTAAGAGAAGGTTGTTGACATGAGAAGTAGAACAAATTTATTTGTATCTGGGTTGCCTCGTTTGTGAAATAAGAAAAGTAAGGTTGTGATATTAATAGATGACATAGGCATAGCAAAGCTGATGGTCCCTGTGCAATAAGTGGAGGAGGAAAAGCTGGGGGATAGAGAAGAGTTTAGGAATAAGAGGTCTAAGACATGAGGAACTAGTCCGGGCAGCAAAGAAATAATGTGAACTAGTCTTCTTTCTAACTGAAATAGAAAGGACATGCACCATCATATGCTAGTGCACCTGCATCTAGAAACAAAGGTGAGCATCATGGCCAGAATTCACAAAATTTCAGAGCTAGACCAGCACAGTCTCAAGGTAGTGTAGCAAAATGAGGTAGCTAGGTTCCTGCATGTGCTATGTGT
Source organism: Solanum sitiens (assembly GCA_016801875.1). NCBI lineage: Eukaryota > Viridiplantae > Streptophyta > Magnoliopsida > Solanales > Solanaceae > Solanum > Solanum sitiens. The sequence continues at coordinate 1,865,453 of JABWTJ010000015.1, forward strand.
GGAAGAACCCACCCAGTAAGTGTTATGATGGCCAGATAGGTTGTTTCAAGTATGGGCAAGAAGATTACTTCATGAAAGAGTGCCATGAGAACAAGCAAGGTAGTGGAAATCCGGGGAATAAAGCCCAATATTCATTAGTTTTTCCGGCAGACAGGGCTGCACCCATAGGAGCTACTTTCGGTAATAGCGGAGGAGAAAACCACCTCTATGTGATCATTAGTCGCCAAGAGAAAGAGAACTCCCTAGGTGTTGTCACTAGTACGATCAAAGTATTTACTTTTGATGTTTATGCTTTGCTAGACCTAGGAGCAAGTTTATCTTTTGTAGGCCTTTATGTTGCAAATAAGTTTGATATCCTCCCTGGGAAACTTTGTGAACCCTTCTGTGTTTCTACACATGTTGGGGAGTCTAATATAGCAGAAAGAGTCTATCGTAATTGTCCTTTTTCTATCAATCACAAGAACACCATGGCTAATTTAGTTGGGTTAGACATGGTAGATTTCGATGTCATTCTAGGTATGGACTGACTTCATGCCTGTTATGCATCAATAGATTGTAGAACTGGAGTTGTCAAGTTTCAGATTCCTAATGAGCCAATTATAGAGTGGAGTAGTAGTTCACCAGTGCCTAAGGGTCGATTCATTTCATAACTTAAGGCGAGAAAGTTAGTTCCAAATGGTTGTATCTATAACTTAGTCCGAGTTAATGACTCAAGTGCTGAGGTACCTCCCATTCATTTAGTTCCTATAGTAAAAGATTTTTTAGAAGTCTTTCCTGATGATCTACCCGGAGTCCCTCCTGAGAGAGAAATAGAATTCGACATAGACATCATTCCAGGTGCTCATCCTATCTCTATTCTGCCATATAGAATGGCACCAGCAGTGTTAAAGACTTGAAAGAACAATTGAAAGATCTGTCAGATAAGGACTTGATTCGACCAAGTGTCTCACCTTGGGGCGCTTCGGTCTTGTGTGTAAGAAAGAAAGATGACTCCCTTAGGATGTGTATAAATTACCGTCAACTAAACAAGGTTACCATCAAGAATAAATATCCTCTTTCCAGGATTGATGATCTTTTGGATTAGCTTCAGTGTGCTTGTTGTTTCCCAAAAATTGACCTCAGATCAGGCTACCATCAGTTAAAAGTTAGGGAATGTGATATTCCCAAGACAACATTCAGAACCAGATATGGTCATTATGAGTTTTTGGTCATGTCCTTTGGTTTGAAAAATGCACCAGCAACATTCATTGACCTTATGAACAAAGTATTCAAACCTTATTTATATATGTTTGTTATCGTATTCATTGATGACATACTAATCTATCAAGGAATGAAGAAGATCATGCTAGTCATATCACAATAGTTCTTTAGACTTTAAAGGATAGTGAGTTGTATGCCTAGTTCTCTAAGTGTGAGTTTTGGCTTGAATCTATGGCATTCTTAGGTCACATAGTTTCCGGTGATGGTATTAGAGTTGATACCCAAAAAAGTGAGGCAGTGCAAAATTGGCCTAGACCCACATCTCCAATTAATATTAGAAGTTTCTTGGGTTTAGCTGGCTACTATAGAAGGTTCATAGAGGGGTTATCGTCCATTTCGTCTCCTTTGACAAAGTTGACTATGAAAACAACTAAGTTTTAATGGTCTGAAGCTTGTGAAAAAAACTTTCAGGAATTGAAGAAAAAGTTGACTACTACCCCAGTCTTGACCTTACCAGAAGGTACAAAAGGTTTTGTGGTGTATTGTGATTAATCAAGAGTTTTTTTGGGTTGTGTGTTAATGAAACATGTCAAGGTTATAGCTTATGCCTCTACACAATTGAAAGTTCATGAGAAGAATTACCCAACTCATGACTTAGAGTTGGCTGTAGTAGTATTCTCCTTATATGGCGTCACTGTTTGTATGGTGTTCAGGTTGATGTATAATGTTGTTGGTGATGTCTTAAGCTGGTTGTCTATGGGTAGTACCGCCCATGTTGAAGAAGAGAAGAAAGAACTAGCAAAAGATGTGCTAGTTCTTAATTTGAGACAAAGGAGGTGATTAGAATTGCTCAAGTATTATGACACAAGCATTCTTTACCACCCTGGTAAGGCTAATGTGGTTGGTGATGTCTTAAGTAGGTTGTCTATGGGTAGTACTACCCATCTTGAAGAAGATAAGAAAGAACTAGCAAAAGATATGCATAGACTTGCACGCTTAGGAGTCCAACTCATGGATTCTATAGAAGGAGGAATAATCATGACGAATGGGGCAGAATCATCATTAGTGTCACAAGTGAAAGAAAAGCAAGACCAACATCCCATTTTGCTTGAATTGATGGCAAATGTTCATAAGCAAAAGGTATTAGCTGTTGAACAAAGGGGAGATAGTGTTTTGAGATATCAAGGTAGACTGTGTGTACCCATGGTTGATGGACTCCAAGGGAGAGTCATGCAGGAAGCTCATATCTCCAGATATTCCATTCATCCGGGTTCTACAAAAATGTATCTTGATTTAAGAGAAGTATATTGGTGTAATGGTGTGAAGAAGAGCATTGCCGAATTTGTTGCTAAGTGTCCATATTGCCAACAAGTTAAAGTAGAGCAGTAGAGGCCCGATGGTTTGGCTCAGAATATAGAACTCTCGGAATAGAAGTGAGAGATGTTTAATATGGATTTCATCCTAGGGTAACTAGGTTGTCGCACACAGCTTGATTCTATTTGGGTGATTGTCGATAGAATGAAAAATCAGCCCACTTTTTGCCGGTAAAGACTACCCATTCGGCAGAGGATTATGAAAAGTTGTACTTTCAAAAGGTGGTAAAAATTCACGGAGTTCCGATCTCCATTATTTAAGATAGAGGTGCACAATTTACTGCTCAGTTCTTGAAATCTTTTTCAGAAAGGTTTGGGTTCAAAGGTGAACTTAAGTATTGACTTTCATGCTCAGACTGATGGGCAAGCATAACGCACTATTCAGACCTTAGAGGATATGTCAAGGGCATGCGTGATTGGTTTCAAAGGAAATTGGGATGATGACCTACCTCTAACTGAGTTTGCCTACAATAATAGTTACCACTCCAGAATCTAGATGGCTCCATATAAAGCTCTTTATGGGAGAAGATGCAGATATTCTATTGGATGGTTTGAAGTTGGTAAAGCAGGGTTGATAAGAATAGATCTAGTTAATCAAGCTATGTAGAAGGTGAAGGTGATTCCAAAGAGTTTGAAAATGACCTAGAGTCGTCAGAAATCCAACAGTCATGTTAGGAGAAGAGAGTTGGAGTTTGAGGTAGATGATTGGGTTTACTTGGATGTTTCACCCATGAAGGGTGTTATGAGGTTTGGTGAGAAAGGGAAACTTAATTCCCGGTATGTTGGTCCATATAGAATTTCCAAGAGTACTGCAAAGTAGCTTATGAGTTGGAGCTACCACAAGAGTTGGCAGCAGTTCATCCGGTGTTTCATGTCTCCATGTTGAAAAAGTGCATGGGTGATCCTTCCTTGATCGTATCATCTAAGAATATTGAGATCAAAGATAACTTGTCTTATGAGGAGATTCCAGCTTCTTCATCCTATATTAATAGTACTAATGATCCTAAGTGTTTGGAGAAAGAACTATTGAAGTTTAGAGGGTTTAGAGATGAAAAATGAGCAAGAAAAGTTGGGGTTTACCTGGGGAAAGGGCTGGGGCATCGCTCCAGCCAACGTACCCCAAAGCAATCTTGTTTGTAGGGCTCTGGGGAGGTGCGCCAGTCATAGTTCCCCAACCAGCCCTCTGAAGTTTGAGGGCTGGCACACCGCACCTCTCAGAGTGATAGGGACGCTAGTTCTCCCTATTCTTCCCCCCATCTTTCCGTACTAGTTCCTTAGTGATGATGTACCTATGTTTCCTAGTTGATTCTAACACTCTAAGGTACATCTAAATATCATGAAATCATCCATGAACACGATATCTTGAACCTTGAATCATAATCCTATTCAAGGAAAGTTAAGATCAAAGTCAAAGAAGTTAAGAGTCATTTCTAAATGTTAAGAATCAAATCAAAGGAAGTTCTCAAGAGTTTTCAAGAGTCTTTAGCAATGTTTTAACTTTGTTTTTACGACTCAAGTTTCAAGTTAAGTAAAGAGTAACGAATTGAGTTTGTTTCTTAAAAAGTTATAAGGGAACTAAGTATTCCCTAAGAGTTCATAAATATGTTTTCACATTTGAGCAAGAAAGAGAACATCGATTCCAAGAGAGCCTTTGAGCTAAGATTTGAGTAATTATCTCAAACCAAAGAAAGAAGTTGTTTTAATAACACATGAGCTAAGTATATTTTTGGGAGTAGTATTGAGCATCGATATGGGGATGCGAGTTCATATTAACTCAAGTTTCCATAAATCAAGTAGCCATCATGGGTCTTAAATGATAATAATTTTTAGATGATCACTTAAGTTAAGCTAGTGGATCCACTAAGTTAAGAAGTCCTATATGACGGCAAAGTATATGATAGTTCTTGTAGCATGAGAAAGACGTTGTATCACCACTTAGGCTCATAGAGGCGGTTTTTAGTTAGACAATCTCCCACACAAACTATGTTACTTCATTATATAAGTAAAGTTGAGTTTGGTATTGCATTTTCGTTAATGAACTAAGTTTTTCCACTTCTTTACAAGATTTTTATATATATTGCATGTGCTTTACTGCTTTTATTGAGTTAAGTTATTCACTGAGTTGAAAAGTGCCAAGGAAAGTGTTCCCTTCATATTCTTTGTAAGCTTAAGTTGTGTTTAGAATTCCAACTCCCATACTCGTACATTCAATGCACTGATGCCAGTTGGCCTACATCGTCCTATAACACTGACGCAGGTAACTAGGATCGGCATTTCCGCAATCCAGAGTATGTTGGTGAGCCTTCTTTCATTCCGGAGGATCCTTTTCATTGTTTTCCTAGTTTAGTCCATTAGGATATTGTGGGGTTTTCCCCAACATCCATCTCACTTGTTTTAGAAGCTTCATAGATAGTGAGATGTTAGTCTTTTGAGTCTTATTATTATTTATTATGTACTAAGACTAGAGTTGCCATTTTGGGCTAAGCTAAATGCTTACTATTAAAACGTTCTAAGTTATCCTTTAAATAATTGAGTAAGTGAATTGTAATCCTTATATTAGTGCTTTAAGTCTTCCGCTAGTAAGTAAGCCAGGTCAAGGGTCCGCTCAAGGCCATCAATGGTCTTAGAGTGCCAGTCCCGCCCAGGCTATAGGCTCGGGGCATGACACTTTTATCATAGTAACCCCTCCCTTTTATTTTATTTTTGATAAGTAGATGACTCAAATCTCTATTATTGCATGTGACTAGGTTTATCAGCTGATAAAAATGAAATTACAACTGTTAAAACACTAGTGAGTGGAGTTATTTTCTTCTTAGTGAAGCCCATATCACAAGATGACATGCATTATTTATGGAAATATGCAACATTGCAAAAAAGGAAGCATACATGAAAATAATTTCTAAGAGGGAAAAGTGTAACTACATGATTCGGTCGTTAGGGAAAAGCCAATGGGGAAAGAATTGGGGTCACAAAAGTTTTTGGTAATAACTTGAAATTTTCTAACACAATATAGATTTGGATGTAATCGAAGTCAGTAAGGGCTTGGAATGTGTTGTAAAAAATGAGAGATCTTATTATGAATTTGATTATGCAAGTTGATAACTAAGACGTTAAGGAACCTATATGACTTTATAGAATCGAATTCAGGCGAGTAGAACTCTTGAAACTGATCTTGGCGTGAACATGTATTTTTTGAGTGTCATGGGATAAAGGAGTATTGTGAAATGGGGGTTTGGAACTCTTAATTTATCTTTCTATTTCCAGGCAAGCCGCTAGGGCGGGGCCTCTATGGAAGGATGGGGTCCGCTGTAGCGGGCCAATCGCGAATTAAGTTAGTATTAAAACCCAAAAACATTATTATTTTGCACTTTTCAACTTTGAGAGATATGAAACGACTTCAGGCATTTTCTTGAAGGTTTTCCACGACTTTTGGTGCTAAAGGTAAGGATTTTACTCCCCAAGGCTATTTTTTGATCCTAGAACCTAGTCTCGTGGGTAATTTTCGATAGGGGAGGGTTTTGATCTAAGATTGATGGTTGAAAAAAACCCTAACTTGGTATGGGAACAAGGGTTATTCCTAAGGGTAATGATTTCAATTATAATCTGGGTGATTAGGCCTTGTTTATTGATCCATGTGTTAATTTTTTTGAGACAACAAACAAGCAAAAAGAACCCGGAAAGGGAAAATTCAAGTGCCTTAGAAGATACAAGCTTGGTTTTGAGGTAGGTGATCGTTATGATTTCATGTTTTTTGGGATATATGTGAGTAATTGGTTCATTGTTTTAAATTTATTCATGCAAATGTTGCATTATTAATCACACCTAATGTATGAGTATGAACGAATAACTATATACCATGAATCACCTCTTGATCGTACAATTTGAGAACGTATATTGTGATTGTGGTAGGTTTCACGTTCTGACACACTAACTGGGATCGAATGCCATGTACCAGCATAAACTTTTGATCAGGTGTCATGATGCGACACACTAATTGGGATTAGATATCATGTACCAACATCCGATAACATTGAAATGCGTGTTATGATCCAACACACTAACTTGGAATGGGTGGACGATGCGGTACACTAATAATTTGAGTATGGGTTCCATGAAAAGACCATTGAACTGGGTTCCGTGAGAGAACCATTGACTTGTCATATATACTTGTTATTGAGAATGTGAAATTGTGCGTTGCTAGTAATGATGATTAATATTTTATATGTTTGGTGTATGCATATTTATGATGTCGTAATAAACTATATATGTTTCACTTAATGGGATAGCCGCGTGATCCTAACAGTACACTTGTACTGTGGTTGTATACTGATACTGCACTTGGTTGTTCTTTGTTGAGTACATGACATCTTCAAATGGATACAGACATACCTCGTTTAGAAGATCAGTGATTAATTGAATTCAAGGGTGAGCAACTTCTTCTGGATACTTGAGTTCTCCCTTTGTTTTAGTCCACTCTTTTTGGACTCAAACTATTTATTTATGGTGTTTGTTTAGTTTTGGGGTTGTACCCCTTGTTCTTAGACTTGTCGTAGTAGAGTTTTGGTACACTGACTTTCTGGTTCTAGGGGTTGTTCTTCCGTATTAGTTTGGCTAGTTTATTTAAGACATTGGAGCTTATAGGGACTCCATATTAATTATATAGTTATTTAAACCTACTTCCATAGCTTTAAATGCTTATTTTTGGTAAGACTGCCTAGTTGGGTTGTAGTAATGGTTCTCCCACCGGAGTGTTAGTGTGGGTGCCCCTCATGATGCTTATTTTGTATACTTGATGCCCCCATCCATATTTCTACCCTAGTTGAAAAGTCATTCATAGTCACCATACGTATCGTGTTTGTCTTGTTGTGTTTATGGATCTGATATGTAGATTGATTTGCTTATGTTGGATATGACTGAGTTGATATAACCTTACACATTATTTGGTTGTGCCCCTATTATGTTGTGCTTAATTGTAATGCTAACTCTCTAACTCTAAAGATCCCGAGTAGGGAAAGGTTACGGTGGGAAGGGGTTACAATCTTAAGTTAGCTAAGGTCATATCTTTCGTATGGAGTAGGAAACTTGTATGGCAGGATTATTTGGCGTATTTGGCTCATATTTGAGATGTTTTGGTTTGGACTCCCTCTATTGAGTCTATTCCTGTAGTGTCTGGATTTAAGGAGGTGTTTCCTACTAATTGCGTGGTATGCCTCTGGATAGAGATATAGATTTCTGCATTGATTTGGAAATTGGCACTCGCCCCATCTCTGTTCCTCCTTATCGCATGGATCTGGCAGAATTGAGAGAGCTTAAAAATCAATCCAGGAGCTTTTTAATAAAGGTTTCATCATCCTAGTGCTTTCCCGTGGGGTGATCGTATCTTGTTGGTTAAGAAAAAAAATGGTAGTATGAGGAGTGGTGATTTTGTCTGAAGCCATAAATGAGTGGATTGATACCAGAATGACAACTTATGGATATGGAAAGTCCCATTGAGTAATTCTTGGATGAAAGCAATTGTAGTATTTTAGTAACAAAGTGAATATAAAAATTGGGCTAGTCCTTTTGAATTTTATGGGTATACTTGAGTTTAAGGTGTCATACTGATGAAACGCTTGCCTTGTAGTGATAGCCAAGGCTAATCGAGTGTAATGGTAGTATGAGTTTGTTATGGATTGTGATGGAATGCAACTATATAATAAGATGGTTGGTTAAGCAAATTTTGTATAATAGGTTCGACTTGCGAGTATCTAAGGTTGTGGTTTTCTAATATTGGGTGAGTAACGTGGTTGTATGAAAAGTTTTAAGATATGGTGGGACACCACTCGAATAGAATTTAGAAGTGCTAGTGTCATAATGAAGGAAAAATAGTTGGATGTATTAGAGCCATTAGAGAGAGAGGAGAGAGCAAGAATATTTTATTGATTGCAAAGGTTAAAGAGATATATTCAGAGGGGTAGATAATTGGGTTTAGAGATGCGTTATTTCATTCGTTGGTGGCTATGGTAATAGTGGCACAAGTCCATCAGATTGGTTAAAACTATTTGAAAATACCTGAGAGAGAAAGGTACAAACATTAGCTCGAGTGTGACAAATGCTATGTTTTGTTTTTAGTTTAGTAATGAGTACGATTGAATTGTTAACAAAAGATATTGTGAGATTGATGGAGAGGCGAACCATGATAAATGAAGATCCATGAACTCATAAAAATCTTCGAGGTATAAGCTAATATTGATATATAAAGGGATTGTGTTATAAGATTGTGTTTACCATTCAGACTTTTCATTGAAAGTCTACACTGTGGTGATATATTTGTCTAGGTATGAATTTGTAAGGTGAGGAATGATCAATTGTATTGGGTATTCAACATTTGAAAGGACTTACACTTGGGTGGAGTCGTAAAGTTGATTACTGTTGATTGTTAGAGTACCTAATTAAAAAAGGTTTTCATTTAAAAAGTGTTGGTATAAATAAGGTAAATGGTCAGAGTGGTAATGATTGTTGTTAGTATTGAGAGTGAGGGCTTCAGTGAAAGGATGTGAAGAGTATGTGGAGCCAAGTGAATGGAAATGGCTGGTATCAAATCATTAGAGGAAAATATTTCATGTTATTCGATAAATTCTTATGTGACCATCTATTTCATTTTGTACATGGTTGTATATGCTCAAGCATGTTTTGATTTTGTGGGTGGATATTTAGTGGTGGATCAGGTGTACTGATCCTGCGATGTTCTCTTGGTTGAGTGGGAAGATTTGGGAAGACATGGCTATTTCAGATGACTTATGTGGTGTTGTCTACGAGTTTTTAAAGTATTTTAGTGGTTTTACATGTAACACCTTGCTTATGAGAGGTTATAGACGATCTACCATGCATATTTATGGTTGTCCTACAATCTTAATATTCATCTAGTCGTCAAGGTCATGTATCGATTATGTGTGGTTGAATGTGGGGATCATTTGGTCCAATTATACTTTTCTTAAGAGGTAATCTACAATTACTAATCTAAAATTTTGATAGTGTTGTTGGAGGGTATTTATGCTTTGGCATATCCCTCGATGAGTGTGTGATTTATAAAGATCAATTTTTTTTAACTCAATTTCATGGTTATGTGAGAAAGAATTCATCCTAATGTTTGTGTCAAAGTCCTTGATAACATGTTGCAGACATGTGTAGGATCAACTTTGGTGGTTATTGAGAATAACTTTGTTCTTTGTCAAGCGTACATATACAATTATAAATATCACTAAAGTATTGTGATGGCGTCATTGAGGCATTTTATGGAAGGATGTGTAGGTATACAATTAATTGGTTTGGGTACGGTGATTATATCATATAGTGAGACTCAATTTTGTTAAACAATACCTTTTGTATGAAGAAGCACCGCTATAAATTCTTGATCGTGACGTCCAGAAGCTAAGGACATGCGAGACAAGTTTCCCAATTATTCAGTGATATAAGTACTACTCTACCCATACTTTATCTAGTCTTTGACAAGTGATGGGTAAATTTCTATCTATTGTAACGAGTTGATTTCGTAGTTAGCAAAAGTCAATAGGGAAAGAAATTGGGTGAGAATACTTTTTGGTAGGAATTTGAAATTTCCTAACATATTCAAGATTTGGATGAAATCAGAGTTGGTAAGGACTAGGGAAATTTGGTAATGAATGAGAGATCTAATTATGAATTTGATTACACGAGTGGATAAATAGGACGTAAAGGAACCCGTACGACTTTACATAATCAAATTTGGACGAGTAGAACTCTGCAAACTGATCTTGGTGTGAACGGGTATTTTCTGAGTGTCATGGGATGAAGATGTCTTGTGAAATAGGGGTTTGGAACACTGAATTTAGCGCTTTATTTCCATGCAATCCGCTAGGGAGGGATTATTCCCACCAGTGTGGGGCTGATGTGGCAGGATAGGGTCAACTGTAATGGGCCAATCGTGAATTAAGTCGATATTAAAATCCAAAACTATTATTATTCTGCACTTTTCAGCTTTTAGAGCCAAGGAACGACCCCAGGTTTTCCACGATTTTTGGGGATAAAGATAAGTATTTTACTCACCGAATCTATTTTTTGATTTGTAGAATCTAGTTTCTTGGGTTATTATCAATTGGGGAGGGTTTTGATATGTGATTTATGGTGGAAAGACACCCTAACGTGGGTATGGGGATCAAGGGTTTGGCCTAGGGTTGATGATTTCTATTATAATTAAGGTTATTAGGCCTCTTTTATTGATCGTTGTGTTAATTGTTGTTTTTAGACCAAGAACAAACAAAAACAATCCGGAAAGGGAAGATTCATGTGCCTTGGGGGGATTCAAGTTTGGTTCTAAGGTAGGTGATGATTGTGATTTCATGTTTATGTGATATATGTGAGTAATTGCTTCATTGTATTGCATGTATGTATGCAAATTTTGCATTATTGATCACATATAATGCAAATTAGTATGAAGAAATAGCTATATGCCATGAATCACCTCTTGATTGTATGATTTGAGGATGTACATTGTGATTGTGGTATGTTGAATGGAGAGGGTATCATGTTCCAACACACTAAGTGGGATTGGATGCCACATACCAATATGAAATTTGGATCGAGTGTCACGATCTGACACATTAACTGGGATCGGATGTCACGTACCGACATCTGATAAAATTAAAACATGTGTTACGATCGGACACACTAATTTGGAATGGGTGCCACGATCCGGTACACTAGCAGTTAGGGTATGAGTTCCATGAAAGGACCATTGAACTGGTTTCCACGAGACGACCATTGACTTGCTATATATACTTGTTATTGAGAATGTTAAATTGTGCGTTGCTTGTAAATTATGATTGATATTGTATATGTTTGGAGTATGCATGTTTATGATGTTGTAATGACTTATATATGTTTCACTTAATGAGATAGCTGCGTGATCCTACCAGTACACTGTGGTTGTTGTGTACTAATACCGCACTTGCTTGTTCTTTGTTGAGTACATGGCATCTTCAAGTGGCTATTGACAGACCTCGTTTAGAAGATCAATGATCAATCGAATTCAAGGGTGAGCCATTACTTCGAGATTGCCCTGATTTCTCCTTTTGTTTAAGTCCACTTTTTTCGGACTCAGACTATTATTTAAGGAGTTTGTTTAGTTTCGGGGTTGTACCACTTATTGTTAGACTTGTCGTTGGTAGAGTCTGTGTACAATGACTTTCAGAATCTAGGGATCTTCCGCATTAGTTTTGCTAGTTTATTAAGACTTTTGAGTTTATGAGGACTATGTATTAATTATATAGTTATTTAAACCTGCTTTCGTAGCTTTAAATGCCTAGTATTTTTGTTAAGACTGCTTAGTTGAGTTGTAGTAATGATTCTCCAACCGGAGAGTTAGTGTGGGTGACACTCAGGAAGGTCTGGGTCATGACAACAAGTCCGCCCGAAAATATAATGAGATTCAAAATAAACATAATTAGTTCCACCACCAACGAAGAGTAGGTTTCTTTAGACAAATTCCCATCATGAAATTTTTTTGGAAGCCATTATACCACTTGACATAAGGAGTAAGTTTTTCCCAACATATTGTAACATCTCATAAATTGAGATAGCTAGGAAGAAACTTAGAAGTTGAAATAGTCACTTTTAGAAAGAATTAAAATCTGGAAATTTTCTTAAGTTGGGGAAAAGTGAGTTTTTGGTCAACTTCAAACGGCCATAATTCCTAGCTCAAGATGATTTAGAGGTAGTTCTTGATATGGGTGGAAAAATCTCCCCGAGTTTGCGCAACTTCAATATCGTATGAGTGAGTTATGTCTTTCGGAAAGTTGGACTGTTGGATTAAGGATAGTCCAATCTGAATTTGGGAAAGGCAAAGTTGTCTTTACCTTACCCAATTATTTTATTTCGTTTTTGGTTAATAAATTGGGGTCTAAACTGATCCTATTCAATTCACGCTTTTAGAAAATAAGTTAGGGTTTTAAGAAAAGAGAAAAGAAGAGGAGAAAGGAGAACAAAAAGCAAGAACGTTCAAGATCGTCGAAGTTCGACTTGTGGAATTCTTCAGGGGTGATCCCTAAAAAGGCATATGAGATCTTTTCGTGTTGGGTTAATTAACCCACACACCAACTTGTTTAATTAATTCAGCGATTTTGAGTAGATTGATTGATGAAAAGTGAAGTTCTTGAAGAATATTGTTGAATTCTTGTTGGTTGAGTTGTTGCATGCCTAGAGTTAATTTGATTGGTGTTTACGGGTTGTTTATTGAGTCTAATCTACTAGGTATTGAGGGTAATAATGATCCTTAGTGTTTGGGGAAAGAACCATGGAAGTTTAGAGGGGTTAGAGATGAAAAACTTAGAAGAAAAGTCGAAACGCCTGTCTGTAGGGCCCTAGGGTGCCGCACCTCCCATAGCCCCACAGGACACTCTCTGTCTATAGGGCCTAGGGGCGGCGCGCCAGCTAGAGCGCCCCAACTTGTCCTCTGAAGTTTGGGGTCTGCTGCCTCACACCTCTCATAGCACCAAGGACGCCAGTTCACCCCATTCATTCCCCATCTTTTCGTATTAGTTTCTAAGTGATGTACCCACGTTGCCTAGTTAATTACAAAACTCTAAGGTACGTCTAAACATCATAAAATAATCCATAAACATGAGATCATGAACCTTGAATCCATAATCTAATTAAAGGAAAGTTAAGATCATAGTTAAAAAAGATAAGAGTCAAGTTTAAAAGTTAAGAAGCAAGTCAAAGTATGTTCTTAAAGTTTTAAAGAGTCTTAAACAAACATTTTAACAAGTAGAGCAAAGAGTAAAGAGTTGAAGTTCTTCCTTCAAAGAAATATAAAGGACTAAGTATTTCCCGAAGAGTTGTTTCAGGACTCAAGTTCCAAGCTAAGTAAAGAGTAAATAGTAAAGAGTTCAGTTGAAGTTCTTTTCTTCAAAATATAGGGGGACTAAGTATCCCCAAAGAGATTTAAAATGTATTCACATTTAAACAAGTATGGAAACTAAGTTTTCCTAAGCGCCTTTGGGCTAGTTTTCAAAAAAGAGTTATACCTTCATAAAATGAAGTAAGCAGGGAAACTGACATTTCAAACATAGCCTTTGAGGTAAGTTTTTGAGCACTAATCTCAAATTATAGGAAAAGTTATTTTTTTAAAACATACAAGATAAGAATATTTTTGGGAGTAGTATTAAGCATCGATGTGGGGATGCGAGTTTCATATTAACTCAAGCTCTATGAAAACCACGTAGCCATCATGGGTAGAAAAGGGTCATGTTTTTTAGATGAATCCTTTTCACAGTTTACTAGTGGATCCATTAGGTAGTTTATGTCCTATACTCTAGCAAGTTTAGGATGGTCCTTGATAGCGTGAGATAAAATGTTGTATCATTACTATATCTATTAAGTGATGGTTGTCGGTTAGAGAAACTTCCACATCAGTAGTTGTATGGTTCCTAAAGAGGTTCTGCTTAGTATGAATGGGGATATTGGACTTCATTCATGTATTGCATGAGTAGACTTGGAGAGGAAGCATGATGTCTTTTATTAAGATTATGAGTTTACATCAGATTATTTTGTATTGTTACATACATCTCAGAGTCAATTGTATTTTTGCATACACAGAGTTAAAAACCATGTTTTAACCAGCTTTTCTTTATACTGCACATGTCTTTAAACTGCTATATAATGAAACGAGTTAGTTATATTGAGTTATGTTATTCATAAGTTGAGCAGAGTCAATGTAAGTGTTCCTTCTTACTCTCTTCAAGTTTAAGTTGTTTTAGCATTCCAACTCGCATACTCGTACATTCAATGTACTAATACCATTTGACCTGCATCGTATCATGATGCAAACACAAGTAACTAGGATCAGCATTCGGCGTACCATTAATCCAGTGAGCAGCTTAGAGTCAGTGGTGAGCCTCCATTTATTCCAGAGGACATCTTTATCATTCAAGTTATTTTTTTAGTTTTCAGTTGTTAGGATAATTGGGGTCCTGTCCCAACATCCCTCTTTATTTTGGAGGCTTCATAGACAGATATAGTTAGTTTCTTTAATCTGTTCATTTCACTTTTCCACGATAAGACTTGAGTTGCCATTTTGGCTAAGTATTATTTTAAAGTTATTTCTTGAGTTATCTCTTGTGTTTAAGTCTTCTGCTGAGTTAAGTAAGTCAGACCAAGGGTTCGCTCAAGGCCATCAATGGTCATTTGGTGCCGTCCACGTACATGGTCTAGGCTTCAGGCGTGACACCTATATTTTGTAAAATATTAGATCATTCAAAGATTATCTACATGTATTTCGCGTAAAATATTTAATTTTATTTATATTTTTTTCTATAGGAGCTTATCCACAGAAAATTATTGAACTGATGGATATTCCTGAATTGACTAGAAGACACGTCACATATCATTTGAAGGTTTACTACATTTAACTCAATATATGCTTCATCTATAGAAGACACTTTATCTATAGAAAAATAAATGTTATTTTGTAGATGAAAATAGAAATAAATAATACTAGTTGAATGTCTTCTAATACAATATATATTTTTGCTTTTTCTTTAATTCGTTCATATTTCTTTCTAGTATTATTCGAGTTTAAAATGTTTGCTATTTTTCTAAATGATACAGTTGATTGCACAAACTTACACATTGTAGGAAAATAAAAATGACAAGAAAACAATTTTACTTTCATTGTTGATATCAATCAATATCAATTTTTTTCATGAATTGATCATACACTCGGTTAATAAAATTTTAATTGTATCGTCCCAGATTGATTGTCAAGAATATTTTAAATACATATATTTATTACATCATGTTCTAACTGTAACACATCGAAAACCAGACGTAGAAAAAGTTTGAGAAAAACTTACCTGAACCAGTGCACCACGACATGGTTCATGGACCGTGATAGGGTCCACGATCTGTTGACCTGCCCATGGTGATGGCTTGGGATTCACCAGGCCCAAACAGCAGACCACATGCATCTTCATAGTGCATGGTCTTGACGACATGCCGGGGTGACATTCGTGACGTCTAGGCAGTAGCCCCCGTAACCAGTCCCTTAGATCCCCACACCCAAGTGAAGACCACGAGGACCTTCATAGTATGTTGGATTGACTGGTTTTTTAAATATTTGAGGTTACTTGGGCTGGGAGCTCGTCTTTTGGTTAATGGTACTCTTCTCTCAGTAGACTTAGCTATTGTGTGTACCTGTTGGGCTTATGTGGGTTCGGGGCCTATGGGGTCTAGATAGGTTTAATTTTGTTGTACTTTGATTTACTTTCGATATGCTTGTGTTCTTCCTTTCATATCCGCTTTGACATTAGTTTTTGTCTAGAATCTTTTCAAATTGTCTTTACCTTTCTTGCTCAATCGACCTATAATGCTTACTGAGTACCTTTGTTTTGGTACTCATACTAAACTTTGCATTTGTTTCTTGATACAACTCAATGATTATTGTTTGTGCCATCTTCACCAACTTTTGGGATCGGAGACACGGGTGAGCACTTGTCGGTCTTGAATCAACCTGTCTCCTTGTGTACATATTTAGGTAGTTTTCTTACTTTTGAGACGCTTGCCATTTCTGCCTATGGATCGACTTACTCACCTGTGACTTACAGGTTCTGGGAATTATCGTTTGTATGTAGTTTTTGGTTTGCTTCCACTTTTGTTTTGTTTTGTTGTTTGAAGTGTTATTTATGTTAGTTCTACCCTTATACAAATTGTTTCTCGTTCTACGCTATGGGTTCACTTACCTACTGACGGAATATAGAAGCTGTAGTGCCATCATGACTGGAGGAATCGAGTTGTGACACCTCCCATTATGTCGATTACTTGCCATTTTTGCCTATGGATCGGCTTACCCATTTGTGGGTGTTTGTAGGTTTCATTGTTACTCAGGTTTTCAGATCGTGACATATTTTCTTCATTTTAAAAAAATTATATGATACATTTCTTAACTTTTATTTTTATCAATCAAAATTTAACTCAAAATTTAAATTGAACTGGATAGACTGTAAGTTATTAATTCAAAAATAATTAAATTTTTGAAGATTGATACTATACAGATGTTGAAAAAAGAGTAGAAAGTGAGTTTTAAAAAAAAGTTTTACGAATAAAATAATATGTCACATTAATTGAGATTGCAAAATGTTTTAAAGAAAATATATAGAATATTAGTTTTCTAAATCATGAATTAGACCGTTGATATATAGAAATTTATTATAAATTATACTAGATTTTATATAGTCATGTTGTCAATTTCATTGGAACAAAAAAGAAAAATAAATAAATAAATGAAAATGTAAAGAAAATAGATAAGCTTCTAAAAGAGAGTGCAAAACTTGGTAAGCAAATCTAAGATGGGGTCTTGTGCACTCAAATATTTGTTTAAATAATAATTGGAAAGTGCTCTCTTTAATTTTCTCGCTCATTCATTTAATTTTGTGCTTTCCTTTCAACAAAAAAGCATATTTTTATAATTTATTTTCTTGGGAAGAATCAATGGAGTTACAAAATAGCAAAATTTCTGAAAAAATAAGAATTCGGGTGGTTGATGATGATGATAGTTTCCTTCTAATAATTGCTACTTTACTCAAGCAGTCCAAATTCGAAGGTATTTAAATTCTCATTTTCATTGTTTAAAGTTTTGTGAGTCTTATGATCCAAAATATAGGATTGTGATTATAACTATCTCATTTCAAAGTAGGATATTTTTTGTGTTCTTTATATGTTACCATTTTTTTATTTGAGATTTATGTAGATCAAGATTTATATAAATCAAATCTATTCTTGATACCTTGAAATGAAGGGAATTCTAGTCTTGCGATGGATATAAAAAATTATAAACTCACAAACAACAGGAATGCCAAAATCTTTGGTTGTCTCTTGTTGAAGTTGAAAGTCGTTCATTTCAGGCATGTGCTTTTCGATTATTATTGAATTTTCTTTGTTTTATTCTTAAACAATAAGTGAATGCCAAAATTATCACAGAAGTGCACTCTCCTTAAACGAACATCTCCCAACTTGAATAAGAGATAGCCAAAGGTTTTGGCTGTTGTTTGGGTGCTTATAATTTTTTATATTCTTCACAAGACTAGAATTAGTTTCTTATTTATAAATTTTGTCTCCCAAAGATTCAAATAACATACTATATATAAATAACGACTCACGTTAAGAAAATTATCAATGATGATGAAAAGAAAATAAAGATATATTTAATAGGGATTATGCTAGAACTTTCAAGCATCCCATAAGAACTAATTAAACGCATTGGAGTTAGCAGTAATGATCACTACCTAAGTCCTAAGATTGCTAATAAACAAGGGATAAATGGAATAATTTAGATACAAATATTAAGAATAATCAAAAGAGAACTTGAAATTAATTAGAATAACATTCAATTATGACAATCATTTATTATTTATATAAATAGAAATAAGAAAATCATACATGAATCACGTATATCTATTGTGCTATGTAACAGAGGTTGTTGAACACAATTAAATTAAACTTAATTAAAGATAATATAATTACTCCCTCCATTTCACGAAGAATGACCTAGTTTGACTTGGCACTGAGTTGAAGAGTATAAAGAAGACTTTTGAATCTTGTGGTCCTAAATTAAAGTTAGGTCAAATGCACAAAATTGCTTTTTGATCTTGTGGCCTTAAACATGCCACGTGGAAAGTTGTTACCAAAAAAAGAAAGAGGTCATTCTTTTTGAAACATACTAAAAAGGAAAGGAGGTCATTCTTTTTTAAACGGAGGGAATATAATAGAACTTTTACACAAACTCCAATGATTATTCATATCTCCCTTATAACTCATCATAACTAAAAACATAATGTCACAAGTAAGAATGTTGGTTTGTCAAAATAGGACCTCACAATTAATGTCAATAACTATCATATTTATGATTAAAGGTCAAAATTTCTCAATGGTAAAATAAAAATTGAACCTAAAGTACACAAATCAACTTCAATCAAGATCAAAATTCATATTCAAAATCCCAAACAATATAGAACAAATTTCAATCACATTAAACACTTTCAATAAAAAAAGATATTTTAATTTTAGATTCACTTAATTCAAGTTCTTCAATAAAATTCAAATTTTTAACTAGTATCGAGAGTGTTATTCAATAAAAAATGGTTCAAACAAAGTCACTAACAAATTCTCAATTAAAGTCAATCTCGAATTTACCCATTTAATTTACGAAGTAATTTATAACTGAAACATTTAGAGCATGAATATTTTTGAATAAAAGGAAGAAGAAAACTCATACACAAATCACCTAGCTATGCTGTAACTAAAGAAAGGCATAATGGACAACTAAGCAAATCCTTATCCAAGCTAACATGAGTATTTCATACTCTAATAAAATATCTCTATCATTCATCAAATCTACCCTTCCATTGAAACAAGGACATTTATGCTAAGCCTAGAAAAAAGTAACAAAATCTTAAACACTCCTAAGTTATGCATGTATGTACATTTTGTCTTTTTTTTTATTCATCTTTTTTAATTGAAAGCTTGACTTTTATGACTTCTTTAACATAACATTGATTCAATACCAAAGTGAAAACCTTCCTTAGTATGAGCAGACTCAAATTCTAAAAGTTTTCACTTATGTTTATATATTTTCTAGAATTTTATGCTATTTTATTAATGTGTTAAAATTAAGGACTTTTATTCCGTCCATAAATATTTAAAAAATTCTTATTATTAGCTTTTAAAAGAACTATGAAAATAAATGGTTTAATTAGAAATATCAGAAATATCCCATCAAACCTTAAACATTACAACATCAAAAAGGGCACTAGACAATACTGGAAATGTACCGAACATTCAAAAAAAATGTATGTCTAATTGAGAGTTTCCTTTAAACATTTTATTTTCACGTCCTTTTGTTAAATTTTATAGTCTTTGAGTTTTTAAATACTCAAAGATTATTAATAATGTCCAGTTTTAATTAACTTAAAGGATCAAAATTATTTAGGGATAGATTTAAGAAACAATTAAATTTATAAGGGCGTGTTATTGTTATTATCTCATAACCTACTACAAAAATTAAAGGAGTAAGTAGCAATTATTTTAGCGATAATTAATAATATAATTTTCACTCTATTATATTAAGAGGAAATAATTAATATATATTATTATAACTAAAACTCTTTATATATAAATGTCTTTTAAGGCTTTGCGTATATGGATGTTATGACATTAACTCAATTGATGCTTAACATTTTGGTGGCAATAAACATTGTCTTTAAAAGAAAAATCTACTCACACTAAATGTATCTTTTATAATAGTAAACCCCTCCCTTTTATTTAGTTTTGATCAAAGTATATGACTCAAATCTCTATTATTGAATCTAACCAGGTTTATCAACTGATGAAAATTAAAATACAACTATTAAAGGACTAGATAGTGGAGTTATTTTTTCATACTAAAGCCCATATCACAAGAGGACATACATTATTTATGGGAATATGCAAAATTGCGAAAAAAGAAGAATACAAGCAAACAAATTGCTAAGAGGGACAAGTGTAACTATATGATTCCATAATAACTTGAAAAATTTCCTAACCTAGTCACGATTTGGACAAAATCCGAGTCACTAAGGGCTAGGAAAATATGGTATTGAGTGAAATATCTAATTATGAATTTGATTGCATGAGTGTATAACTAAGACTTTTAGGAACCTGTACGACTTTACAAAATCGAATTTATGCGTGTAGAACTCTCGAAACTGATCTTGGTGTGAATGGATATTTTCTGAGTGTCATGGAATAAAGGTGTGTTGTGAAATAGGGGTTTGGAACACTTCATTTATCTCTCTATTACAAGGAAAGTTGCTAGCGCGGGATTATTCCCGCCAAGGAAGGGACGCTGTGGTGGGATGGGGTCCGCTGTAGCGGGCTAATCGCGAATTAAGTTAGTATTAAAATGCAAAAATGTTATAATTCTGCACTTTTCAACTTTGAGAGCAAAGGAACGATCCTAGGGGTTTTCTTGAAGGCTTTCCATAACTTTTCGTACTAAAGGTAAGGATTTTACTCCCCGAGTCTAATTTTTAATTCGTAGAACCTAGTTTCGTGGGAAATTATCAATGGGGGAGGGTTTTAATATGAGATTTATGGTTGAATGAAACCTTAACCTGGGTATGGGGATCAAAGGTTTGACCTAGAGGTGATGATTTCAATTATAATCCCGGTGATTAGGCCTTGCTTATTGATCCTCGTTTTAATAGTTGTTTTTAGACAACGAACAAGTGGAATGAATCCGGAAATGGAAGATTCAAGTGTCTTAGGGGGATTCAAGCTTGGTTTTTAGGTAGATGATGATTGTGATTTCATGTTCGTGTGATATATGTGAGTATTTGCTTCGTTGTATTGCATTCATGTATGTAAATATTGCATTTTTTGATCACGCCTAATATAAATGAGTATGAACAAATAACTATATGCCATGAATCACCTCTTGATTGTATGATTTGAGAATGTATATTGTGATTGTGGTATGTTGAATGGAGAGGGTATATTGTTCCAACACACTAACTGGGATCGAATTTCATGTACCAATGTAAACTTTTAATCGGGTTTCACGATCCGATACATTTACTCGGATCGGATGTCATGTACCAACATCCGATAAAATTATTACGATCTGACACACTAACTTGGAATGAGTGTCGCGATCAAGTACACTATTAGTTTGAGTACGGGTTCCATGATAGGACTATTAAACTTGGTGCCGTGAGAAGACCATTGACTTATCATATATACTTGTTATTGAGAATGTGAAATTGTGCGTTACTCGTAAATGATAATTAATATTTTCTATGTTCGTTGTATGCATGCTTATGATGTTCTAATGAATATTATATGTTTCACTTAATAGGATAGTTGTGTGATCTTAACAGTACAATGTGGTTGTGTACTGATACTGCACTTACTTGTTCTTTGTTTAGTATATGACATCTTCAAGTGGCTACCGACACACCTCGTTTAGAAGATCAATGATTAATCAAATTCAAAGGTGAGCCAATTCTTCTAGGGTGCCTTGAGTTCTTGTTTTGTTAAAGTCCACTCGTTTTGGGCTCAAACTATTTTTAAGGTGTTTCTTTAGTTTCAGAGTTGTACCCCTTGTTCTTAGACTTGTCGTTAGTAGAGGTTTGGTACACTGACTTTCAGGTTCTAGGGGTTGCTCTTCCGTATTAGTTTGGCTATTTTATTTAAGCCTTTGGAGTTTATAAGGACTCCGTATTAATTATATAGTTATTTAAGCCTACTTCCGTAGCTTTAAATGCCTAGTATTTTGTTAAGACTACCTAGTTGGATTGTAAAAATGGTTCTCCTACCGAAGGGTTAGTAGGTTTGACTCACGAGAGTCTTTGGCGTGACAAAGTTGGTATTACAACCCTAAATTCGTTGACCTCATTGTATCAAAATGAGTCTAGTAGAGTCTTGCAGAATGGTATGATAACGTCTGTACTTTTTTCGGGAGGCCATATGACTTGAGTAAAAACTCATTTGTTTCTACTCCTTTGTGCTATGACTTGAATCCAATTGATATCTAGAAGATACAAATTGATATCTTTCCTTCATCACTCTATGGTCCGAACTACATCAACAAAACTTTTAACACCATCACTAGCAAGAGAGGATGTGTATAGACTACCAACAATTGAATAGGGTCACCATTCGGAACAAGAATCCACTATGGGCACTATGAGTTTTTAGTTATGTCATTTGGGTTGAGAAATGCGCATGCACCTTTCGTTAGTTTGATGAATGGTGTGTTCAAACCATTTTTGATTAGTTTGTTATAGTATTTATTGATGACACTTTGGTTTATTCGATAAGTGAGGAAGAGTATGTCGACCATCTTCGTATTATTCTACCTAGTTTTATGATTGAAATTAAGAGTTTTGTGGGGCTTGCTAGCTACTATCGTCGCTTGTGAAGGGATTAAGGTCAGATTTGCAGATTCAAGTTAATAAGTGACAACATTCATGAAATTTTTGTATGGGACGACTAGATAATGAACACCATTACTTTAGAAAATGCATTTAGTATTGTTGTCATAACATGTACGGGTTGGTTAGAGAATCATGAAATTAAGTTATGTCAATTAATGTTAGAAGCTATACTAAGATTTCCTGGATTGATTGTATATCAAGGAGGGTCATAATACGACTACTACAATAATAACGATGCTTATTTTGTAAGATATTAAGTGTTTTACAATTATGGTGAACCTGGGTAGATGAGGAGGAAATCAGGGAGGCCATGGATGCTGGGAAAATGGTAATGTAGGTGGAGGAGTAGTGTATCTAGGCGAGGATGTTACCTGTCAAGATGACAAGGCTCAATTTTATGCCTTTCTAGGCAAGTGCGAGGCTGAGGTGTCTAATGTAGTACTATTATTGTTTGTGACCGGAGGGCTAAAAGTGTTGTTTGGTTCAGGTTTTACATGTTCTAATGTGTCTGCGCGATTTGCATTAGAAATTGATATGATATGTGATATACTTGATGCCCCATTCATGTTTATACCCTAGTTGAAGAGTTAGTCATAGTCACCCATATATATCATGTTTGTCCTGTTGTGTTCATGGATCTCAGACGTGGGTTGATTTGGTT
The DNA here is from genome assembly GCA_016801875.1 of Solanum sitiens. Classification (NCBI taxonomy): domain Eukaryota; kingdom Viridiplantae; phylum Streptophyta; class Magnoliopsida; order Solanales; family Solanaceae; genus Solanum; species Solanum sitiens. The sequence goes on from JABWTJ010000015.1 coordinate 1,888,672, forward strand.
ATGTTAGAGATGACTGACTTGATATAACCTTAGGCATTACCTCGTTGTTCCCCTATTATGTTTTGCTTAATGTTAATGCTAATTTGGTAACTCTAGCGATTTCGGGTTGGGAAAGCTTAGAGTGGGAAGGGGGTATAAGCCTAAGTCCGCTAAGGTCATATATTTCTTTTGGAGTAGAAAACTGGTGTGGCAGGATTATTTTGCGTATTTGCCTCATATTCGTGATTTTGAAGTTTGGTCTCCCTCTATTGAGTCTATTCATGTAATGTTTGAATTTACGGAAGTGTTTTCTACCGATTGTCTGGTATGCCTCTGGATAGAGATATAGCTTTCTGCAATAATTTTGAAACTTGCACTCACCCCCATCCCGTTCCTCCTTATCGCATGGCTATGGAATAATTGAGAGAGCTTTAAATTCAATCAAGGATCATGTTGATATCCGTCCTAGTGCTTCCCCATGGGGTGCTCCTGTCTTGTTGGTTAAAAGAAGGAGGGTAGTATGAGGACTGGTGATTTTTTCTTAAGCCATAAAGGAGTAGATTGATGTCATAATGAAAAACTTATGGATAAGGAAATTCCCATTGAGTAATACTTGGGTGAATGCAATTGTGATATTTTTGTAACAAAGTGCATATAAAATTATGCTAGTCCTTTTGAATTTGATGGGTATACCTGAGTTTGAGGTTTCATGTCGATTAAAAGGTTGACCTGTAGTGATATCTAGGGCTAATTGAGTGTAATGGTAGTGTGAGTCTATGATGGATTGTGATGGAATGCTGCCATACAATAAGATGGTTGGTTTAGCTATTTTTGTATAATAAGTACGACTTGCGAGTATCTAAGGTTCTAATATTTTCTAATATTAGGTGAGTAACATGGTTGTATAGAACATTTTAAGAGATGGTGGGACACCACTCAAATAGAATTTGGAAGATCTAGAGTCATAATGAAGGAAATAATAGTTGGATATAGTACAACCTTTAGAAAAAGGCGAGAGAAAGAATATTTTATTGATTGTAAATGCTAAAAAGATATCTTTAGAGGGGTAAATAAATGGGTTCATGGACACTTGATTTCATTCATTTTGCGGTGATTATGGTAATAGTGTCACAAGTCCGTTAGATTGGTTAAAAACTATTGGAAAAGACATACGAAAAAATGGTACAAACTTTAGCTTGAGTGTGGCAAATGCTTTATTTTGTTTTTAGTTTAGTAATGAATACGATTGAATGGTTAGAGAAAGATATTGTGAGATCGATGGAGAGGTGAACCATGATAAGCGAACATCCATGAATTCATGTTCTTCGAGGTATAAACTAATGTTGATAGATAAGGGGATTGTGTTAGACGGTTGAATTTACCATTCAAAATTTTCATTGAAATTCTACATTTGTGGTGATATATTTTGTCTAGGTATGAATTTGAAAGGTGAGTAATGATCAATTGTATCAGGTATTGAGCATTTGAAAGGACTTACACTTGGGTATAGTCGTAAAGTTGATTACTGTTGATTGTTAGAGTATCTAAGAAAGATTTTCATTTAAAAAGTGTTGGTTTAGTGTAAGGTAAATGGTTGGGTTGGTTATGATGGTTGTTTGGATTGACAGTGAGAGCTTCAGTGGAAGGATGTCAAGTGAATGTAAATGGCTGGTATCCACTCTTCAGAGGAAAATCTTTCGTGTTATTCAATAAATTCTTATGTGACCATCTATTTTATTTTGTACATGGTTGAGAGTGCGATGCACTAGCAATTCTCATGCATGTTTTCATTTTGTGGGTGGATTTGTTGTGGTTGATTAGGTGTACCAATCCTTCGATGTTCTTTTGGTTGAGTGGGTTGATTTGGGAAGACGTAATTATTTAAGATGACGTATATGGTGTTGTCTTGGAGTTTTTAATGTATTTCAGTTGTTTACATGTACCACCTTGCAAATGAGAGTTTATAGAAGAGATATCATGTGTATTTATGGTTGTCCGACAATCATAATGTTCATCTAGTTGTTGTTGTTACCCGTATTAAGGTTAGTCAAAAATACAGAAACAGAAAGAAGATGAAATAGAAAGAAAAAAAACACTTTTAATCCGAGTCCACAGAAACTACTGTGTCTCCTTAAGAAATTTAAACCCCTCACTGTACCCGAGGTTATATATTAAATTCTTCCAAGATAAAATGGATTAACCTGTTGATGAAGTAGTGGTACCTCATACTTCAGTAACCTCAACGAACGTAAGAACAGTAATAAGCCACACACAGACTCAGTCGACCGACAATATTTTTTCTTATGAGAGAAAATATATGCAGAGAGAAGGAAAAATTTTCATTGTTTGAAAAACAAAAAAGATTTCCTTTTTATAGACATTTTCAGCAAGAAAGGTGTCTATTCAGACAAATATGTTCAGACCCTTTTTTTCAGAAAGTTATCTTTTGGAAAAATAATTACTTTTTGGAAAGATGTATCTTTTGGGAAAAATAACAATTTTTTGGAAATTAGATCGTTATTACCGTTGGACGCGAATTTCAATTAAATCTCGTCGCACCAAATAAATTCTGTTATTTAACTAACATTCTGAATTAATTTATAAGAGAAAGCAATTGATTAACATGATTTATTCGATTAGCAAAATTGATTAAATAAACTTTGTCCAAAAAATTTATCAATCAATCACATCATTTGCCAAATCCAAATCCAAATTCGAAGCTGAAGTCGAGCGAGCGACGACGACGGCGCGAGAGGGCACCTTCTTCTTAACCCTTTAATAAGTAAAGGAAGTATTTCCTAATATAAGGACAACAATTTACTTTATTTTACCAATATGGGAGAAATGACTTTTCATTTGCACTAAGTGCAAATGACTTTTAATTTTCCCTCCAAATTTGGTTCCCCCTCATTTTCATTTTTCTCTTCTCATTTCCCATTCACACTTTGCTAAAACCCAACAATCCCCCACATGAATGGGGAATGACTATTGTTACAACATATGCATGTAAAACTTGTGTGTCTTGTAAGTAAGGTTAATTACATCTGGATTAGTAGGTTTCCCTTTAAACTTTTTGTAGTGAACATATATCGGATATACTCGGTCAATCGGTAGATTTGATATCTTTGACCCGTCAAGCTTTGGTTTATACCTAGACAACATAATTAACCCTTGAACTATTCTTAATTCTCATTGTTTTGTTAGTTTTATCCATGAACACATCCCAGCTAGTAAGTGCTTAGAGAACTCGCCTTACCGTATTCTCCTTGAAGTGGCTTATACTTCACACTCACATAGGTGGTTTCTAAATGTGTTATACAGTAGATCCACTATTTTATATACCCTGTATCAAACTTGGAAACCATTAAAAAGTCCTTATCCCTTTATCCTAGTTACTGAACATTGTCTCATCATGAAAATGGACCATAAAATAATTTTTGACAATGTTGAACCGTCATCAATGACTTTGTTTTATCTCCTTGAACCTATATCTTGGGATCTGCAGTCTTCTAGCTAGAGTTACCGCCACGATGACTTGTTCTCGGCCATAGTCCCATTCCTGTCGATGATTTCTCAACTTCCTCTCTAGTTAGGCCTTTTTTAAGTGGATCCGACACATTATCCTTTGACTTTATATAGTCAATTGTGATAATTCCACTAGAGAGTAAATGTCTAAAATAGTTATGTCTTTGAATTATGTGTGACGAGACTTCCCGTTATACATAACGCTTCCAGCCTTTCCTATTGCAGCTTGACCATCACAGTTTATGCATATAGGGGCCATTAGTTTGGGCCAAAATGAAATATCTTCTAAGAAATTCCAGAGCCATTCAACTTCTTCACCTGCCTTGTCTACGACGATGAATTCAGACTCCATTGTAGAGCGAGCTATACATGTTTGTTTGGATGATTTCCATGATATTGCTCCTCCACCAATAGTAAAAACGTATCCACTTGTGGATTTTGTTTCAGTTTACCCAATAATCCAATTTGCATCATAATATACTTCAAGAACTGCTGGATATTTTTTGTAATGCAAAGCATAATTTTGAGTGTCATCTAAGTACCCCAAAACTCTCTTTATTGCCAATCAATGATTTTGATTGGGATTACTTGTGTATCGACTCAGTTTACTGATAGCACAAGCTATGTCTGGTCGTGTACAATTCATGACATACATCAAACTTCCCAACACTCTGGCATAGTCCAATTGAGACTGACTTTCACCTTTATTCTTTGCAAGATGAATGTTCACATCAATTGGGGTCTTTGCCCTTTTGAAATTCAAATACTTTAACTTTTTGTACCTTTTGAATATAATGAGTTTGAGACAATGCTAGACCGTTAGGAGTTTTGAAAATCTTAATTCCCAATATCACATCATCAACTCCTAGATCTTTCATATCAAACTTACTAGCAAGCATACGTTTAGTAGCTTTTACATTGGCAATGTCCTTGCTGATTATCAACATGTCATCCACATATAAGCATACAATGACTTCCTGATTCGGAGTATCTTTAATGTAAACACATTTATTGCATTCATTAATCTAAATTCCATTTGACAACATGGTTTGATCAAACATTGCATGCCATTGTTTTGGTGCTTGTTTTAGTCCATAAAGTGGCTTAATAAGTTTTCACACTTTCTTTTCTTTACCAGGAACTACTAAAACCTCAGGATGTTCCATGGAAATTTCTTCCTCCAGCTCTCCATTTAAGAATGTGGTTTTCACATCCATTTGATGGATTTCAAGACCATATACTACAGCTAGAGCAATTAACATCCGAATTGATGTAATCCTACTCATTGGCGAGTATGTGTCAAAATAATCAATACCTTTTTTTTGTCTAAAGGCTTTGAATACAAGTCTTGCTTTATATTTGTCAATAGTTCCATCATCTTTCATCTTCCTTTTAAAGATCCATTTTGAACCATAGGGTTTGTTCCCTGGAGGAAAATCAACCAACTCCCAAGTATGATTGTTTAGGTTTGATTCAATCTCACTATTGATAACCTCCTTCCAAGCGGTTGAGTCGCTAGACAACATTGCTTCCTTGAATGTTTTTGAGGTTCACTTTAAAGAAGGAATTTTACAAATTCTGATCCAAATGAAGTAGCTATCCGTTGACGCTTACTACGCCTTGGACTCTCTTCATTGGTTTCATTCTATTTTGGTTCTTCTCGGGTTTATTTAGACCCCCCACTAGATGACTCAAGTCTAGTTTTATATGGATAGATATGTTTAAAAAATTCAGCATTATCTGATTCCATTACCGTATTATCATGAATATCCAGATGCTTAGATTTATGAACCAAAAATCGACATGCCTTACTATTTGTGGCATATCCAATGAATACACAATCCACAGTCTTAGGCCCTATCTTTACCCTCTTAGGTATAAGAACTGGACTTTGGCTAGACACCCCTATACTTTGAAATATTTCAAGTTGGGTTTTCTACCTTTCCATTTATCATATGGAATAACATGTGTCTTCGAGTGAGGCACTCTATCGAGTATTCGATTTGCTGTAAGGATAGCTTCCCCCACAAGTTTTGTGGTAAACCTGAACTTATAAGTAAGACATTCATCATTTCCTTTAAAGTTCGGTTTTTCCTTTCTACAATCCCATTAGATTGATGAGTGTAAGGAGCAGTAGTTTTGTCACACCCGGACTTCATACCCCGGATGAGACCGCCGTCGTTAACCTCTCAGAAGTCGCAGACAAGCCTCTTCTTAGCTTTCATCACAATCATACAGTTAAGTTTGCGGAAAATTTAAAACTTTTTAATATACTAAAGAAGTATACTTAGACTTCATACTTAAGATTTATAAAGACATACAATATTCTAATACTTGTCTCACATATATAAAAACCATCTAAGAGTGCAAATCTGAACTTAGCCAATAATAGTCAATATGCCATATAGGCCTTAATACAAAAGAATCCAAAGAACATAACTGAATAACGTATTCTAAAAACTACTAAGTCTTCATAGGCTGGAATATATATGATAGCGTCCCGAACATGAGGACCTACCAAGACTTGGAGAAAGAATTCCAAGCTTCTTCACATCGACCTCTTTAACTTCAATGGCCGAAACCTACAATTGTAGTAATATAAAGTAATGGGGTTAGTACTCCACATATACTAAGTATGGGTATATGTACATAACACATAGGGACTTGCATGAAAAAGGATCATTTATCATCTCTTTAGAAAACATGCTAAGTCATATGAAAATCTTTAATGTACATACCATACAACACATACAAGTTACGGATTTCATCAAACTTAAAGCATGATTACAATCAAAGACATATTATCATAGATTCATGTTAACATTTCATATTCAATAGATCATATAGACACAACATACAAAATATTTACCAATGACCTCATCCCCAACCTACAAGTGCAATGGTCATGTGAAGCCCCATAACCCCACATAACCGAGTAGATAAGATAGGAGACCATAAGTAAAGCTTTGCTTTATATAACAATATAATAACATATTCATTATAATGATCAACATTCATGTAAGAGTAACATCATATATCATAAACATATATCTTTCATATCATCATATTACATAAGAACAATCTCCTAGGACTTCCCTTAGAGTCAACTTATGCAATGTCTAGGTAGTGTCCCATACCACTACCTATACTAAGCCAACTCCTTAAGTCACCCTAGTCAACTTTCATTTACTTGTCTTTCGTTTTAGATGAGGGAACATAGGCATTAACCTACATAGACCATGTGAGCTAAACATGGAATCCGGTGTCTTCCCACACCAAAAAGAGGTGGTCTACCTGCCAAAGTAGAACTGAACATGACGTAGTTTTCTAGGTGGATCCACTAGCTAGTATCCTATGGTGGAAGCATAGTTCAAGAACTAGGAGATGTATTAGAGACCTATAGTTCCACATTACATGGACGCCTCAATCTCATGAGAATCTTTGTGAACCTACCTTCCCGCTAGGGAATGGACACTTCCCATATCTAGTTCATCAGTGCTTAGGTTAAGTCCCATTTCTTGAAATAACCTTTAATTTGTCATTTATCAAAAACTTATTATAGGTCATAGGAGATTATCTCCTTGTATAACATGATCATGAGCTCTTGTATATTATATGAGAATTGTCCTTTCATCGTAACCTTTCTTTTTGTGAGATTTACATGGCATAATCATCTTGTGTAAAGTATACAAGAGAGTATCATAACTTGCATATTCGTATTCTTATCATAATCTCACAAGTAACATGTTCATAGCCCAGCATATTCACATAGCAACATCATACATACTTTTCATAACATAGCATCATAGTTTATAGGCTAACATAAATATTTAAGAGTAATCACACTTAGAAGACTTACCTCTTGCTTCCAAGAATCTTATTCATCATACAATATTCATAATCATACATAGTGAAATTCTCAATGACATAATGAGAAACAACTCATAAGATCATGTACAAGATCAATGCATAGCATATAAGAAGGTAAACGGGTCATTAAAGGGTTCATTCAAACCTTAAATTCTAACCCTAACGTTTTCACGTTATCAAACACTAGAAAAAACCCATTCGAAACCATCACTTAGATAAAGATCATGTATCACACGACATTCAAACATTATCAATCAGTTACTTAACAATTCATGCGAAATTAGATATAGAAAACGTTTACTTTTCATTGAAAATCATAAATCTAGGGTTAGGAAGAATATCCGTTTTGTAGAGTAAAAACCCTAGTATTCGAAGTTCTTGAAAACTTATCTTGAAAGGACCTCTTGGGGAAAGTAATCCGAAGAGTGAAAACCCATACTTTATAGATGAAGAATCCACGAAAAGCTGATTGGAAACTTCGAAACCTTCGTCTTCTTCCTTAAGCTTTTCTTGGTCTACAATGGAGTTTGGAAAAGAGAGCGTTCTTGAGAGATTAAGAGAATTTCGTTTGATTCTGATTTGGGACGTGAAATTGTGGTCTAATATTGACCTAATATCAATATATAGAAATCCCAAGAATTACCCTAAAGACCCTCAACTTAAATTACCTAAAACGCCCACCTAAATTGACTACAACTAGGAGAACATTTGACTTAGGGTCTCGGGTTTGACTAGGAATTAAATTAATTAATTAAGTTACTAATTTAATTAATTAAGTGACCTAGGGTATTTACTAAAGTACCCCTAAGTCGTTAGGTGTCACGACTGGAATCTAGACCCCAGACGAGACCGGCGTCGTTGACCTCTCAGAGGTCGCAGACAAGCCTACTTACTTCATTCATACTTCATTTAGTCAAAATAGGATTTAATTAACTTAATAAAAATCTGATTTTCCTTTTTATTAAATCAGCTAATAATTATTAATTAATTAAATTAATTTATTAACCTTAAATAAAAGCAATTTAAATCATTGCTTCCACCTAGGTTCGAACCCTGGTGGGGCAAGACTCTACTCCAAGAGCTAAATTTCGGCTCTCTCTCCCAAAATTGCCCCTCCATCCTATTAAATAATTAATTAATTATATATTTAGGGTAATTACGATACTACCCTTAGCCTGGTAAAAGACCATTTTACCCCTAGACCCTCAAAACTTAAGATTTCTTCTTTTTAAGTCCGGTAAAGACTCCTTCGATTAAATATTCCTTTTCGAGAGCCTTACTTGGTTGATTCCAACCTTTCCAAGCTCAACTAACTCCCCAAGATTAGTCGGCTTGGTTGTAGTAAGGGTTCTGAGGTTTGGTTCTACGTGTATCAATCCGTGTGAACCTTGTTCTAATCGCAAGCATTCTTGACACCCTAAGTCTTGATCCTATTCATTTTTAGGGTTGTTAAATTATCCCCCCCTTAGGAACATTCGTCCCCTTAGGACACTACCACTTCACATCGTAATGCCAGTTAGATCATAATAAAATCACTATACACAGTCAATCAATAGCAACAAAATACGGAGAGATAAGGAAACATGTGTTTAAGAGTAGGAAGTCTAACCTCAAGAGCTGAAAAGGTGAGGGTAGCGGGCTCTCATGTCGGCCTCAGCCTCCCACGTAGCACCCTCAACAAGATGATTTCTCCATAATACCTTCACTGTGGCAATCTCCTTGTTCCTCAGTCGCTTGACCTGTCTGTCTAAGATCTCAACAGGTACCTCCTCATAAGACAAGTCTTCACCAACCCCTAAACCTTCAACAGGTAAGATTGATGCTGGATCACCTAGGCACTTCTTCAACATAGAGACATGAAAGACTGGATGAACAGAAGCTAGCTCCGCAGGCAATGCTAACTCATAGGCCACCTCACCCACACGCTGTAGCATATCATATGGCCCCACATACCTCGGACTCAGCTTCCCTTTTCTACCAAATCTCATCACCCCTTTCATAGGTGATATTTTCAAGTAAACCTGGTCACCAACATCAAACTCTAAGGGCCGTTTTCTATTATCAGCATATGACTTCTGTCGACTGTAAGCAGTAGTCAACCTGTCCCTAATCACTCTGACCTTCTCTAAGGCCTCATGAATGATCTCCGGACCCAAAATGGATGACTCTCCAACCTCAAACCACCCAACTGGAGATCTACACCTCCTACCATACAGTGCCTCAAACGGTGCCATCCCAATGCTGGAGTGATAGCTATTATTATACGAGAACTCTATCAAAGGCAGATGGTCATCCCAGTTACCTCTGAAGTCAATCACACACGCTCTCAACATGTCCTCCAATGTCTGAATGGTGCGCTCTGCCTGTCCATCTGTCTGAGGATGAAATGTAGTGCTAAGCTTTACCTGCGTGCCCAAGCTCTTCTGGAAAGATCTCCAGAAATGTGAAGTAAACTGAGCTCCTCTATCTGAAATAATAGACAAGGGAATCCCATGCCATCTCACAATCTCATCAATGTAGAGTCTCGCATAATCCTCGGCTTTGTAAGTAGACTTCACAGGGATAAAGTGGGCAGACTTAGTCAATCTGTCCACAATAACCCATATGGAGTCATGCTGCCTCCTAGTCCTCGGAAGACCAACCACGAAGTCCATATTAATGGCCTCCCACTTCCAAGTCAGAACCTCAATAATCTGAGTCAGGCCACCAGGCTTAAGATGCTCTACCTTAACCTGCTGACAATTAGGACACTTGGCCACATATTCTGCAATGTCCTTCTTCATGCCATCCCACTAATAAATCTGCTTAAGATCATGATACATCTTGGTAGAACCTGGATGTATGGAATATCTGGAACCATGGGCCTCTGCAACAATCCTGGTCCGCAAATCATCCACATCTGGTACACAAAGCCTGTCCTGATACCTAAGTATGCCATCACCTCCCAAAGCGAAAGACTCATTCATCTTCATCAGCACTGAGTCCTTCAGCTCCATCAACACAAGATCTAGATGCTGACCCTACTTGACTTCAACTACTAAGGATGATTCAGAACTAGTCTGAACTGAAACATCCCCACTAGTAGAGTCAACCAATCGCACACCCAGTCTGGCCAGTCTGTGTACATTTTTCACCAGCTCCTTCTTCTCATCTTCAACGTGGGTTGTACTTTCCATGCTCATCCTGCTCAAAGCATCAGCTACAACATTAGCCTTACCTGGCTGGTAGTGCACATTCATGTCATAATTCTTCAACACCAACCATCTCCGTTGACGTAGATTCAACTCCCTCTGTGTGAACACGTACTGGAGACTCTTATGGTCTGTGAACACATCCACATGCACTCCATATAGATAATGCCTCCACAGCTTCAGTGCAAACACCACAGCTGCCAACTCCAGGTCATGAGTGGGATATTTCTTCTCATGAACCTTGAGCTGTCTGGACGCATAGGCTATCACCTTACCAACCTGCATAAGAACACAACCCAAACCAACCCTAGATGCATCACAATAAAAAGTGTAATTCTCACCACACTTAGGCAAAGTAAGCACCGGGGCTGAAGTGAGTCTGTCCTTGAGCTCCTGGAAACTCTTCTCACAAGTCTCCGTCCATTCAAACTTGGCTTTCTTCTTAGTCAAAGCTGTCAATGGGTCAGTAATGGAAGAAAAGCCCTCCACAAACCTGCGGTAGTAACCAGCCAATCCCAAAAAGCTATGGATGTCAGTAGGAGTAAGAGGCTTTGGCCAGTTTTTCACAGCCTCAGTCTTCTTAAGATCCATCTCCACGCCCTGATCGGACACAACATGACCCAGGAAGGTCACTTATCTCAGCTAAAATTCACATTTGCTGAATTTGGCATACAACTGATGTTGTCTAAGTACTTGCAAGGTTAGTCTGAAATGTTGTTCATGCTCTTCCTTGGTCTTAAAGTAGATGAGAATGTCATCAATGAATACTATGACGAAAGAGTCAAGGTATTCACGAAAGACCCTGTTCATGAGATCCATAAATGCAGCAGGTGCATTCGTGAGACCAAATGACATGACTAGAAACTCATAGTGACCATAGCGGGTACGAAAGGCTGTCTTTAGGATATCTCCATCCCTAACCCTAAGCTGATGATACCCTGAACGAAGATCAATCTTAGAGAAGAAACTAGACCCTTGGAGCTGATTGAACAAATCATCTATTCTTGGGAGTGGATACTTATTCTTTATAGTGACTTTGTTGAGCTACCGATAATCGATACACATTCTAAGGGTTCCATCTTTCTTCTTTACAAAAAACACTGGAGCGCCCCAAGGGGATATGCTCGACTGAATGAAACCCTTGTTAGTGAGATCTTTTAACTGCAGCTTCAACTCTTTGAGTTCAGCTGGAGCCATTTTGTAAGGAGGAATTGATATTGGTTTAGTATCGGGTTCTAAATCGATACCAAAGTCAATCTCTCGAAGGGGAGGGACTCCAGCAAATCATCAGGAAACATATCTAAGAACTCATTCACTACAGGGAGTCTATGGAAGGAATGTCATGATCTAAATCATTAACACTCACAAGATGACATAATAACCCCTTGGACATCATTTTATTGGCCTTAAGGTTAGAAATCAAGGGATTAGGACGACTCGAATTGTACCCTCCCAGACTAACTCTTCTTTGTTAGGAAAGCAAAATCTCACCACTCTACTACGATAGTCCAAGCAAGCATAACAACTGTGAAGCCAATCCATGCCAAGAATAACATCAAAATCATGCATGGGTAACTCAACCAAGTTTGCACACATAGTTTTACCACTCACAACTATTGGGCAATCCTTGTATACTCTAAATCGGTTCTTACATTCTCTCCTAAAGGTGTACTAACCACTATAGGATCATGCAGAACTTCAGGCAATATCTCAAAAGTAAGAGCATGCAGAGGAGTCACAAAGGAAAGTGTAGACCCTGGATCAAGTAAAGCATAAACAGAAGTTGAGAACACTTGCAGCATACATGTGACCACATCAGCGGACTTCTCCTGCTCCTCCCTGCCCTTCAGGGCATAGAACCTGTTCCTCTTAGGAGGCTCGGCTGCTGCTGCACCCTGTGGATTAGGCCTAGGCTGAGCACTACCTCCAGCCTAACCTCTGTTCTGTGGACAGTCTCTGACCATGTGTCCACTCTTACCACAACCGAAGCAGGCATTAGTGCCCTGTCTGCACTCTCCACTGTGAGCTCGGCCACACTTAGCACAATTCTTCTTAGGATGCTTCATCTCAGCTCCATTGCCCTTCTTGGGCTCAGGTCTGCCTCCTCTAGGTGTAGCACTCCTCTGAAGATTAGAATTCCCAGAACTCTGTTGCCCCTTTTTGAACTTTGGCTGCTCACGGACGCCAAAGTTGTTCCTGTGGCCTCCATGACTAGGACCTGCCTGATCTTGAGGCCTAGGCCTCCTAGAATCACGAACACCTCTCTTTCTGCGGCTGTCCTCTATCTGCTGGACATGCACCATCAACCTAGAAAGATCCACATTATCATGGAGCATCGCAGATCGACACTCCTCCTCCAGGTCTCCATTGATTCCTATGAAGAACTTGCTCATCTCATCCCTGCTGTTAGAAACCAGGGAAGTAGCATACCTGGATGATTCAACAAAGTTCAGTGTTCTCCTTATTCTTGCTATTAAATACTAGGGAAAATAACATACCTTGACAGCTTAACAAACTTTAGGGAATACTCCCTAACTGTCATAGAGCCTTGTTTAAGGTTGATGAATTCCTCAACCTTGGCCTCCCTCATCTCCCTGGGGAAGAATCTCTCCAGAAATGTTGTCTTGAACAGCTCCCATGTGACTGGCACTCCACCTAAGACACGGCTATCTTGCCACATCTGCACCAAGTTTGTGCAACATCCTTGAGCTGATAGGAAGCCAGCTCAGCCTTCCCAATATCAGTGGCCCCCATAGCCACCAGGATCTTATGCACCTCATCCACAAACTCCTGAGGATCTTCTGCAGTCCTAGACCCTGTGAAAATAGGAGGATTCATCCTCGTGAAATCCCTCAGCTTGTCAGCCATGCTACGAACCGATGGGTTCTCCCTCTGAACATCCTGCCGGTTGACCTGGGCTGTCATAGGCTGGGCCTGCATAGTAATGGCCCGTGCCATCTGGGCCAGAGATGCCCTCACCTCAGCATCAGTCAACCCAGCTGGGTTAACTGGTACAACCACTCCTTCAGCTGGAGCCTGGGGTGGAACTCGGTTGCCCCCAGCAACTGCTCCTCCTCTCCTCTGACCAATAGCCCTACTAGGGTTCATTCTCTGAAAACAATAAAAATTGATGTTAGATAAGCTCATAACACCAAGAAATCAGACATTCGGAAAAGCACGATAAGATCAGAAGAAGGGAAATTTTCCTACACATCATGCAGTCTCAAATTCAGGATAGTGGTGCACTTCACTACCATGACTTAGAAACTACTCAATGAGGTTGATGTGAACTTATTATTTTGGTAATTTAACCTAGTGCTCTGATACCAACTTTGTCACGACTGGAATCTAGACCCCAGACGAGACCGGCGTCGTTGACCTCTCAGAGGTCGCAGACAAGCCTACTTACGTTATTCATACTTCATTTATGTTAATTTTAGCGGAAAATTTGAAACTTTTTGGTCCTTAACATACTTGTTAAACATTCTTAGCATTTCATAATTGTTCACCATCAACCATCTAACATTAAGAGATAAGCAACTGAAAGAAATAGATCAATAAGTATTAAGTGTATAATTGCCAAAATGGCACCAATACAAAGTCTGAATAAAAACAGGAAAGAAACGCTAGTGGAACATGCTCCACTAGCTCAACTCTAAAACTAAGCTAGTAAACAGTAGCATCCTCGAAAGCATGAGGACCTACCAAACTCCGGATGAATGCTGACGTCCTGATAGCTGTAACAATGATCCTGTAGCTCTATCGCCCACCTGTACCTGCACCTAAAATAGTATAGATGTATAGGGTTAGTACACACTTGTACTAAGTATGGGTATATGCAAGCACACACCACAGACATGCATGAGAAAGAATAGCTCTTTCCTAACAACATGATTTTTGGAAGTCAAGTCAGTGGACTTGTCAAATTGAGATTAGGAAGGTGATGCCATGAGAGTAACATGCATCATTATAAATATCGTATTGCACACAACACATAACATCTTCATATAGCACATATCATAGCACATAACATGTAACACATAACTTCTTTCATATCATTCATTCATATGCCATGAGACCTTGGAATCATGGACATGACATTAAGACTTCCCAAAATGAGGGCTCAACATATGGGACCTCAACTAGGTAGTCTTCATTAGCAAACACAGAGTTTGCTTCATTCATTCATACGTACTTCATTTCATTTCATTCATAAGCCAGTGTGAACACCAGCTATACCTAGGGTGTAGTTTAAGACTTTCATTGGGCTTGCTGTGCAATGATGAAGAATAACCTAATGTCAATACCTAAGTCTAGCTCACCTCTTGATTATCCTATCCTAGCACCTTTGGTATCATTCATTTCATTATGTGCTTCATCTGAGGCTGACCTCATCCATTCATTGGGAACTTTAACTTTAACCGACATAGATCATGTGAGCATCATGAAATCCAGTGTCTCCCCCACACCGAAAAGAGGTGGAATCACAGTCTAAAGTGCTCCAATAACATGGTAGCGTACATGTGAATTTAACCCCGCCAAATCCCTATATTGGCAGTATAGGTTCAAAGACTAGGAGATGTATAGAGACCCATACCCGGTAAGCCGGACAGTCTCATCTCATGATAGTTACGTGAACCTTCGCCCTTCCCGAAAGAAGGCATCACCGCTCATAACTAGCCTATCGATGCTCAGTATAAAGTTCCATTACATTCATCTCATTCGTCATGGAAGATGGCTTCTAGTATGAGGACATCATAGCTCATTAGATGATTTCTCATCTCATAATTAGTATTAAGTGTGTTAAGCTCAATTCTTTCATTAGAGTGTTCGTGGAGACTGGTCTCTTCATTATCTTACACTCTCATTGGTGAGTACGTATTGGTAACATTTATTTAGGCTCATTTGAGATTGCTTTCATCATTTTCATTAGCCTCATATCATGGTGTCACCACATTCTTCATCATTAGCACCTTTGCTTTTCTTAGTTACTCACCTCTTATTATGTGAATGTTTATTTCGTCATTTTATCGTTCATCTCATCATATGCCAATGTACTTAGCCACTTAGTGTATCTTACACTCATACTTACCCTCCTAGGGTTCATAATTTCATTACATACATCTTAAATTCACTTATTTTTGAACGTATGTTAGACTTATGTGTCTATACACACAAGCCATGGGCTTTCATTCATAGTTCGTTAAGTGATTCTTACTTTCCTAAGATTATGTAGTACAAGACTTATGTATCTTGTTTATATGCCAAGATCTTAATTTTGATCTAAGTAGATGGCATTATTCTTGGATATTTTATTCACGTATGACTTATGTATCAATACGGAAGAGTGGGCTAGGAAACCCAAGTTTGAGTCACTTGGATATCATTTATATTTTTCATTGATTTTATTTCTAATATTCATAACATTATAACTCTAAATTAAATCTCAACATTAATATTGAAGGATTAATTTTCTATTTAATTTTTCCCTTAAGATGGCCGAAGGGTTGTGGGTTCGAACCCCCACAACCTCTTTTTATTTTTCATTAAGGTTTTACTCATTTTCGCCCAAACCAAGAGGTTGTGGGTTCAAACCCCCACAGCCTCTTTGATTTTTCCTTTAATTCTCGCTGGAATAGGGAGGTTTTGGGTTTGAACCCCCACAGCCTCCTTATTTACATTTTAATTTCGCTGAGGCTGTGAGGTGGTGGGTTCGAACCCCCACAACCTCTCTAATTTCTTATTTAATTTCGCTTCTTCCTTCAGCCTTGAGGTCGTGGGTTCAATTCCCATGCCTCGCGTTTTCCTTTTTCTTATTTTCTCCTCTTTCGCGCGTACCTGGAGGTCGTGGGTTCGAATCCCACGCCTCCCATTTATTTGTTTAATTGATTTTCTCCTTCTTTTCCCCCCACAGATCGCGAGTTCGATTCCCCCCAGCCCCATTTCCCTTATTTTTTTTCATTTTTTTCCCGCGAAGACAGGATCCAGGATCGAATCCCCCAGCCCCCGTTTTCCTTTTTCTTTGCCTCATGAAACCAGTAGCTAAGGGGTTCGATTCCCCTTAGCTCCTTCACGTTTTTCCCTTCTTTTTTTTTTCCAGCCTTCTCAACATGTGAGGTCATGGGTTCAATTCCCATTGACCTCACTTACTTATTCCCCTTTTTAAAAAACCAGAATTTACATTATTAATTAGTGCACAAATCTGGAAAATTTTAGTCCTTCTTCAACCATTCTTAGGTGCATTTTTTTTATAAGTTTAGATAGCTAAAAGATGGTTACTTAATCCACTATACTTCATTATAATGAACCTCACATTGGACACCCATTACACAAATAAAATACACAATAAATACGCAACTTATACACCCCAAAACAGTGACTTAAACACTGCCCCATACACGCATATACATCAACTTTTCTGGTCATATTTTGATGATCATTATCGTGATTTCCCGCACATAAAACATGTTTACATTTAATATAAATACGTCAATCATGCCTAAATCTAGCAGCACAACATACCCATCCTACGAATTCGTTTGGGAGCTAAGGACAAGGACATACGAAGGGGTACAACATTAGTTTCAAGAGTTTGACAAATGTTTGAAGGAAAGTACTCTTGGAGAAAGAATTCCAGGAGAGAAACCCACACCTTTTTACGTTATTCAAGTGTGAAGCTGCTGCCCGGAATCTCCTCCAAACCACACCCAATTCACTTCAACGTACACCCTACTCGACGAACCTCTCTTAGCCTTGACGTTTTGATTACTTTGTCTCTTACTTAAAAATTCTTGTGAGTTCTTCAAGTGTGAAGAACTCTTGATGTATTTTGTTCTGGTTTTTGTTGTATTTGGCAGAATAACGTGAGAGAGAGAGAGATTGAGAACATGAGAGAGAGTTGAGAAACGTGAGGGAGAGTGAGTTATTAGGATTAGGAGACTAAATTCAAGACTTAGATAAAATAGGATTTAATTAACTTAATAAAAATATGATTTTCCTTTTTATTAAATCAGCTAATAAATATTAATTAATTAAATTAATTTATTAACCTTAAATAAACGCAATTTAAATCATTGCTTCCACCTAGGTTCGAACCCGGGTGGGGCAAGACTCTACTCCAAGAGCTAAATTTCGGCTCTCTTTCCTAAAATTGCCCCTCCATCCTATTAAATAATTAATTAAATAAATATTTTGGGTAATTACGATATTACCCTTAGCCTGGTAAAAGACCGTTTTACCCCTAGACCCTCAAAACTAAAGATTTCTTCTTTTTAAGTCCGATAAAGACTCCTTCGATTAAATCTTAGTTTTCGAGAGCCTTACTTGGTTGATTCCAACCTTTCCAAGCTCAAATAACTCACCAAGATTAGTTGGCTTGGTCGTAGTAAGGGTTCTGAGTTCTGGTTCTACGCGTATCAATCCCTGTGAACCTTGTTCTAATCGCAAGCATTCTTGACACCCTAAGTCTTGATCCTATTCATTTTTAGTGTTGTTACATTAGGACCATAACCAACCCCTTTGGACCATCCTAGGTTAGGTACTAGGATGTTTCTTGAGTTAGTTACTCGGCTAGTGTACCCGGTTAGGTCTTAGGATTTCGGTCAGCCTAGTTAGTTAATTTTTAGTTTGTCCTAGGTTAATTATCTAGTTAGGTTAGTTAGTTAGGACCTAGAATTAGTTAGGGAGCTCGGCCCCACATGGTTTGATCTGACACGCCTGTCCCCTAACCGCCCTAACCAAATCGGTTGGGCTTGTCTCTCGGCCGGTTGCACATGTTCTTACACATGTGTTGCTGTGCACTTTCCTCAATCCGTGCATTCTGGAAAGTTCACTTCTTGTCCAAGGATCCTCACTATGTCCTTGTGCACTGCTTAATCTACATGATCATTTTAAATGATTATGTGCTATGGTACCTAGGCTTGACACTTGGATGCCTCGTACCTAATGTGCTAAGAATTCAATAATTTTAGCTTAGGGTCTTCATTGCAGGTACAATTCCTAAATAACCTTGGATTGGAGCATTTGGACATCAAGGATTATTTTTAAGTTATAAGTTACTTGTGAATACATACAAAAATTGGCTAACACCCTTAAGCCAATATTTTTCAACATGCCTAATATTACTCAATATTAGGCATTGGGATGCCTATGTACCTCAATACATATTCTTAAAACCTAATAGGCTCTTCACTAGACAAGTACATTTTCTGGTAACATCATTTTAAGCATTATTAAATAGCTTAAGCTCTAGTCTAAGTCATGAAATTTTCGGAGTGTTACATTATCCCCCCCTTAGGAACATTCGTCCCTGAATGACACTAAATTCTTTTGGAGGGTAAGAAAATACTCAATACTAGAAACACAACTAGCACATATCATATCATTACACTTAGCACTCAATTCATGATGTACAAACATACAAGAGCTAAATATTCATAACACATAGCGAGGAATTTCCTTCTCAACCTTATCATAAGCTCAAAATGCATCAAAGAGTTACCATGCTATCAATCTTCTCAAGATAACAACAAAACATCAAAATCTCAAGAAAACATATGCATACAAGTTTCACATAAGTGCAAGAATAGAGTATGAAAACATCTTCTTAGAGCTCTAGTTGGTACTATCTTTTACCAAAACATGCACCTATTTAGTAAACAAGTTAATTTTTTCATTCTTGTTAAATTGGGCATGAAGTCTTTATAAGCCAATCTTTATTGGCTATGCCCATTCTTTGATTATTTGCATAATATATAGTTCTTGGGGCATATATTCATACTCCAATATTGGCATAAACCAATAACTGTTAAAACTTCATTCGTATCCAACACTGATGATTTGACATTCTCATGCTTTGCTTACTTAGTTCACTTTGAACTTACATTTCTCCTTCTTTGATCTCACGTTCACTTTGAACATGCTAGGTTGACTTAGGATATTCTTTTAAGACTTCCATTGGCATCTTTTTGTGCAATGACTAAGAATGACTTACATCATTACTTAGTCTAACCTCATTTTTTGGCCATCCTATCCGAAGACCCCTCATCTTCCTACTTCTTTCTTTCTTTATTAATTTCTTACTAAAATCTTGAGCATTATACATACTACTAGAATCGGAAATAGGAAGAACTAGGGAGATTAACATTCGACAATTTCATTTGGAACAACCCTAGTTTCGTTTTTTTGAATTCAATACGTTTAAAAAGACTCATTTATCCTCACCACATGGTATAAAAAACCCTTGGTCAAGCAAATCATAGACATTAACAGAGAAAACTTGTAACATACCCGTCACAACTTCGGGAGAGATTTCTTGCTCACCCCTAGCCTTAAGTGCATAGAAACGGTTCTCTTTTGGAGCTTCAGAATTAGGATTATCTTTCACCATATGGCCACCTTTGCCACAACCAAGTGGTCAGCCATAGAAACTATTAGTTCCAACAAGAAATTCGCCCCCCATGCTTCTTACCACACTCACCACAAGTTGGTATTTCTCTTGGTGGATCCACATTTTCCCCCTCTTGAGGTTTAGGATTAGAACCTCTATCACTGCGATTCTTAAAGAAATCTTAAGGAACTTGGTTTGAAAAACCTCTTCTTAAACTTAGGCTTGTCTTGAACATCAAGCCTACTTTTAGGAGAACCACTCTCAAAAGACTTTGCCTTCTAGGCTTCCCGATTTATCTTCCTTAGGCGACTTTCCTCTACCTTGGGGAGTAGCTCCCGCATTCACAATCTCCACTCCTACCTTTCTAGCGGCTGTCCTTTTTGTGTTCATCGCCTATATACACAAGAAGGGATTTGATGCTAATAGACACATAGTGTCAAAGCTCTAGAGGCACAAAATAGGAGTATCAAGAAAAAAGAAGTTTCATATTCATCACATAGCCTCTCGTCCACGATTGTGGCGCGCTTCACAACCATGAACAAGATGCTAGGTAATTTGGTTTAGTGAGACATTGACCCTAAGGATATTTAACTTCATGCTCTGATACTAAGTTTTAAGATTCCATATTTAACCTTCTCACGACTGGAATCTAGACCCCAGACGAGACCGGCGTCGTTGACCTCTCGGAGGTCGCAGACAAGCCTACTTACGTTATTCATACTTCACTTAGGTTAATTTTAGCAGAAAATTTGAAACTTTTTGCTCCTTAACATATTTGTTAAACATTCTTAACATTTCATAATAGTTCACCATCAACCATCTAACATTAAGATATAAGCAACTGAAAGAAATAGATCAATAAGTATTAAGTGTATAATTGCCAAAATGGCACCAATACAAGGTCTGAATAAAAACAGGAAAGAAACGCTAGTGGAACATGCTCCACTAGCTCAACTCTAAACTAAGCTAGAATGTAAAACAGTAGCATCCTCAAAAGCATGAGGACCTACCAAACTCCGGATGAATGCTGACGTCCGGATATCTGCAACGACGATCCTGTAGCTCTATCGTCCACCTGTGCCTGCACCTAAAATAGTAAAGTTTATAGGGGTTAGTACACACTTGTACTAAGTATGGGTATATGCAAGCACACACCACGGACATGCATGAGAAAGAATAGCTCTTTCCTAACAACATGATTTTTGGAAGTCAAGTCAGTGACTTGCCAAATTGAGATTAGGAAAGTTAGTGAACTTTCCAAATTGGGTTAGAAAGGTCATGCCATGAGAGTAACATGCATCATTATAGATATCGTATTGCACACATCACATAATATCATTATATAGCACATATCATAACACATAACATATAACACATAGCTTCTTTCGTATTATTCATTAATATGCCATGAGACCTTGGAATCATGGACTTGACGTTAAGACTTTCCAAAATGAGGGCTCAACATATGGGACCTCATAGATCATGTGAGCATCATGAAATCCAGTGTCTCCCCCACACCGAAAAAAGGTGGAATCACCGGCCAAGGTGACCCAAAAACATGCTAGAGTACATGGGAATTTAACCCCGCCAGATCCCTATATTGGCATTATAGGTTCGAAGACTAGGAGATATAAGGAGTCCCATACCCGGCCAGCCGGACAGTCTCATCTCATGAGAGTTACGTGAACCTCCGCCCTTCCCAAAAGAACGCATCACCGCTCATAGCTAGCCTATCGGTGCTCAGTATAAAGTTCCATTACGTTCAACTCATACGTCTCGGAAATTGACTTCTAGTATGAGGACAATGTAGCTCATTAGATGATTTCTCATCTCATCATTAGTATTAAGTGTATTAAGCTCAATACTTTCATCAGAGTGTTCATAGATACTGGTCTCTTCATTATCTTACACTCTCCTTGGTGAGTACGTATTAGTAACATTTATTTAAGCTCATTTGAGATTGCTCTCATCATATTCATTAGCCTCATATCATGTTGTCACCACATTCTTCATTATTGGCACCTTTACTTTTCATAGTTACTCACCTCTTACTACGTGAATGTACATTTCATCATATTCCAATGTACTTGGCCTTTTAGTGTATCTTACACTCATATTTAACCCTCTAGGGTTTGTCATTTCATTACATACATCTTAGGTTTACTTACTTCTGAACGTATGTTAGACTTATATGTCTATACATACAAGCCATGGGGCTTCATTCATAATTCGTTAAGTGATTCTTACTTTCCTAAGATCATGTAGTACAAGAGTTATGCATCTTATATATATGCCAAGATCTTAACTTTTTTGATCTAAGTAGATGGCATTATTCTTGGATATTTTACTCACGTATGACTTATGCATCACTACAGAATTTTTGGGCAAGGGAACCCAAATCTTGAATCACTTGGATATCATTTATATTTTTCATTAATTTTATTTCTAATATTCATAACACTAGACTCTAAATTAAATCTAAACATTTATATTGAAGGATAAATTTTCTATTTTAATTTCACTCTTAATTTACCAAAGGGTTGGGGGTTCGAGCCCCCACAACCTCTTTGATTCTAATTTAATTAACTTCACTGCTATGGGGAGGTTGTGGGTTCGAACCCCCATAGCCCCCCTCATTTTTTGTATTAAAATTCGCTGAGGAGGCTGTGAGGTGGTGGGTTCGAACCCTCGTAGCCCCTCTATTTTTATTTAAATTAAAAGGGCGAGTGACACTGAGGTTGTGGGATAGAATCCCCACAGCCTCACTTTTTTTCCTTGTTATTTCGCCTCTACCTTCGGCACTGAGGTCGTGGGTTCGATCCCCATACATCGCATTTTTTTCATTAATTCTTCCCCTTTCGCGCGTACTGGGAGGTCATGGGTTCGAATCCCATGCCTCCCATTTAATTTTTCTTTTCTTTTCGCGAGGGCAGTAGCTGGTCGCGAGTTCGATCCCCCAGCCCCCTTTTATTTTTCTCTTCTTTTCTTGCGAAAACAGAAGTTGGTCGCGAGTTCGATCCCCCATCCCTCTTTTTTTTTTATTTTTCCTTTTCTCTTTCTCGCGACAACAGTAGCTAAGGGGTTCGATTCCCCTTAGCCCCTTACGTTTTTGTTTTTAATGTTTTTTCAGCTTCTTTCACAGGTGAGGTCTTGGGTTTGATTCCCATTGACGTCACTTATTTTATTTTATTTTAAAAACCCAGAATTTGACACTTTTGAAGGGTACAAAAATTTGGAAATTTTAGTCCTTCTCCAACCATTTTTAAGTGCATTTGTTTCATAAGTTTAGATAGCTATAAGATGGTTATTCAATTCACTATACTTCATTATAATGAACATCACATTGTACACCCATTACACACATAAAATACACAATAAATACACAACTTATACACCCCAAAACAGTGACTAAAACACTGCCCTATACACGCCTATACATCAACTTTTCTGGTCATATTTTGATGATCATTATCGTGATTTTCCGCACATAAACACATTCGTATTTAGTTTAAACACATCATTCGTGCAAAAATCTAGAAGCACAACATACCCATCCTACAAATTCGTTTGGGAGCTAAGGACAAGGACATACGAAGGGGGAACAACCTTAGTTTCAAGAGTTTAAGAAACGTTCGAAAGAAAGTACTCTTGGAGAAAGAATTCCATGAAAGAAACCCATAACTTTTGACATTGTTCAAGTGTGAAGCTGCTGCCCGGAAACTCCTCCAAACCATGCCCAATTCACTTCAACGTACACCCCACTCGACGAACTTCTCTTACCCTTGACGTTTTGATTACTTTGTCTTTTACTTAAAAATTCTTGTGAGTTCTTCAAGTGTGAATAACTCTTGATGTATTTTCTGGTTTTTGTTGTGTTTGGCAGAAATAACATGAGAGAGAGATTGAGAACGTGAGAGAGAGTTGAGAAACGTGAGGGAGAGAGTTATTAGGATTTAGGAGACTAACTTCAAGACTTAGTCAAAATAGGATTTAATTAACTTAATGAAAAATCTGATTTTCCTTTTTATTAAATCAGCTAATAAATATTAATTAATTAAATTAATTTATCAATCTTAAATAAAAGCAATTTAAATCATTGCTTCCACCTAGGTTCGAACCCGAGTGGAGCAAGACTCTACTACAAGAGCTCAATTTCGGCTCTCTCTCCCAAAATTGCCCCTCCATCTTATTAAATAATTAATTAATTATATATTTAGGGTAATTACGATATAACCCTTAGCCTGGTAAAAGACCATTTTACCCCTGGACCCTCAACACTTAAAATTTCTTCTTTTAAGTCCGGTAAAGACTCCTTCGATTAAATCTTAGTTTTCGAGAGCCTTACTTGGTTGGTTCCAACCTTTCCAAGTCCAACTAACTCTCCAAGTCAGTTGACTTGGTCGTAGTAAGGGTTCTAAGATCTGGTTCTACGCGTATCGATCCGTGTGAACCTTGGTTTAATCGCAAGCATTCTTGACACCCTAAGTCTTGATCCTATTCATTTTTAGGGTTGTTACATTATCCCTCCTTAGGAACATTCGTCCCCGAATGAAACTACCCCTTCACATCTTTATGCCAGTCAGATCATAATAAAATCACTATACATAGCCAATCAATAGAACACGGAGAGATAAGGAAACATAGGTTTAAGAGTAGGAAGTCTAACCTCAAGAGCTGAAAAGGTGAGGGTAGCGGGCTCTCATATCGGCCTCAGCCTCCTACGTAGCACCCTCAAAAAGATGATTTCTCCACAATGCCTTCACTGTGGCAATCTCCTTGTTCCTCAGCCGCTTGACCTGTCGGTCTAAGATCTCAATAGGTACCTCCACATAAGACAAGTCTTCACCAACCCCCAAACCTTCAACGGGTAAGATTGATGTTGGATCACCTCGGCACTTCTTAAACATAGAGACATGAAAGACTAGATGGACAGAAGCTAGCTCTGCAGGCAATTCTAACTCATAGGCCACCTCACCCACACGCTGTAGGATCTCATATGGCCTAACATACCTCGGACTCAGCTTCCCTTTTCTACCAAATATCATCACCCCTTTCATAAGTGATATTTTCAAGTAAACCTGGTCACTAACATCGAACTCCAAGGGCCATTTTCTATTATCAGCATATGACTTCTGCCGACTGTAAGCAGTAGTCAACCTGTCCCTAATCACTCTGACCTTCTCTAAGGCCTCATGAATGATCTCCGTACCCAAAATAGATGACTCTCCAACCTTGAACCACCCAACTGGAGATCTACACCTCCTACCATACAGTGCCTCAAACGGTGCCATCCCAATGCTGGAGTGATAGCTATTATTATAAGAAATCTATCAAAGGCAAATGGTCATCCCAGTTACCTCTGAATTCAATCACACATGCTCTCAACATGTCATCCAATGTCTAAATGGTGTGCTCCACCTGCCCATCTGTCTGAGGATGAAAGGCAGTGCTAAGATTTACCTGCGTGCCCAAACTCTTCTTGAAAGATCTCCAGAAATGTGAAGTAAACTGAGCTCCTCTATCTGAAATAATAGACAAGGGAATCTCATGCCATCTCACAATCTCATCAATGTAGAGTCTCGCATAAT
This sequence comes from Solanum sitiens, assembly GCA_016801875.1. Taxonomy (NCBI): domain Eukaryota; kingdom Viridiplantae; phylum Streptophyta; class Magnoliopsida; order Solanales; family Solanaceae; genus Solanum; species Solanum sitiens. The sequence continues at coordinate 1,914,213 of JABWTJ010000015.1, forward strand.
CCTCGGCTCTGTAAGTAGACTTCACAGGGATAAAGTGGGCAGACTTAGTTAATCTGTCCACAATAACCAATATGGAGTCATGCTGCCTCCTAGTCCTCGGAAGACCAACCACGAAGTCCATATTAATTGCCTCCCACTTCCAAGTCGAAACCTCAATAATCTGAGTCAGACCACCAGGCTTATGATGCTCTGCCTTAACCTGCTGACAATTAGGACAGTTGGCCACATATTCTGCAATGTCCTTCTTCATGCCATCCCATCAATAAAATCTGCTTAAGATCATGATACATCTTGGTGGAACCTGGATGTATGGAATATCTGGAACCATGGGCCTCTTCAACAATCCTGGTCTGCAAATTATCCACATCTGGCACACACAGCCTGTTCTGGTACCTAAGTATGCCATCACCTCCCAAAGCGAAAGACTCATTCATCTTCATCAGCACTGAGTCTTTCAGCTCTATTAACACAGGATCTAGATGCTGACCCTGCTTGACTTCAACTACCAAGGATGATTCAGAACTAGGATGAACTGAAACATCCCCACTAGTGGAGTCAACCAAACGCACACCCAGTTTGGCCAGTCTGTGTACATATTTCACCAGCTCCTTCTTCTCATCCTCAACGTGGGTTGTACTTCCCATGCTCATACTGCTTAAAGCATCAGCTACAACATTAGCATTACCTGGATGGTAGTGCACATTCATGTCATAATCCTTCAACAGCTCCAACCATCTCCGCTGACGTAGATTCAACTCCTTCTGTGTGAACACATACTGGAGACTCTTATGGTCTGTGAACACATCCACATGCACTCCATACAGATAATGCCTCCACAGCTTCAGTACAAACACCACAGCTGCCAACTCCAGGTCATGAGTAGGGTAATTCTTCTCATGAACCTTGAGCTGTCTGGACGCATAGGCTATCACCTTACCAACCTGCATAAGAACACAAATCAAACCAACCCTAGATGCATCATAATAAACAGTGTAATTCTCACCACACTTAGGCAAAGTAATCATTGGGGCTGAAGTGACTCTGTCCTTGAGCTCTTGGAAACTCTTCTCACAAGTCTCCGTCCATTCAAACTTGGCTTTCTTCTTAGTCAAAGCTGTCAATGGGGCAGTAATGGAAGAAAAGCCCTCCACAAACCTGCGGTAGTAACCATCCAATCCCAAAAAGCTACGGATGTCAGTGGGAGTAAGAGGTTTTGGCCAGTTTTTCACAGCCTCAGTCTTCCTGGGATCCACCTCCACGCCTTGATCGGACACAACATGACCCAGGAAGGTTACTGATCTCAGCCAGAATTCACGTTTGCTGAATTTGGCATACAACTGATGTTGTCTAAGTACCTGCAAGGTTAGTCTGAAATGTTGTTCATGCTCTTCCTTGGTCTTAGAGTAGATGAGAATGTCATCAATGAATACTATGAGGGAAGAGTCAAGGTATTCACGGAAGACCCTATTCATGAGATCCATAAATACAGCAGGTGCATTCGTGAGACCAAATGACATGACTAAACACTCATAGTGACCATAACGGGTACGAAAGGCTGTCTTTGGGATATCTCCATCCCTAACACTAAGCTGATGATACCCTGAACGAAGAACAATCTTAGAGAAGAAACTAGCCCCTTGGAGCTGATCGAACAAATCATCTACTCTGGGGAGTGGATACTTATTCTTTATAGTGACTTTGTTGAGCTGCCGATAATCGTTACACATTCTAAGGGTTCCATCTTTCTTCTTTACAAACAACAGTGGAGCGCCCCAAGGGGATATGCTCGGCTGAATGAAACCCTTGTCAGTGAGATCTTTTAACTGTAGTTTCAACTCTTTGAGTTAAGCTGGAGCCATTCTGTAAGGAGGAATTGAGACTGGTTTAGTATCGGGTTCTAAATCGATACCAAAGTCAATCTCTCGAAGGGGAGGGACTCAAGGCAAATCATCAGGAAACACATCTAAGAACTCATTCACTACAGGCACTGAGTCTATGGAAGGAATGTCATGATCTAAATCATTAACACTCACAAGATGACACAATAATCCCTTGGACATCATTTTATTGGCCTTAAGGTTAGAAATCAAGGGATTAGGATGACTCGAATTGTACCCCTACCAGACTAACTCTTCTTCATTAGGAAAGCGAAATCTCACACTCTACTACGACAGTCTAAGCAAGCATAGCAACTACGAAACCAATCCATGCCAAGAATAACATCAAAATCATGCATGGGTAACTCAACCAAGTTTGTACAGATAGTTTTTCCACTCACAACTATTGGGCAATCCTCGTATACTCTATTAGTTCATACATTCTCTCCTAAAGGTGTACTAACCACTATAGGATCATGCAGAACTTCAGGCAACATCTCAAAAGTAAGAGCAAGCAGAGGAGTCACAAAGGAAAGCGTAGACCCTGGATCAAGTAAAGCATAAACAGAAGTTGAGAATACTTGCAGCATACCGTGACCACATCAGCGGACTTCTCCTGCTCCTCCCTACCCTTCAGGGCATAGAACCTGTTCCTCTTAGGAGGCTCGGCTGCTGCTGCACCCTGTGGATTAGGCCTAGGCTGAGCATTACCTCCAGCCTGACCTCTGTTCTGTGGACAGTCTCTGACCATGTGTCCACTCTTACCACAACCGAAGCAGGTATTAGTGCCCTGTCTGCACTCTCCACTGTGAGATCGGCCACACATAACACAATTCTTCTTAGGACGCTGCATCTCACCTCCATTGACCTTCTTGGGATCAGGTCTGCCTCCTCTAGGTCTAGCACTCCTCTGAGGATTAGAATTCCCAGAACTCTGTTGCCCCTTTTTGAACCTTGGCTGCTCACGGACGCCAAAGTTGTTTCTGTGGCCTCCATGACTGGGACCTACCTGATCTTGAGGCCTAGGCCTCCTAGGATCACGAATACCTCTCTTTCTGTGTCTGTCCTCTACTTGCTAGACATGCATCATCATCCTAGAAAGGTCCATGTCATCATGGAGCATCGCAGATCGACACTCCTCCTCCAAATCTCCATTGATTCCTGCGAGGAACCTGCTCATCTCATCCCTGCTGTTAGAAACCAGGGAAGTAGCATACCTGGATGATTTCAACAACACTTAGTATTCTCCTCATTCATGCTATTAAATACTAGAGAAAGTAACATACCTTGATAGCTTAACAAACTTCAGGGAATACTCTCTGACTGTCATAGAGCCTTGCTTAAGGTTTATGAACTCCTCAACCTTGGCCTCCCTCATCTCTCTGGGGAAGAATCACTCCAGAAATACTATCTTGAACAGTTCCCATGTGACTGACACTCCACCTAAGACACGACTATCTTGCCACATCTTGCACCAAGTCTGTGCAACATCCTTGAGCTGATAGGAAGCCAGCTCAGCTTTCTCAATATCAGTGGCCCCCATAACCACCAGGATCTTATGCACCTCATCCACAAACTCCTAGGGATCCTCTGCAGTCCTAGACCCTGTGAAAATAGGAGGATTCATCCTCATAAAATCCCTCAGCCTGTCAGCCATGCTACAAACCGGTGGGTTCTCCCTCTGAACATCCTGCCGGTTGACCTGGGCAGTCAGAGCCTGGGCCTGCATAGTAATGGCATGTGCCATCTGGGCCAGAGATGCCCTCACCTCAGCATCAGTCAACCCAGCTGGGTTAACTGGCACAACCACTCCTTCAGCTGGAGCCTGGGGTGGAACTCGGTTGCCCCCAGCAGCTGCTCTTCCTTTCCTCTGACCAATAGCCCTCCTAGGGTTCATTCTCTGAAAACAACAAAAATTGATGTTAGATATGCTCATAACACCAATAAATCAGACATTCGGAAAAGCACGATAAGATCAGAAGAAGGGAAATTTTCCTACGCATCATGCCTCTAATTCAGGATAGTGGTGCACTTCACTACCATGACTTAGAAACTACTCAATGTGGTTGATGTGAACTTATTATTCTCAAAATTTAACCTAGTGCTCTGATACCAACTTTGTCACGACTGGAATCTAGACTCCAGACAAGACCGACTTCGTTGACCTCTCGAAGGTTGCAGATAAGCCTACTTACATTAGTCATACTTCACTTTTATTAATTTTAGCGGAAAGTTTGAAACATTTTGATCCTTAACATATTTGTTAAACATTCTTAACATTTCATAGTAGTTCACCATCAACCATCTAACATTAAGAGATAAGCAACTGAAAGAAATAGATCAATAAGTATTAAGTGTATAATTGCCAAAATGGCACCAATACAAGGTCTCAATAAAAATAGGAAAGAAACGCTAGTGGAACATGCTCCACTAGCTCAACTCTAAAACTAAGCTAGAATGTAAAACAATAGCATCCTCGAAAGCATGAGGACCTACCAAACTCCGGATGAATGCTGACGTCCGGATATCTGCGACGACGATCCTGTAGCTCTATCGTCCACCTGTGCCTGCACCTAAAATAGTAAAGTTTATAGGGGTTAGTATACACTTGTACTAAGTATGGGTATATGCAAGCACATACCACGGACATGCATGAGAAAGAATAGCTCTTTCCTTACAACATGAATTTTGGAAGTCAAGTCAGTGGACTTGCCAAATTGAGATTAGGAAAGTTAGTGAACTTTCCAAATTGGGTTAGAAAGGTCATGCCATGAGAGTAACATGCATCATTATAAATATCGTATTGCACACATCACATAATATCTTCATATAGCACATATCATAACACATAACATATAACACATAGCTTCTTTCGTATTATTCATTCATATGCCATGAGACCTTGGAATCATGGACTTGACATTAAGACTTTCCAAAATGAGGGCTCAACATATGGGACCTCAACTTGGGATCTTCATTAGCAAACACAGAGTCTGCTTCATTCATTCATACGTACTTCATTTCATTTCATTTATAGGCCAGTGTAAACACCAGCTATACCTAGGGTGTAGTTTAAGACTTTCATCGGGTTTGCTGTGCAATGATCAAGAATAACCTACTGTTATTATTTGAGTCTAGCTCACCTCTTGATTATCCTATCCTAACACCTTTGGTACCATTCATTTCATTATGTGCTTTTTATTCATTGGGAACTTTAACTTTAACCGACATAGATCATGTGAGCATCATGAATTCCAGTGTCTCCCCCACACCGAAAAGAGGTGGAATCACCGGCCAAGTTGACCCAAAAACATGCTAGCGTACATGGGAATTTAACCCCTCCATATCGCTATATTGACAGTATAGGTTCGAAGACTAGGAGATATAAGGAGACCCATACCCGGCAAGCCGGAAAGTCTCATCTCATGATAGTTACGTGAACCTCCGCCCTTCCCAAAAGAAGGCATCACCGCTCATAGCTAGCCTATCGGTGCTCAATATAAAGTTCTATTACGTTCAACTCATACGTCTCGGAAGTTAACTTCTAGTATGAGGACAGTGTAGCTCATTAGATGATTTCTCATCTCATCATTAGTATTAAGTGTATTAAGCTCAATAGTTTCATCAGAGTGTTCATAGAGACTGGTCTCTTCATTATCTTACACTCTCCTTGGTGAGTACGTATTGGTAACATTTATTTAAGCTCATTTGAGATTGCTCTCATCATATTCATTAGCCTTATATCATGTTGTCACCACATTCTTCATTATTGGCACCTTTGCTTTTTATTGTTACTCACCTCTTACTACGTGAATGTTCATTTCATCGTATGCCAATGCACTTGGCCTTTTAGTATATCTTACACTCATATTTAACCCTTCTAGGGTTCGTCATTTCATTACATACATATTAGGTTACTTACTTTTGAACATATGTTAGACTTATGTGTCTATACATACAAGCTATGGGGATTCATTCATAATTCGTTAAGTGATTCTTACTTTCCTAAGATCATGTAGTACAAGACTTATGTATCTTATATATATGCCAAGATCTTAACTTTTTTGATCTAAGTAGATGGCATTATTCTTGGATATTTTACTCACGTATGACTTATGCATCACTACAGAATTTTTGGGCAAGAGAACCCAAATCTTGAATCACTTGGATATCATTTATATTTTTCATTAATTTTATTTCTAATATTCATAACACTAGACTCTAAATTAAATCTCAACATTTATATTGAAGGATAAATTTTCTATTTTAATTTCACTCTTAATTTACCAAAGGGTTGGGGGTTCGAGCCCCCACAACCTCTTTGATTCTAATTTAATTAACTTCACTGCTATGGGGAGGTTATGGGTTCGAACCCCCACAGCCCCCCTCATTTTTTGTATTAAAATTTGCTGAGGAGGCTGTGAGGTGGTGGGTTTGAACCCCCACAGCCCCTCTATTTTTATTTCAATTAAAAGGGCGAGTGACAGTGATGTTGTGGGATCGAATCCCCACAGCCTCACTATAACATTTCGAAATCCCAAAGTTATGTGGTAAGACTTAAACAGGCTCCTTAAAGTCTAAACCATTGTTCCTAGCCAAATTAGGCATAGATGGAGTCGTTGAAGTGTTTTGGAACCAAAACGTCCATAATGTCCGGAAAGTTGGTTCATGAAAGGGCTAGAGTGTCCCTTGTAGTTTGGCCAAGTTAAAGAGTCGAAATGGAGAAAAGGTTGGTAACTATAGGTGTAACACCTAGTGCGGGATGGTTTCATGTTGGAAAAGTCAGGGTACGACTCCCCGAGGACCAACCAAGGGCCCTCGAGAAGGACCCTTGAGACAGTGTGCCACGACGTATACCATGACGGGGCGCCATAGGCACGACGGGGCGTTAAGGCCACCGTCGTGCCAGCCTTAGCTGCTGGGAAGAAAGACTCCACCTGCATAGTCTCTGACCAACGCGACGGACGTGCAGGTTGGAGAGGGGCCTGTCCGTCACGCCCACGATGGCTCATCGGCGGGGAGTCGTCGTGGAGGGCTTGTAGTGTTTTCAGGGATTTAAGTTTTAGTTAATTATTTTATTAAGTGTCTTAGGGGTAATTAGGGGGTTAAGGGAAGACTAATTAAGTGACTTAAGACCCCACTATAAGTACCCCAACCTTCATTAACCTAATCACAATTCTCCAAACAAAACTCTCTTCCTTCTCTCTACTTTCTCTCTCTATTGGAAGACTCCATTAGGGAATAGCTTGGGAAGATCATTGGGGGATGGTTTAGCACGAAATCACCATTAAAACGTCATCAAACATTAAGGTATGGGATCTAATTCACCTTTGAGACTTCTTTCCTCAAAGGGCTCCTTCAAAAATTTTCTAAAAGTTGAGTTTCATATGGGTTTCATCCAATATCGAATTTAATTATATGAATTGAGTTGTTTAGGTATTATTTGAGTTATAATGAATAGATTATCATGTATTGCAACTTGATTATGATGAATTGATGTAGTTTGATCTAGATTGTGGGTGATGACCCCTAACCCTTAACCCTAGGTATGAGGTTGATATGAATTTGGGTTGGACTGAAGTAATTGATCTAGTTCTTGTTTAAATCATCTTAAATGATTGTTATTGCATCGATCATGAATCTATTGTGGTGAATTGAAGTTATTCTTGCCTATTTCTTGAGTATTCAATCTAGAGTAAGAAGATAGACTTTGATATCATGTTACCGAGCTTTGATGTAGTATTGCATTATGATATAGTGTTTCTCTTAAATTAGTTCTTATGTTGACTATTGAATTATATTGATATGATGACCCAAATTGGGTTAGTCTATGGGTTGATGGTAAGGCCTTTTATTGGTGAACTATGGAGAAGTATTGGTAAGTCTTTATTATCTTAATCCTTACTTCAAATGGTGATTTATTGTCATCAAGTGATAATGTGTGTTGAAGTATACCTTGCTTAAGGTGGTAGGTTGGTATGATGATTGAATTGAAATGTTTAGGTTGGTTATAGGGAAGTTGTTATGAAAAGATGTGCCCTATTGTGATGAGATGTGTAAGGGCTAACTTCACCTATATGAATTGTTAAGGAAAGGATTATTTCTCATACAATTCTTATTGAGCTATGATTATGAATATACAAGGGCGTGACCCTACTATCTAACTAGGTTGAGATGGTTAATAAAGTTAAAGACTTTTATATAAAAGGGGACTTAGCTTAGCACCGAGTGAGCTTGTATGTGAGGGAGTGACACTTTCTTATATAAGGAAAGGTAGGGTTCACTACGGTTCTCACGGGGTGGATAGCCTCATGACCCAAGTAGGGTGTAGATTTGATATGTCCAAGGTTCTTTTCCCCAAGCTCCATCAACTATGTTGCCACCATAGGATACTAGCTAGTGGATCCACCTAGATATCTACGTTTATGTTAGGTTCTACTTTGGCCGGTAGACCACCTTCCATCGGTTTAAGGTTTCATGACACCGGATTCCACATTTGCTCATGTGGTCTATGTCGGTTAAGGCAAGGTTTCCCTAAACTAAAACGAACGAATAAGATATAAACTAATCGAAGTACCTTGAGGGGTTTGGCTATAGCTTAGGTAGGGGTATGGGACTCTACCTACGCCTTGCAATAGTTTGCCTTGATAGGAGCTTTGAGAGGTCAATATTATGTATGTAAAGTAGTGATATAATGTAAATGACTTTGTACATTGAATAACATGCTTATGAGTATAAGGTTGTTGCTTTTGGTTGAAGAAGAATGTTTTCATGAAATGGAAGAGTATGTTAGGTAAGGTTAATTGCTAATTGTAGTCTTGATAGGTTACTTGATTAAGTAAGAGTCATGGAAATTTACTTGATTATTGCACTTTTAACTTTATGAAGGTTATATATAGTTTGCTTTGCTATGCTATGCCTCACTCGTATACATCTTTAATAATGATTTTTATTAAATGTCCTTTTCTAAGTACATTTGATTGGTAATTGTATATGTGGTTCCATACTTAGTACATGTGGAGTACTAACCCCATTTCTTTCCCTTTTCCCAAACATTTTAGGTTTGGGTCGTTGAATCTTGCTCCGAATTGTTAGAAAGGAAGACTTGGATCTCTAACCATCCAAGTGGTAGGTCCTCATTCTCCCGAGGGCGTTGTCGACATCTTACTCTAATGTTACTTAGTTACTATAACTCTGTTTTGTCTCATTTACTCATTTGAGACGATGTTGTATATAGCCTATATGTGGCTTCTTGTATTGATGTAGGTCTATGCCCAAGATTTATTGTCTTTGATAGATGGTTTATGAGATGAGAGGGCTTTTTATGACTATTATTCTTTACTATATAAATGGGTGAAATAAAAGTAGAAGACTATGTAATCTTCGTATATGAACAAGTCTATGTATACTTGATATAAATATGATTATGTGTATGTAGATCCAAGTAGTTATAGATAAAAAGTTTTAAATTCCTTCAAGTTTTAATCGATGAATGCTATGACAAGGCTAAGAGGCTTGTCTTAGTCCTCAAAGAGGACGACGACGCCGGTTACGTCTAGGGGGTAAACCCGGTTGTGACAAACTTGGTATCAGAGCATGAGGTTGAATATCCTTGATGATAACGTCTCTCTCAACCACGTTATATTTGTTTGTATTCATAATTTTGAAGTGCGCCACACTTATGAATAGGAACTTATTTTATGCTTATGAATCACTCTCATTGTTGGAAATCCATATCGTGCCTCTAGAATGTATGTCGTATATGTATTTGCCTAAACCTTGTGTTTTGGTTTTAGGAGATGAATACTAGAAGTAATGCAGCCAGAAGACTTGTGGAGGAGATTGCTGCTGCGGGAATCCCTCTCCGTGGTGATCCAGTTCCTCCTCTTGAAGAGATTGTTGTTGATGATCAGGTTCCCGATGATCCTCCACCTATGGCAGAGGCTTAGATAAGGGCTATTCTTGCTCAAATAGCTCAATCCATGACTACTCAAGCTCAAACCGCAACGGTGCAAGCCCAAGCCATGACTGCCCAAGCTAATAGGGATTTGGCACCTAGAGTTCATGAGCAAACTATGGCTTTCCGACTTAGGGACTTCACCCGAATGAATCCTCCTATCTTCTATGGGTCTAAGGTTGAAGAAGACCCTCAAGAATTCATTGATGAGGTTTATAAGATTTTGTGTGCTATAGGGTTGTCTTCTAGTGAAAATGCTGAGTTGGCCTCATACCAACTCAAGGATGTGGCTCAGACATGGCATGTGCAATGGAAAGACAATAGGCCACTTCAAGGTGGGCCAGTGACTTGGGAGTTGTTCAAAAGGGCTTTCCTTGATCGGTTCTTCCCTAGAGAGATGAGAGAAACTAAGGGGGTGGAGTTCATCAATCTCCGCCAAGGAGAAATGAGTGTTCATGAGTACTCTTTGAAGTTCATTAAATTGGCTAAGTATGCTCCTTCCTTGGTCTCCGATCCTAGAGACGAGATGAGTCGATTCGTGATAGGTGTGTCGGATGATTTGCAAGAAGAATGTCAATCGGCTATGCTTCATGATAACATGAATATTGGTCGTCTCATGGTGCATGCAAAAAGGATTGAGGAGGCTAGAGCAAAAAGGAAGGATAAGGATAAGGATTCAAGAAGGGCAAGGTCATTCGAGAGTGGAACTACTAAAGATAGGTTTGGAATTCAAGACAAGCCTAGATTCAAGAAGAGGTTCTCAAATCAAGTTCCATCCAAATTTCCCAAGGTTAGGGATGGGAAGGTCCCTAGCCAAGAGTTCAAAAAGGGAAAAGTGGGAGTTTGTCTAATGAAAATCCACCTTGCAAGGAATGTGGGAAGAAGCATTTAGGTGTTTGCCTCCTAGGTTCGGACAAGTGCTTTGGTTGTGGAAAAATTGGTCACAAAGTGCGGGATTGTCCAAATGCTAAAGGGCAAGAGAGGGGTGGTCAGCCAAGTGGTTCTAATGATGTTCCCAAAAAGAACCGCTTTTATGCTCTTCGTTCAAGAGATTAGCAAGAGGCCTCTCCCGATGTGGTGACCGGTATGTTACAAATATTTGTTATTGATGTGTATCCTTTGCTAGATCTGGGTGCTACTTTGTCTTTCGTTACTCCCTTAGTAGCTAAAAAGTTTGGTACTTTACCCGATGTTTTGTATGACCCTATTTTGGTGTCTACTCCGGTGGGTGAGTCGGTTGTAGCAAAAAGAGTCTACCGAAATTGTCCTATTTCTATGCCCCATAGAGTTTCTCATGTAGATCTAGTTGAACTAGACATGCATGATTTTGACGTTATTTTGGGTATGGACTGGTTAAATGCTAGCTTCACTTCTATTGAATGTAGAACTAGAGTTGTGAGGTTTAGTTTCCCAAATGAACCAGTTTTTGAGTGGAAGGGTGGAAACTCTCTTCCAAGAGGTCGTTTCATATCATGTCTAAAAGCGTGTAAAATGATCTCAAAGGGGTGTCTTTATCATATTGTGAGAGTCCAAGAAGTTGATTCCGAAGTTCCTCCTATTGAGTCGGTCCCCGTGGTGAGTTTTACGGAGGTCTTTCCTAATGATCTTCCTGGCATTCCTCTCGACCGGGAAATCGATTTCGGTATTGATTTGTTATCGGAAACAAACCCTATCTCTATTTCTCCTTATAGAATGGCTCCGGCCGAGTTAAAGGAGTTGAAGGCACAACTTAAAGATTTGCTATACAAGGGCTTTATAAGGCCTAGCATTTCTCCATGGGGTGCTCCAGTTTTGTTCGTGAAAAAGAAGGATGGGTCCTTGAGAATGTGTATTGACTACCGCCAACTCAACAAGGTTACTGTCAAGAACAAGTCTCTTCCTCGGATTGATGATTTATTTGATCAACTCCAAGGAGCGAGTTACTTCTCCAAAATTGACTTGAGGTCAGGGTATCACCAGCTTAGGGTGAGAAATGAAGATATTCCAAAGACGGCCTTTCGGACTAGGTATGGGCATTATAAGTTCGTGGTTATGTCGTTTGGTCTCACAAATGCTCCGGCGGCGTTTATGGACCTAATGAATAGGGTGTTTCGAAGTTACCTTGATGCATTCGTTATTGTATTCATCGATGATATCTTGGTGTATTCGAAGAATGAGGTTGATCACATGAGTCATAAGGGTAGTATTGCAAACCCTTAAAGAGCATAAATTGTTCGCCAAGTATAGCAAGTGTGAGTTTTGGCTGAGGTCGGTAGCGTTTCTTGGGCACATCATCTCTAGCGAGGGAGTTGAGGTAGACCCAAGGAAAACTGATGCGGTAAGAAACTGGCCTAGACCCTTGACCCCACCTGACATTAGGAGTTTCTTGGGTTTAGTAGGCTATTATCGAAGGTTTGAAGAATGTTTTTCATCCTTTGAATCTCCATTGACTTCATTAACTCAAAAGGGTAAAAAGTTTGAGTGGTCGGAGGCCTGCGAGAAGAGTTTCCAATTATTGAAAGATAGGCTTACTTCCGCTCCGGTGTTAACTTTACCAGAAGGTTCTAAGGGGTTCGTTGTGTATTGTGATGCATCCCGCATAGGTTTGGGGTGTGTGCTTATGCAAAATGGGAAGGTGATTGCCTATGCTTCATGGCAACTCAAGGTGCATGAGAAAAATTACCCTACCCATGACCTTGAGTTAGCGGCCGTGGTGTTTGCTTTGAAAATATGGAGACATTACTTGTATGGTGTTCATGTAGATGTTTTCACCGATCATAAGAGTCTTCAATATGTGTTTACTCAAAAAGAGTTAAATCTCCGACAAAGAAGGTGGCTAGAATTGTTGAAAGATTTTGATATGAGTGTCCTATATCATCCCGGCAAGGCCAATGTGGTGGAGGATGATCTAAGCCGTATGACTATGGGTAGTGTGTCTCATATAGAAGGAGACAAGAAAGATCTAGTGAAGGATGTTCATGATTTGGCTAGATTAGGGGTGCGGTTGGAGAGTTCTCTAAATGGAGGTGCCACGGTTCATCATAGCTCTGAATCATCATTGGTGGTTGAGGTAAAGTCCAAACAATACATTGATCAACTATTGATGGAGTTGAAGGAATCTGTTCTTGGCAAGATGAATGAGTCTTTCTCCTTAGGAGGAGATGGTGTGTTAAGGTACCAAGGGAGGTTATGTGTTCCTGATGTTGATGGATTGAGGTATCGGATCCTTGAAGAAGCCCATGGATCCCACTATCCCATCCATCCGAGTTCTACTAAGATGTATCATGACCTTCGAGAAATATATTGGTGGGCAGGTTTGAAGAAGGACATAGCGGAATTTGTTGCTAAGTGTCCAAATTGCCAACAAGTGAAGGCGGAACATCAAAAGCAGGGTGGCTTACTACAAGAGATCCAAATTCCTACTTGGAAGTGGGAAGACATTAATATGGACTTTGTGGTAGGGTTGCCTCGGACTCAAAAGTCATATGATTCTATATGGGTGATTGTTGATAGATTGACTAAGTCCACTCATTTTATTCCCGTCAAATCCACGTATTCGGCGGAGGATTATGCGAAGATCTTCATTGATAAGATTATGTGTCGCCATGGTATTCCGTTAGCCATTATTTTGGATCGGGGTGCACAATTCACATCTAGGTTTTGGAAGTCTTTTCAAAAAGGTTTGGGTACTAAAGTGAAATTGAGTACCGCCTTTCATCCTCAAACGGATGGTAAGCGGAACGCACAATTCAAACTCTTGAGGATATGCTTAGAGCTTGCATTATTGATTTTAAAGGGAGTTGGGATAAGAACTTGCCGTTGGTGGAGTTTGCTTATAATAATAGTTTTCATTCGTCCATCTCCATGGCTCCCTATGAAGCCTTGTATGGTAGGAGGTGTAGGTCTCCTATAGAATGGTTTGAAGTTGGTGAACCATCGATCTTTGGTCCCGACTTGATTTATAAGACATTGGAGAATGTGCATATCATTAGAAATAGGTTACAAACAGCCTATAGTCGATAAAAGTCCTATGCCGATAATAGGAGAAAAGATTTAGAGTTTGAAGAAGATGACAATGTGTATTTAAAAATCTCACCTATGAAAGGGGTGGTAAGATTTGGCAAGAAAGGGAAGTTGAGACCTCGTTACGTGGGTCCTTATGAGATTTTTGAAAAGGTTGGTAAAGTTGCCTAACGCTTGAAACTACCTAACGATTTAGCTTTGGTGCATCCGGTTTTCCATGTCTCGATGTTGAAGAAGTGTGTTGGGGATCCCGAGACTATCCTTCCTATTGAAGGTCTTGGAGTCAAGGATAACCTCTCTTATGAGGAGGTTCCTATCCGAATCCTTGATAGGCAAGTGAAAAGGTTGAGGAACAAGGAGGTGGTTTTCGTAAAAGTGTTATGGAAGAACCACCTAGTTGAGGGTGCAACATGGGAGGCCGAGGCCAACATGAAAACCCGCTATCCTCATCTTTTTGATGCTTAAGGTTAGTTTTTCTTTCTAATGATATAATTATGCTAGATATTGTGAATCTATGCTGTTTTGGTGAACTTCTTCAAAAATCTTAGTTTTTGAGACTTCACAATGAAGGCACTGTAAGGTGACCTTAAATAAATTTTAAATTTGTTTTGCTTTTATCATATTTGAGTCAAGTCGTGTATTGTGATATAGTGAATCCTTGTAGATGTTATATTAAGCATATTGATAAGATGAACCTTGTGCTAATCGACTTGTGTATCAAATGATTGAGCTCATGTGTGTTGTGAGTAGAAAGTATCTCATGAGGAAACTTTGAGCTTATGTATGATAAATTGATGTTTTGAAGTGTTTTATAGAAATGATGTGATTCATGCAAATTTGATATTGTGAAATTTTTGAGCTGCTAGTCTTGAGTCTTTTCCCTCATTTAAAGAGTGTTTAGTGTCATTCGGGGACGAATGTTGCTAAGGGGGGGATAATGTAACATTTTGAAATCCCAAAGTCATGTGGTAAGACTTAAACAGGCTCCTTAAAGTTTAAACCATTGTTCCTGGCCAAATTAGGCGTAGATGGAGTCGTTGAAGTGTTTTGGAACCAAAACGTCCATAACGTTCGGAAAGTTGGTTCATGAAAGGGGTAGAGTGTCCCTTGTAGCCAAGTTAAAGAGTCGGAATGGAGAAAAGGTTGGTAACTATAGGTGTAACACCTAGTGCGGGATGGTTTCATGTTGGAAAAGTCAGGGTACGACTCCCCGAGGACCAACCAAAGGCCCTCAAGAAGGACCCTTGAGACATTGTGCTACGACGTATACCATGACGGGGCGTCATGGGCACGATGGGGCGTTAAGGCCACCGTCGTGCCAAACTTAGCTACTGGGAATAAAGCCTCCGCCTGCACAGTCTCTGACCAACGCGACAGACGTGCAGGTTGGAGGGGGCCCTGTCCATCACGCCCACAACGGCTCGGCGGCGGGGAGTCGTTGTGGAGGGCCTGTAGTGTTTTCAGGGATTTAAGTTTTAGTTAATTTTTTTATTAAGTGTCTTAGGGGTAATTAGAGGGTTAAGGGAAGACTAATTAAGTGACTTAAGACCCCACTATAAATACCCCAACCTTCATTAACCTAATCACAATTCTCCAAACAAAACTCTCTTCCTTCTCTCTACTTTTTCTCTCTATTGGAAGACTCCATTGGGGAATAGCTTGGGAACATCATTGGGGGCTGGTTTAGGACGAAATCACCATCAAAGCGTCATCAAACCTTAAGGTATGAGATCTAATTCACCTTTGAGACTTCTTTCCTCAAAGGGCTCCTTCAAAGATTTTCTAAAAGTTGAGTTTCATATAGGTTTCATCCAATTTCGAATTTAATTATATGAATTGAGTTGTTTAAGTATTATTTGAGTTATAATGAATAGAGTATCATGTATTGCAACTTGATCATGATGAATTGATGTAGTTTGATCTAGATTGTGGGTGATGACCCCTAACCCTTAACCCTAGGTATGAGGTTGATATGAATTTGGGTTGGATTGAAGTAATTGATCTAATTCTTGTTTAAATCATCTTTAATGATTGTTATTGCATTGATCATGAATCTATTGTGGTGAATTGAAGTTATTCTTGCCTATTTCTTGAGTATTGAATCTAGAGTAAGAAGATAGACTTTGATATCATGTTACCGAGCTTTGATGTAGTATTGCATTATGATATAGTGTTTCTCTTAAATTAGTTCTTATGTTGACTATTAAATTATATTGATGTGATGACCCAAATTCGGTTAGTCTATGGGTTGATGGTAAGGTCCTTTTATTGGTGAACTATGGAGAAGTATTGGTAAGTCTTTATTATCCTAATCCTTACTTCAAATGGTGATTTATTGTCATCAAGTGATAATGTGTGTTGAAGTATAAGGTGATAGGTTGGTATGATGATTGAATTGAAATGTTTAGGTTGGTTGTGAGGCTGCCTAGGAGTACATGATATAGGGAAGTTGTTATGAAAAGATGTGCCCTATTGTGATGAGATGTGTAAGGGCTAACTTCACCTATATGAATTGTTAAGGAAAGGATTATTTCTCATACAATTCTTATTGAGCTATGATTTTGAATATACAAGGGCTTGACCCTACTATCTAACTAGGTTGAGATGGTTAATAAAGTTAAAGACTTTTATATAAAAGGGGACTTAGCTTAGCACCGAGTGAGCTTGTATGTGAGGGAATGACAGTTTCTTATATAAGGAAAGGTGGGGTTCACTACGGTCCTCACGGGGTGGATAGCCTCATGACCCAAGTAGGGTGTAGATTTGATATGTCCAAGGTTCTTTTCCCCAAGCTCCATCAACTATGTTGCCACCATAGGATACTAGCTAGTGGATCCACCTAGATATCTACGTTTATGTTAGGTTCTACATTGGCCGGTAGACCACCTTCCATCGGTGTAAGGTTTCATGACACCGGATTCCACATTTGCTTATGTGGTCTATGTCGGTTAAGGCAAGGTTTCCCTACACTAAAATGAACGAATAAGATATAGACTAATCGAAGTAACTTGAGGGGTTTGGCTATAGCTTAGGTAGGGGTATGGGACTCTACCTACGCCTTGCAATAGTTTGCCTTGATAGGAGCTTTGAGAGGTCAATATTATGTATGTAAAGTAGTGATATAATGTAAATGACTTTGTACATTGAATAACATGCTTATGAGTATAAGGTTGTTGCTTTTGGTTGAAGAAGAATGTTTTCATGAAATGGAAGAGTATGTTAGGTAAGGTTAATTGCTAATTGTAGTCTTGATAGGTTACTTGATTAAGTAAGAGTCATGGGAATTTACTTGATTATTGCACTTGTAACTTTATGAAGGTTATATATAGTATGCTTTGCTTTGCTATTCTTCACTCGTATACATGTTTTATAATGATTTTTATTAAATGTCCTTTTCTAAGTACATTTGATTGGTAATTGTATATGTGGTTCCATACTTAGTACATGTGGAGTACTAACCCCATTTCTTTCCCTTTTCCCAAACATTTAGGTTTGGGTCCTTGAATCTTGCTCTGAATTGTTGGAAAGGAAGACTTGGATCTCTGACCATCCAAGTGGTAGGTCCTCATTCTCCCGAGGGGGTTGCCGACATCTTACTCTTATGTTACTTAGTTACTATAACTCTGTTTTGACTCATTTACTCATTTGAGACGATGTTGTATATAGCCTATATGTGGCTTCTTGTATTGATGTAGGTCTATGCCCAAGATTTATTGTCTTTGATAGATGGTTTATGAGATGAGAGGGCTTTTTATGACTATTATTCTTTACTATATAAATGGGTGAAATAAAAGTAGAAGACTATGTAATCTTCGTATATGAACAAGTCTATGTATACTTGATATAAATATGATTATGTGTATGTAGAGGTCAATGTAAACCTCCGAGTAGTTATAGATAAAAAGTTTTAAATTCCTTCACATTTTAATCGATGAATGCTATGACAAGGCTAAGAGGCTTGTCTTAGTCCTTAAAGAGGACGACGATGCCGGTTACGTCTAGGGGTAAACCCGGATGTGACACTCACTTTATTTTCCTTGTTATTTCGCCTCTACCTTCGGCTCTGAGTTCATGGGTTCGATCCTCACGCCTCGCATTTTTTTCCCATTAATTCTTCCCCTTTCGCGCGTACTAGGAGGTCGTGGGTTCGAATCCCACGCCTCCCATTTAATTTTTCTTTTCTTTTCGCTAGGGTAGTAGCTGGTCGCGAGTTCGATCCCCCAGCCCCCTTTTTATTTTTCTCTTCTTTTCTTGTGAAAACAGAAGCTGGTCGCGAGTTCGATCCCTCAGCCCCCTTTTTTTTATTTTTCCTTTTCTCTTTCTCGCGATAACAGTAGCTAAGGGGTTCGATTCCCCTTAGCCCCTTACGTTTTTGTTTTTAATTTTTTTCCAGCTTCTTTCACAGGTGAGGTCTTGGGTTCGATTCCCATTGACCTCATTTATTTTATTTTATTTTAAAAACCCAGAATTTGACACTTTTGAAGGGTACAAAAATCTGGAAATTTTAGTCCTTCTCCAACCATTTTTAAGTGCATTTGTTTCATAAGTTTAGATAGCTATAAGATGGTTATTCAATTCACTATACTTCATTATAATGAACATCACATTGTACACCCATTACACACATAAAATACACAATAAATACACAACTTATACACCCCAAAACAGTGACTAAAACACTGCCCTATACACGCCTATACATCAACTTTTCTGGTCATATTTTGATGATCATTATCGTGATTTTCCGCACATAAACACATTCGTATTTAGTTTAAACACATCATTCGTGCAAAAATCTAGAAGCACAACATACCCATCCTACAAATTCGTTTGGGAGCTAAGGACAAGGACATACGAAGGGGGAACAACCTTAGTTTCAAGAGTTTAAGAAACGTTCGAAAGAAAGTACTCTTGGAGAAAGAATTCCATGAAAGAAACCCATAACTTTTGACATTGTTCAAGTGTGAAGCTGCTGCCCGGAAACTCCTCCAAACCATGCCCAATTCACTTCAACGTACACCCCACTCGACGAACTTCTCTTACCCTTGACGTTTTGATTACTTTGTCTTTTACTTAAAAATTCTTGTGAGTTCTTCAAGTGTGAATAACTCTTGATGTATTTTCTGGTTTTTGTTGTGTTTGGCAGAAATAACATGAGAGAGAGATTGAGAACGTGAGAGAGAGTTGAGAAACGTGAGGGAGAGAGTTATTAGGATTTAGGAGACTAACTTCAAGACTTAGTCAAAATAGGATTTAATTAACTTAATGAAAAATCTGATTTTCCTTTTTATTAAATCAGCTAATAAATATTAATTAATTAAATTAATTTATCAATCTTAAATAAAAGCAATTTAAATCATTGCTTCCACCTAGGTTCGAACCCGAGTGGAGCAAGACTCTACTACAAGAGCTCAATTTCGGCTCTCTCTCCCAAAATTGCCCCTCCATCTTATTAAATAATTAATTAATTATATATTTAGGGTAATTACGATATAACCCTTAGCCTGGTAAAAGACCATTTTACCCCTGGACCCTCAACACTTAAAATTTCTTCTTTTAAGTCCGGTAAAGACTCCTTCGATTAAATCTTAGTTTTCGAGAGCCTTACTTGGTTGGTTCCAACCTTTCCAAGTCCAACTAACTCTCCAAGTCAGTTGACTTGGTCGTAGTAAGGGTTCTAAGATCTGGTTCTACGCGTATCGATCCGTGTGAACCTTGGTTTAATCGCAAGCATTCTTGACACCCTAAGTCTTGATCCTATTCATTTTTAGGGTTGTTACATTATCCCTCCTTAGGAACATTCGTCCCCGAATGAAACTACCCCTTCACATCTTTATGCCAGTCAGATCATAATAAAATCACTATACATAGCCAATCAATAGAACACGGAGAGATAAGGAAACATAGGTTTAAGAGTAGGAAGTCTAACCTCAAGAGCTGAAAAGGTGAGGGTAACGGGCTCTCATGTCAGCCTCAGCCTCCCACGTAGCACCCTCAACAAGATGATTTCTCCACAATACCTTCACTATGGCAATCTCCTTGTTCCTCAGCCTCTTGACCTGTCTGTCTAAGATCTCAACAGGTACCTCCTCATAAGACAAGTCTTCACCAACCCCCAGACCTTCAACAGGTAAGATTGATGTTGGATCACCTAGGCACTTCTTCAACATAGAGACATGAAAGACTGGATGGACAGAAGCTAGCTCTGCAGGCAATGCTAACTCATAGGCCACCTCACCCACACGCTGTAGGATCTCATATGGCCCAACATACCTCGGACTCAGCTTCCCTTTTCTACCAAATCTCATCACCCCTTTCATAGGTGATAGTTTCAAGTAAACCTGGTCACCAACATCAAACTCCAAGGGCCATTTTCTGTTATCAGCATATGACTTCTGCCGACTGTAAGCAGTAGTCAACCTGTCCCTAATCACTCTGACCTTCTCTAAGGCCTCATGAATGATCTCCGTACCCAAAATAGATGACTCTCCAACCTTGAACCACCCAACTGGAGATCTACACCTCCTACCATACAATGCCTCAAACGGTGCCATCCCAATGCTGGAGTGATATCTATTATTATACGAGAACTCTATCAAAGGCAGATGGTCATCCCAATTACCTCTGAAGTCAATCACACACGCTCTCAACATGTCCTCCAATGTCTAAATGGTGCACTCCACCTGCCCATCTGTCTGAGGATGAAAGGCAGTGCTAAGCTTTACCTGCGTGCCCAAACTCTTCTTGAAAGATCTCCAGAAATGTGAAGTAAACTAAGCTCCTCTATCTGAAATAATAGACAAGGGAATCCCATGCCATCTCACAATCTCATCAATGTAGAGTCTCGCATAATCCTCGGCTCTGTAAGTAGACTTCAGAGGGATAAAGTGGGCAGACTTAGTCAATCTGTCCACAATAACCAATATGGAGTCATGCTGCCTCCTGTCCTTGGAAGACCAACCACGAAGTCCATATTAATGGCCTCCCACTTCCAAGTCGGAACCTTAATAATCTGAGTCAGACCACCAGGCTTAAGATGCTCTGCCTTAACCTGCTGACAATCAGGACACTTGGCCACATATTCTTCAATGTCCTTCTTCATGCCATCCCACCAATAAAATTTGCTTAAGATCATGATACATCTTGGTGGAACCTGGATGTATAGAATATCTGGAACCATGGGCCTCTGCAATAATCCTAGTCTGCAAATCATCCACATCTGGCACACACAGCTTGTCCTGGTACCTATGTATGCCATCACCTCCCAAAGCAAAAGACTCATTCATCTTCATCAGCACTGAGTCCTTCAGCTCCATCAACACAAGATCTAGATGCTGACCCTACTTTACTTCAACTACCAAGGATGATTCAGAACTAGGATGAACTGAAACATCCCCACTAATGGAGTCAACCAAACGCACACCCAGTCTGGCCAGTCTGTGTACATCTTTCACCAGCTCTTTCTTCTCATCCTTAACGTGGGTTGTACTTCCCATGCTCATCCTGCTTAAAGCATCAGCTACAACATTAGCCTTACCTGGATGGTAGTGCACATTAATGTCATAATCCTTTAACAGCTCCAACCATCTCCGCTGATGTAGATTCAACTCTCTCTGTGTGAACATGTACTGGAGACTCTTATGGTCTATGAACACATCCACATGAACTCCATAAAGATAATGCCTCCACAGCTTCAGTGCAAACACCACAGCTGCCAACTCCAGGTCATGAGTGGGGTAATTCTTCTCATGAACCTTGAGCTGTCTGGACGCATAGGCTATCACCTTACCAACCTGCATAAGAACACAACCCAAACCAACCCTAGATGCATCACAATAAATAGTGTAATTCTCACCACACTTAGGCAAAGTAAGCATTGGGGCTGAAGTGACTCTGTCCTTGAGCTCTTGGAAACTCTTCTCAAAAGTCTCCGTCCATTCAAACTTGGCTTTCTTCTTAGTCAAAGCTGTCAATGGGGCAGCAATGGAAGAAGAGCCCTCCACAAACCTGTGGTAGTAACCAGCCAATCCCAAAAAGCTACGAATGTCAGTGGGAGTAAGAGGCTTTAGCCAGTTTTTCACAGCCTCAGTCTTCCTGGGATCCACCTCCACGCCCTGATTAGACACAACATGACCTAGGAAGGTCACTGATCTCAGCCAGAATTCACATTTGCTGAATTTGGCATATAACTGATTTTGTATAAGTACCTGCAAGGTTAGTCTCAAATGTTGTTCATGCTCTTCCTTGGTCTTAGAGTAGATGAGAATGTCATCAATGAATACTATGACGAAAGAGTCAAGGTATTCACGGAAGACCCTGTTCATGAGATCCATAAATGCAGCAGGTGCATTAGTGAGACCAAATGACATGACTAGAAACTCATAGTGACCATAATGGGTACGAAAGGCTGTCTTTGGAATATCTCCATCCCTAACCCTAAGCTGATGATACCCTGAACGAAGAACAATCTTAGAGAAGAAACTAGACCCTTGGAGCTGATCGAACAAATCATCTATTCTGGGGAGTGGATACTTATTCTTTATAGTGACTTTGTTGAGCTGCCGATAATCGATACACATTCTAAGGGTTCCATCTTTCTTCTTTACAAACAACACTGGAACGCCCCAAGGGGATATGCTCGGCTGAATGAAACCCTTGTCAGTGAGATCTTTTAACTGTAGTTTCAACTCTTTGAGTTCAGCTGGAGCCATTCTGTAAGGAGGAATTGAGATTGGTTTAGTATCGGGTTCTAAATCGATACCAAAGTCAATCTCTCGAAGGGGAGGGACTCAAGGCAAATCATCAGGAAACACATCTAAGGACTCATTCACTACATGCACTGAGTCTATGGAAGGAATGTCATGATCTAAATCATTAACTCTCACAAGAGGACACAATAACCCCTTGGACATCATTTTATTGGCCTTAACGTTAGAAATCAAGGGATTAGGACGACTCGAATTGTACCGCTACCAGACTAACTCTTCTTCATTAGGAAAGCGAAATCTCACCACTCTACTACGACAGTCCAAGCAAGCATAACAACCACTACACCAAATTTGGTCTAAGGCCACACAAAATCTAGACAACGCTTAAAAAGTGTTGCCAAAAGTACCTAAGGGAACGCTTTCAAGGCGTGACTTTTGTGTTGGTCTTTTGGCCACGAAAACTTTGGCAACACTTTTAAAGTGTGCTCTTTTTAGTTATAAGAAACACTTTATAAGCGTTTCCAAATAATAAAATTATTGACAACGCTTATTTATATATATGACCACACTTTTAAGTGTTCCTTATTTTAAAATCTAAAAACAGCACTTTACAAATGTGCCCTATTAAGACTCAAAAAACTTTCCTAAAAATAATAATATTCACTCCATATATCTATTTCCCCCCTGATTTCTAAAAAGCAACAATGCCCTAATTTCATGCTTGCTTTTTTTTTTTTCTTTCTCACGATACCTCTCAACTGTTAAACAATTTTATCACGAATCTGAAGCATTCTTCTATGAAATAACTTCTTTTGGTTTGTCCATTCTCCATGGTAAGGCACGAATTTTGGTTAGTTGATTTCTCCATTGAAAAACACTAATTTTTAGTTGTCAATATTTTGCAGATCTGTGGTTGAAAAGCACTCTGAGGTTGTTTCTTTATGAAGCTGGAGGGTGTTCAACCTTGTGAGGCTCTTTGTGCCAAGTCATACAAGGATACTACTATTAAGCTCAAAGAAATCTACGCTCGAATTTTAAGGAAGAGAAATGTGCTTCGGTATTTTGAAATCGAATATATAAAGGTTTGCTTCTGCACAATATTTATCATCTGTGATCACACATCCTGGAAGTAACCAATAGATACAACTAAGAGAACTTATCTGTAAGTTTCTGCTGCTAGTTTCATGGTCTAAATATCATTTTCATAAATATGCTCGTGTTGAGATGAGAATTCCCCTCGAAGTTCTTCAAGTTTATTTCTCATGAAAATACTAGTGACTCGAGAATAGTTAATTAGAATTTAGAGCCATCATTAATGCATCTCTTGATTGCTTAGACGCTATGCTTAGTTCCTTCAATTACCTGATTGTTCCTTTATACTATTTAAATATTGTTGTTTGTAAAGGTCAGTGAGATGCTGAAACAAAAAGTCAGCACCATCTCGTCATTCACAGTTGCAAGGTCAATTGCTAATCTAAGTGACAGTGGGAGAGGGCATTTCATTAATGGAAGTAGCAGTAAAGTCCTTGGAAATTATTATGAAACCGATAGTCCATGGGAAGATGGAAGCTTCAACTCCAAAACATAGTCATCAACGAAATGATGGTTCAACCTTAACAATAAAGATCAGATAAAAAGAGCCGAAAAGTCGACTATTATCTCTATTCTACACTTGATCCCAAGTCTTAAGAGTGTTTGTATTGCTATCAAATGCCAAGGGAGCAGGTATTGTGACACCACATCAAATCTGTTCAAACATTCTTCTTCTATTTGTTAGTTTGTGCTTTTCCCAGATGCATTTTGTCTTCAGGAAAGTGATGTTTGGAATATGTGAAGGTGGTGTTTTTATGAATGATAACAATAATGAAGATTACCAAGCTATTGAGATCGGAGTATAATAGAATGATGCTCAAAATTGTTGTTGACGCTATTTTTAATGACATGGTTCTT
The DNA here is from genome assembly GCA_016801875.1 of Solanum sitiens. NCBI lineage: Eukaryota > Viridiplantae > Streptophyta > Magnoliopsida > Solanales > Solanaceae > Solanum > Solanum sitiens. The sequence goes on from JABWTJ010000015.1 coordinate 1,938,707, forward strand.
ATCACTATGATTTTGCAGGAATGCTCGTATTTATATCCTTGTGTCAATGTACGTTTTAAAGTAGCTCCAGGTTTAGTGAATTTGAACTGTATTGCACGTTCGGAAACATCTAAAGGTTTTCACTTGCCATATGATATGGTGGTGTTGATTTCTTAAGGATACTCTCTCATCTGAAACCTCTTAAATATATTTAGTTTGATTTTAGAAGTTTGGTGTAACATGTAGGTTTCATTTGCTTACTTATAAGTTGATATTACACACTATTTTCCTCTTATAGCTTAATCGTTGATCAATGGTTTCTCTTTTGAGGTGTATGAATTCATTGAGTTATTATTGAAGGGAACTTTTACAAAGTCCAAAAAACTGTTTAGCGCTATTCACTACAGAATTTAGTGTTGATGAAGAAGTACTTCGCTATAAGTGTAGTTCGTAGTTCCAAAGGAATGCATTGTATTTCGTTGTGGTTTACTCATGATTACTCCGCTAATACTTATGCAGGCAGACAGTTGCCTCTTTTAGAAATACTTCCTCTGCATTCTTAGAACTTATTGCAGCATTTCATATTATAAATTGACAACATCCAAGCTGCTTTGCCATGGTAAATTTTGTTATGTAGTTACTTATAAAAGCTTGAATAAATTGTTTTCCATGTAATCACAGACAACAAAATGTTTTTTTTTTCATGTCTCTGATTGTTATGCTGGTATAGTTCCTATTGGTGGCATTTCAATGTCTCATACATGTAATTCTCATCAAAACAGTTACATGAGATCCTTGAATCATAAATACTCTTTTTTTTCCTATATTTGAAGTTCATAAAAATTCCTGTTATATACAAAGATGAAAATATCAACTATTCATTATGATGCAGGTTATTTTTTGTAGTAGAGAATCTTGGCCTAGAAATACAAGGTCTTCCTTGGTGATGTAATTGTCTTCAGGTAACTCTTATCAAGCTTCCCTTAACTTTTTTTTTCCTTTTGACTCATTTAACCATACTATATCATGTGTAAAGATTTTGTTGAATCACTAACCTGATGAGAGTAGGACTTAAGTTACTTGTCTGAATGTAAACATGGTGGGTTATTTATGTTTTGATTGGTAGACATTTGAATCTTACAAATATCGTTGCACCGTTTTACAAAAAAATTGGTATAGAATGAGCTAAAGGTGATGATATGTTGAGTCTTGTACTAGTGAGATTCTTTTGTACTCCACACTGAGTATCTTAGAATATGAAGACACAAAATGACAGAAATCGCTAGTGCATAATTGCAGCAGGTTCTTTAGAATCCTAGCAATCTAATCTCTCACGCTTTTCTCTGAGGTTAAATTAAAAATTGACTCACCTAGAAACCATTATTCAAGTGCAAAGTCAAGTGAAAGTTAGAGAATATATACAGTGTGATCCTTAGAAAAACCATATATTTTCTACAGTAATATTATAGATTTTTTGCGTACAGATGACTTACTGAGGCAAGAATTAATGACACAAATGGCTGATCTGCCAACAACTTACTCATCTGTTTGGTTCAAACATCATAATATCTAAGCATCTATCAAGATAAGTAAAAGAAGTAGCTGTAAGATGATTAACCTACATATAAATTAGCTTCTGGTTTAGTCATCTGGTCAAGTTTTTCTCTGGATTAGCTTATAAGAAAATCCATCAACAATTCTTATATTGTCCCTTAACTTGGATTCTACTCCGATATTGAGAGTTCTTTTAATCTTCAAGAAGACATCAATATATCTCCAATTTGTCATTGCATTAGCATTGTCAAACGCATTTCCAATTTTTTTGCTCTATTCAATTGAACCACGCATATTGTCTATCTCAACTCCACAACCATCTCTTAATATATAATCTTGAGTTCATCTCATGAATAGATCCTACATTGATAAACTAGGTTCATTTGTATGGTGAAAACATAAAAGGGTTGATTAATGAAGTCGAGTCATGGAACTTACTTGAAAGTCAACTGTTGTGTGGGAATTGGCAGCTTCTAACAATATATGAGCTAGCTTTGCCACATTCTTTCTAAAGACCACACTGCTAAAATCCCTCAAGACCCTCGTGGAGAACTCATGGCTCGGCAACTTCCTTTGCCCCTGCCACTATCCCCATCAGCTGTGAAAATCCCATCCCCAACCATGTCCTTAAGAATGCTGTAACTATACCAACCCATCACTATTTTGTTGTTTATACACTCAGTGAGAGCAAACTGTCTAGACTATATAGAATGAGATTGTACTCATTTTTCTATATATGATTATGTAGTTCTGTTGAAGTGGACGTTAGAATGAAGCTTTTACTTGCTTTCCTGGTTATGCTAAGCTTTCATTGCACATCAAATAAAGATTATAGCTCTTTTTATATAACCTTAGGTTAACGTATGTAGTTGCAGCTATATAGTTGTTTCAGCCATCTCCTTGAATATTGTTATAGTTACAAATGGTCAATTTATAGTAGATGAGAAGAGCGAAAGAAGGGTAAAATATTTTAATTCTCTGTTGGTTAATATATTGTAAGGTACGTTGTATTTATAGAATCTACTAAACAAAGGCAAAAATTAGTAAAGTTCATTTTCATGTATATTTATTTACATCTTCTGGCATTGGACAGAAGTAACCTGTAATACATACTGAATTTTATATGGAATTAGTGTTGTTACCTAGTACATGAACTTTTTTATTATATCTGTTGTGCTGGATGTAGTGGAGCAGAGGCACAAATGATCATCTGGGTTGCTGCACAATTCGAAACCTAGCAACAATTTCTCTACTGTCAAGTCACAGCTGCCGTTTAATGTAGGTGACGTATAAGAGTGTAAAGGATTTTACTATGATCCAGCTAAATCAACTAACTGTGAAAGAATCATCCAATCTTTTAGCTAAACACAAAAACATACCTTTTTTATACTAATTCGTATTCAATTGTTTCCTTCTTAAAACTCTGTAACAAGTGTACAAAGGAAGCTGAATATGAATTATAAGGTATGTTTTTCTTGGAAACAATATTTTCTTATTTTTCACATGTGACAGATGAACAAATGTTGTGGCTAGACGTAGGTTTTATTCTTGAGTGCTTAGACATTTCTAAATCTATTCCTGATTCTCGATGTCTTATTGGGAGCAACTGCAGTGCTGTTCTTTGTTAGCTTCTTTTCGTCCTGTGCATTCTGTTCTGCATGAGATTTCTTGGCTATGCGAGTTTTTCAGCTGCTGGCCTTTTCTCAACAAGCTTTTTATCAGCTTTTGGTGCCATTGTAGGAAGATAAAGGGAAATTTTACAGATGCTCTGAATGGAATTTGGGATGATGTGTGTCTGTTGGTATCTTTGTGTTTACAATACATGCAATAACCCATAATTCACGTGATTATAAATGTTCTATATGATTTGCGTATATATATTGATTCGGATTGGTTGGCTTACAATGAATACTCTCCAATTATGCACTTTCACCTTTATTTCACTAACTTATAATTTTATTTTCAATGTGCAAGAAAATGCCGGTAATTGAATTTGAATTGTGGCAGAAGTAAACTCGATCTATTGTAGTGAACGATGAAGAGTTTTTGTACTATTGTCATATACGTTTGTATGCATTTGGTATTTTGGAATTTATTGATATTAGAGATCTTTAAGCAATTACTTTCTAAGTATTGGAGTTCTTGGACATGTTTCTTGAAGTTTATTTGAAATATGTACCTTCGATTTAATTTTGTGATCACATGTTTCATATATTCAATTCAATGGTGTTGCTCTAGATGAGATATAAAGTTACACTTTATAAGTGTTGCTCTAGATGAGATATAAAGTTACACTTTATAAGTGTTGCTCTAGATGAGATATAAAATTATATTTTATAAGTGTTGCTATATATGAGATATAAAAGGTAACACTTTTGAAGTGTTGCACTAGATGACCTATAAAAGGCAACACTTTTGAAGTGTGACCAATAAAACCGCAAAGACAACGCTTTTAAGTGTAGTATAATAAATATAGGTGTTGTTAATGCATTACAACAAAGCGTGGCCTTATACTTCTTTGGCTACGCTTTATAAGTGTAGCCAAAAGTGGCGACATTTAATAAGTGTTGCCTAATGTCAAAGGTTACGCTTCTTTTGGCCACCCCCTAAAAAGTGTTGCCTTAAGTTTAGGCTACACTTTAGTGGAGTGGCCGTAGGCCTAAAATGGTGTAGTGAACTGTGAAGCCAATCCATGCCAAGAATAACATCAAAATCATGCATGGGTAACTCAACCAAGTTTGCACACATAGTTTTTCCACTCACAACTATTGGGCAATCCTTGTATACTCTATCAGTTCTTACATTCTCTCCTAAAGGTGTACTAACCACTATAAGATCATGCAGAACTTCAGGCGACATCTCAAAAGTAAGAGCAAGCAGAGGAGTCACAAAGGAAAGCGTAGACCCTGGATCAAGTAAAGCATAAACAGAAGTTGAGAATACTTGCAGCATACCTGTTACCACATCAGCGAACTTCTACTGCTCCTCCCTGCCCTTCAGGGCATAGAACCTGTTCCTCTTAGGAGGCTCGGCTGTTGCTGCACCCTATGGATTAGGCCTAGGCTGAGCATTACCTCCAGCCTGACCTCTGTTCTGTGGACAGTCTCTGACCATGTGTCCACTCTTACCACAACCGAAGCAGGCATTAGTGCCCTGTCTGCACTCTCCACTGTGAGATCGGCCACACTTAGCACAATTCTTCTTAGGACGCTGCATCTCACCTCCATTGCCCTTCTTGGGCTCAGGTCTGCCTCTTCTAGGTGTAGCACTCCTTTGAGGATTAGAATTCCCAGAACTCTGTTGCCCCTTTTTGAACCTTGGCTGCTCACGGATGCCAAAGTTGTTTCTGTGGCCTCCATCACTGGGACCTGCATGATCTTGAGGACTAGGCCTCCTAGCATCACGAATACCTCTCTTTCTGCGGCTGTCCTCTACTTGCTGGACATGCATCATCAACCTGGAAAGGTCCATGTTATCATGGAGCATCGCAGATCGACACTCCTCCTCCAGATCTCCATTGATTCCTGTGAGGAACCTGCTCATCTCATCCCTGCTGTTAGAAACCAGGGAAGTAGCATACCTGGATGATTTCAACAACACTTAGTATTCTCCTCATTCATGCTATTAAATACTAGAGAAAGTAACATACCTTGATAGCTTAACAAACTTCAGGGAATACTCCCTGACTGTAATAGAGCGTTGCTTAAGGTTTATGAACTCCTCAACCTTGGCCTCCCTCATCTCTCTGGGGAAGAATCTCTCCAGAAATGTTGTCTTGAACAGTTCCCATGTGACTGACACTCCACCTAAGACACGGCTATCTTGCCACATCTTGCACCAAGTCTGTGCAACATCCTTGAGCTGATAGGAAGCCAGCTCAGCCTTCTCAATATCAGTGGCCCCCATAGCCACCAAGATCTTATGCACCTCATCCACAAACTCCTGGGGATCCTTTGCAGTCCTAGACCCTGTGAAAATAGGAGGATTCATCCTCGTAAAATCCCTCAGCCTGTCAGCCATGCTATGAACCAGTGGGTTCTCCCTCTGAACATCCTGTCGGTTGACCTGGGCAGTCATAGCCTGAGCCTGCATAGTAATGGCCTGTGCCATCTGGGCCAGAGATGCCCTCACCTCAGCATCAGTGAACCCAGTTGGGTTAACTGGAACAACCACTCCTTCAGCTGGAGCCAGGGGTGGAACTCGGTTGCCCCCAGCAGTTGCTCCTCCTCTCCTCTGACCAATAGCCCTCCTAGGGTTCATTCTCTGAAAACAACAAAAATTGATGTTAGATATGCTCATAACACCAATAAATCAGACATTCGGAAAAGCATGATAAGATCAGAAGAATGGAAATTTTCCTACGCATCATGCAGTCTCTAATTCAGGATAGTGGTGCACTTCACTACCATGACTTAGAAACTACTCAATGTGGTTGATGTGAACTTATTATTCTCTAAATTTAACCTAGTGCTCTGATAACAACTTTGTCACGACTGGAATCTAGACCCCAGATGAGACCGGCGTCGTTGACCTCTCGGAGGTCGCAGACAAGCCTACTTACGTTAGTCATACTTCACTTAGGCTAATTTTAGCGGAAAATTTGAAACATTTTGCTCCTTAACATATTTGTTAAACATTCTTAACATTTCATAATAGTTCACCATCAACCATCTAACATTAAGAGATAAGCAACTGAAAGAAATAGATCAATAAGTATTAAGTGTATAATTGCCAAAATGGCACCAATACAAGGTCTCAATAAAAACAGGAAAGAAACGCTAGTGGAACATGCTCCACTAGCTCAACTCTAAAACTAAGCTAGAATGTAAAACAGTAGCATCCTCGAAAGCATGAGGACCTACCAAACTCCGGATGAATGCTTACGTCCGGATATCTGCAACGACGATCCTGTAGCTCTATCGTCCACCTGTGCCTGCACCTAAAATAGTAAAGTTTATAGGGGTTAGCACACACTTGTACTAAGTATGGGTATATGCAAGCACACACCACGGACATGCATGAGAAAGAATAGCTCTTTCCTAACAATATGATTTTTGGAAGTCAAGTCAGTGGACTTGCCAAATTGAGATTAGGAAAGTTAGTGAACTTCCAAATTGGGTTAGAAAGGTCATGCCATGAGAGTAACATGCATTATTATAAATATCGTATTGCACACAGCACATAATATCTTCATAGAGCACATATCATAACACATAACATATAACACATAACTTCTTTCGTATTATTCATTCATATGCCATGAGACCTTGGAATCATGGACTTGACATTAAGACTTTCCAAAATGAGGGCTCAACATATGGGACCTCAACTAGGGAGTCTTAATTAGCAAACACAGAGTCTGCTTCATTCATTCATACGTACTTCATTTCATTTCATTCATAGGCCAGTGTGAACACCAGCTATACCTAGGGTGTAGTTTAAGACTTTCATCGGGTTTACTTACTTTTGAACATATGTTAGACTTATGTGTCTATACATACAAGCCATGGGGCTTCATTCATAATTCGTTAAGTGATTCTTACTTTCCTAAGATCATGTAGTACAAGACTTATGCATCTTATATATATGCCAAGATCTTAACTTTTTTGATCTAAGTAGATGGCATTATTCTTGGATATTTTACTCACGTATGACTTATGCATCACTACGGAATTTTTGGGCAAGGGAACCCAAATCTTGAATCACTTGGATATCATTTATATTTTTCATTAATTTTATTTCTAATATTCATAACACTAGACTCTAAATTAAATCTCAACATTTATATTGAAGGATAAATTTTCTATTTTAATTTCACTCTTAATTTACCAAAGGGTTAGGGGTTCGAGCCACCACAACCTCTTTGATTCTAATTTAATTAACTTCACTGCTATGGGGAGGTTGTGGGTTCGAACCCCCGTAGGCCCCCTCATTTTTTGTATTAAAATTCGCTGAGGAGGCTGTGAGGTGGTGGGTTCGAACCCCCACAGCCCCTCTATTTTTATTTCAATTAAAAGGGCGAGTGACAGTGAGGTTGTTGGATCGAATCCCCACAGCCTCACTGTAACATTTCAAAATCCTAAAGTCATGTGGTAAGACTTAAACAGGCTCCTTAAAGTCTAAACCATTGTTCCTGGCCAAATTAGGCGTAGACGGAGTCGTTGAAGTGTTTTGGAACCAAAACGTCCATAACGTCCGGAAAGTTGGTTCATGAAAGGGCTGGAGTGTCCTTGTAGTTTGGCCAAGTTAAAGAGTCAGAATGGAGAAAAGGTTGGTAACTATAGGTGTAACACCTAGTGTGGGATGGTTTCATGATGGAAAAGTCAGGGTACGACTCCCCGAGGACCAACCAAGGGCCCTCGAGAAGGACCCTTGAGACATTGTGCCATGACGTATACCATGACGGGGCGTCATGGGAACGATGGGGCGTCAGGGCCACCGTCATGCCAGCCTTTTCTGCTGGGAAGAAAGCCTCCACCTGCACAGTCTCTGACCGACGCGACGGACGTGCAGGTTGGAGGGGGGGCCTGTCCGTCACGCCCACGACGGCTCATCGGCAGGGAGTCGTCGTGGAGGGCCTGTAGTGTTTTCAGGGATTTAAGTTTTAGTTAATTATTTTATTAAGTGTCTTAGGGGTAATTAGGGGGTTAAGGGAAGACTAATTAAGTGACTTAAGACACCACTATAAATACCCCAACCTTCATTAACCTAATCACAATTCTCCAAACAAAACTCTCCCTTCTCTCTACTTTCTCTCTCTATTAGAAGACTCCATTGGGGAATAGCTTGGGAAGATCATTAGGGGCTGGTTTAGCACGAAATCACCATCAAAACATAATCAAACCTTAAGGTATGGGATCTAATTCACCTTTGAGACTTCTTTCCTCAAAGGTCTCCTTCAAATATTTTCTAAAAGTTGAGTTTCATATGGGTTTCATCCAATTTCGAATTTAATTATATGAATTGAGTTGTTTAGGTATTATTTGAGTTATAATGAATAGATTATCATGTATTGCAACTTGATTATGATGAATTGATGTAGTTTGATCTAGATTGTGGGTGATGACCCCTAACCCTTAACCCTAGGTATGAGGTTGATATGAATTTGGGTTGGATTGAAGTAATTGATCTAGTTCTTGTTGAAATCATCTTTAATGATTGTTATTGCATCGATCATGAATCTATTGTGGTGAATTGAAGTTATTCTTGCCTGTTTCTTGAGTATTGAATCTATTGTAAGAAGATAGACTTTGATATCATGTTACCGAGCTTTGATGTAGTATTGCATTATGATATAGTGTTTCTCTTAAATTAGTTCTTATGTTGACTATTGAATTATATTGATGTGATGACCCAAATTGGGTTAGTCTATGGGTTGATGGTAAGGCCCTTTTATTGGTGAACTATGGAGAAGTGTTGGTAAGTCTTTATTATCCTAATCCTTACTTCAAATGGTGATTTATTGTCATCAAGTGATAATGTGTGTTGAAGTATACCTTGCTTAAGGTGATAGGTTGGTATGATGATTGAATTGAAATGTTTAGGTTGGTTGTGAGGTTGCCTAGGAGTACATGATATAGGGAAGTTGTTATGAAAAGATGTGCCCTATTGTGATGAGATGTGTAAGGGCTAACTTCACCTATATGAATTGTTAAGGAAAGGATTATTTCTCATACAATTCTTATTGAGCTATGATGATGAATATACAAGGGCTTGACCTTACTATCTAACTAGGTTGAGATGGTTAATAAAGTTATTGACTTTTATATAAAAGGGGACTTAGCTTAGCACCGAGTGAGCTTGTATGTGAGGGAGTGACACTTTATTATATAAGGAAAGGTAGGGTTCACTACGGTCCTCACGGGGTGGATAGCCTCATGACCCAAGTAGGGTGTAGAGTTGATATGTCCAAGGTTCTTTTCCCCAAGCTCCATCAACTATGTTGCCACCATAGGATACTAGCTAGTGGATCCACCTAGATAGCTACGTTTATGTTAGGTTCTACTTTGGCCGGTAGACCACCTTCCATCGGTGTAAGGTTTCATGAAACCGGATTCCACATTTGCTTATGTGGTCTATGTCGGTTAAGGCAAGGTTTCCCTAAACTAAAATGAACGAATAAGATATAGACTAATCGAAGTAACTTGAGGGGTTTGGCTATAGCTTAGGTAGGGGTATGGGACTCTACCTATGCCTTGCAATAGTTTGCCTTGATAGGATCTTTGAGAGGTCAATATTATGTATGTTAAGTAGTGATATAATGTAAATGACTTTGTACATTGAATAACATGCTTATGAGTATAAGGTTGTCGCTTTTGGTTGAAGAAGAATGTTTTCATGAAATGGAAGAGTATGTTAGGTAAGGTTAATTGCTAATTGTAGTCTTGATAGGTTACTTGATTAAGTAAGAGTCATGGGAATTTACTTGATTATTGCACTTGTAACTTTATGAAGGTTATAGTTAGTATGCTTTGCTTTGCTATGCTTCACTCGTATACATGTTTTATAATGATTTTTATTAAATGTCCTTTTCTAAGTACATTTGATTGGTAATTGTATATATCGTTTCATACTTAGTACATGTGGAGTACTAACCCCATTTTTTTCCCTTTTCCCAAACATTTTAGGTTTGGGTCGTCGAATCTTGCTCCGAATTGTTGGAAAGGAAGACTTGGATCTCTAACCATCCAAGTGGTAGGTCCTCATTCTCCCGAGGGCGTTGCCGACATCTTACTCTTATGTTACTTAGTTACTATAACTCTGTTTTGACTCATTTACTCATTTGAGACGATGTTTTATATAGCCTATATGTGGCTTATTGTATTGATGTAGGGATATGCCCAAGATTTATTGTCTTTGATAGATGGTTTATGAGATGAGACGGCTTTTTATGACTATTATACTTTACTATATAAATGGGTGAAATAAAAGTAGAAGACTATGTAATCATCGTATATGAACAAGTCTATGTATACTTGATATAAATATGATTATGTGTATGTAGAGGTCTATGTAAACCTCCGATTAGTTATAGATAAAAAGTTTTAAATTCCTTCACATTTTAATCGATGAATGCTATGACAAGGCTAAAAGGCTTGTCTTAGTCCTCAAAGAGGACGACGACGCCGGTTACGTCTAGGGGGTAAACCCGGATATGACAAACTTGGTATCAGAGCATGAGGTTGAATATCCTTGATGATAACGTCTCTCTTTACCATGTTATATAGGTTTCTATTCATAATTCTGAAGCGCGCCACACTTGTGAATAGGAACTTATTTGATGCTTATGAATCACTCTCATTATTGGAAATCCATATCGTGCCTCTAGAATGTACGTCGTATATGTATTTACCTAAACCTTGTGGTTTGGTTATAGGAGATGAATACTAGAAGTAATGCAGTCAGAAGACTTGAGGAGGAGATTGCTGCTGAGGGAATCCCTCCCCGTGGTGATCCAGTTTCTCCTCTTGAAGAGATTGCTGTTGATGATCAGGTTCCCGATGATTCTCCACCTATGGCAGAGGCTCAGATGAGGGATATTCTTGCTCAAATGGCTCAAGCCATGACTACTCAAGCTCAAGCCGCAACGGTGCAAGCCCAAGCCATGACTGCCCAAGCTAATAGGGATTTGGCACCTAGAGTTCATGAGCAAACTATGGCTTCCCGACTTAGGGACTTCACCCGAATGAATCCTCCTATCTTCTATGGGTCTAAGGTTGATGAAGACCCTCAAGAATTCATTGATGAGGTTTATAAGATTTTGTGTGCTATGGGGTTGTCTTCTAGTGAAAATGCTGAGTTAGCCTCATACCAACTCAAGGATGTGGCTCAGACATGGCATGTGCAATGGAAAGACAATAGGCCACTTCAAAGTGGGCCAGTGACTTAGAAGTTGTTCAAAAGGGCTTTCCTTGATCGGTTCTTCCCTAGAGAGATGAGAGAAACTAAGGTGGTGGAGTTCATCAATCTCCGTCAAGGAGAAATGAGTGTTCATGAGTACTCTTTGAAGTTCATTCAATTGGCTAAGTATGCTCCTTCCTTGGTCTCCGATCCTAGAGACGAGATGAGTCGATTCGTGACAGGTGTGTCGGATGATTTGCAAGAAGAATGTCAATTGGCTATGCTTCATGATAACATGAATATTGGTCGTCTCATGGTGCATGCAAAAAGGATTGAGGAGGCTAGAGCAAAAAGGAAGGATAAGGATAAGGATTCAAGAAGGGCAAGGTCATCCGAGAGTGGAACTACTAAAGATAGATTTGGAATTCAAGACAAGCCTAGATTCAAGAAGAGGTTCTCAAATCAAGTTCCATCCAAATTTCCCAAGGTTAGAGATGGGAAGGTCCCTAGGCCAAGAGTTCAAAAAGGGAAAACTGGGAGTTTGTCTAATGAAAATCCACCTTTTAAGGAATGTGGGAAGAAGCATTTAGGTGTTTGCCTCCTACGTTCAGACAAGTGCTTTGGTTGTGGAAAAATTGGTCACAAAGTCCGGGATTGTCCAAATGCTAAAGGGAAAGAGAGGGGTGGTCAACCAAGTGGTTCTAATAATGTTACCAAAAAGAACCGCTTTTATGCTCTTCTTTCAAGAGATGATCAAGAGGCCTCTCCCGATGTGGTGACCGGTATGTTACAAATCTTTGTTATTGATGTGTATGCTTTGCTAGATCCAGGTGCTACTTTGTCTTTCGTTACTCCCTTAGTAGCTAAAATTTTTTGTACTTTACCCGATGTTTTGCATGACCCTATTTTGGTGTCTACTCCGGTGGGTGAGTCGGTTGTAGCAAAAAGAGTCTACCGAAATTGTCCTATTTCTATGCCCCATAGAGTTTCTCATGTAGATCTAGTTGAACTAGACATGCTTGATTTTGACGTTATTTTGGGTATGGATTGGTTACATGCTAGCTTCGCTTCTATTGATTGTAGAACTAGAGTTGTGAGGTTTAGTTTCCCAAATGAACCAATTTTGTAGTGGAAGGGTGGAAACTCTCTTCCAAGAGGTCGTTTCATATCATGTCTAAAAGTGTGTAAAATGATCTCAAAGGGGTGTCTTTATCATATTGTGAAGTCCAAGAAGTTGATTTCGAAGTTCCTCCTATTGAGTCGGTCCCCGTGGTGAGTGAATTTACGGAGGTCTTTCCTGATGATCTTCTTAGCATTTCTCTCGAACGGGAAATCGATTTCGGTATTGATTTGTTACCGGAAACAAAACCTATCTCTATTCCTCCTTATAGAATGGCTCTGGCCGAGTTAAAGGAGTTAAAGGCACAACTTAAAGATTTGCTAGACAAGGGCTTTATAAGGCCTAGCATTTCTCCATGGGGTGCTCCGGTTTTGTTCATGAAAAAGAAGGATGGGTCCTTGAGAATGTGTATTGACTACCGCCAACTCAACAAGGTTACTATCAAGAACAAGTATCCTCTTCCTTGGATTGATGATTTATTTGATCAACTCCAAGGAGCGAGTTACTTCTCCAAAATTGACTTGAGGTCAGGGTATCACCAACTTAGGGTGAGAAATGAAGATATTCCAAAGACGGCCTTTCGGACTAGGTATGGGCATTATGAGTTCGTGGTTATGTCCTTTGGTCTCACAAATGCTCCGGCGGCGTTTATGGACCTAATGAATAGGGTATTTCGAAGTTACCTTGATGCATTCATTATTGTATTCATCGATGATATCTTGGTGTATTCGAAGAATGAGGTTGATCACATGAGTCATCTAAGGGTAGTATTGCAAACCCTTAAAGAGCATAAGTTGTTCGCCAAGTATAGCAAGTGTGAGTTTTGGCTGAGGTCGGTAGCATTTCTTGGGCACATCATCTCTAGCGAGGGAGTTGAGGTAGACCCAAGGAAAACTGATGCGGTAAGAAACTGGCCTAGACCCTTGACCCCAACTGACATTAGGAGTTTCTTGGGTTTAGCAGGCTATTATCGAAGGTTTGTAGAAGGTTTTTCATCCATTGAATCTCCATTGACTTCATTAACTCAAAAGGGTAAAAAGTTTGAGTGGTCGGAGGCCTGCGAGAAGAGTTTCCAATTATTGAAAGATAGGCTTACTTCCGCTCCGGTGTTAACTTTACCGGAAGGTTCTAAGAGGTTTGTTGTGTATTGTGATGCATCCCGCATAGGTTTGGGGTGTGCGCTTATGCAAAATGGGAAGGTGATTGCCTATGCTTCACGGCAACTCAAGGTGCATGAGAAAAATTACCCTACCCATGACCTTGAGTTAGTGGCCGTGGTGTTTGCTTTGAAAATATGGAGACATTACTTGTATGGTGTTCATGTAGATGTTTTCACCGATCATAAGAGTCTTCAATATGTGTTTACTCAAAAAGAGTTAAATCTCCGACAAAGAAGGTGGCTAGAATTGTTGAAAGATTTTGATATGAGTGTCCTATATCATCCCGGCAAGGCCAATGTGGTGGCGGATGCTCTAAGCCGTATGACTATGGGTAGTGTGTCTCATATAGAAGGAGACAAGAAAGATCTAGTGAAGGATGTTCATGATTTGGCTAGATTAGGGGTGCGGTTGGAGAGTTCTCTAAATGGAGGTGCCACAGTTTATCATAGCTCTGAATCATCATTGGTGGTTGAGGTAAAGTCCAAACAATATCTTAATAAACTATTGATGGAGTTGAAGGAATCTTTTCTTGGCAAGATGAATGAGTCTTTCTTCTTAGGAGGAGATAGTGTGTTGAGGTACCAAGGGAAGTTATGTGTTCCTGATGTTGATGGATTGAGGTATCGGATCCTTGAAGAAGCCCATGGATCCCACTATCCCATCCATCCGGGTTCTACTAAGATATATCATGACCTTCGAGAAATATATTAGTGGGAAGGTTTGAAGAAGGACATAGCGGAATTTGTTGCTAAGTGTCTAAATTGCGAACAAGTGAAGGAGGAACATCAAAAGTCGGGTGTCTTACTACAAGAGATCCAAATTCCTACTTGGAAGTGGGAAGACATTAATATGGACTTTGTGGTAGGGTTGCCTCGGACTCAAAAGTCATATGATTCTATATGGGTGATTGTTGATAGATTGACTAAGTCCGCTCATTTTATTCCCGTCAAATCCACGTATTCGGCGGAGGATTATGCGAAGATCTTCATAGATGAGATTGTGTGTCGCCATGGTATTTCGTTATCCATCATTTTGGATCGGGGTGCACAATTCACATCTAGGTTTTGGAAGTCTTTTCAAAAAGGTTTGGGTACTAAAGTGAAATTGAGTACCGTCTTTCATCCTCAAACGGATGGTAAGCGGAACGCACAATTCAAACTCTTGAGGATATGCTTAGAGCTTGCATTATTGATTTTAAAGGGAGTTGGGATAAGCACTTGCCGTTGGTGGAGTTTGCTTATAATAATAGTTTTCATTCGTCCATCTCCATGGCTCCCTATGAAGCCTTGTATGGTAGGAGGTGTAGGTCTCCTATAGGATGGTTTGAAGTTGGTGAACCATCGATCTTTGGTCCCGACTTGATTTATAAGACATTGGAGAATGTGCATATCATTAGAAATAGGTTACAAACAGCCTATAGTCGACAAAAGTCCTATGCCGATAATAGGAGAAAATATTTGGAGTTTGAAGAAGGTGACAAGGTGTATTTAAAAATCTCACCTATGAAAGGGGTGGTAAGATTTGGCAAGAAAGGGAAGTTGAACCCTCGTTACGTGGGTCCTTATGAGATTTTGGAAAGGGTTGGTAAAGTTGCCTATCGCTTGAAACTACCTAACGATTTAGCTTCGGTGCATTCGATTTTCCGTGTCTCGATGTTGAATAAGTGTGTTGGGGATCCCGAGACTATCCTTCATATTGAAGGCCTTAGAGTCAAGGATAACCTCTCTTATGAGGAGGTTCCTATCCGAATCCTTGATAGGCAAGTGAAAAGGTTGAGGAACAATGAGGTGGTTTCCGTAAAAGTGTTATGGAAGAACCACCTAGTTGAGGGTGCAACATGGGAGGCCGAGGCCGACATGAAAACCCGCTATCCTCATCTTTTTTATGATTAAGGTTAGTTATTCTTTCTAATGATATAATTATGCTAGATATTGTGAATCTATGGTGTTTTGGTGAACTTCTTCAAAAAACTTAGTTTTTGAGACTTCACAATGAAGGCACTGTAAGGTGACCTTAAATAAATTTGAAATTTGTTTTGCTTTTTGCATATTTGAGTCAAGTCGTGTATTGTGATATAGTGAATCCTTGTAGATGTTATATTAAGCATATTGATAAGATGAACCTTGTGCTAATCGACTTGTGTATCAAATAATTGAGCTCATGTGTGTTGTGAGTAGAAAGTATCTCATGAGGAAACTTTGAGCTTATGCATGATAAATTGATGTTTTGAAGTGTTTTATAGAAATGATGTGATTCATGCAAATTTGATATTGTGAAATTTTTGAGCTGCTAGTCTTGAGTCTTTTCCCTCATTTAAAGAGTTTTTAGTGTCATTCGGGGATGAATGTTCCTAAGGGGGGGATAATGCAACATTTTGAAATCCCAAAGTCATGTGGTAAGACTTAAACAGGCTTCTTAAAGTCTAAACCATTGTTCCTGGCCAAATTAGGCGTAGATGGAGTCGTTGAAGTGTTTTGGAACCAAAACGTCCATAACGTCCGGAAAGTTGGTTCATGAAAGGGCTAGAGTGTCCCTTGTAGTTTGGCCAAGTGAAAGAGTCAGAATGGAGAAAAGGTTGGTAACTATAGCTGTAACACCTAGTGTGGGATAGTTTCATGATGGAAAAGTCAGGGTACGACTCCCCGAGGACCAACCAAGGGCCCTCGAGAAGGACCCTTGAGACAGTGTGCTATGACGTATACCATGACGGGGCGTCATGGGCACGACGGGGCATCAAGGGCACCGTCGTGCCAGACTTAGCTGCTGGGAAAAAATCCTCCGCCTGCACAATCTTTGACCAACGCTATGGGCGTGCAGGTTGGAGGGGGGCCTGTCCGTTACGCCCACGACGGCTCATCGGCGGGGAGTTGTCGTGGAGGGCCTGTAGTGTTTTCAGGGATTTAAGTTTTAGTTAATTATTTTATTAAGTGTCTTAGGGGTAATTAGGGGGTTAAGGGAAGAGTAATTAAGTAACTTAAGACCCCACTATAAATACCCCAACCTTCATTAACCTAATCACAATTCTCCAAACAAAACTCTCTTCGTTTTCTCTACTTTCTCTCTCTATTGGAAGACTCCATTGGGGAATAGCTTGGGAACATCATTGGGGGCTGGTTTAGCACGAAATCACCATCAAAACGTCATCAAACCTTAAGGTATGAGATCTAATTCACCTTTGAGACTTCTTTCCTCAAAGGGCTCCTTCAAAGATTTTCTAAAAGTTGAGTTTCATATGGGTTTTATCCAATTTCGAATTTAATTATATGAATTGAGTTGTTTAGGTATTATTTGAGTTATAATGAATAGATTATCATGTATTGCAACTTGATTATGATGAATTGATGTAGTTTGATCTAGATTTTGGGTGATGACCCCTAACCATTAACCCTAGGTATGAGGTTGATATGAATTTGGGTTGGATTGAAGTAATTGATCTAGTTCTTGTTGAAATCATCTTTAATGATTGTTATTGCATCGATCATGAATCTATTGTGGTGAATTGAAGTTATTCTTGCCTATTTCTTGAGTATTGAATCTAGAGTAAGAAGATAGACTTTGATATCATGTTACCGAGCTTTGATGTAGTATTGCATTATGATATAGTATTTCTCTTAAATTAGTTCTTATGTTGACTATTGAATTATATTGATGTGATGACCCAAATTGGGTTAGTCTATGGGTTGATGGTAAGGCCCTTTTATTGGTGAACTATGGAGAAGTGTTGGTAAGTCTTTATTATCCTAATCCTTACTTCAAATGGTGATTTATTGTCATCAAGTGATAATGTGTGTTGAAGTATACCTTGATTAAGGTGATAGGTTGGTATGATGATTGAATTGAAATGTTTAGGTTGGTTGTGAGGCTGCCTAGGAGTACATGATATAGGGAAGTTGTTATGAAAAGATGTGCCCTATTGTGATGAGATGTGTAAGGGCTAACTTCACCTATATGAATTGTTAAGGAAAGGATTATTTCTCATACAATTCTTATTGAGCTATGATGATGAATATACAAGGGCTTGACCCTAATATCTAACTAGGTTTAGATGGTTAATAAAGTTAAAGACTTTTATATAAAAGGGGACTTAGCTTAGAACCGAGTGAGCTTATATGTGAGGGAGTGGCACTTTCTTATATAAGGAAAGGTAGGGTTCACTACGGTCCTCACGGGGTGGATAGCCTCATGACCCAAGTAGGGTGTAGAGTTGATATGTCCAAGGTTCTTTTCCCCAAGCTCCATCAACTATGTTTCCACCATAGGATACTAGCTAGTGGATCCACCTAGATAGCTACGTTTATGTTAGGTTCTACTTTGGCCGGTAGATCACATTCCATCGGTGTGAGGTTTCATGACACCGGATTCCACATTTGCTCATGTGGTCTATGTCGGTTAAGGCAAGGTTTCCCTAAACTAAAATGAACGAATAAGATATAGACTAATCGAAGTAACTTAAGGGGTTTTGCTATAGCTTAGGTAGGGGTATGGGACTCTACCTACGCCTTACAATAGTTTGCCTTGATAGGAGCTTTGAGAGGTCAATATTATGTATGTAAAGTAGTGATATAATGTAAATGACTTTGTACATTGAATAACGTGCTTATGAGTATAAGGTTGTTGCTTTTGGTTGAAGAAGAATGTTTTCATGAAATGGAAGAGTATGTTAGGTAAGGTTAATTGCTAATTGTAGTCTTGATAGGTTACTTGATTAAGTAAGAGTCATGGGAATTTACTTGATTATTGCACTTGTAACTTTATGAAGGCTATAGTTAGTATGCTTTGCTTTGCTATGCTTCACTCGTATACATATTTTATAATGATTTTTATTAAATGTCCTTTTCTAAGTGCATTTGATTGGTAATTGTATATGTGGTTCCATACTTAGTACATGTGGAGTACTAACCCCATTTCTTTCCCTTTTCCCAAACATTTTAGGTTTGGTCGTTCAATCTTGCTCCGAATTGTTGGAAAGGAAGACTTGGATCTCTAACCATCCAAGTGGTAGGTCCTCATTCTCCCGAGGGCATTGCCGACATCTTACTCTTATGTTACTTAGTTACTATAACTCTATTTTGACTCATTTACTCATTTGAGACGATGTTGTATATAGCCTATATGTGGCTTCTTGTATTGATGTAGGGCTATGCCCAAGATTTATTGTCTTTGATAGATTGTTTATGAGATGAGACGGCTTTTTATGACTATTATTCTTTACTATATAAATGGGTGAAATAAAAGTAGAAGACTATGTAATCTTCGTATATGAACAAGTCTATGTATACTTGATATAAATATGATTATGTGTATGTAGAGGTCTATGTAAACCTCCGAGTAGTTATAGATAAAAAGTTTTAAATTCCTTCACATTTTAATCGATGAATGTTATGACAAGGCTAAGAGGCTTGTCTTAGTCCTCAAAGAGGACGACGACGCCGGTTACGTCTAGGGGTAAACCCGGATGTGACACTCACTTTATTTTCCTTGTTATTTTGCCTCTACCTTCGGCTCTGAGGTCGCGGGTTCGATCCCCACGCCTCCCATTTTTTTCCCATTAATTCTTCCCCTTTCGCGCGTACTGGGAGGTCGTGGGTTCGAATCCCACGCCTCCCATTTAATTTTTCTTTTCTATTCGCGAGTGCAGTAGCTGGTCGCGAGATCGATCCCCCAGCCCCCCTTTTATTTTTCTCTTCTTTTCTTGTGAAAACAGAAGCTGGTCGCGAGTTCGATCCCCCAGCCCCCCTTTTTTTATTTTTCCTTTTCTCTTTCTCGTGACAACAGTAGCTAAGGGGTTCGATTCCTCTTAGCCCCTTACGTTTCTGTTTTTAATTTTTTTCTAGCTTCTTTCACAGGTGAGGTCTTGGGTTCGATTCCCATTGACCTCACTTATTTTATTTTATTTTATAAACCCAGAATTTGACACTTTTTGAAGGGTACAAAAATCTGGAAATTTTAGTCCTTCTCCAACCATATTTAAGTGCATTTTTTTCATAAGTTTAGATAGCTATAAGATGGTTATTCAATTCACTATACTTCATTATAATGAACATCACATTGTACACCCATTACACACATAAAATACACAATAAATACACAACTTATACACCCAAAACAGTGACTAAAACACTGCCCTATACACGCCTATACATCAACTTTTCCGGTCATATTTTGATGATCATTATCGTGATTTTATGCACATAAACACGTTTGTATTTAATTTAAACACATCATTCATGCAAAAATCTAGCAGCACAACATACCTATCCTACAAATTCGTTTAGGAGCTAAGGACAAGGACATACGAAGGGGGAACAACCTTAGTTTCAAGAGTTTAAAAAACGTTCGAAAGAAAGTACTCTTGGAGAAAGAATTCCATGAGAGAAACCCATACCTTTTGACGTTGTTCAAGGGTGAAGGTTCTTCCCGGAAACTCCTCCAAACCACGCCCAATTCACTTCAACGTACACCCCACTCGACGAACTTCTCTTAGCCTTGACGTTTTGATTACTTTGTCTTTTACTTAAAAATTCTTGTGAGTTATTCAAGTGTGAAGAACTCTTGATGTATTTTCTAGTTTTTGTTATGTTTGGCAGAAATAACGTGAGAGAGAGATTGAGAACGTGAGAGAGAGTTGAGAAATGTGAGGGAGAGAGTTATTAGGATTTAGGAGACTAACTTCAAGACTTAGTCAAAATAGGATTTAATTAACTTAATGAAAAATCTGATTTCCCTTTTTATTAAATCAGCTAATAAATATTAATTAATTAAATTAATTTATCAATCTTAAATAAAAGGAATTTAAATCATTGCTTCCACCTAGGTTCGAACCCGGGTGGAGCAAGACTCTACTCCAAGAGCTCAATTTTGGCTCTCTCTCCCAATATTGCCCCTCCATCTTATTAAATAATTAATTAATTATATATTTAGGGTAATTACGATATTACCCTTAGCCTGGTAAAAGACCCTTTTACCCCTGGACCCTCAAAACTTAAAATTTCTTCTTTTAAGTCCGGTAAAGACTCCTCCGATTAAATCTTAGTTTTCGACAGCCTTACTTGGTTGGTTCCAATCTTTCCATGTCCAACTAACTCCCCAAGTCAGTTGACTTGGTCGTAGTAAGGGTTCTAAGGTCTGGTTCTACGCATATCGATTCGTGTGAACCTTGGTTTAATCGCAAGCATTCTTGACACCCTAAGTCTTGATCCTATTCATTTTTAGGGTTGTTACAAACCTCATGCTGTGATACCAAGTTTGTCACACCCGAACTTCATACCCCGGATGAGACCGACGTCGTTAACCTCTCAGAGGTCGCAGACAAACATCTTCTTAGCTTTCATCACAATCATACAGTTAAGTTTGCGGAAAATTTAAAACTTTTTAATATACTAATGAAGTATACTTAGACTTCATACTTAAGATTTATAAAGACATACGATATTCTAATACTTCTCTCACATATATAAAAACCATCTAAGAGTTTAAATCTAATCTTAGCCAATAATAGTCAATATGCCATATAGGCCTTAATACAAAAGAATCCAAAGAACATAACTGAATAATGTATTCTAAAAACTACTTAAGTCTTCATAGACTGGAATATAGATGATAGCGTCCCGAACATGAGGACCTACCAAGACTTGGAGAAAGAATTCCAAGCTTCTTCAAATAGACCTCTTTAAGTTCAATGGCCGAAACCTACAATTGTAGTAATATAAAGTAATGGGTTAGTACACCACATGTACTAAGTATGGGTATATGCACATAACACATAGGGACATGCATGAAAAAGGATCATTTATCATCTCTTTAGAAAACATGCTAAGTCAAATGAAAATCTTCAATGTACATACCATATAACACATACAAGTTACGGATTTCATCAAACTTAAAGAATGATCACAATCAAAGACATATTATCATAGATTCATGTTAACATTTCATATTCAATAGATCATATAGACACAACATACAAAATATTTACCAATGACCTCATCCCCAACCTACAAGTGCAATGGTCATGTGAAGCCCCATAACCCCACATAACCGAGTAGATAAGATAGGAGACCATAAGTAAAGCTTTGCTTCATATAACAATACAACTCAATAACATATTCATTATAAGGATCAACATTTATGTAAGAGTAACATCATATATCATAAACATATATCTTTCATATCATCATATTACATAAGAACAATCTCCTAGGACTTCCCGTAGAGTCAACTTGTGCAATGTCTAGGTAGCGTCCCATACCACTACCTATACTAAGCCAACTCCTCAAGTCACCCTAGTCAACATTTGTTTACTTGTCTTTCGTTTTACATGAGGGAACATAGGCATTAAACCACATAGACCATGTGAGCTAAACATGGAATCCGGTGTCTTCCCACACTGAAAAGAGGTGGTCTACCTGCCAAAGTAGAACAGAACATGACGTAGCTTTCTAGGTGGATCCACTAGCTAGTATCCTATGGTGGAAGCATAGTTCAAGAACTAGGAGATGTATTAGAGACCCATAGTTCCACATTACATGGCAGCCTCAATCTCATGAGAATCGTTGTGAACCTACCTTCCTGCTTGGGAAGGTACACTTCCCATATCTAGTTCATCAGTGCTTAGCTTAAGTCCCTTTTCTTGAAATAACCTTAAATTTGTCTTTTATCAAAAACTTATCATAGGTCATAGTAGATTATCTCCTTGTATAACATGATCATGAGCTCTTGTAGATTAGATGAGAATTGTCCTTTCATCGTAACCTTTCTTTTTGTGAGATTTACATGGCGTAATCATCTTGTGTAAAGAATACAAGAGAGTATCATAACTTGCATATTCGTATTCTTATCATAATATCACATGTAACATGTTCATAGCCCAACATATTCACATACAACATCATACATACTTTTCATAACATAGCATCATAGTTTATAGGCTAACATAAACATTTAAGAGTAATCACACTTAGAAGACTTACCTCTTGCTTCCAAAAATCTTATTCATCATACAATATTCATAATCATACATAGTGAAATACTCAATGACATAATCAGGAACAACTCATAAAATCATGTACAAGATCAATGCATAGCATATAATAAGGTAAACGGGTCATTAAAGGGTTCATTCAAACCTTAAATTCTAACCCTAATGTTTTCACGTTATCAAACACTAGAAAAAACCCATTCGAAACCATCACTTAGATAAAGATCATGTATCACACGACATTCAAACATTATCAATCAATTACTCAACTCATGCAAAATTAGATATAGAAAACGTTTACTTTTCATTGAAAACCATAAATCTAGGGTTAGGAAGAAAATCTGTTTTGTAGAGTAAAAACCCTAGTAATCGAAGTTCTTGAAAACTTATCTTGAAAGGACCTCTTGGGGAAAGGAATCTGAAGAGTGAAAAGCCATACCTTATAGATGAAGAATCCACGAAAAGCTGATTAGAAACTTCGAAACCTTCGTCTTCTTCCTTAAGTTTTTCTTGGTCTATAATGGAGTTTGGAAAAGAGAGTGTTCTTGAGAGATTAAGAAAATTTCGTTTAATTCTGATTTGGGACGTGAAATTGTGGTCTAAAACTGACCTAATATCAATATATAGACGTCCCAAGAATTACCCTAAAGACCCTCAACTTAAATTACCTAAAACGCCCCTCCTAAATTGACTACAACTAGGAGAACATTTGACTTAGGGTCTCGGGTTTGACTAGGAATTAAATTAATTAATTAAGTTGCTAATTTAATTTATTTAGTGACCTAGGGTATTTACTAAAGTACCCCTAAGTCGTTAGGACCATAACCAACCCCTTTGGACCATCCTAGGTTAGGTACTAGGATGTTTCTTGAGTTAGTTACTTGGCTAGTGTACCCGGTTAGGTCTTAGGATTTTGGGCACCCTAGTTAGTTAATTTTTAGTTAGTCCTAGGTTAATTAGCTAGTTATGTTAGTTAGTTAGGACCTATAATTAGTTAGGGAGCTCAGTCCCACATGGTTTGATCTGAGATGACTGCCCCCTAACCGCCCTAACTGAATCGGTTGGGCCTGTCTCTCGGCCGGTTGCAAATTTGCTTGCACATGTGCTTGCACATGTGCTTGCACATGTGTTGCTGTGCACTTTCCTCAATTCGTGCAATCTGGAAAGTTCACTTCTTGTCCAAGGATCCTCACTATGTCCTTAGGCACTGCTTAATCTACATGATCAGTTTAAATGATTATGTGCTATGGTACCTAGGCTTTACACTTGGATGCCTCATACCTAATATGCTAAGAATTCAATAATTTTAGCTTAGGGTCTTCATTGCAGGTACAATTCCTAAATAAGCTTGGATTGGAGCATTTGGACATCAAGGTGTATTTTTAAGTTATAAGTTACTTGCGAATACATACAAAAATTGGCTAACACCGTTAAGCCAATATTCGTCAACATGCCCAATATCACTCAATGTTGGGCATTGGGATGCCTATGTACCTCAATACATATTCTTAAAACCTAATAGGCTCTTCACTAGACAAGTGCATTTTCCGGAAACATCATTTTAAGAATTATTAAATAGATTAAGCTCTAGTCTAAGTCATGGAACTTTCGAAGTGTTACAATTTTGGTGGATTATTCCATTTTCCAAACATATTTCTGCAAATGTAGATTCATATTCTCCTTCTCTATCACTTCTGATCATTTTGATTTTTCTATCCAACTAATTTTCTACTTCAATTTTATATTGCCTAAATGTATCTATTGCTTCATCCTTACGATTTAACAAATAGGCATAACAATATCTAGTGCAATCGTCAATAAAAATTATGAAATATTTTTTCCCACCACGTGATGGTGTTGACTTCATGTCACAAATATCAGTGTGAATTAATTCTAAAGGATTTGAATTCCTTTCAACAGATTTATAAGGATGCTTAGCATACTCAAATTCAACACAAATTTGACATTTTCATTTATTGTACTCAAATTCTGGCAAAACATTTAAGTTAATCAGTTTCACAAGGTTTTGTTATTAATGTGTCCCAAACGTTCATGCAATAAACATTTAGACTCAAGCAAATAACAAGAAGCAAAATCTTTATTCATATCAACTTCAATTACATTGAGTTTAAAAAGACCATTACTGAGGTAACCTTTTTCTACATACATTTCATTCTTACTCGCTACTACTTTATCAGAAACAAATACACATTTGAATCCATTCTTAGTTAGAACTGGAATAGAAACTAAATTCTTTCGCAATTCCGGAACATACGAGACCCTTTTCAAAGTCACCACCTTGTCTGATGTCATCGTTAATAGGACCTTGTCAGTTCGTTCCACCTTTGCAACAATGGAGTTTTCTATAAACAATTTCTCATCTGTAGGTGCTGGAGTATATGATGAAAATAATTTTTTGTTGGCGCAAACATGGCATGAGGCACCAGAATCTATCCACCATTCTTACATTCTGAAAGCATTGCACAGAGATTGTCCATTTCTCCTTTGGAGTCAGCCAAATTTGCTTGATCCTTCTTCTTCTTGTCCTTCTAGGGACCTCGGTGTTCAGTATCCCTATGACAACGTTTGCCATAATTGAAGCAACTTCCATTGAGTTTCTTCTTAGGAGGATTGCTTTTTGGACCAGATGCTTTCTTTATTTTCTTTAATTTTGTGGGATCTTCTTCAACAATATTTACTCAAGATATTGCTGAATTACCACATGACCTCTTTTCTGCAGCCTTATTCTTCAATTTACAACTTTACTATGAGATCTTCAACAATCATCTTCTTGTGTTTATGTTTCAAGTAGTTTTTGAAATCCTTCTGCAATGGAGGTAACTTCTCAATAATGGCAGCCACTTGAAAGACATCATTCACAATCAATCCTACATTAAAGATTATGTGAGTATTAAGAAAAAAACTTAATATTTTTAACATAGGCATTAAATAAATTTATACCTTTAGCAAGGAGATCATGGATTATGACCTGCAGTTCTTGAGCTTGGGTGATAACGATCTTACTGTCTATTATCTTATAGTCCAGAAACTTTTCCACAATGAACTGCTTAATTCCGGCATTCTCTGTTTTGTACTTCTTTTCTAAAGCATCTCAGAGTTCTTTTGAGGTATTGATATTGATGTACACATTGTACAGATCATCTTGCAGGCCACTCAGAATATAATTTTTACACAAAAAATCTGAGTGTGTCCATACTTCTGTAACCAAGAATCATTCTTCAGGCGGAGTTTCATCCGACATAACAGGAACATTCTCATTAATGAACTGCTGCAGAATCAACGTAGTGATATAGAAAAATATCTTCTGCTGCCATCTGTTGAAGTCGACTCCAGAAAGCTTTGCAGGTTTATGAACCGGCGCTAAGGCAGCAGTTGAACGATTGTGTGCAACTGATGTTGTTGCAACACTTAATTTGCAGCACTCAACGTTTCAGCATTTACTTGACTTGAATTAGTCATTTTCTGTCACAAATGGCAGAAGATTTTAGTATGTGAAATACTAACAGTAAAGAATAAATCTTTGCACAAACGGTTTCTGATTTAACGATAAGTTTTTATGTTCTTTAAATCGTTAATCGGATGAATTTTAAAAATTCAAATAGAGTAGAAAACCATAAAAGTTTTAATCTCCAGAAACCTCAAATACAAAAACTTTAAATTTCTTAAGATTGTTGTTACATGTATTAAGGTTAGTAAAAAATACAGAAACAGAAAGAAGATGAAATAGACATAAAAAACACTTTTAATCTGAGTCCACATAAACTATTGTGTCTCCTTAAGAAATTTAATATCCTCACTGTACCCGAGGTTACATATTAATTTCTCCCAAGATAAAACAGATTAACGTGTTAATAAAGTAGCGGTACCTCAAACTTAAGTAACTTCAGCGAATGTAAGAACATTAACAAGCCACACACTGATGAGAGAAAATATACGCAGTTAGAAGGAAAATTTTTCTGTGTTTGAAAAACGAAAAAGACTTCTTTTTTATAGCCATTTTCAGCAAGAAACGTGTCTGTTCAGACCCATTATTTCCAGAAAGTTATGTCTTTTTGAAAAAAATAACAACTTTTTGGAAAGATGTGTCTTTTGGGAAATATAATGATTTTTCGGAAAACGAATTGCTATTACCGTTGCACGCGAATTTCAAATAAATTCCATTGGCCAAATTAATTTTGTTACTTAACTAACATTTTTAAGTAATTTATAAGAGAAAAAAATTTGATTAAGAGTATTAATTCGATTAACAAAATTGATTAAATAAACTTTTTCCAAAAAGTTTATCAATCAATCACATCATTTGTCAAATCCAAAGCCAAAGCCAAAGTCGAGGCCGAGCGAGCGACGATGACGACTTGAGGGGACTGATGTACCATGGTTATACGGTACTTTCAACTCTTTTTCCTTAAGTTTAGTGTGTATCTAAGGCTTCTTTGTAGTAGTTTTAATGTATTTTTCTCTGTGTTTACGGGAAAACTGTCCAAAACAAAAACACCAAAGACTGTGCTGAAAGTTGCAGAAGTGATGACCTACGGAGCCATCGACGGTCCGTAGGTGGTAACCGTCAATTGAAGATTTATTCTACTAAGGAAAGATCGGGGAATTCTAAACAAGTGTGGGGCTACGGAAGGGATGACTGTCCGTCGTCTCATCGACGGACTTCCTGGCAAACCGTTGGTGTTAATAGAAGGTAGCCCCAATACCTGATTTTGAAAAGATTCTAAGTATGGAGCAACGAAGGCCATCGACGGACCGTAGGTCCATTGACGGACCGTCGTTTGGGTCCAACGATGGTAACAGAATGATGGAGAAGATAACAGCTGAAAAAGAAGTTGAAGTATGGACCGACGGAGGCGTCGACGGTCCATCGTTTCCTCGATGGTCCGTCGGTTAGGTCGTCGACTCGAGGCGCGTTTTGGATAGAAGTTTTCCTTATTTAGGTTTTCCTTTATTTTTAGGACTATTTTATTATAAATAGGACTAAAAACCTCATTTGTGGGGTTAGACTTTTTGGTGATTTTCATATTTGCATTGTTGGAAAATACTTCACTTTTTCGGAATTGATTTTTACAATATTTTGATTAATTCAAGTGATTTTCTGGATTTTCTTCAAACTTATTAAAGTAAGTACATGAATTCTTGTCTAATGAATATGAATTGTGTAATTCCTAACATGAGTAACTAAATCCACAACTAGGGTTGTGGGAACCATGGGAAATTAACAAAGTAGAACTAGCTAAAATAACAATTCTAGAATGGTGTCTTGCATGTATTGATAATTCTTTCGTTTAGAAGGTTTTTTAACGGTGGCCAACGTAAGAACTCGCCTTGTTGCTACTTACCGGACCAAGGAGGTAGATAATAAGAAAAGAATTATCAACGTAGACTTAGTATATACTATCTTATAGGCTAGTGTCAATTGGTGCGAAGTAATAACTATGCCATACATCGATTATGATGCTTAATATGAGGTAAAAGGTAAGGTTTAGTAAAGTACACACACGTAGCCGGACCAAGGTGCGGAGTGAAATCACTAGTTTTCGGATCAAGGAATTAGGGATACATAACTTACCACTTTGCATGCAAGATACTAGGAAAGAGTTGTTATAGCTAGGGTTACTGCGTTATGAACCTATGGGGAACAGTTACACCCTAGTTTCTCTCATTACTTGATAAACATCAAATATTTGAACTTGCTACTTGTTTACTTAGACTTAATTACTTTACTTTTGTTACACAAACCCCCCCCCCCCCTTTAATTGTTTGTTTGAGGAAAGGACTTGACTAAATAGAAGTAATTGTAGATTAAAGTTAAGTCTAAACCATTTTCCTTGTGGGATCGACCCCAACCTAACATTTGGGTTCTTTACTTGATACGACCGCTTATACTTCTTTGGGGAAGTATAATTTGAGCGTATCAAATTTTGGCGCCGCTGCCGGGGAAAGTCGCTTTTAGATTAACTTTATGCACATTACCAAATTTTAGTCAATAATTTCCTGATTTTACTTTTTCTTTTGTTTTTGTCTCTCGCAGGTCTAGCATTAGTGTATGCCAAGTACACGGAGTCGAGCAGAACCAATACATTCACTTGATCCAGAACTAAATTGTACACTTCGCAGAATGAACATTCAAAACAATCTTGCTTATATCGAGGATGAGATCAATCCTCAACCTCCCCCGCCAGTTGATGCTCATAATCAAGTGGTGGTTGATAACCCTGGTGAAGGTAATCCAAGGAGGCAACCTCCTGCCCACTCCCTCAAGAGTACTATAGGGGAAATGTTAACATCACTGATTCTGATGGACAACTTGTACTACCTCCTTTACCACATGGTCATACTTTTGTGGTAACTAGTAGCTTGATGCAGATGCTCACCGCTAGAGTTCTGTTCTCGGGGCTACCATATGAGGATCCACATGCTCACATCACCAAAATAAGGTCGGTGTGTAAGAGTTATTTAGGGAGGCCTGACTTGTACGTGGACGTCATTGGGTTAAGAGTGTTCCCTCTCTCACTGACGGGAGAGGCTGCAATCTGGTTTACTGAGTTGCCCTATAATTTAATATATACTTGGGAGCAATTGAAGAATGTGTTCCTAGCAAGGTATTAACCGGTTTCTAAAAAGCTCAACCACAAAGATAGGGTGAACAACTTGTGGCATTACCAGGGGAATCAGTGAGCAGTTCTTGGGATAGGTTCACCTCATTCTTGAGAAGTGTCCCAAACCACCGCATTGATGATGAGTCACTGAAATAATACTTCTATCGGGGGCAAGATGATAACAATAACGCGGTGCTTGATAATATTGCGGGTGGTTCCTATGGGGAGTGTACTTATGCAGAGATTGCTGAGAAGTTAGAGAAAATCTCCTGAAATAATAAAGCTTGGAGCACTAGGAAGTCGGATACTGGGAGAAACACTTTTGCGGTGCAATCTACACACAACCCAGCCGCAAATGAGATTCGTGAAGAAATGGCTCAAATGAGAACTGAGCTTGGGTTAGTGTTGAAACATGTCACTGGAGGTGCAGAGAAAGTGAATGCGGTGAATTATTTGACTAAGCCACCACCGCCGATAGATGAGTTTTACTATAAGGAGGATTCTTATGCAGTGAATGAGCAGACGGGGGGTTTCCGACCTAACGCCCAAGGCTCCAATCAGGAGAATTCGCGCCAAGGTCAAGGAAATCAAGGTCGGAACTATGGGAATTACAACCGAGAGGGTCACTATGTTCGTGAAGGAAACTACAACCACAATAAGAACTTCAACCGGAGTAACTATAGAAATAGAAACGATCGAAGTGGGCCGTATGTTCCACCTCAAAATCGGGAAGTTGCTCCAAGGGATGGTGAAGGTAGTATGGCGCGAGTTGAAGACATGTTGCAAAAGATGATGAGGAGGTTTGACGCAAGTGATGAACACGCCAAGGAATTGAGAGGTGATTTGGCTAACATTGGGTAAAAAGTGGATGCACATGCAGTCTTAATCAAGCATCTTGAGATGCAAATGGCCCAATTGTCGTCTACTATGAACCCTCGTCAACCGGGTACTCTTTCGAGCAATACTGTTCAAAATCCGAAGAATGATGGACATTGTATGGCAGTCACTACTCGAGGTGGTAAGCAAATCATAGATCCACTTATGCCGTCTGGCATAGAAAATAAGATGAGAACAGAAGATGAGGTAGTAGAAGCTAGTGGTCAGTTGGTAGATGAAGCGGTAAAAGAAGCAGAGAAGCCCCAAGAGGTGACTCCCATTCCAAGACCACCACCACCATTTTTGCAAAGGTTGGTGAAAAAGACCTAGGATGATAAATACCGGTGTTTTATTAATATGTTGAAACATCTTTCCATCAATGTTCCTTTGATAGAATCTCTTGAACAAATGCCCGGTTACGCCAAGTTCATGAAAGATATGGTCACTAAGAAGAGATCGGTTAGTTTTGAGGATGATGATAGGATGCAACACTGTAGTGCTATTGCTACAAGGTCTCTAGTGCAAAAGAAATAAGATCCGGGTGCTTTGACTATTCCATGTACAATCGGGCTGTTACACTTCGCCAAAGCATTATGTGATATTGCGTATCTCATGCCTCTATCCATCTACAACTAGTAGGGTTTGGGTGATCTAAAGCCTACTGTGATGCGGCTACTGATGGCCGATCGTACTGTGAAGAAGCCTATTGGGATACTCCACGATGTGTTAGTGAAGGTGGAGTCATTCATCTTTTCGGCCAATTTTGTGATTCTTGACTGTGAGGTGGATTTTGAGGTGCCTATTATTCTTGGAAGGCCATTTCTTGCTACCGGTCGCACCCTGGTTGATATGGAAAAAGGGCAGATGAAGTTTGGTTAAACAATGAAGAAGTGACTTTCAATATTTGTATGTCCATGAGGCAGAGTGGTGAACTCCAATCGGTATCTGCGATGTCCTACAAGTTTGAGAATTTGTCAGAGGTCTAAACAGAAGAACGTCTTGGTGTTGAGGCACTAGCAGCAGTGATTATGAACTCTGAGAGTGATGGTATTGCAGAGTATGGGTCATTGGTTGCGGCACTAAATCGAGGTGATGTTCGGTTCAAACCCAAGAAATTGGAGTTAGATATGATGCATCGCGAGTCTCCACCCATGAAACCATCTATTGAGAAGTCTCTAAAATTAGAGCTTAAGCCTCTACCACCTCATCTGAGGTACATATTCTTGGGGAAAAATGACACTTTGCCGGTTATTATTTCGTCAGATTTATAGGTGCATCAAGTAGAGTGTTTGGTTGAAGTGTTGAAGAGGTTCAAAAGAGCTATTGGGTGGACTATTGTGGATATTATTGGGATCCCTCCGGTATTTGTTCACATAAAATCCAACTAATGCCTGATCATAAGCCAAGTATTGAGCACCAGAGAAGCTTAAATCCATCTATGCAAGAGGTAGTGAAGAAGGAAATCATTAAGTGGTTGGATGCTGGAGTCATATATCCGATCGCTGATAGCAGTTGGGTATGCCCTGTTCAGTGTGTGACCTAGAAAGGGGGAATGACTGTGGTCCCTAATGAGAAAAATGAGCTTGTTCCAATGAGGTCGGTGACCGGATGGAGAGTGTGTATGTATTATCGAAAACTAACTGCATGGACTGTGAAAGATCATTTTCCTATGCCCTTCATGGATCAGATGTTGGATAGACTTGCAGGTAAAGGTTGGTACTGTTTTCTTGATGGCTATTCGGGTTACAATCAAATCTCTATTGGACCGGAAGATCAAGAGAAAACCACTTTTACTTGCCCTTATGGAACTTTCGCGTTCAAGAGGATGCCCTTTGGGTTGTGTAATACACCGGCTACTTTTCAGAGATGTATGATGTCCATATTTTCCGATATTGTGGAGGACACTATTGAGGTATTTATGGATTATTTTCCTGTTGTTGGTGATTCGTTTGATCATTGTTTGAGTCACTTGTCTGAAGTTCTCAAAAGATGTGAAGAGTGCAACCTTGTGCTAAACTGGGAAAATGTCACTTTATGGTAAAAGAGGGTATTGTATTGGGCTACCGCATCTCAGAAAAGGGTATAGAGGTTGATCGAGCTAAAGTCGAGGTTATAGAGAGACTTCCTCCACCCATCTCTGTAAAAGGTGTGAGGAGTTTTCTTGGGAATGCGGGTTTCTACCGAAGGTTTATCAAAGATTTCTCAAAAATTGCACATCCTCTGTGCAATCTGCTTGAGAAAGAGTTTAAATTTTATTTTAATGAATCCTGTCTGAAGGCATTTGGAGAGTTAAAAGAGAAGTTGGTATCTGCGCCCATCATTATTTCTCCAGATTGGAGCAAGCCATTTCAGGTGATGTGTGATGATAGTGGGGTTGCACTAGGTGTGGTATTGGGAAAAAGAAGGGATAAAATCCTTCACCCATTTACTATACTAGTAAAGCCCTTAATGAATCCCAAAAGAACTACACTGTGACTGAACAAGAGCTCCTTGTGGTGGTCTTTGCTTTCGAGAAATTTCTCTCCTATTTGCTTGGCACTAGAGTTATAGTGCATACTGATCATTCTGCCTTAAGATATTTGATGGCAAAGAAGGATGCAAAATCAAGGTTGATTCATTGGATTTTACTATTGCAAGAATTTGACTTTGAAGTGAAAGATAGAAAAGGGACCGAAAATCAAGTGGCCGATCACTTGTCCCGATTAGAAGATGAAGCAATGCGAGAGTTAGGTGAAAAAGCTGAAATTGATGATACTTTCCCTGATGAGCATGTATTGCTGCTTCTCAAGACTTGATTCCATGGTTCGCAGATTTTACGATTTACTTGGCTAGTGATATCGTTACATCAGACTTGTCCTTTCATCAAAGGAAAAAGTTCATGCATGATGTGAAAAAGTTCTTTTGGTATGAGCCATATCTATATAGGAGTTGTGCCAATGGGTTTATTTGGCGTTGTGTACCGAAAGTTGAGATGTTGAGTGTTTTGGAGGCATGCCACTCCTCGCTTGTGGGTGGGCATCATAGTGGTATCCATACAGCCCATAAAATCTTGCAATGTGGCTACTATTGCCAACCATCCACGAAGATGCACATGAGTCCGTCAAGGCATGTGATAGGTGCCAAAGAGATGGCGGTATTTCTAGAAGGCAAGAGCTCCCTTTAAATCCCATTCTTGTGATCGAATTGTTTGATGTGTGGGGCATTGACTTTATGGGCCCTTTTGTGAGTTCTCATGGGATGAAGTACATTCTTGTGGAGGTTGATTATGTGTCAAAATGGGTGGAAGCCATAGCACTTGCAAATAATGAAGGGAAGAGTGTCACCGCGTTCTTGAAAAAGAACATATTTTCCAGATTTGGCACCCCAAGAGCCATTATTAGTGATGGGGGATCCCACTTTTGCAACAAGTTATTCAAAGGATTGTTGGAGAAATATGGGGTTCTCCACAATGTGGCCACTCCATACCATCCTCAGACTAGTGGGCAAGTTAAGGTGTCAAACAGAGAAATCAAGCAGATTCTGGCGAAAACAGTGAATGCAAATAGAACGGATTGGTCAAGGAGGCTTGATGATGCTCTTTGGGCCTACCAGAGAGCATACAAGACTCCCATAGGTATGTCCCCATACCAACATGTATATGGGAAAGCTTGTCACTTGCCGATTGAGTTAGAGCATAAGGCCATGTGGGCAATGAAGAAACTGAAAATGGATTGGAATGAGGCTGTGGAACAAAGGTTAAATGGGTTGAATGAGTTTGATGAATTTCGATTAAAGGCATATGAAAGTTCAGCCCTTTACAAAGAAAAGATGAAGAAGTACCATGACCAATGCAATTTTGTGGTTGGGGATTTGGTGATTTTGTTTAGGTTGCGATTGTTTCCGGGCAAACTCAAGTCCAAATGGACTGGTCCATTCTTGATCACCCAACTTTTCCTTCATGGAGCGGTTGAGTTGAAGAATAAGGAGGGTGTAAAGTTCAAGGTGAACGGGCAACGAATAAAAATCTACCTTGGGCATGCTAAAAAGGCGAATGAAGTGATTGAGGCATACCATCTTGAGGCATACCATCTTGACGAAGTCTGAGTAATCAAGAATCCTGCGTCATGCCGCGACGTTAAATCAAGTGCTGATTGGGAGGCAACCCAATATGTATCCTCTAGCAAACAATAGTTTTTTCGTGATTTTATAGGCGTAGTTGCATTATTTCTGTTTTTCTCACTTAATGTCACGTATGAATTTTCTTTTATTTTTTTTTATTTATTTTTTTAGAAGTGTTGGCTAGAGAGTAAACTAGGGTCCGTGTCTAAAAAGTGTCCAGAAAATACAAAAAGATTAGCTTATTGGGTGTTCAATGTGCAGGGACCAAATCCCCAGAAATCTACAGAAAATTGGTCTGGTGCACTGATCGACGGACCATTCGACGGACCGTCGGTAGGGTCTGTAGATCCCAGGTTTATTTCTTTAATTTTTCTAAGTAAGGGCACAGTCGTTGGAGAAGTCGATGGACCGTCGATTGACTTACGATCCGTCGACAGGGAATCGTCGATCCCTCCGACCCACTAACCCAACCCAACTCGACCGGCTATATATTAAAATTTAAAATTTCAGTTACCCACCCTTTCAAATACCCTTCCCAAACTGTTTCCCTCCCCATTTCCCTTCACTTTTCCCACTCACTCATCCATTAACTCCCACTCCCTTCAATCTGATTTCCCATCTCCCCCTCATCTCTATCATTTCCCAAAGCTTTTCTCTCCCCAACTTGTCATCTTTCCGATCGGTGTTCGAGGTCGCTCTTTGGTGAGATTACTTGCAAGAATCCATCCCCTCCTTCCCACCACTACAGTCTACAGGTATGTATCCCTCTTCTGACTTTTATTCCATGTTATTTGTGTGGAAACTTGATTGTTAGCATGCAAAATTGACTGCCTTAGTAAGTGGGTCTTGACTTAGGGACGAAATTGCATGCTTAATCTATATACATTGTGTCCTTAGTCCCGTAGAATGATGGCAAGTGACTGGGTTGGGGGTGTTAGTGTCTACTGTGCTCGTAGTTTAATAGGTTTCCGACTTAGGGCTTGTTGGGTATTTGAGAATCAAAGTTAAACTTGTGCTAACCGAAGCCCTAGGAAGGATGAAATAGTGTGTCCCATGCTACATGATCTTGTTTTGTATAGTTTTGCTTAAAAATTATTCTCTTGGGGGGGAGGGGGAAACAATGGCTTCCACAAGTTAACTCTGACCTGTAGTACGAGACCCCGATCGACGGACCGTCGTTCAGTTGATGGACCGTCGATGGTGTCTATCGTCAGCCAATCCCCACACTTATCTAACTCTGGAACGACGGCTGTCGACGACGGGCCGTCGACTGATCGACGGACCATCCTGCAGGTCCGTCGACGCTAATAGAACCTTATTTACTGAGTGGGTCTCTAAACTTTTCTACGTGTATACCCACGTAGGTGGTCGACGGTACGTCCTGCACTTTCGGCGTCCTTAACAGAAACTTTATTTTTAAAAATACAAAAATATTTTCTAAGTGTCCATCGACGGACCACCACTGATGGACTGTCGTTCCATCGACGGTCCGTCCTGCACTTCCATCATCTCTAACAGAACCTTTATTTCTGAAATGGCTAAATAAATTTTCTAAGTGTACACTGACGGACCGTCGTTCCATCGATGGACCATTGATGGTGTCCGTCAGTCAGTTCTGCAGTTCTGCACCACCTCTTTGTTTGTGTTTCCCCTTCTGTGTTTGATTCTTTTGAGTGTGTTGCATTCTTCTACTGGTACTAATAACCTCTACTTGCAGGAACTCGTGGCACCCAAGCAAGACTTAGTCTACTCTCGAGGACATTCCAAGTCTGTCGCCCCTTCCCGCCGGTTGGTGATTGGGTCGTCCGATGATGAATGCGATCCCGAATACGTACCCCTAGGCACCCAGACACCGTCATGTGCTGCTAGGACCTCTCGGAGCACGCCCAAGAGGGTGGCATCCGGCGTAGTCACTGCCTCCTAGTCTGATGAAGAGCGCACACTGACCGGCACACCGTCTGGGTATGCTACAGTTTCTGAGGGAGCGTCTGGCTCTGCGGAGGCTTCCAGGTCTGAGGAAGCTTCATCTTCACATGGGGCACTGCTCCAGCTACATCGGTCCACTCTGCCTTGTCTGAGGAGGCCGACAGTGCGGACTCCAGCACCCCTGATTAACGTCCCCGTACCAGTTGTTGATCAGCCCAATCGGTGGTGTTTCAAGGGCCAATATCAGATATATAGGGATGCAAATCTGCTCAATGACAAGGGGGTCATGACTTGGACTTTGACAGTCGAGCGGCGAGTTCTTATCGGGAGTCTTCCCACGATGCCAGTTATACATGACCTTTTCACCCGCCATCGGCTAGAGTGGACGGCTAGGAGTTTGGGCCATTACAGCGAGGAGGTGTGCGAGAGTTCTACACAGCTTATGTGGCGACTCTTAGTGCTACTTTGGACAAGCGGGCCAAACACGCACCACTTGAGCATGTTCGTGTCCGTGGCAAGCGGGTGGATATCTCATTGCCCGCTATTCACAGATTTTTATATGGTGCCGACACTGATGCCACCAGGGCTCCCCTCACTCCCGAGTTTGACTATTGGTGGAAGCTGATCAAGGACGGCCGTTTCCAGCGTAAGAGAGTGCTGACAGAGAGAACTAAGAGGTGGATAGACCAGAACATCTCCGTGGATGGCGAGGGTACTGGAGCCCAAAAGAGGAATAAAGAAGGCCAATCTCACATTCACGGCCAAATTCTTATGGATCTTGGTCCGTCATTGCCTCTCCCCTACTGCTGCTGATAATATTATTACATAGGATAGAGTACTACTGATAGCTGCCATGGTTGCTGGGTTCGAGGTGGATTTCGCGTGGCTGGTGCAGGAGGTCATTCATGAGAGGGACTTAAAGGCCACTACTACTTACCCCTTCCCTTGCATGATTTTTGAGTTGTGCAGGTCTGCTGGAGTGCCCGTGTGGCACATTGATGTTCTCAAGACCCCGACTGGCATAGTTGATATCGGTCTAATCCGGGATGAGGCCAATGAGTTGGCTCCCAACAGAGGGCCCATAGCTGAGGTGCAGCCGCTTGGTGAGAACATGGCGGACACGGTAGAGCAAGCCCGAGGGGCTGATCAGGCTACATCAGAGACTACTGACACCACCCCTGTTGAGTCTATCCCGGGTACTAGCACAGCTCCGATCTCCTCCCGTTCCACCTCATCTGCAGCACTGGTCCCGATTGCTAGGGTCCAGATGTTAGAGTCCAAAATGGCCACACTTCTGCATCATATCCAGCCTTGGATGCAGAAGTCCATTGCTGAGGCGGAAGAGCGGATCAAGAAGAAGATGGCCCAGCGGACTGAGAGGCAGATTATGGAGGTCCACCAGTGCCTTGACGCATTTGAGTTGAGGGTTCTCGCCCGGCCAGCCCCTACTGTAGATTTGACGACTCTCCAGGATGCTGTGGCGAGTTTGAGGGGAGATATGGATGCCATTCTGGAGGCCCGGGTGCCTGAGTATGAGGCCCCATCTGCGGAGCCTGCTGAGGATACGGTGCTGGATGCACTGTTCTCTACCACTGCTGCGCCATTACCTTAGCCACGTGAGCATACCAAGAGGCACCGATCTATAGAGGATGATGAGACTCGAGCTAGGAAGAGAGAGCGTCTTGAGTTGGAGGCTGCGAGGAGAGCCTCGCTGATTGATGAGGAAGCCGGCAGATGAGGGCTCAAGAGGTGGCTGCTAAGGCGTCTAGCTCCAGGATTGCAGATGTTGAGAGGAGCACTACTGATGGTGCTGTGATTGCTATGGACACTACTGATGGTCTCCCAACTACAGAGAGAGCGGGTTTCGGGAAACCGGACCCGCCAACTTATTGATCATCGATGCTATGCGCCTCAGGTTTGCTTCACCTACCACCCTATTTTATATTTTCTATGCATTGGGGACAATTGCATGCTCTTTTGTTAGGGGTGGGGTAAATGGAAAGTGAGTGCTAGGGTGAAATCTGAATATCCCAACTCACGATCCTCTCTTGGGGTTTTCTTGCCTGTGTTCTTTTTCCCCAAGAGACTGGTTATTTTAATGTTGAACGGGCACGTTAGTATCTTTTGTACATAGTATAGATATGACATCTGAAGCATGATGGCTAAATAAAATGATATCCTGATTTAGAGAAAATGCTTGCATGATTAGGCATAGTGAATGATGAATATGTGGCTCTAAGCATGACATAGGGATACACCACTGCATGACCCTCAATCTAAAGCTCGAATTAGGTGGTTGATAATTTGGTAGGGTAATGAGGTGTTAAGTGAGTGTGAGGAAAGTTGGATATTCCACCATTGATACTGAGCTAGAACTTGCCCGGTTAGTCCTGTTAAAAGTAATATGTGATAGACAATTAGGAAAGGATTGTAGGCCCTTGTTCAAATATAGAAAATCTTTAGCTTAGATAAAAGAAAACCAAATGCAATTAATCTCTTCTTGATCCAAATGATTTGAGCTTAAATTGGACCTTTCTTTTCTACCCAAAGTTATCTTTTCTGGGAACAATGTGCTGGCCCTGGTCCCTCCTTGGACATGTGCACCTCAGCTTATACCAAAAGCATAAGTTGAGGGTGGATAATGCAGAAAACAACCTTGTCTTGGCCCTGACCCAACCTTGGGTATTGTGTACCTTGATTCATGGCAAAGCCATGAGTTGAGGGTGGTTGTTATGAGGAATGCTCCGGAAAGTGGGGTTGAAAGAATAAAGAGAGAGAAAGAAGAAAGGAAAAGTGACTCAAGCAAAGTTGAAATCAAGTGAAAATTTTGAAAATTTAAAAAATATAAATAAAAAAAATATGTAAAGAAGAGTCATTTACACAAAAGGAGAAAGAAAGGAGAAAATCAAGGCAAAAGAATATAAGAAAATTAAGAATAGGGCGGAATAAACGAAGAAAAGGTAGGACGCTTAGCCGTTATGTCAAGGAGGGCAACAAGTCACTAAAATGCATCCAAATGTACCCTACCTAACCCTGAGCCTACGTTACAAGCTAAGAAACTTCTATAGTGATCCTAAGAGTCTAATATGGTGAACTTAAAGCAATGAAAATAAGGGCAAGCCTATGGCGACAAGTATCAATAAGGTGTGAAGTTGTTCTGAGAGTGAGTATTGAAAAATAAAAAATCCTTATACTCAAACTAAACTCACTATGTGAAAAAGGAGGATATAGTTTTTAAAGTAAAGACACTGGTTGCAATACTAGAAAGTTGGTACCTTGGTGAGAGATAAAAGAGGGGAGGTGTCGGTGCGTGGTGAGTCTGTGTCATGGTCTGATCCACATGAGCGAGCCTAATAGTGATATCATGCATGAACATAATGAAAATAATCGAGATTGATAGCCAAATGATTGCGAACTCTAAAATGAGGATACTTTTGTACAAAGGTTTTGTGGTGAGTCATAGTGCGTCGCTTGAGAACAAAAAATGAAGTTAAGTTGAGGGTGTGGATGTACCATGGTTATACGGTACTTTCAATGCTTTTTCCTTAAGTTTAGTGTGTGTCTAAGGCTTCTTTGTAGTAGTTTTAATGTATTTTACTCTGTGTTTGCAGGAAAACTGTCCAGAACAAAAATGCCAAAGACTGTGCTGAAAGTTGCAGAAGTGATGACCTACGGAGCCATTTGACAGTCCGTAGGTAGTAACCTTCGTTTGAAGATTTATGCTGCTAAGGAAAGATCGGGGAATTTTGATCAAGTGTGGGGCTACGGAAGGTATGACGGTCCGTCGTCTCATCGATGGACCGTCCTGGGAAACCGTTGGTGTTAACAGAAGGTAGCCCCAGTACTTGATTTTGAAAAGATTCTAAGTATGGAGCAACGAAGGCCATCGACAGACCGTAGGTCCATTGACAGACCGTCATTTGGGTTCGTCGATGGTAACAGAATGATGGAGAACATAGCAGCTAAAAAAGAAGTTGAAGTATGGACTGACGGAGGCGTCGACGGTCCATCGGTTAGGTCGTTGACTCGAGGCGCATTTTGGACAAAAACTTTCCTTATTTAGGTTTCCCTTTATTTTTAGGACTCTTTTATTATAAATAGGACTAAAAACCTCGTTTGTCGGGTTAGACTTTTTGGTGATTTTCAGATTTGCATTGTTGGTTGTTGAACTTTGGATTTTGGAAAATACTTCACTTTTCCGGAATCGATTTTTACAATATTTTGATTAATTCAAGTGATTTTCTAGATTTTCTTCAAACTTGTTAAAGTAAGTACATGAATTCTTGTCTAATGAATATGAATTGTGTAATTCCTAACATGGGTAACTAAATCCACAACTAGGGTTGTGAGAACCATGGGAAATTAACAAAGTAGAACTAGCTAAAATAACAATTCTAGAATGGTGTCTTGCATGTATTGATAATTCTTTCGTGTAGAAGTCTTTTTAACGGTGGCCAACGTTAGAACTCGCCTTGTTGCTACTTGCCGGACCAAGGAGGTAGATAATAAGAAAAGAATTATCAACGTAGATTTAGTATATACTATCTAATAGGCTAGTGTCGATTGGTACGAAGTAATAACTAAGCCATACATCGATTATG
The DNA here is from genome assembly GCA_016801875.1 of Solanum sitiens. Taxonomy (NCBI): domain Eukaryota; kingdom Viridiplantae; phylum Streptophyta; class Magnoliopsida; order Solanales; family Solanaceae; genus Solanum; species Solanum sitiens. Next base: position 1,979,461 of record JABWTJ010000015.1, read on the forward strand.
ATGCTTAATATGAGGTAAAAGGTAAGGTTTAGTAAAGTACACACACATAGCCGGACCAAGGTGCGGAGTGAAGTTCATTAGTTTCTGGATCAAGGAATTAGGGATACATAACTTACCACTTTGCATGCAAGATACTAGGAAAGAGTTGTTATAGCTAGGGTTACTGCATTATGAACCTATGGAGAACACTTACACCCTAGTTTCTCTCATCACTTGATAAACATCAAATATTTGAACTTGCTACTTGTTTACTTAGACTTAATTAATTACTTCTGTTACACAACCCCCCCCCCCTTTAATTGTTTATTTTCGAAAAGGACTTGACTAAATAGAAGTAATTGTAGATTAAAGTTAAGTCTAAACCAGTTTCCTTGTGGGATCGACCCCAACCTAACATTTGGGTTCTTTACTTGATACGACCGCTTATACTTCTTTAGGGAAGTATAATTTTAGCGCATCAGGGACACCTTATTCTTAGCCCTTGATGAAGCTAAGGAAGTGTTTCCTAATATATGGACGACAATTTCCTTTCTTCTACCTATATGGGAGAAATGACTTTTCATTTGCACTTTGCAAATGACTTTTCATTTTCCCTCCAAAATTTGTTCCCTCTCATTTTCATTTTTCTCTTCTCATTTTCCATTCACACTTTGCTAAAACCCAACAATTGTCGAGGTCATTATAGATTATGTGTGGTTGAATGTGGGGATCATTGGGTCCAATCCTACTATTCTTAAGAGGTAATATACGATTACTAATCTAACATTTTTATAGTGTTGTTGGAGGGTGTGTATGCTTGCACATATCAATCGATGGGTATCTGATGTCTAAAGATCAAATTTTTATAACTTAATCTCATGGAAATGTGTGTGGTGAGAATGACATAATGATAAGAACTATGACTGTTTGGGTATTATGAGTGTGTGTTGGTTGGTTCAGGTCCACCTCCAATTGTAGCAAGTATTCATTTAGAATTTTATCATGGTTATGTAAGGAAGGACTCATCCTGATATTTGTGTCGAAGTCCTTGATAACATGTTACAGACATGTGTACAATCTACCTTGGTGGTTATTGAGAATATCTTCGTTGTTATTCAAGTATACATACAACAATAATTATCACTCGAGTATTGTGATGATGTCATTGAGGCATTGTATGGAAGAATGTGTAGGTATTCAATTGGTTGGTTTAGGAACAATGATTACATCATATAGTGACACTTAATTTTGTTATGAAATTTCTTATGTATGATGAAGAACCAGTTGAAATTCTTGATCGTGATGTCGGGAAGCTAAAGACCTGCGAGACAAGTATCACAGTGTTTAGGGATTCAGGTACTACTCTACCCATACTTTAGCCAGTCTTTCCTAGTTGATCACTCAGGTATGAGGGATGGGTTTATTTATATATATTATAATGATTTAATTCCATGGTTAGGTAAATCAAATAGAGAAATAATTGGGGTCAGAAAACAATTTCGGTAGTAACTTGAAATTTCCTAACCTAGTCAAGATTTGGATTAAATCGGAGTCGGTAAGGACTAGGGAAATATGATAAAGAATGACACATGTGATTATGAATTTGACTACAGCAGTGGATAACTAAGGCGTAAAGAAACCCACACGACTTTACGAAAATAAATTTGGGCTTGTAAAACTCTGCAAACTGATATTGGCGTGAACGACTATTTCTGAGTGTCATGGATGAAGGTGTGTTGTACATTGGTTGTTTGGAACTCTTAATTTAGCGCTCTATTTCCATACAAGCCTCTAGGGCGGGATTATTATCACTAGGGCGGGGTCATTATGGCAGGACGGGGTCGACCGTACTGGACCAGTCGCAAATTAAGTCAGTATTAAAACCCAAAAACGTTATTATTCTTCACTTCTTGACTTTGAGAGATAAGGAACGATGCTGAGTGTTCTCTTGAAGTTTTTCCACAATTTTTGGTTCTAAAGATAAGGATTTTACCCCCCAAAGCTATTTTTCAATCCGTAAAACCTAGTTTCATGGGTAATTATCGATCGGGGAGGGTTTTGATATGAGATTTATAGTGGAAAGAGACCCTAACCTGGGTATGGAGATCACAGATTCCTTTTATTATAATTAGGGTTATTAGGCCTCATTATTGGTCATTGTGTTAATTGTTGTTTTTAGACAAAGAACAAGCGAAAAGAATCTAGAAAGTGAAGACTCAAGTGCCATAGGGGAATCAAGCATGGTTTTCAGGTAGGTGATGATTGTGATTTCAAGTTTGTGTGATATATGTGAGTAATTTCCTCATTGTATTGTACCTATGCATGCAAATGTTGCATTATTGATCACACCTAATGTAAATAAGCATGAAGGAATAACTATATGTCATGAATCACCTCTTGATTGTATGATTTGAGAATGCATATTGTGATTGTGGTATGTTGAATGGAGAGGGTGTCACGTTCCGACACACTAAATAGAATCGGATGCCATGTACCTGCATAAACTTTGGATTAGGTGTTGATATCCCATAAGTTTATTGTATTTTTAATACATTTCACTTAAGAGTTGTTTGTGTCTTGGGCCATTTTGTATGAGTATTAATGAGTTTCTTATAACATTTTCAGGGAATAAGTTTGGACGCGAAAGTTGAGAGACATAGCTGAGAAATGTGCAGAAAAGCCCATCTACGGATGTGATTGACGGATGTAGGTCCATTCACGTTCCGTGGATGATGATAGTAGATGGACTGGCAAGTATTGAAGGAAGATCAGGGAATTCTTGACCAAGTGTGGAACCACGGTTGCAATCGACAGGCCGTAGAACCACGGTTGCTTATTCGTCAAATCATTCAAAGAAGGGGTTCCAGTACCTGATTTTAAAGATACTAAGTATGGAGCTACCGAGGAGGATCCACAGACCGTAAATAAATCTATGGTCCATACTGGTGATCCACCGTTTAGCTCAGAGATGTAAAGATTTTTGAATTTGGAAATTTTCCTAAGTCCGGAGTCACGGAAGAGGCCTACGGACCGTAGATCAATCCACGGTCCGTAGGTCAGTATGGTCGATCAAAACCGTGTCCAGAAACATTTTTCCTTATTTCGTTCCTTTTTTACTTAGGACTTGTTTTTCTATATGTAGGGCATATATACCTCGTTTTTGGAGTTTAGACCTTATTACATGTGTTCTAGTTTTGTGGCTTTGGAGAATAACTTGCAACTTTAGCAATTATTAATTTCCGAAGTTCGTTTGAAGATTTTGACTTTGCAATTCAAGTTGAGATTCTTGGTTTATTCTTCTCATAACGTAAATTCATGATTTTTCATCTAAAGTTAGAATTGTGATCTTGCTACTATGGGTAACTAAATCCACAACTAGAGCTGTGGGACCATGAGCGATTAACAACGTATGGATAGTAATTAGGCAATTCTTGAATAGTGTTATTGCATGCATTGATAATTCTTTTGCTTAGAAGTCCTTTTAGCTGTTGCAAACATTAAAACTCTACTTGTTGCTACTTGTAGGACCAATGAGGTAGTTAAAAAAGAATGAATTAGCAACATAGATTTAGTGTGATACTATCTTATAGTCTAGTGTCAATTGATGCGAGGGTGAAACTAAGTCATACATTGATACAATGTCAAAATATGAGGTAAAGGTAAGGGTTAGTTAATTATACACACCTAGCCGGACCAAGGTGCAGGGCGAAATCCTCTAGTTGTCGGACCAAGGAATTAGAGATACCTAACTTATCCCTTTTCATGTAACATACTATGAAAGGGTTACTATCGCTTGGATTACCGCGTTAGGAGCTTATGGAGAACACGTACACCTTAGATTCTCTCTCATATTAGTAACAACTAAAGTTTGAATCTTGCTCGCTAATTGTTCACATAATTTCCAGAATTTTCTTTAAAAAATCCCCTATTTAATTACTTGTTTTCGGAAATACGTTGACTAAACAAATATATTGTGAGTTAAGTTTAAGTCTAAACCATTTTCCTCGTGGGATCGACTCCACTATGTTGTGTTCTTTACTTGATAATGATCGCTTATACTTTTTTATGGAGGTATAATTTGAGCGTAGCAGATCTCACGACCTGACAAACTAACTGGGATCAGATGTCACGTACCGACATCCGACAAAATTGAAACATGTGTCACGATCCGACATACTAACTTAGAATGGGTGCCATGATTCGGTACATTAACAGTTTGGGTATGGGTTCCATGAGACGTCTATTGACCTGGGTTCCATGAGAGGACCATTAACTTGTCATATATACTTTTATTGAGAATTTGGAATTGTATGTTGCTCGTAAATACAATTGATATTGTATATGTTCGGTGTATGCATGTTTATGATGTTGTAATGACTTACATATGTTTCACTTAATGGGATAGCCGTGTGATCCTAACACACTGTGGCTTGCTTGTTCTTTGTTTATTATAGGGTATCTTCAAGCGGCTACTGAAAAACCTCGTTTAGGAGATCTGTGGTCAATCGAATTCAAGGGTGAGCCAGTTCTTCCAAGCTTCCTTTTGCTTAAGGCCACTCTTTTTGGACTTATACTATTTGTTTAAGGTGTTTGTTTAGTTTTGGGGTTGTTCCCCTTTTTCTTATTCTTGTCATTGTAATGTTTTGATAGAATGACTTTGACGTTCTAGGGAATGTTCTTCCGCATTAGTTTTGCTAGTTTATTTGAGCCTTTGGAGTTTATGTGGACTCCGTATTAATTCTATAGTTATTTAAACCTTCTTATGTAGCTTTAAATGCCTAGTATTTTAGTTAAGACTACTTAGTTGGGTTGTAGTAATGGTTCTCCCACCGGAGAGTTAGTGTGGGTGCCACTCACGACGATCTACGTCGTGACAACAAGACCCCCCGAAAATATGATGAGATTCGAAATAAACATAGTTAAGTTCCTCCACCAATGAATAGTATGCTTGTTTGTACAGATTCCCTTCATGAAATTTTATTGGAAGCCAATAAAACACTTGGCAAGAAGAGTAAGTTTTTCCAATATATATATTGTGTAAAATATGAGATCATTCAAAGATTATCTACATGTATATCGTCTATAATATTTAAAATTTTATTTATGAATTTTTTTCTACAGGAGCTTATCCAAAACAAATTATTGAACTGATGGTTATTCCTGAATTGACTAGCAGACATGTCGCATATCAATTGAAAGTTTACTACTTTTAACTCAATATATTCTTCATCTATAAATAAATTTTAGCTATAAAAAATAAATATTTTTTTTGTAGATGAATATAGAAATAAATAATACTAGTTGAATGTTCAATCTTCTAGTACAATACGTATTTCTACTTTTTTTAATTCGTTCTTATTTTTTCTAGTATTATTTAAGTTTAAAAGGTTTTCTATTTTTCTAAATGATACATTTGATTTCACAAACTTACACATTATAGGAAAATAAAAATAAGATAAATACAATTCTTTGTTTCATTGTTTGTATCAATCAATATCAAAAAAATATTTTTTTATAAATTGATCATACACTCGGTCAATAGAATTTTAATTATATCTACCTTGTTTCATTGTCACATACATATATTTTTTACATCATGTTCTAAATGTAACACCTCAAAAACCTGACGTAGAAAAAATTTGCAGAAAACTTTTCTTAACCAGTGAACAACGACAGTGTTCATGGACCTTGATAGGGTCCACGGTCCGTTGAACTTTCCGTGGTCATTACTTGGACTTTACCAAGTCCATAGATCAGACAAAGGGCACCTTCATAGTGCGTGGTCTTGACGACGGGTCGTGGTGGCGTCCCTGATGTCTAGGCAGTAGCCCCCCATCGAGTCCCTTAGATCCCCACACCCAAGTGAAGACCACGAGGACCTTCACGGTATGCCACTTTTTCTGACTTGGTTGGGAGTTGACTTGTATGTTAAATATTTGAGGTTACTTGAGCTGGAAGCTCGTCCCTTGGTTCATGGTACTCTTCTCTCAGTAGACTTAGCTATTGTGTGTACCTGTTGGGATTATGTGGGTTCGGGGCCTATGGAGTCTAGTTAGGTTTAGTTTTGTTGTACTTTGATTTATTTTCGATATGCTTATGTGCTTCCTTTCATACATGCTTTGACCTCAGTTTGTGTCTAGATTCTATCTTTTCATATCGTCTTTACCTTTCTTGCTCAGTAGACCTATAATGCTTACTGAGTACCTTTGTTTTGATACTCATACTACACTCCACATTTGTTTCGTGATGCAGCTCAATGATGATTGTTTGTGCCATCATCAACAACTTTTGGGATCGGAGACGTGTGTGAAAACTTGTCATCTTGGATCAACCTCTCTCCTTGTGTAAATATTTAGGTAGTTTTCTTATTTTGAGATGACTTTCCATGTCTGCCTATGATCGGCTTACCCACCTTTGGCTTAGAGGATCTAGGAATGATCATTTGTATGTAATTTTTGGTTAGCTTCTAATTCTGTCTCATTTTATTGTTTTAAGTGTTATTTATGTTAGTTAGACCCTTATACAATTGAATCTGTAGTGACATCGTAACTAGAGGAATCGGGTCGTGACACCTCCCATTATATGCCCATTACTTGCCATTTTTTCCTATGGATAGGGTTACCCACATGTGGGTTTGTAGGTTCCATTATTACTTGAGTTTTCATATCGTGACATATTTTCTTCATTTTTAATTTTTTAAAATTTATATGATACATTTATTAACTTTTATTTTTATCATTCAAAATTTAACTCAAAAATAAAATGAATTCGATAGACAGTGAGATATTAATTAAAATTAATTAAATTTTTGAAGATTGATATTATGCATGTGCTGGAAAAAAAGTAGAAAGTGTGTTTAAAAAGATAGATTTATGAATAAAATAATATGTCACATTGATTGAGATTACAAAATGTTTTAAAGCAAATATATGAAATAGTACTTCTCTAAATCATGAATTAGACTGTAGATATATACAAATTTCTTATAAATTATAGTAGATTTTACAGCCATGTTTTTAATTGTATTAAAACAAAAAAAGGAAAATAAGTAAATAAATAAATAAAAACATAAAGAAAATAAATATGCTACTAAAAGAGAGTGCAAAACTTGGTCACCAGATATAAGATGGGGTCTTGTGCAACAAGATAAACTCAAATATTTGTTAAAATAATTATTAGAAAGTGCTCTCTTCAATTTTTTTTATCATTTATTTAAGTTTGTGCTTTTCTATTAACAAAAAGCATCTAAAAAAATCAATTGTTATCAATTATTTTCTTGGGAAGAATCAACAGAGGTACAAAATAGCATATTTTCTGAAAAAATAAGGACTCTGGTGGTTTACGATGATGATAGTTGCCTTCTCATTAAAGATACTATACTCAAGCAGTCCAAATTCGAAGGTATTTAAATTCATTTGTTCATTTTTAAAAATTTTGTGACTGTTACGATCCAAAGTATAGGATTGTGATGATAACTATCTTATTTAAAGTAGGATATTGTTTGTGTTCTTTACATGTTACCATTTTTTTTATTTGAGATTTATGTAGATCTAGATTTATATAAATCAAAACTATTCATGATACCTTGAAATGAAAGGAATTCTATTATTGTGAAGAATATAAAAATAAACTCACAACAACAGGAATGTCAAAATCTTTGGCTATCTCTTGTTGAAGTTGAAAGTCGTTCATTTAAGGCATGTGGACTTCTATGATAATTGAATTTTCCTTGTTTCATTCTGTTATGATAATTGAATGCCAAAATTATTATAGAAGTGCATTTTTCTGAAATGAACATCTCTCAACATCAACAAGAGATAGCCAAAGATTTTCGCATTCATGTTGTTTGTGAGTTTATAATTTTTTATATTCTTCACAAGACTAGAATTAGTTTCTTATTTATAACTTTTGGCTCCTAAAGATTCAAATAACATATTATATATGAAATAACGACTCAGCGAAAGAAAGTATCAATGATGATAAAAAGGAACCAAAGATATGTTTAATAGGGATTAGACAAGAGCTTTCAAGCATCCCAATAAGAACTAATTGAACAAATTGGAGTTAGCAATAATGCTCACTACCCAAGTCCTAAGATTGCTAATAAACAAGGTATAAATAGAATAATTAAGAGAAATAATATCAAGAATAATCAAAAGAGAACTTTCCACCAATTCGAATAACATTCATTTATGACAATCATTTATTTTATATATAATTAGAAATAAGAGAATCTTAGATGAATCACATATAGCTATTGTGAAATTTAAGAGAGGTTGTAGAACATAATTAAATTAAACTTAATTAAAGATAATATAATTATCATATAACTTCTACAAAAATTTCAATGACTATTCATATCTCCCTTATAGCTAATCATAACTAAAAACATAATATCACAAGTAAGAATGTTGATTTGTCAAAATAGGACCTCACAATTAATGTCAATAGCTTTCATATTTATGATCAAAGGTCAAAATTTCTCAAAGGTAAAATAAAAATTTGAACCTAATGTACACAAATCAACTTCAATCAAGATCAAAATTCATATTCAAGATCCCTAACAATATAGAACAAGTTTCAATCACATTAAACACTTTGAATAAAAAAAGATATCTCAATTTTAGATTTCAAAACTCAATTCAAGTCCTTCAATAAAATTAAATTTTCAGCTGGTATCGAGAGTGTTTTTCAATAATAAGTGGCTCCTAAAAAATCACTAATCAATTCTGAATGAAAGCCCACAATTCAGTCTCAAATTTTTCGATTTATTTTACAAAGATAAATCCATAACTGAAAAATTTAGAGCATGAAGATCTTTGAAAGAAAGGAGGAACAAAACTGATACACAAATTACCTAGCTATGTTGTAATTAAAGAAAGGTTTAATGGATAACTAAGTAAACCTTGATCCAAGCTAACATGAGTATTGCATGCTGTAAGAAAATATCTCTATCATTCATCAAATTTACCCTTCCATGTAATCAAGGACACTTATGCTAAGCCTAGAAAAAAGTAACAAAAATCTTAAACACTCCTAAATTATGCATGTATTTACATTTTGTCTTCTTTTTTATTTATCTTGTTTTACTTGACAGCTTGACTTTTATGACTTCTTTAACATGATTTAATATCAAAGTGAAAACCTTCCTTATTATGAGCTAGCCCAAATCCTAAAAATTTTCACTTATGTTTATATATTTTCTGGAACTATTTTCTATTTTAATTAATGCGTTAAATTAAGGACTTTTATTCTCTCCATAAATATTTAAGTAACTTTTGTTATCAGCTTTTAAAAGAATGAGAATAAATGGTTTAATTAGAAATATAAAAAATATCCCATCAAACCTTAAACATTACAACATCAAAAAGGGCACTAGACAATACTCAAAATATACCGAACATAGAAAAAAATATATGTCTAATTGAGAGTTTTCATTAAACATTTTATTTTCACATCCTTTTGTAAAATCTTATAATCGTTGAGTTATTAAATACTCAAAGATTATTAATAATGTCCAGTTTTAATTAACCTAAAGGATCAAAATTATTTACGAATAGATTCAAGAAATAATTAACTTGATAAGGGTGTGCTACTGTTATTCTCTCATAACCCACTACAAAAATTAAAGGAGTCCGTAGCAATTATTTTGCAATAATTAATAATATAATTTCCTCTCTATTATATTTAGATGAAATAATAAGTATAAATTGTTATTGTTTTATTTCGGAAAAGTATTTTTTATAAGTTTTTGACTTTTTTTGAGAGTCGCCACTTAATTTTTTAAGAAAATACAAGAAAACTTAGTTTTCAAAAGACAAAAAATCGATTTGAAAACTTAAGGGGGGTTCGGGAATTCACATTTATATTTTAGGAAGATTGTTACGGCACCTAAAATATTTGCTAACTAGCAATTATCCGACAACTAACCTATTCTGCAAAAATGATCTAACTTAAACTTAGTTTGAATTGAAAATTTAATTTAGAATTGCCGAAAGTTAAATACTAACCTATTATCTAATTGAATTGACAACTTGCGAAATTTATTTTATAAGTTTATTTACTTGCTTGATTTAATTGAATAGTTAAAATGATACAGCGTCTCGCGGGAGATTTGAGTTTATAACCCTAAGATTAACGACGATTAATAATAGGTAAATATATGGTAATGTAAAAGAGAGAGAGAGAGAGTTGGGTCCAAAATGACAAAATACAACACTTAGAAAATAAATTTGGGCTTAGGCCCAATCCCTTCAACTCTCCGATCTTGTACGAATTCTTTCAAATCCGAATCTATACGTCGATTCTAAGGGTTGATTGACTCGATCAAAGAAATTGAGTCTTTATGACTCTCTCGAAATGCAAGGGAGAGGTGATAGGAGTTCATAGCGCTCAAACGAAATTCACATGCAAGAGAAAAAATAAAATGTGTAACTATCAAATTACAAGAAATAAAGACAGTATGGTAAATTATGTAAACACTATATAAAAATGAACCCCCAAAAACCTCGACTCCGATATTAAAACATATAGGCTAAGAAGAAATGTCAGAGATTATAAAAAGACAATTCACATCAAACAAAACATTTTCTTCCTTTTTATCAGAAAGTGCACATGAACACTCATATAATAATATATGTCATAAACACACATGTTTGAGTGCCAATACAAACACATCCAAATAGATATATATGATATGCAGTAATTAGTTCTAAAACTCCAACTTTTACTCCTAATGTTTTTTGAAAGGGAACATATATTCAAAGCAGTAAAGAAAGATGGCCATATATTCTAATATACCATGAACACCTAAACAAATGACTCGTTCTGATTTTAGTACGCAAGAAATGACACACTTGATATTTATCCGGCGTATTTTGTACAAAGCGAACACATATTGCTTGCTACTACGATTTCATAAATAGTAAGAACAAACTAAGACTAGTAGAGCACCTCCCAGCTAATCTTGGTACGACTTATAAACCCAAGAGAATATGAACAAGAGCAATTAGAGGTCAGCCCCCCCCCCAAACACAAACCAAACCGAAACTAATCATTTTCGAAGCCGCATGCGCTTTAATCAAAACTCAAACAAGACCTTGATTCATGATTTAAGATAGCGACAAACTACAAACCAGCGTGCTTCATGATGTAAGAATTTATTAAGACAAGATAATCATGGAGACAAAAGTGAAATCTAGATAGCCAAAAAACAGTAAACCATAAAAGCAAAAATAAGAAGTAGATTAAGGCTTGAACGACCTTAGACTATGATACGAAATTCAAACAGGAAAATTATAGGGGAACAACCTAGAATTAGTAAAACAAACAGAAAACAACTAAACTAATACCAGAATCGATTTATTATGTATTGAGCAGGAAGACATGCTAAGCGAACTACCCCATATTTCGAAACCTCAAATTTTATAGCCTTCAACAAGAACAATATTAAGGACACTTGACAACGAATAAATATAAGATAAAATAAAATAAAACCATTTGAGATGCTAATAGTAGAGAACATGCAAAACATTTTCAGCTAAAATCACCAACATGATTAAATTCTAACATAAGAACTCACAACACTAAGAACGAATAGCCAAGAATCGATAAAAGAAGCTGAACAACACAATACTAGGATAAGAAGGGTTCAACTTGTTTCAAGCAGCGAAGGGGACAGGACAAACAGGCTGCAACGACCTCCTCCACGAGAACTCGGACGCGAGTGAGGAAAAAAAAGGAAAGTTCGGCAGAAGCTTGAACCTAAACACCGTACTACTAACTCCTCTTGCTTATGAAATGTGTGTAGTGTGTATTAAAGTATTTCTTTCTTGTGCCTTAGCCGAAATATTGAACAAAGATTTATAACAACTTTTTTTTTCTCCCCCTTTTTCGAATCGAAAAGAGACATTATATAGATGAGGGATTATGGTTTTGTTGGAGAGGCAAAAATCCAGATCCAAATTGGCTCAAAGCCCATCTTCAATTCAAATTCGAATCCTATTCCTCTTTTGAAGAAACAACTTTTTCCATAAACTTATTTCATTCCGAAAGAGGAAAAGGTGGTCGACAGCTTAGATTGTCTTCGTTGTCCTTGGTAAGACGTGGCTCAATCTCACGTTGGGGAGGACAGATTAGCATCTGTTTTTGCTGCTACTGGAATTTGTACCAAAAAGAAAGAAAGAAGGAGAGAGACGTTGAGGAAGACGCCTCACGTGGTATTGGCGTCGCTACTTCACGCCTTCGATCGTTTCTCTATGTTTGCTCGCTGTTGTTTCACGCGCGAAGGAAGAAGAGGACGACGGAGATGGGATTGTGTCGTCTGGGTCAAAGATGCACGCTGCTGGTGTTGCTGCTTCTGGAGATTGCGTCTGATTTTCCTTTTGGTGAAGGAAAAGGAGGCGGGTCGGGTCGGAACTAAGGGTATGGAATGGGTATTTTGGATTTTGAAATTAATGGCGCTACTGATTTTATTTGGAGTTGGCTGAAGGATCGTGGGCTAGAAACAATTGGGCTGAAAAAGTGATCCAATTTTGGGTATTAAAAATTTAGAGATTATGATGAAAGATGGCCCGTTAATTAAAATTAACTAACAAGTTTCTTAACTTCAACGAAAGAAAATAATTGCCTTGATTAATTTAATTACAAGCTAATTAACTCGAAATTATAACTATCACTTAAACTGAAATAAATTAGTGGATCATTTGACCAAAGATTAAATCTTTTGAGATGATTTTCGAATATATATATATATATATATATATATATATATATATATATATATATATAAAGGACAAGATTAACTTAAAATAATTTTCAAAAATTTTAAACTTTATAAAATCAATTGTTTCAAATCATTCGGAATTAAGAAGCTTGTTAATTAATTTCTATCGGGGAGGGTCAAAATTGGGTGTCAACAACTGTCCCTCATTTTACTTGGATTGATGCAAGAAATCCGAGGAAAATGAAATTGACCAAGCCAATTTTGACTGACCATATATTCATCTCTTGGAAAAGGAACTTGGCACGAACTTTGGGAATTATGGACGAACCCCGGAAATGGGTTTCCTTCATATCTCAGGCTATATGAGAATTGAGGTCACCTGTAGTTCGATAAGCTTGATTTAACGAATAATTTTGAAACAACTCAAAGGTCATCTCGATACCGAATGATGAAGCGACCGAAATGATCAGGAATAGGATTTAAGAATGAATGTTGGAATAAAGCTGAGTTATCAATAATAAGATCGCCTACATATCCTCATAGCTTAGGAATCAGGCTGTTTGTAGTTCGACTCGATCGGTTGAAGAGGAAATATATTATGCTAGATAGCCTTCGGTTATGGAAGAGTGACAAATAGATCGAGTATGAAAAAGAGGCTTGTAACTTCTTAGTAATGAATGTGGTGCACTTCACACCCATAATTAAGAACTTACACAGACATATTTCCAAAGCCCTGTGCATTGTCACTCAGATTGGAAACTTTCTTCCAGCAGAGACCAAAATTTCTAGGCGCAAAACTGAAACCAAGAATCTAAAGAAAAAACCGCCTGCCTTCTGATAGGGGTGTGGTTTGATTGTGGTGGAAGTCGCTCCTCTTCTCGCATCCTAAGAGTTTGACACTCCTCTTTAAACTATGTCCCAGTTCGCTGCTAAGAAAAAGTTTCACGTTGTGCTGTATACTTTTTGATGTCGTCCGCACCTGTGGTATGTTTTGGAGAATTCATCCTTTCGGATGCTCTAGACAAAGAGTGAGATGAACTCATTAGCATAAAAATGCAATTCAAATGGGATATAGTGTCTTTTACCATGTTGATACTTAGTTGCTCTCCTTCTTCATTTGACGTCAACTCGATCCGTTTGACGTAAAGCAAATAAAGCTTATGTCTTATGTTTGCAATATAATCTTCAATGTACTCTTCATTTGATGTCAAAATGAATAAAAGTTGATGCAGTGTGGATACTTCTCTTGATGTCATCTTCGACGATTCTCTTAATGTTTACTCTTGTCAAAATAAAAGGATGCAGTTGATGTTGATGGGGCAATATTCTCTAGAGATACACGATTTCTTTCTCTTGCAATGCGTGACTTTTTTTTGTGATGCATGATTACCTTCTTTTCATATGCATGACCTCTTTTCCGCGATGCATGAATTTCTTCTCTTGCAGTGCCTCACGTCTTCTCCGCAATGCATGACTTTTCCGCGATGCATGAATTTCCTCTTGCAATTCATGAATTCTTCTCCACAATGCATGACTTCCCGCGATGCATGATATTTTTTGCAATGCATGAATATCTTCTCGCGATGCATGACTTTTCGTGATAAATGAATATCAACTCGCGATGCATGATTTTACGCGATGCATGACTATTAACTCACGATGCATGATTTTCCGCGATGCATGAATATTAACTTGCGGTGCATGAAATTTTCCGCGAGGCATGAATATCTTCCCGCGATGCATGAATTTTCCCACAATGCATGAATATTTTCTTGCGATGCATGACTTTTCGCGATGTATGAATATCTTCACGCGATGCATGACTTTCCGAGATGCATGAATTTTCCGCGATGCATGAATTTCTTCCCGCGATGCATGAATTTCCGCGATGCATTAATATCTTCTCGCGATGCATGAATTTCCGCGATGCATGACTTTTCGTGATGCATGAATATCTTCTCGCGATGCATGACCTTCCATCATGCATGAATATTAACTCGCGATGCATGAATATCTTTCTCTTGATGCCATCCTTGGTACCAAACGAAGATATCTCTTCAATCGAGCAACATAGTGTCTTCTAGGTGCCTTCTGGATAGTGATATCGTCTTAATTAACAATACGGTAAAATGACCCTCCAGGTAGTGTATTTCTCAATCGACAATACAAATAAAATGACCCCTCCAGGTAGTGTATCATCTCAATCGATAATACAAATAAAATGACCCTTCCGGGTAGTAATACTATCATGTCTGATAGTATGATGCAGATGACGTCCTTGATGAAAAGCTGTAAAACGTCTTTCTCGAGATTTTCATTTGATTCATCTTTGAACACAGTTATATCTTCATTATAGACTTCATATCATTCGGAATTGAATGAAAGAATCATGTTAACACTCTCAAGTCTTCGATATAAGCAATATGAAATATTTCCTGCATCCACAAAAAATTGTTAATTTGAGGAGCTCTTCGCCCTATGACTTCTCCATATTCATCGATCGAGGGAATCTGCTGATTTTAGAAAAAACATATAAATCTGCGTCCATAGAAAAATCGTTAGTTTTAAGACGAACTGATATGTGTTAATTTCTTCAGTTGTCTGCTACTTGTTCTGCTATCTCCGGTTGATTTTATGATCTCCCGACTCTTGATAGATAAGACAAAATATTTTATGCCAAAACAAATGAAACATAAAGGGAAAATCTAAAGAACAAATAAATTTTTGAAAAGTAGTATTTTGAAAAAGGTTACTGCCAAGTATTATGTCACGTCAGGCTTAGTAAACTTCTTTGAGTCTGATGCTTGGAGGTCTATCTGATTATTTTCTGGGGAGCATTCAAAGTCACTCTAGACTGCTGATAAAACCATGTTGAAATTTTGAGGTCATCCTCAAAATTTCTGTCCCGGTTACTTGTTTAGGCTTATCTTTGACTGCTGGTGAGTAAATCATGGAATTTTCGAGATCCTCTCAAAAATTCTGTCCAGTTTCTATTGTAAAGAAAAAATCGAAACCTTAGGAGAGACATGACCGAGCCCTTGTGGCGCCTACATATCCCGTTGAGGCAGGAATTAGGTCAAACTTACTTTCCCATCAAAGGTTAACAACAAGAAATTTACAAAGAAAACCAACCGAGGCCGACATAGGCCGCCTACATATCTCATTTTTGAGAATTCAGGTCGAACGTAGTTCAAATTAAAGAAATATTAAAAGGGATAAATGGGGTGACCGAGGCCAACAAAGGCCGCTACGTATCTAATTTTTGAGAATTCAGGTCAGACGTAGTTCATCACAAAGAAATATTTAAAAGGATAAATGGTGTGACCGAGGCCGACTACGTATCTCATTCTTGAGAATTCAGGTTAGACGTAGTTCATTACAAGAGGGATAACATTTTGAACAAGGCAAATACAAGCAAATAGAACGAATACAAGGAAATGACAGAAAATACAAACTGAAGATTCACACGTAATACCTCTTGACATCATCTGAATTGATCAGCTTCGGTCATGCGGTGCCATCCATCTCTGACAGGATCAAAGCACCTATGGATAATACTTTGCGAACCATATAAGGTCCTTGTCAATTCGGCGCAAATTTCCCTTGTACTCATCTTGATGGGGAAAATGCGCTTGACTACCAACTGACCAATTTCAAAAATTCTGGCTCTGACCCTCTTATGGAAAGCACGAATCATTCTTTGTCGATATAGTTGACCATGGCAAACGGCGACCAGCCTCTTCTCGTCAATCAATGTCAGTTGATTAATCCTCTTGCTGACCCACTTAGCATTACTCAACTCAGCTTCTTGGATGATTCTCAAGGACGGTATTTCAACTTCAGCAGGTATGACTACTTCTGTTCCATACACCAACAAATATGAAGTAGCTCCAATCAATGTTCTGACAGTCATTCGGTATCCTAACAAAGCATATGGAAACATCTCGTGCCAACCTCGGTGATTGTCAATCATTTTCCTCAGAATCTTCTTGATATTCTTATTGGCAGACTCTACAGCTCCGTTCATTTGAGGACGATAAGTGGTTGAGTTTTCGTGAGTAATCTTAAATTGCTCACATATATCTCTCATCATGTGACTGTTGAGATTTGTACCATTATCAGTAATGATGGATTCTGGTACTCCAAACCTGCATAGCAAATCGTTGTGAACAAAATCAGCTACAACTTTCCTGGTCACTGACTTGTACGAAGCTGCTTCTACCCACTTGGTGAAGTAGTCAATGGCAACCAAAATAAATCTGTGTTCGTTGGGAGCGACTGGCTCTATTGGACCGATGAAATCCATGCCCCAAGCTACAAATGGCCAAGGTGAACTCATAGCATTGACTTCATAAGGCGGTACTCAAATCAAATCACCATTCACTTGACATTTATGATATTTCTGCACAAACTTGCAACAATCATGTTCCATAGTCATTCAGAAATAACCGGTTTGAAGGATCTTTCTCGCCAAAGTGAGTCTATTCATGTGCGTACCACAAACTCCGGTGTGTACTTGTTCGATAAGCTTTGCATCTTCAGCAGCATCAATACATCAGAGAAGACCCAAATCTGGAGTTCTCCTATAAAGGACTTCTCCTTTTAGAAAGAAGTTCAGAGCCATACGACGTATTGACTTCTTCTGGTTGGATGTTGCATCCTCAGGATAACTCCCGGTCTCTAAGTACTTTTTTATATCAAAATTCCATGGCAAACCGTCTGGTTCTGCTTCAACATGTGAACAATGGGCCGGATGTTCTTTCAGCTCTATATCCAAAGGATCAATATAATCAGCATCTAGATGTTTAATCACTGAGGCGATTGTGGCAAGAGCATCAGCCAACTCATTCTGCGTTCTGGGAGTGTGTCTGAACTCAATTTTGCGGAATCTCTTGCACAACTTCTGTATATATTGCACATACGGTGTGATCTTTGGATTCTTCACATCCTATTCTCCTTGAACCTGATGAATCAACAAATATGAATCTCCAATAACCAGAATCTCATGGACATTCATATCGATGGTTATCTTCAACCCAAGAATGCATGCTTCATATTTGGCCATGTTATTCGTGCAATTAAATAGGAGTTTGGCCGCCATTGGATAGTGTTGAACAGATTCTGACACTAAGACCACTCCAGTACCTCTTCTTTGGTGATTTGTCGCTCTATCAAAGAATACTCTCCAACTAGGATATGCTGCAGAAATATCTTCACCCACAAACGATACCTCTTTATCGGGGAAATAAGTCTTGAGCAGTTCATAATTTTCGTTGACGGGATTTTCTGCAAGATGATCAGCCAACGCTTGTGCTTTTATCGCCTTTTGAGTCACATACACAATATCAAATTCACTCAAAAGCATTTGCCATTTAGCCAACTTTCCGGTTGGCATCGCCTTATGGAAAATATACTTCAATGGGTCCATCCTGGAAATGAGATATGTAGTATAAGAAGACAAATAATGCCTCAAATTCTGGGCAATCCAAGTTAAAGCATAACATGTTCTTTTCAAAAGAGTATAACGAGACTCGTATGGAGTGAACTTCTTGCTTATGTAATAAATTGCTCGCTCTTTCTTCCCTGTCTCGTCATGTTGACCAAGTACGCATCCAAATGCATTATCTGAAATAGACTAATATAGCAACAACGGGCTCCCTTCTCGTGGAGGAACCAACATCGGTGGATTGGACAGATAGTTCTTGATAGAATCAAAAGCAGCCTAACACTTTTCAGTCCATTTTGTCAAAGAATCTTTCTTCAACAGCTTGAAGATAGGCTCACACACCACAGTTGATTGAGATATGAATCGACTAATGTGGTTCAACCTCCTTAAGAAAGTCAGTACTTCCTTCTTAGTCTTTGGAGGTGGTAATTACTGAATCGCCTTGATCTTGGAAGGATCGAGCTCAATACCCCTTCTGCTGACTATAAATCCCAACAACTTGCCGGTCGGCACCCCAAAAGCAAATTTGGCGGGATTTAACTTCAAGTTATACCGACGCAAACAATCAAAGAACTTCTTTAAATGCGTCAAGTGGTCTGAACTCTCGCGGGATTTGATTATGATGTATTCTACATGTCATGAAATATAGTCGTCAAAGCCCTCATATAGGTAGCACCAACATTTTTGAGACCAAATGCATCACTATAATGATATACGCCCCAAGGCGTAATAAAATATGTTTTCCGTATCTTTTTCATCCATCAAGATTTGGTGATAACCGCGTAACAATCTACACACGACTGCATTTCATGGTTAGCACAGTTATCGATGAGAATGTGAATGTGCAGCAATGGAAAATTATCCTTTAGGCTGGCTTTATTGAGATCCCTGTAATCGACACAAATTCTGATCTTTCCATCTTTTTTCGCAACCAGAACAACATTGGACAACCAAGTCGGGTATGGCGTCATTTCCACCAATCGATACTCGATCTGTTTGGTGATCTCTTCTTTAATCTTTAAACTTAACTCAGGCTTGAACTTCCAATTCTTCTATTTCACTGGACTGAACCCCGGATTGATCGGCAACTTATGAGACACCATATTGATACTCAACCCTAGTATGTCGCTGACTTCCTAGACGAACACATCAATGTATTTAGTGAGCAAATGAATCAGATCCTTTGTTTGGGCTTCATTTAGGTAGACACTGATTTTGACCTCTTTGAAACACTCTTGGTCTCCCAGATTCACAGTTTCAGTTTCTTCAAAATTTGGCTTATGCTGATTCCCGAACTGTTGGAACTCCTCTGCAATATATTCTGGTATCTCATTTTCCCCTTCGTATTCTTCACCCTCATCATCTGCCTCATTTTGTTAGTTCGGCTCATGACATGACATGACATTGGTAGGTTTCAAATTAAAATTACTGAAATCATAAACAGACAAAGTTAGGGAAGTAAAATATAGCAAATAAGTAAATAAACAAGTTTTCAATAAAAGAGGCTTTCATTCAAATTGGAAAATAATGCAACTTTGGCCATGGCAAAGGGCCATGTTTCCTTTTTAAATATTACTGGGGAATTTCAAAATTCAAGGAATTAAAGAAAAGCAAAATGGTGGGTCTGGGGCCTCTTCCGGACTACCACCGATTTTAAAACATGCATAAACAATGTCATTCTACCAAGATGATTGGGGAATCAAGATTGGTGTGGAAGTCCAGTTCTGCAGCTGCTCTCCAGGCTCAGCATCGCGGATACCAACTAGCTCGACCTCTTCCTCTATGACAACATCGATCTCTTCAAAAAGGTCGTAGATTCCTTTCCCGTGACAATCACGATCGGCGTACTCACGGACTAGAAATGATTAGTACAGATGAGGTATTGGCCTAGACAATGCTTGAACACCGCTCTTCTTCATCTTTACCTCATCATCTATGGGGACGTACCCCAAACCATACCTTGAGCCTTTGGAGGGAACCTAAATAGGCTCGACAATCCCTTGGAAATTCCTTCCCAACCAGAACCCGCCTCAAATCCATTATGGAGCATCACCGTGGAAATCATCTTGTACACAGAGCGCATAAGAGGTGGCGGAGCCAAATCATTACCGGTGGCATTAACCATCTCCACAGTGTAGAAATCAGTTCCTCGAGAGACTTCATCTATGATTGGAGTATGCCCAACAGAGTGGCTTCCTTCACTGGGAATAACCAATTCCTGCTCCTTCCAGACAAACTTCATCAGCTAGTGAAGTGTAGAAGGCACAACCCCAGCCATATGGATGAACGACCTACCCAGAAGAAGGATATAGCTAGTGTCAATGTCCAGGACCTGAAACTTTGCGTTTAACTCCACAGGGCCCATCTGAATGACCAAGTTCACCGCCCCAAGTGTGTCTCTCTACACCCCATCAAAGGCTCTCACGTTGACTTGGTTTTGTTCAAATTTCCCCAAATAAAATCTTAACTGCCTCAGAGTCGACAACGGATAAATATTAAGACCAGATCCATCATCTACCAAGACACAATTTATAACCCATTCTCGACATATGACAGTGACATGCAAAGCCTTGTTGTGCATCCTCCCTTCGAAGGGCATGATCCAATGTCCTCGGATAACCTGGTTAATCATGGCCGCTACATTATTGTTTTTGGTTCCCACATGCACATATGTATCATCCAAAGCCTTCATTAAAGCTTGCCTATGAAGTTGCGAACTCATCAACAGGGCCCACAGAAATCTGAGCCTGGGTTTTTTCCAAATGCTTACCAATCAAATAGTCCTTTGGCTGCATCTTTCTCCAGAATTCTTCAGCTTCGCCTTTGTTTATCGGCCTCTTCCCTTGCTCTTTCTTTTGACCTCCATGGGCCAACTCCTCTGGAGTATAACATCTACTATGCCTCATCATACCCTGAGTAGAAGCGGTTTCGATCACAAACCTTGGCTTAGCGGGAGTTTCTATTGGCAGCAAGGCAACAACCTTTGTGGGTGTCAGAATCACAAACTCCTTTTTCTCCTTCATGCTCAGTGAAGCCACTGCTTTTTACAGCTCATCATGAACAACCGAGACTATCGCTTTTGTCACACACCAATTGTCGTTCTTCTCTATTATATTGATATTGACTCCCCCATGATTTGGCAAAGGATTGCTGTTGACGCTGGGCGTAACTATCGGAGGGAGACCACCTTCTGGTCGATTAGATCCTGAATTTTGTGCTTGAGGTTAATACAATCCTCAGTATCCTGTCTAATTCTATTGGAATGATATGCACACCTCTGATCGGGTTTATAAAACCTAGAGCTGGTATCCACCGGCTTGGGTCCCACTGGATGGATATAACTTGCCGCAGTTAATCACTTGTACAGCTTTGTTTGGATTTCCTCAAGCGCTATGAAAGTTCTGGTGGGCTATTTCTTAAACCTTGGGCGAGGGGGATCATAGTTGCCTTGAGGAGGAGGCATATGATGATAATTTTGGACATTGGGACGGGGAGTTTGATATCTTGGGTAGGAATTAGTTTGGTAATTTGGTAATGGAGCTTGGTAGTTTGTGGGGGTATTGTGGTGTACTAGAACTTGGTATACTGGGGGAGGCGCTCGGTAATTTGACTGCACGTTGGCGCAGTTAGTGGCAGCAGTTAGGTAATGAGGAGATGGAGTTTTGTAAGTTGGTGGAGAATTTTGGTATATGGGGGTGGAATTTGATAAAAATAAAGGGGAGTATTTTGATAACTTGGGGGAAGAGTATTTTGGTAGCTTGGAGGGGGAGCATTTTGATAATCAGCTTGCGTATAACAATCCTGATGTGGACTCTGCGAAGGTCGAGAACGACCTTGGCATGATGATCTTTTCGGGGTTTTCTTCCCCTCATAAGAAACAACTGACACACCTTCTCTTTTCTTTTTTAACAAGCCAGAGGATCCAGGCAAAGAAGCAACACGGGCAATCTTCCCGGTTTTCAAACCATCCTCGATAGTCTCACCTACCTTGACTATCTCGGTAAATTTTGCTCCAACAAGCAGCATGATTTTGTCATAATATTCAGGTTCTTGAACCCACACAAATACCTCAATAAATTCTTTTTCAGACATGGGAGGCTGAACTCTGGCTGCCTCCTTTCACCATCTGTACGAAAAATCTCTGTAGCTTTCATTGGACTTTTGTTTCATCTTTTCTAAGGAATAATGATCAGGAACAATCTCCACGTTATAAGAAAATCGTTCAATGAAATCCTTAGACAAGGCGTTCCAGCATGGCAACTGTCTGGTCTCGTGATATGTAAACCATTCCAAAGCCTCCCCGCTCAAACTTCAGCTAAAAAGCCTCATTAGTACAACTTCATCTCTACCAATTCCTACGAGCTGGTCACAGTAGGCCCTTAGATGTGATAAGGGATTATCCTTTCCTCTTAAAGTATCAAACTTTGGCATCTTGAACCCTTCTGGGAGGTCCAGATTCGGATGAATGCATAAGTCCTCATAGTTCATACCGGGGACGTCAGGAATGCACTGAAGTTCCTTCACTACTTTTTGGATCTCCTCCTTTATGTCTATTTTTGCGGCCTCTTCTTTCAACCTCCACTTTCTTTACCTCTACTCATAATGATCGAGCTCAGAACCATTCACGTCACACTCATTTGGAACGGTAATTTAGAAGGTGGTTTTTCTGGGTAGAGATAGAGCTACGGATGGACTTGGGGTATTTTGAGTGGTTTGGTAATTTTACAGGAAGGTTTGGGGGTTAGTGTGTTGATTTTGGTGATGGAGGGATGTTTTGGGATGGAATGTATTTTGGTTTTGCGGGAGTGAAGCGGTTTGGTGATGGGCATTTTGAGGGGGAGGTGGTGTTTGGGAATTATTGTTTTGAGAAGGGGGTGGGGTTTGGTAGAAGGCGGAGGCGTATTGAGGATTTTGTGTAGTAAAGTCTATTACTGAGGGATTCAGAGCATGAGTAGATAGTGGAATCTGAGCTGGATCCTTATTTGTAGAGGGAAAGTATAGAGGAGGCCTTCCATTAGTAGCATCTTTGGCAGTAAAACCTGGTGGAGGCATATCCTGTCTCCTTTGCATTTCCACTCTCATCTCAGCGATCTACTGCATTAACTACATAATCAGTTCATTCTGATCTGCTATGGTGGGTTGAGGCACCACAACGTTAGTAAGACTGATTTCTTCGTTGTTGTCCCCCATTACTGCTTTTCCCTTATTTGAACTTTGGCCAGAAAAGAAATCTACAGGCCCTTTAGATCTGGTGAAGTAGGGATGATCAACCATTTTAATCGACACACACCAGTTTGTAAGTACTTGTGGAGTAAAACAATTCAAAAGCAAATTTGTTAGTTTAAGTTCGGAATACGAAATACAGTATATCACTTAGAGAGCAGATAAACACACAAAGTCGCTTTGTTTGAGGACATGCTGACCCACGAGTAGAGGGAAACTAATTTTTTGAACCAACAGGAGTTTGCTTGTTTTAGTTTGACACTATCTTAGAAAGGTTAAATCACGTTGAGCTAAGGTCTTCTTGCTGCATCTCTTTGACATCTGTTGATCTGTTTCTCTCTTTTTCCTTGTAGAACGAAAGGGGAAGAATGAAATTTTTCAAAAATAGGGGCTGGGCCTTGAAAGGCTGCCTACGTATCTCACAAGAAGAATTCAGGCCCTACGTAGTTTGAATACAAAGAAATACTTGTTTTCATTCATTCTCATACGATTACAAGGAAATTGAAAAACAAACAACAAAGCTTTAAAGATAAATGCAACTCCTTCTCAGCCGTTCTTCTTCTTGGTGTGGTATTATTCACGGGGAACAGACTTAACTCAAATCATTCCTATGATGATGAGGTATTCCATATCGTGGCGGAATGCAAGACACTTTTCAATGCTATGATCAGCGGCCCTGTGATAGGGGCAACATTTTCGAACTTTGAACCCAAGGGAATATAACACTTCCACGTCCTTATAGAGAGAGGTAAAGATCCCATTTCGAACCAACTCTGAATAGACCTCCAACATTGTTTTATTAAAAGGTGTGAAGGATAAATGATAGAATTTAGTCTTTTTATTGACTGGTATATCGACCTTTGGTTCATCACACGCAATGATGACGCAGTCACCTCAACTGTCCATATAGAGTAAATGACGGACCACATTCTTAAACTCTATGCACTCTTCTATTGTGTGCCCTTTATGGTTAGGATGACACTCACAAGTCTTGCGGACGTCCCCTAATCCCACTTGGGAAGATGCTCTTTCGAAGGGCCCCAACATACACCTAGACTGATAGTGCTCGAAAATAAGGGCGCAAGGAATGGCCTCCATCCTTATTCGGTATTCTTGTGGATATGCTTCGAGAGTGATTTTCTGGTCCCCTTCTTCCAGACGTCCTTCGAGAGAAGGTTTGTGGGAAATCTCTTCCTCATAACTTTCTTCAATGCTCTCTAAATCGGGGCTCTCAGGAGGAAACAGTAGGTCATATAGGCGCTTTCTGCGTTGCTCCTGTATGTCGATCATCTCCTCTTCGGTTGGTTCAGTCTGGATATTCTTTCCTTTGTCCATAGCTGTGATCTCACCTTTCCTGAGATAGTAGAGTAGTGTTTTAGGGTTTGGTGATAGGATTTCGCTTTTGGTTGAGAAACTTAAGACTCGAGAAATTTGGTCAGACACTTTGTAATAGTAACTATTGTATATTTCTGGAAATTTCTGACAGGGAGTGGCTTTGCGATGCCCTCATTCAAAGCAAAATATCACATAAACAGTTAATAACACATA
Source organism: Solanum sitiens (assembly GCA_016801875.1). NCBI lineage: Eukaryota > Viridiplantae > Streptophyta > Magnoliopsida > Solanales > Solanaceae > Solanum > Solanum sitiens. Next base: position 2,004,381 of record JABWTJ010000015.1, read on the forward strand.
TATCGCGTCCTACACATATAGGGGACCCTTTTATGCCAAAGGTAGGCCTAGCGCCTTTGAACGATGTACGTGTGGAATTAAACCAGTTAATTACCCCCCCCCCCCCAAACAAATTTCAACATATGAATAACTAATGTTCACAAGAGGAATAAACAGGGAAAATAAGGAACAAAATACAAAAGGATAGACCCATGCAGGGGCAATTTAAAATGTACGGAAATGCAAGAAAGGAAAGCCCACGTAGGGGCTGAAAATGAAAGAAATACATATAGAAAATCCCACATAGGGGCAAAATCCACTATGATGTCTCTGATGGCCCTGCTTCTCTGCTGATTTCCTGTGTCTTGTATTGATGAAACATGTATCGTAGCATCAACAGGTAACCCTCTCTCCGTCGTCCTTTCTCTTCCCAATCCTCGTATTGCATCCTCTTTATCTTCTCTTTAACTCATAAGTCGAACTCATCAAAGCTGCGTCTTAGCCTTACCAATTCCTGGGTTGTCTTCTCAAGGGTACTTTGATTTTTGAGAAATTTGGCGTACATTTATTGGGCGTCTTGCCTTATCTCTCTTAACTCGATCACAACTTTGGCCTCTTTGTCTTCCACACTACGGTAACTGTTTGGGACTAGAGAGGAGATACTTTTTATGTTCTTTTTCAGCCAAGCCTTATAAGTTCCATCATATCCGGCGTCAAACCGATCTGGAGCAATGGTTTCTTTTTTATTTCATTTACGTGACCCCTTTCAATTCCCTTAGAATTTTTGTAGCGTCATCCAATCTGTAATCCCCAATATCATACATGTAGGCGCCATAGTACGCCTCTCGAGGCGTGATTAGACTCCTCCCAAACTGCCATAAGACTCAAAAGGGTGCGTAAGGGCGGATTCCTCGGATACCTGGTAGTGGAAGAACAAGTTGTCTGCGGCCCTCTATGATGACATCTTTTGAGATGAAGCGATCAAGCATCCATTGGAGATCTTCTTCCCTTAGTTCAGAAAAAATATGAGCCCATCTTTCTCTAGTCCTTTGATTTTCCGGATTTTCCCAAAACATTATATCGTTCAAATCCCTGAGAGTGTTATTATTATCCAGGGTATGTAACTCCTGAGTCCCAGGCCCTTTCGCTAAATGACTGAGGATCCATCATTGAAGGAGCAGGTTACATCCTTGAAGTAGTGATGTCCCTCTTTGCATTTTCCTAGGGCTCGATACATAACTTACAATATGACCGAAGCGACACGGTAATACTTCACTTGTCCTTGATTCTTAAACCCGTTGAACAAAATGTGCCCAAGAATTATCACTCAAGTGTTGATACTTAGGCTCGGTCCATGTGGAATGACCATTATTCTCAATAGCGCGACAACAAATAGCTAAGGTCGGATTTCATTCTATTCTCTGTAGGTAAATTTGAACTCTTGGTTATACTTTGCATAAAAACTCGCATGCCTGAATCTAACGTAGAGATCCCTGAATGATACACTAGATTCTAAAGCCCAGTAAGCGTAATATTTCCCAACCCACACCAGCTCGTGATATCTTCGACAGAGGGTTTGTTAGGGATCAAGATGTCATCTTGTTTTCTCGCCCTTCTTTCTAACCCTATACCAACCGTGTCGATACAGTCTCAAAGTTCCTCGATTGTCGGGGTGATCTCCGCAATTCCAAATCGGAACACCATTTTCTCGTTGTCCTAATAACCTGTGAGGACTTTGATTAGCTCAGGCCAACCAGTCATGTTGAGTAGCTCGGTTAGGGCGCCCACATACTTGTTAAGGGTTCTTTTGTGATTATCGTCGAGGTCGTTATACCACATTTTGAGTAAAGGCGGTGCTTTTACAACCATGTTGAATCTTGGAAAATGATTCATACCTACAAAATAAAACCTAGTTAAGTTTACCCACCCCACATTTTGGTTTCCACATGTACATCATTCAAATGTCAAACAAAATGATATGTCGTGTGGTCGGAGACCTTGAACATGATTTTGGAGATTTTAACTAATGGACTTAATATGCCTTGGGTATTAAGATGTCTTAGGCTAATGACTAGATTTGGTTTTGGTTTCACTTTATCTTAGGCTGACTAGAATTTGTTTCAAAAGCGACGGTTACTCGAGTCGGCAGACGACGCGGTGAAGCTAACAAATAACGTTGGATGACTGCAATCCAACTATTCATTTATTACTTCCAAAGAAAGACTTGTGTGTTTTCTTAAATAAGTCGTGGTAAGAACCGTAACTCCCTTTATCCTAATGAAAACTATTTGTCGTTTGAAGGAAATTATGCCAAGAAAATGCAACAGTTGATATAATGCGATAAAGAAGCAAATAAACAATTTTTTCACATAGCCAAATAAGTTTAGTTTTAAGGTTAGAATCATCAAAATTCCCAGCGGAGTCGCCATTCTGTTTTATTTCGGAAAGATATTTTTTATAAGTTTTGACTCTTTTGAGAGTCGCCACTTAATTGTTTAAGAAAACTAAAGAAAACTTAGTTTTCAAAAGACAAAAAATCGATTTCAAAACTTAAGGGGGTTTGGGAATTCACATTTATATTTTAGGAAAGTTGTTACGGCACCTAAAACATTTGCTAACTCGCAATTATCCGACAACTAACCTATTTGGCTAAAATGATCGAACTTAAACTTAGTTTGAATTGAAAATTTTATTTAGAATTGTCGAAAGTTAAATACTAACCTATTATCTAAGTGAATTGACAACTTGCAAAATTTATTTTCTAAGTTTATTTACTTGCTTGATTTAATTGAATAGTTAAAATGATATAGCGTCTCGCGGGGGATTTGAGTTTTTAACCCTAAGATTGACGACGATTAATAACAAGTAAATATACCGTAATGTAAAAGAGAGAGAGAATTGGGTCCAAATTCGGTTTCTGTCCGCCTGGACCGGTATTTGGACCCATTTCGTTTGGGCTTTTGGCCCACTTTATTTTGTACCTGTCCTAGACTAATCATACAATAGTAAATAAATAAAAGGGCGACAAGGGCTTATGCCCGAACTAACAAAATATAACACTTAGAAAATAAATTTGGGCTTAGGCCCAATCCCTTCAACTCTTTGATCTTGTACGAATTCTTTCAACTCCAAATATGTACGTCGATTCTACGGGTTGATTGACTCGATAAAAAAATTGAGTCATTATGACTCTCAAAATGCAAGGGAGAGGTGATAGGAGTTCATAGCGCTCAAACGAAATTCACATGCAAGAGAAAATATAAAATGTGTAAGCATCAAATTATAAGAAATAAAGACAGTATGTAAATTATGTAAACACTATATAACAATGAAGCCCCAAAAACCTGGACTCCGAAATTGAAACATATAGGCTAAGAAGAAATGTCAGAGATTATAAAAAGACAATTCACATCAAACAAAACATTTTCTTCCTTTTTATCAGAAAGTGCACATGAACACTCATATAATAACATATGTCATAAACACACATGTTTGAGTGCCAATACAAACACATCCAAATAGATATATATGATATGCAGTAATTAGTTCTAAAATCCCAACTTTTACTCTTTATTTTTTTTGAATGGGAACAAATATTCAAAGTAGTAAAGAAAGAGGGCCATATATGCTAATAGACCACGAACACCTAAACAAAATTCAGAAATCTCAACAAGATAGACACAATTTCTAAATTCCATGGCAATTCGCCAAAATGGACCCATTTGCAGATAATACAGGAAACTCAATATCAAACCCAGATGACTCGTTCCGATTTTAGTACGCAAGAAATGACACACTAGATATTTATCCGTCGTATTTTGTACAAATCGAACACATATTGCTTGCTACTACAAATTTATAAATAGTAAGAACAAACTAAGACTAGTAGAGCACCTCCCAGCTAATCCTGGTACGACTTATAAAACCCAAGAAAATACGAACAAGAGCAATTAGAGGTCACCCCCCCCCCCCTCAAACACAAACCAAACCGAAACTAATCATTTCTGAAGCCGCATGCGCTCTAATCAAAACTCAAACAAGACCTTGATTCATGATTTAAGATAGCGACAAACTACAAACCAGCATGCTTCATGATGTAAGAATTTATTAAGACAAGATAATCATGGAGACAAAAGTGAAATCTAGATAGCCAAAAAACAGTAAACCATAAAAGCAAAAATAAGAAGTAGATTAAGGCTTGAACGACCTTAGACTATGATACGAAATTCAAACAGGAAAATTATAGGGGAACAACCTAGAATTAGTAAAACAAACAGAAAACAACTAAACTAATACCAGAATCAATTTATTATGTATTGAGCAGGAAGACATGCTAAGCGAACTACCCCATATTTCGAAACCTCAAATTTTATAGCCTTCAACAAGAACAATATTAAGGACACTTGACAACGAATAAATATAAGATAAAATAAAATAAAAACATTTGAGATGCTAATAGTAGAGAACATGCAAAACATTTTCAGCTAAAATCACCAACATGATTAAATTCTAACATAAGAACTCACAACACTAAGAACGAATAGCCAAGAATCGATAAAAGAAGCTGAACAACACAATACTAGGATAAGAAGGGTTCAACTTGTTTCAAGCAGCGAAGGGGACAGGACAAACAGGCTGCAACGACCTCCTCCACGAGAACTCGGACGCGAGTGAGGAAAAAAAAGGAAAGTTCGGCAGAAGCTTGAACCTAAACACCGTACTACTAACTCCTCTTGCTTACGAAATGTGTGTAGTGTGTATTAAAGTATTTCTTTCCTGTGCCTTATTCGAAATATTCAACCAAGATTTCTAACCACTTTTTTTTCTCTCCCCCTTTTCGGATCGGAAAGAGACATTATATAGAGGAGGGATTAGGTTTTCGTTGGGGAGGGAAAAATCTAGATCCAAATTGGCTCAAATGCCATCTTAAATTCAAATTCAAATCCTTTTCCTCTTTTGAAGAAACAACTTTTTACCCAAACTTGTCTCATTCTGGAATAGTAAAACGGGGTCGATGGCTCAAATTGTCTTCGTTGTCCTTGGTGCGACGTGGCTCAATCACGTTGGGGAGGATAGATTAGAAGTTTTTTTTGCTAATTCTGGAATCTGTACAAAAACAAAAGGAGAGAGACGTTGAGCAAGACGCCTCACGCGCTATTAGCGTCGTTGCTTCACGCCTTTGATTGTTTTCTCATTGTTGTTTCACGCGCGAAGGAAGAAGATGATGACGAAGATGGGATTGGGTCGTTTGGGTTGAAGCTGCACGCTGTTGGTGTTGCTGCTTTTGGAGATTGCGTCTGATTTTCCTTTTGGTGAAGGAAAAAGAGGCGGGTCGGGTCGGAACTAAGGGTATGGAATGGGTATTTTGGATTTTGAAATTAATGGGGCTACTGATTTTATTTGGAGTGGGCTAGAGGATCGTGGGCTGGAAACAATTGGGCTGAAAAAGTGATCCAATTTTGGATCTTAAAAATTTAGACATTATGTTGAAAGATGGCCCGTTAATTAAAATTAACTAACAATTTTCTTAACTTCAACGAAAGAAAATAATTGACTTGATTAATTTAAGTACAAGATAATTAACTCAAAATTATAACTATCACTTAAATTGAAATAAATTAGTGAATCATTTGACCAAAGAATAAATCTTTCGTGATGATTTTCGAATAATCATAAAATATACTGATCGTATACATAATTTTGAGAACATATATATTACATAAAAAAATTATATGTACATATATATATATATAAAGGACAATATTAACTTAAAATAATTTTAAAACATTTTAAACTTTATAAAATCAATCGTTTCAAATAGTTCGGAATTAAGAAGCTTGTTAATTAATTTCTATCGGGGAGGGTCAAAATTGGGTGTCAACAGTTATAACTAACACTCTTTATATATAAATGTCTTTTAAGTCTTTAGCGTATATGGATGTAATGACATTAAATCAATTGATGCTAAACATTTTGGTGGCAATAAACATTGTCTTTAAAAGAAAATCTACATACACTAAATGTATCTTTTATCATAGTAATGACCTCCCTTTTATTTTATTTTTGATCAAAGTATAAGACTCAAATCTCTATTATTGGATGTGACAAGGTTTATCAGCTAATGAAAATGAAATTACAGCTATTAAAGCACTAGAGAGTGGAGTTATTTTCTTTATTGTGAAGCCCATATCACAAGAAGACATACATTATTTATGGGAATATGAAACATTGTGAAAGAAGAAGCATACATGCAAAAAAATTGCTAAGAGGGACAAGTGTAACTACCTGATGCCGTCGTTAGGGAAAAGCCATTGGTGAATGAATTGGGGTCAACAAACTTTTTGGTAGTAACTTGAAATTTCCTAACCTAGTCAAGATTTGGACGAAATCAAAGTCAGTAAGGGCTAGGATAATTAGGTAACGAATGAGAGATCTAATTATGACATTGATTACATGAGTGTATAACTAAGACGTTAAGGAACCCCTACGAACTTTAAGGAATAAAAATCGTGCGAGTAGAACTCTCGAAATTAATCTAGGGGTGAACGGTTATTTTCTAAGTGACATGGGATAAATGTGTCTTGTGAAATGGCAGTTTGGAACTCTTAATTTTTCTCTCTGTTTCAAGGCAAGCCTAGGGCGGGATTATTCCCGTCAGGGGAGGGGTCGCTGTGGCGGGATGGGGTTTGCCGTAGCGGGCCAGTCACGAATTAAGTCAGTATTAAAACCCAAAAACGTTATTTTTATACCCCATTCAACATTGAGAGCTAAGGAACGACCCGATGTTTTCTTGAATGTTTTCCATGTCTTTTGGTGCTAAAGGGAAGGATTTTACTCCTCGAGTCTATTTTTCGATCCGTAGAACCTAGTTTCGTGGGTAATTATCGATGGGGGAAGGTTTTGAACTGAGATTTATGGTGGAAAGAAACCCTAACCTTGGTATGGGGATCAAGGGTTTGGACTAGGGGTGATGATTTCAATTATAATCTGGGTGATTAAGCCTTGTATATTGATCCTTATGTTAATTTTTGTTTTTAGACAAAAACAAGCGGAAAGAATCCGAAAAGGGAAGATTCAAGTGCCTTAGGGGGATTAAGCTTGGTTTTGAGGTAGGTGATGGTTGTGATTTCATGTTTGTGTGATATAGGTGAGTAATTGCTTTATTCTATTAAATTTATGTATGAAATATTTCATTATTAATCACGCCTAATGTAAATGAGTATGAACGAATAAATATATCCTATGAATCCCCGCTTGATTATATGAATTGAGAATGTATATTGTACTTGTGGTATGTTGAATGGAGGGGGTGTCACTTTCCAAAACACTAATTGGGATAGAATGCCAAGTACCGTTTCGATTGAATGTCATGATCCGTTACACTAACTGGGATTAAATTTCATGTATCGACATCCGATAAAACTGAAATGGGTGTAACGATATGTCACACTAACTTTGAACATGTGCTACAATCTGATACACTAACAAGTTGAGTATGGGTTCCATGAGAGGAGCATTGAATTAGGTTTCGTGAGAGGACCATTGCCTTGTTATATACCCTTGTTATTGAGAATGTGAAATTGTGCGTTACTCGTAAATGATAATTAATATTTTATATGTTACGTGTATGCATGTTTATGATGTTGTAATGAATTACATATGTTTCAGTTAATGTGATAGCCATGTGATCTTAACAATACAATATGGTTGTGTACTCATACTGCACTTGATTGTTCTTTGTTGATTACATGTCCTCTTCAAGTGGCTACCGACAGACCTCATATACAATATCAGTGATAATAAAATTCAAGAGTGAACCAGTTCTTCTACGCTGCCTTGAGTTCTCCTTTTGTTTAACTCCACTCTTTTTGGACTCAGACTATTTGATTAAGGTGTTTGTTAGTTTTAGGGTTGTACCCCTTGTTCTTACACTTGTCGTTAGTAGAGTTTTTGTATAATGACTTTCATGTTGTTGGGGTTGTTCTTCTGTATTACTTTCTCTAGTTTATTTGAGCCTTTGGAGTTAATAGGGACTTCGTATTAATTATATTGTTATTTAAACCAGCTTCCATAGTTTTAAATGCCTAGTATTTTTATTAAGACTGCCTAGTTGGGTTTTAGTAATGGTTCTTCCATAGAAGGATTAGTGTGGGTGCCTCTCATGGCGGTCTATGCCATAACAATGTTGGTATCACAGCTCTAGGTTTGTTGACCTCATTGTACAAAAATGAGCATAGCAAAGTCTTGCAAAATAGTACGATGACGTTTGTACTTTTCTTCAAGAGGCTATAGGACTTTTAGAAAAACAAATGTCTTTCTACTCCTTTATGTTGTGACTTGAATTCAATTGGTATTTAGGTAATACAAATTGGTAGCTTTCCTTCATTACTCTATGTCTTGAACAAGAGAAACAAAAGTGGTAACACCATCACTAGCAAGAGAGGATATGTATAGAATATCGACAATTGAATAAGGTCACCATCGAAACAAGTATCCACTATGGGCACTATAAGTTTCTAGTTATTTCGTTTGGGTTGAGAAAAGCGCATACACCTTTTGTGAATTTTATGAATGGTGTGTTCAAACCATTTCTTGATTAGTTTCTTATAGTATTTATTAATGACATTTTGGTTTATTTGATAATTGAGGAAGAGTATGTCGACCATATTCGTATTATTCTACCTAGTCTTATAGGGCTCGCTACTTGCTATGGTCGCTTGTGAAGGGATTAAGGTCAGATTTGCAGATTTGCAGATTCATGTTGATAAATGACAATATTCAAGAAATTATGTAAGGGACTGCTAGATAATGAACACCATTACTTTGGAAAATGCATTTAGTATTGTTGTCATAAAATGTATGGCTTGTTTCACGAATGAGGAAATTATGTTATGCCAATTAAGGTTAGAAGCTATACTATGATTTCCAGGATTGATTATATATCAAGAAGGGTCAGGATACGACTACTACAATAGCAACAATGCCTACTTGGTTAAGTTATTAAGTGTGTTAAAATTGTGGAGAACCTGGCTAGATGAGGAGGAAATCACTAAGGCCGTGGAGGCCGGTAAAATGGTAATGTAGGTAGGGAAGTAATGCAGTTAAGTGAGGAGGTTTCCCGTCCAGATAACAAGACTCAGTATTATGCCTTTCCAGGCATGATCGAGGTGTAGATGTATGATGCAATGATCATAAGTACTATTATTATTTGTGATTGGAGGGCTTAATGTATTGTTTGATATAGTTTGTACTTATTCTTATGTGTCCATGTGATTTATCCTAGAAATTTATATGATTTTTGCTATACTTGATGCCCCCATTCATGTTTCTATTCTTGTTGCAGAGTCAGTCATAGTCACCCATATATATTGTGTTTGTCCTGTTGTGTTCATGGATCTCAGACGTGGATTGATTTGGTTATGTTGGATATGACTGAATTGATATAACCTTATGCATTACTTGGTTTCGCCCCTATTATATTGTGGTGCATGTTAATGCTAAGTCGATAACTCTAGAGATCCAGGGTTGGGAAAGGTCAGAGTGCGAAGATAGTATAAGCCTAAGTCATCTAAGGTCATGTCTTCCGTGCTGTATTGGAAACTGGTGTGGCAGGTTTGTTTGGCGTAATTGGCTCATATTCAGGATGTTGAGGTTTAGTCTCCCTCTAATAAGTCTATTCTTGTAGTGTCTGAATTTAAGGAAGTGTTTCCTACTAATTGCCTGGTATGCCTCCCGATAGATATATAGATTTCTGCATTGATTTGAATACTGACACTCGCCCCATCTTTATTCCTCTTTATTGTCATGTCGATTAAAAGGTTGACTTGTAGGGATATCCAGGGCTCATTGAGTGTAATGGTAGTATGAGTCCGTGATGGATTGTGATGGAATAAAACTATATAATATGATAGTTGGTTAAACAAATTTTGTATAATAAGTACGACTTGTGAGTATCTGTAGTCGTGGTTTTCTAATATTTGGTGAGTAACATGGTTGTATGAAAATTTTTAAGAGATGGTGGGACACCACTCGAATAGAATTTAGAATGGCTAGAGTCATAATGAAGGTAAAAATAGTTTGATGTAGTACAACCTTTAGAGAGAGAGAAGAGCAAGAATATTTTATTGACTGGAAAGGCTAAAGAGATATTTTCCGAGAGGTAGATAATTGGGTTCAGAGATGCGTAATTTCATTCGTTATGCATTGACTATGGTAATAGTGTGACAAGTTCGTCAGATTGGTTAAAAACTATTGGAATAGACAAGAAAAAGAAGGGTACAAACATTAGCTCGAGTTTGACAAATGCTTTGTTTTGTTAGGAGTTTAGTGATGAGTAAGATTGAACTTTTAGCTTAAGATATTTAGAGATCGATGGAGAGGCGAACCATGAAAAGCGAAGATCCATAAATTCATAAAAATCATTGATGTATAATCTAATGCTGATAGATAAGGGGATTGTGTTATACAATGGAGTTTACCATTTAGACTTTTCATTGAAAGTCTACATTCGGAGTGATAAATTTTGTGTAGGGATGAATTTTCAAGGTGAGGAATGATCAATTTTATCAAGTATTGAGCATTTGAAAGGACTTACACTTGGGTGGAGTCATAAAGTTGATTACTGTTGATTGTTAGAGTACCAAAGAAAGGTTTTCATTTAAAAAGTGTTGGGTTAGAGTATGGTAAATCGTCGGAAGGGTTATGATGATTGTTAGTATTGAGAGTGAGGGCTCAGTGGAGGGATGTGAAGAGTATGTGGAGTGAAGTGAAGTGAATGGAAATGTATGGTATCCACTCTTTAGAGGAAAATCTTTCGTGTTATTCGATATATTATTATGTGACCATCAATTTAATTTTGTAAATGATTATGAGTGTGATGCACTAGATATACTTACGCGTGTTTTGATTTTGTGGGTGGATCTCTAATGGTTGATTTGGTGTACCGATCCTGCGATGTTCTCTTGATTGAGTGGGAGGATTTGGGAAGATGTGGTTATTTCAAATGACTTATGAGGTGTTGGCTTGGAGTTGTTAAAGTATTACAGTGGTTTTTCATGTACCACCTTGCTTATGACAGTTTATAGAAGAGATATTATCTGTATTTATGGTTCTATGACAATCTGCATATTCATCTAGTCGTCGAGGTCATGTATTAATTGTGTGTGGTTGAATGCGGTGATCATTGTATCCAATCCTACTGTTCTTAAGAGGTAATCTACAATTACTAATCTAAAATTTTGATAGTGTTGTTGAAAAGTGTCTATGCTTAGACATATCCATCGATGAGTAGCTGATGTCTAAAGATCAAATTTTTATAACTTAATCTCATTGAAATTTATGTGGTGATAATGAGATAATGATAAGAACTATGATTGTTTGGGTATTATGAGTGTGTGTTAGTTGGTTCAAGTACACCTCTAATTGTAGCGAGTATTGATTTAGAATTTTATCATGGTTATGTGAGAAAGGATTCATCCTGATGTTTGTCTCAAGCCCTTGATGACATGTTGTAGACATGTGTACGATCGACTTTGGTAGTAATTGAGAATGGTTTTGTTGTTAGTCAAGTGTACGTACAACAATAATTATCACTTGATTATAGTGATGACGTCATTGAGGCAATGTATAGATGGATGTGTAGGTATTCAATGGTTGGTTTGGGGACGGTGATAATATCATATACTGAGACTCAATTTTGTTAAACAAGAACTTCTGTATGATGAAGAATCGGTTGAAATTATTGATCGTGATGTTCGGAAGCTAAGGACATGCGAGACAAGTATCCTAGTTATTCAGCGATTAAAGTACTACTCTACCCATACTTTAGCCAGTCTTTCCTAAAATATCACTCAGGGATGAGAAATGGGTAAATTGCTATCTAATGTAACGACCTAATTCCTTCATTAGGGAATGCCAATGAGGGAGAATTGGGGTTAGAAAACTTTTTGGTAGTAACTTAAAATTTCCTAACCTAGTCAAGATTTGAATGAAATTGGAGTTAGTAAGGAATAGGAAAATTTGGTAACGAATGAGAGTTCTGATTATGATTTTAATAACATGAGTGGAAAACTAAGATGTAAAGGAACCCATATGACTTTATGGAATCGAATTCGGGCGAGTAAAACTCCGGAAACTAATCTTGGTGTGAACAAGTATTTTCTGAGTGTCATGGTATGAAGGCGTGTTGTGAAATGAGGGTTTGGAACTTTTAATTAAGCGCTCTGATTCTGTACAAGATGCTAGGGCGAGACTATTACTACTAGACAAGGCCTGTGTGGCAGGAGTCCACCGTAGCGGGCCATTCACGAATTAAGTTTGTATTAAAACCCAAAAACATTATTATTCTGTACTTTTCAACTTTGAGAGCTAAGGAACGACCCAGGTGTTCTCTTCAAAGTTTCCATGACTTTTGGTGCTCAAGATAAGGGTTTTACTCCCCGAATTATTTTTTGATATGTAGAACCTAGTTTCATGGGTAATTATCGATGGGGAGGGCTTTGATATGATATTTATTATGGAAAGACACCCTAACCTTGGTATGGGGATCAAGGGTTTGGACAAGAGTTGATGATTTCGATTATAATTAGGGTGATTAGGCCTCATTTATTGATCATTGTGTTAATTGTTGTTTTTAGACCAAGAACAAGTAGAAAGAATTTGGAAATGGAAGATTTAAGTGCCTTAGGGTGATTCAATCTTGGTTTTGAGGTTGGTGATGATTGTGATTTCATATTTGTGTGGTATATGTGTAATTTCTTCATTGTATTCATGTATGCATGTGATGTTGCATTATTGATCACACCTAATGTAAATGACTATAAGGAATAAATATATGCCATGAATCACCTCTTGATTGTTTGATTTGAGAATGTACATTGTGATTGTGGTATGTTGACTGGAGAGGGTTTCACGTTCCGACACACAAACTGGGATTGGATGCAATGTATCGACATAAACTTTGGATATGGTCTCACGATCCAACACACTACTTCGGATCGGATGTCACATACCGACATCAAATAAAACTGAAATATATGTCACGATCCGACAAACTAACTTGGAACCGGTGCCACGATCCGGTACACTAACAACTTGGGTATATGTTCCATGAGAGGACCATTAAACTAGGTTCCATGAGAGGAACATTGACTTGCCATATATACTTTTTATTGAGAATGTGAAATTGTGTGTTGCTCGTTAATTATAATTGATATTGTATTTGTTCGGTGTATGCATGTTTATGATATTGTAATGACTTTATATGTTAAGTTAATAGGTTAGCTATGTGATCCTACATGTACATTGTTATTATGTACTAATACTGCACTTGCTTGTTCTTTGTTGAGTACAAGTCATCTTCAAGCGGCTACCGACCGACCTCGTTTAGAATATCAGTGATCAATCAAATTCAAGGGTGAGCCAGTTCTTCTAGGATTCCTTGAGTTCTCCTTTTGTTTAAGTCCACTCTTTTCAGACTCAGACTATTTGTTTAAGGTGTTTATTTAGTTTCAGGGTTGTACCCCTTGTTCTTAGAATTTTCGTTGGTAGAGTTTTGGTACAATGACTATCAGATTCTAGGGACTATTTTTTCTAGTTTATTTAAGACTTTGGAGCTTATGGGGACTCCGTAATAATTATATAGTTATTTAAACCTTCTTATGTAGTTTTAAATGACTAGTATTTTTGTTAAGACTTCTTAGTTGGGTTATAGTAATGGTTCTCCCACCGAAGTATTAGTTTGGGTGCCACTCACGATGGTCTGGGTGGTGACAACTAGTCAGCGCGAAAATCTGATGAGATTCAAAATAAACATAGTTAAGTTCCACCACCAACGAAGAGTAGGTTTGTTTTGCGAGATTCCCTTTATGAAATTTTTTTGGAAGCCATTACAACACCTAACATAAAGAGTAAGTTTTTTCCCAACATATATTGTACAAATAATGAGATCATTCAAAGATTATCTACATGTGTATCGTGTAAAATATTTAATTTTTTTTCTGCAGGAGTTTATCCAAAGAATATTATTGAACTGATGAATATTCCTGAATTGACTAGCAGACATGTCGCTTATCATTTGAAGGTTTACTACTTTTAACTCAATATATGCTTCACCTATAGAATAAATTTTATCAATAGAAAAGTAAACGTTATTTTGTAGATGAAAATAAAAGTAAATAATACTAGTTGAATGTTCAATCTTCTAATATAGTACATATTTCTGTTTTTTGTATTTGTTCTTATTTATTTCTAGTATTATTTAAGTTTAAAAGTTTTACTATTGTCACGACCCGAGCCAACACCCTGGACGTGGCAGGCACTCGAAGACCATTGCTTGTCCCCAAGCGAACCCTCATCCTAGATGACTTCAAGCAGAAGACTAACTTATGCATACAAAGCTTAAAACAGAATAAAAAAATTCAAGAGAAACTTTAATGCAAAACATTAACTCAAGAGACAACTCTGAATAAAATTAATTATTAAATCGCCATATAATAGGCAATTTAAATCTTTAAAAAATTTAAAATTAAATTATACAAACTGTTCAACGATATTTACTATCTATGAAGCCTCTAAATGACAAAGGTGGATGTTGGGACAAGACCACAACATCTTCATGAAACTGAAAAGTAAAATTAAATCCTTCGGAAGCAAGGAGGTTCACCATAGCCTACTCAAACTCCTGGATGTATCAATGAAACTCCTGTTAATGATCCTGAATACATGTGTCAGCATCATGAAAGGATGCACGCCAATTGACTCACTTTCTGGAATGTACGAGCATGTAAGGAAAATTCTAAAGCATAAACATAAGCTTGAAATATGATAAAAACAAAACATACTTACCTTTTCTCAACACAGTCAACTCAAGATACTAAGATAACTCAACTAAAGATATGATACTCGACTTTGGGTACTCAAATATGGATACTCAACTCAATATAAACCAATAATACACATGCAATATGATGAAAGTTTTTAAAAAAGTGGAAAATGACTTAGTTCGTTAAAGAAACAACAATAACAAATTCAACTTTCCTCATATAATAAAGTAATATAATTTCTATGGGGATTCTCTAACCGACAACTACCACTATGATCCTAAGTGATGATACATGGTTTTACCTCACGCTGCCAAGGACCGTCCTATACCTTCCTGGGTTATAGAGCCTAACTCACTAAGTGGATCCATTAGTCTATGCTAAAAAGCACTAAGGAATCGTCTAAAAAGTATGACCCTTTTCTACCCATGATGACTAGATATTTTATGGAGACTTGATTTAATATGAACTGGCATCTCCATATCGGTGCTCAATATTACTCCCAAAATATACTTAGCTCATAAGTTTATAAAAACAAAACTCTTTTCTTGGTTTAAGATAATTACTCAAACTACCCTCTTAAAATAGGTAACTTCTCTTCAAAACTCTTTCTCAAAAGTATATCAAAATCATACTTTAATATGTTCATTGATGACTCGGGAAGTGATACTGCTTAATCCTTGATAACATACTCAATTGTCATACTAATCATGTTTTAGAAACTCTTTCTCAAAACTCATCTTTTTCTTAAAAGAGATAGTACTCACACTGCTCAAAAATCATTTGAAATCTCAGTTTTCTGTCATCTTAAACGTAGGACATTTAAACTCTTGGGAATACTGAGTTCCCATATATCATTTTAGAAAATGAACTCATCTCTACTCTCTCTCATCTCAATGCTTGGTATTAAAATAAAGATAAAATATTTGCAAAAGACTTTTTAAAACATGGTTCATGCCCAATTATGTACGTGAATGACTCAATGCAAGGTTTTCAATAAACATATATAAAATTCAATACTTGAAACGCAAGAACTTCAATGATACTACTCCTCTCAAAGGTACTCAACTGATGGAGTTCATGCAAGTGTGGGCATGAACGACTTGACTCAAGGGTCTACATCATAATATGGAACTCATGTATACAAATATTCTCGTTCTCATACTTACTTACTCAAAACTTAACTCAAATCAATGATGGATCTCAAAGGATTCATAATTGAACTCAAAGGTTTCCTTGAACTCTGCTCTTAACTCTCTCGTCAATGTGAATTATGAATTCAAGAGTTATGATTCATGATATGAAGGATCTCAATAACTATATAGAAATTCGATAATTAGGAAGAGAACTTTTAAAACAAACATGAATTCAAGAACTCAAAATCAACTTATCTCAAGAATAGTCAAATATAGGGAAAGTATCCTACATTACTCTTTTACTAATTTGAAAGTAGATGTAGGGCATGAAGACAAACTAGTCCAACACTATGATAGTCTTACATACCTAGAAGAACAGGATATTGAAGAATATTGGTGAATAACTTGATTAGAATCATTGAAACCCTAGCTTGAGGGTAAACAATCAAGAAAACATTTCTTGAGATTCTTGAATTAGTTTCTTGAAATCTCTATTGGTAAGAATTATTATTTTTATTAATGAACATGAAAATCTGATTGTTTTGAGCCTTTATTAGTCAAGAAATTCGTTTATGGTTTTCTTGGAGATAAAAAGACAAAAACAATTATTTTTAATATTTTCTTGTCGGCTAATTCGTAAGAGCACTGTATAGCTTACTAAAATAGTCATAACCTTTTACTCAGAAATTGTATTGACACGAAATTAGTGGCGTTGGAAAGTAGATTCAATTAAATATTATTGGATATATTATGGCTAACATAATTCTTAACATTCAAAGAGATATGGTTGTTTAAAGTTTACCCAAGTAGAATCTTACATCAAAACTTAATCGATAAGGAAACTTCAAGAACACTTATCAAGAACTCATCAAGAACTTAAATCTATAAATTTCAAGTAAAATAATTACGCTGAAAATAACATGTTTGGCGCGTGGATGAACAAAATTACTTAGAAAAAAATTACTCGCTACAAAAGATGGTTCAAGTCTTAACTCAAAAATACGGGGTGTTACATTATCTCCCCCTTGAGATCATTCGTCCTCTAATAGCGACTGTACTGGGTATGGAAGGGGTTAATCTTACTAGGGGTCTTCTTCTAATGGTATGCTCTTACTATATCAAAGCCTAACCCAAAATCCTTAGATTCGGGTTCTGTACCTCTCTATAGGGAATCTAATCCAAAAACTATTACTCTTTACCATCACATTGGGATTATATCAACACCCACGTAATGTGTAACAACATAACGTTCAAGCTTAGTACTCTAACAACTCCATCACTAAAAGGGCCTCTAAAAAGACATCCCCCAAACTCTTTGGAACTCATTACTATCTTACTCTTAAACACTTGACTTGATTTCTCATCTTATCATCTCCCTTTTAGGTCTAAAGCTGACCGTTGAAAGCTATGGACCTATTCCACATTGACAACCCAATTATGCTATCTAGGCACACATGGTAAATTATATCTTAATTGGAACCTCATCTGGTAACATACCCTGTCGGCACACCCCTTAATGCTCTTGTTACTCTTGTGATTTAGCCACACGTCACTGCTCTTATCAAGAGTTTTAGGTCTCTCACTTGTACCATTCATATTTATTATAGCTTATAACCTCAATTCCTTACCTACTATATGTCAAGTCTTCTAGATATATTATCTATCTAGACTAATTTAAATCATCACCCTCATGTTTCCATTCTTTTGATCATGGCACTCATCTCAAGTTCAAGCTTCATATTTATTACTAAACCCGAATATCAATATGATTGCTCACCTACTATACTATACCTCATTACTTGATCAGTTCTATAACATTCGAAATAACATGACCTTCTAAACTAAATTATAAGCCTCACTCACATCTATCACTTTATAAATACTTTTGCTCTTTATGCGACACTTACACTTGGTGATTACCTACACAGTGAAACCTCATCACAAACTCTTTTCTAGCTACAATACACTGTACCTCTTATATTGAAATCTTCATATAACTGATGATCTTCAAAACACTATGGGTTCTTTCACTACTACAACTCATGATCTTGTAACTGATGATATCTTTTGGGTGAAAATACTACCCAAGCTCTAAATGTACTTCCCCATAAGGATCTCAATTTAAACATGGCTTAGAGAAGAGAGTACGACTCACTTTTATCTTGAACATACGATTCATATGAACATGAAGGCATTACTCTGAGACAGAACACTTTCTCACTCATGGGATTATCTCAAGCCCCTTTGGAGTCTCACAACTTTCTCAAGACTATTGCTAAGAACAACTCATCCATAATGATATTTACACTTTACTTTACAACCAACTCTAGTATGATGTGTAGTCAAATCAATGAATTAGAGAAACACACGAGTATGGAAAAAAATCTTGATGAATTGACTCTATTACACAATTAAGAGTATGAAAGAAGGGAAAATTTTCTTAAATGTCTGTAAGCGCTCATTTATAGAAGTGGGGCCCTCACAACCATAAACAAGATCCTACTGACAAGGCTTCATAGACACCCTAGGACTCTTGAACTCTTGTCTTTGATACCAAATTTGTTAGAACCCGAGCCTACACCCTGGACAAGGCCAACACTCAAAGACCATTGCTGGTCCAAAGAGAACCCTCATCCTTGCTGACTACAAGAGGAAGACTAACTTTATCATACAAAGCTTAAAACAAAATTAAAAGAGTTCATGAAAAACATAAATGCAAAACTTTCTCAACATACAATGTTAATATAATATATTATTAAACTCGCCATAAAATAGGCAACTTAAGTCTTTAAAACATTAAAAAATAAAGGATACAAACTTCTCAACCTTACTAATGTTTATGAAGCTTTTAGATGACAAAGATGGAAGTCAGAACAAGACCAATGACATCCTGACTAAACTGAAGTAAATAAAATTCTCCGGAAGCAAGGAGGCTCACCATAGCTAACTCGAACTCCCGGATGTATCAATAAAACTCATGTTGATCATCCTAAATACCTGTGTATGCATCATGAAAGGATGCAGGCCAATTGGCCGAGTACATGGAATATACGAGCATGTAAGGGGAATTCTATAACATAAACATAAGCATGAAACTTGAAAAAAAGAACATACTTAAATCTTCTCAAGATACTAAGATAACTCAGCTCAAAGATATGACCTGTTTAAAATCTCGTATCTCTTAATAGCCAAGAATAAGCTAAGAAACTAAAATTTGTCACTTTTTGAAAGAAAGGGGAAAATCTGGAAATTCTAAGTTTAAGAAGTGAGTTTTGATCATTTTCAAACGGCCATAACTTCTAGCTCAGGATGAGTTAGAGGTATTTCTTTATAAGGTTGGAAAGCCTTTGGAGAGATCTATCCAGCACCACTGAGTTTGCGCATTTTTGATATTGTATGAGAGATATATGCCTATTGGAAGTTGTGTTGTTGAAGTGAGGAAAGTCCAATTCCGGATTTAAGTAAGGGAAAACTAGCCTTTTCACCCATCAATTTCCTAATTCATTTCATGGGTTTATTAGGGGTAAAGATAAGCCTTAATTCAGTTTTGGAAAATCAATTACGCTTAAGGCTTTGGAGAAAAGAGAAGAGAAGAATAAGAAGGGATAAAGATCAAGGTCGCCAAGAACGCCAAGAACTTTGAGTGGATTTCCTCGAGGTTAATCCCTATCAAGGTATGTGAGATCTTTTTGTTTTGGGTTAGTCCACCCACACACCAATTTGATTAAGTTCAACAAGTTTGAGTAGATTGAACGATGAAAGGTGAAATTCTTAAAGAACATTGTTGAGTTCCTTTGGTTGGATTGTTGGATGCTTGTTGTAGTTTGATTCTTGTACTAAGGGTTGTGTTGAGTCATGTGGGTATTGCGGGTACCAATAGTCCCAAGTGTTTGGTGAATGAACTAGAGAGGTTTGGAGGGTTTAAGGATAAAAAATAAGTTAAAAAGTCTTTTAGATGCACCTGGGCAAGGCCAGGCGCGTCGTTCCTGCAGTACTCCATAAATTGGACTCATTAACTTGCCCCACCACTGCACCAGAACCAAGCCTCAGTCGATTGAGGCTGGCGCTGCGCACCCCAAACGCACCCAAATCAACATTTTTCGCCCATTTTTTGTATTTTAGTCTGAGTAAGCCCTTCTAAGGTATTATAACACTTCCTAATGATTCTAAATACTCTAAATAACTTATAATCATGTATAAATCATGGACAAGCACAAATTTGTAACTTGAATCCATAACTTCAAATTCAAGGACAAATTAGAGCTATGTCTAGAGAGTTCTTAGAGTTCTTTCAAGAAGTCTTTTACAAATACTTCAAACTTGTTTTAAGACTTAAAGATTAGGTTGTGCAAGGAGTAAAGTAAGAATAAGAAAAAGTTCATTTTAGATTTTCATAAGTCTTTCACAAATGTGTTAACTTCGTTTAAGACTTACGTTGAATTTAGTTAAGAGTAAACTGAAGTCTTTTCTTCAAAAACAATATATGGGGACCAAGTATTCCCAAGGCCGTACTAAAATGTTTTCTTTAAAGGAATGGAAACTGAGATTTTCAAGAAGCCTTTGGGCTAGTTTTCAGAAAAGAACTATAGCTTTCTAAATGAAGAGAGTAGGGAACCTAAGATTTCCAAGATAGCCTTTGAGCTAAGAATATTTTGAGCACTAATCTCAAAACCACAAAATCAATATGTTTTAAAATCATAAGAGCAAGTATATTTTAAGAGTAGTATTGAGCACCGATATGGAGGAGAGTTTATATAACTCACAGCCCCCATAAACCATGTAGCCACTATGGGTAGAAAAGGGATCATACTTTATAGATGAACCCTTTTTACAGTAGACTAGTGGATCCATTAGGCAGTTCAAGTTTTATACATTAGGCCGATATGGGATGCGCTAACAGTGTGAGGTAGATCACTGTATCATCACTATATCTCTTACGTGATGGCTGTCTGTTAGAGAAACTCCCACAGAAGTTATTGCATTTTTATATACATCACTTTACTTGTATTTTTACATACATCTTAGAGTAATTGTGTCATTGTATACATTCAGAGTTTACAACATGTTTTCAGATAGGTTTTATTTATATTGCTCTTGTTTTTAAACTGATTTATATTGAAATGAGTTAGTTATTCATGAGCTGAGCTGAGCCAAGGTAAGTGTTCCTTCTTACTCCTTTTCAAGTTTAAGTTGTCGTTTAACATTCCATCTCGCATATTCATACATGCAATGTATTGATGTCATTTGACCTACATCATAAAATGATGAAGACGCATGCAACCAGGATCAACATCATCCAGCGCCCCATTGATCCAGCTGAGAACTCGGAGTCAGTGGTGAGCCTCTTTGTATTCTGGAGGATACATTTATTGATTTTCAGTACTTTCTTTATTTGGATGTTGTGGGGTCTGTCCCAATATCCGTCTCAGTTTTAGAGGCATTGTAGATAGGCAGTCTAATGTTATTCTTTTAAGTGTTTTCAGTATTATCATTTTGGTAGGACTTAGGTTCCAGCTTTTGGCTAAGTTTGAATGTTTGAGCTTTATAAACATTCTCGGTTATGTTATTCTTTTTAGATAAGTATGATTATTGTCTTCTGCTGAGTTTGGGTAAGCCAGGCAGTGGCGGAGCCACATTGTTATTAGGGGGTTCATTCGAACCCCCTTCGGCGGGAATTTATATTATTTTTCTATGGTTAAAATAATTTTTTAGGTATGTATAATATATGTCGAACCCTCTTCGGCTACTTCGAGTGTCTATTTCTTCAGCTTTTGAACCCCCATATTGATAATTCTGGCTCCGCCACTGAAGCCAGGACAAGGGTTCGCTCGAGACCAACAAAGGTCATTGAGTGCCGGCTCAGGGTGTGAAAAACTTGGTATCGAGCATAGAGTTCAAGAGTCCTAGGGAGTCTATGAAGCAGTGTTTGTAGAGTCCTAGTCATCGGTGTGAAGCGCACCACATCTATGATTAGCAGGCTACAACATTTAGGAATCCTTTATTTCTTTCATATTCCTTTTCGTACGTTAGAGTTTATCTCTAAAAGTCTCTCTCTAATTCGTTCTTGCGCGTGTTTCATATAATCATCCCTGCATGAAGTGCAACAAGAGGCCATCCCACTATGAGGAATGTTTATCCTCAGGAACAAGATTTACCCAATGCGCCAAATGTGCAACCTCAAGGAGAATTCACCAATGCTGAATTCCGTGAGGCTATCAGGATGTTAAGCCAGGAAGTGACTAACCAAGTCGGGAAACATAGAGGATATCGACAAGGAGAGGCTGACACTTCAAGGATTCGTGAGTTCTTGAGGATGAATCCCCCAAGTTTCACGGGTTTGATCACTACTGAGGATACACTGGACTTCAGTGAGGAACTAAAAATGGTGTTCGAGGTGATGCATGCTGCTGACACAGAGAGAATTAAGCAGCTTCTTATCAAATCAAGGGCATTGCTAAAACTTTGTTTGATCTGTGGAAAGGGAGTAGAGATGAAGATGCACAACCTGCAAGTTGGGCTTGTTTTGAGGAAGCCTTATAGGGGTGTTTTTTCCCCCGAGAATTGAGAGAGGCCGAGGTACGTGAATTCCTCACACTTAAATAGGATTCTCTAAGTGTGCATGAGTATGGGTTCAAATTCACCCAACTATCTTGTTATGCCCCAGAAATGGTTAAGGACATGAGGAGTATGATGAGTTTAGTTTTTGCTGCATTGGGCCGCTCTTCAAGAAAAGAGGGTCGGGCAGCAATGCTTATTGGAGATATGGACATTTCAAGGTGGATGATCTATGTGCAATAGGTAGAGAAGAAAAGCTAAGAGACAGAAAAGAGTTCAAGAACAAGTGGGCTAGGACAGGGAATGAGTCCGAGCAGCAGAAGAATGATGCCAACCGGTCATACTTCCAACAGAAACAGAAGGGTCCGATTTAATCATCTGCTAGTGCACCTACACCTAAGAAGAAAGATGAGTACTATAGTCAGAATTCCATATATAAACTTGCATATTCACAGGGTAGTATGACACAAGGGTGTAGTAAGCCTCCTGCTTGCGCCAAGTGTGGTAGAAACCACTCCGATTTTTGTCGTGAGGGATCCACTGGTTGTTTCAAATGCGTTCAGATCGGGCATTTCATGGGGGAGTGTCTAAAGAATAAGCAAGGAAATTGTAATAGAGGCAATAGAGCCCAGTCTTTATCAGTTGCTCCACCAGACAGGGCTGCACCTAGGGGAGCTACTTCCAGTACTGGCGGAGGAACAAACCGCTTTTATGCTCTCAACAATCGTCAGGAGCATCAGAATTCACCAGATGTTATCAATGGTATTATTCAAGTCTTTGACTTTACTGTTTATGCATTGCTACACCAGGAGCGAGTTTATCATTTGAAACTCCACATGTTGCTATGAACTTTGAGATTATTCCTGAGCAACTTAGTGAACCATTCAATGTTTCCACACCTTTTGGAGAATCCATTCTAGCAGAAAGAGTCTATCGTGATTTTCCCGTTTCCGTAAATCACAAGAGTACCATGGTTGATTTAGTTGAGTTATACATGGTAGATTTTGATTTTATTATAGGTATGGATGGCTTCATGCCTGCTATACCTTAGTTGATTGTAGAACTCGAGTAGTCAAGTTTTTATTTTCAAATGAGCCAGCCTTAGAGTGGAAAATCAGTTCAATGCCTAATGGTCGATTCATTTCGTACCTTAAGGCGAGGAAGTTCGTTTCTAAGGGGTATGTCTATCACTTAGTCCGAGTTAATGAATCTAGTGTTGAGATAACTTCTATTCAGTCAGTTCCACTAGTAAAAAAGTTTCCATAAGTCTTTCCAGATGATCTTCCCTGAGTCCTTCCTGAGAGAAAAATAGACTTTGTCATAATCTTCTTTTAGATTCTCGTCCTATCTCTATTCCGCCATATAGGATGGCCCCAACAAAGTTGAAAGAGTTGGAAGATCAATTGAAAGATATGTTAGATAAGGGTTTCATTCGACCAAGTGTCTCACCTTGGGGCACTCCGGTCTTATTTGTAAGGAAGAAAGATGGTTCCCTTAGGATATGTATAAACTACCGCCAATTTGAATATTGGTTACCATCAAGAATAAGTGTCATGATCCAAGGATTGATGATCTTTTCGACCATCTTCAAGGTGTTTCCTGCTTCTTGAAAATTGATTTGAGGTCAGGCTACCATCAGTTGAAAGTTAGGGAATGTAATATTCAAAAGACAACATTTAGAACCAAATATGGTCATTATGAATTTTCGGTCATGTCATTTGGTTTAACTAATGCACCAATAGCGTTCATGGATCTTATAAACAGAGTCTTCAAGCCTTATTTAGATATGTTTGTTATAGTCTTAATTGATGACATACTAATTTAATCGAGGAATGAAGAAGATCATGTTAGTCACCTCAGGATAGTCCTTCATAATTTGAAAGATAAGGAGTTGTATGACAAGTTCTCCAAGTGAGTTTTGTCTTGAGTCTGTGACATTCTTAGTCCACATAGTTTCCGGTGTTGGGATTAGAGTTGATACCCAAAAGAAAGAAGCAGTTCGGAGTTGTCCTAGACCAACGTCTCCAACTGATATTAGGAGTTTCTTAGGTTTGGCTGGCTACTATAGAGGGTTTGTTGAGGCGTTATCATCAATTTCGTCTCCTTTGACTAAGTTGACTCAGAAGACAGTTAAATTCCAATAGTCTCAAGCTTGTGAGAAAAGTTTTTAGGATTTGAAGAAGAGGTTGACTACTGCCCAGTGTTGACCTTACCAGAAGGTACTTAGGGTTTTATTGTGTACTGTGATGCATCAAGAGTTGGTTTGCATTGTGTTCTAATGCAGAACGGAATATTATAGTTTATGCCTACATACAGTTGAAGGTTCATGAGAAGAATTATCCAACTCATGACTTAAAGTTGGTTGCCACAGTTTTTACCTTGAAACTATGGTGTCACTACTTGTACGACATTCATGTTGATATATTCACTGATCAAAAAAGCCTACAATATGTGTTCACCCAGAAGAAGCTCAAGCTTAGATAGAGGAGGTGGTTAGAATTACTTAAGGATTATGACATGAGTATTCAGTACCACCCAGGTAAGGCTAATGTGGTTGCTGATGCCTTAAGCAGGTTGTCTATGGGTAGTAACGCCCAATAGAAGAAGAAAAGAAAGAACTAGCAAAATATGTGCATAGATTTGCATGCCTGGGAGTCAGACTTATGGATTCCACAGAAGGAGGGATAGTGGTGACCAATGAGGCTGAGTCATCATTAGTGTCATAAGTGAAAGGGAAGCAAGACCAAGACCCCATTTTGCTTTATTTGAAGGTGAATTTGTATAAGCAAAGAGTATTAGATTTTGAATAATGGGGATATGGTGTGCTGAAGTATCAAGGTAGATTGTTTGTACCTAGGGTGGATGGACTCCAAGAGAGGATCATGGAGGAGGCTCACAACTTCAGATATTCCATTCATTCGGGTTACCCAAAGATGTACCGCAATTCAAGAGAGGTATATTCGTGGTAAGGTGTGAAGAAGGACATTGCTGGGTTTGTTGCCAAGTGACCAAATTGCCAACAAGTGAAAATAGAACACCAAAGGCCTAGAGGTTTGGTTCAGAATATAGAATTTCTGGAATGGAAGTGGGAGATGATTCATATGGACTTCATCACAGGGTTACCAAGGTTTTGCAGGTGGCATGATTCAACTTAGGTGATTGTCAATAGAATGACAAAATTAGCCCACTTCTTGCCGGTAAAGACCACTCATTCGACAGAGGATTACGCAAAGTTATACATTTAAGAGGTGGTGAGACTTCATGAAGTTCCAGTTTCGATCATTTCAAATAGAGGTGCTCAATTTATTGCTCAGTTCTCGATGTCTTTTTAGAAAGGTTTGGGTTCAAAAGTGAACTTAAGCACTTCTTTTCATCCTTAGACGGATGGGCAAGCGGAGCGTACTATCAAGAGCTTAGAAGATATGTCGAGGGCTTGCGTGATTGAGTTTATAGGGAATTGGGATGATCACCTACCTCCCATTGAGTTCCCTTACAACAATACCTACCATTCAAGCATCCAAATGGCTCCATATGAAGCTCTTTATGGGAGAAGATACAGATCTCCTATTGGGTGGTTTGAACTTGGTGAAGCAGGGTTGATAGGACCAGATCTATTTAACCAAACCATGGAGAAGGTGAAGGTGATTCAACAGAGATCGGAAATGGTACAGACTCGCCAAGTCTTACACTCACGTTAGGAGAAGGTCGTTTGAGTTTGAAGTTGATGATTGAGTATATTTGAAAGTTTCACCCATGAAGGGTGGTATGAGGTTTGGTGAGAAGGGTAAACAAAGTCCCTAGTATATTGGACCTTATAGAATATCCAAGTGAGTTGAAATGTAGCTTAAGAGTTGGAACTACCACAAGATTAAGTAGCAGTTCATCCGATATTTCATATCACTATGTTGAAGAAGTGCATGGGTGATCCTTCATTGATTGTACCAACTGAAAATGTTGGGATTAAGGATATCTTATCCTATGAAGAGATTATATTTTAGATTTTAGATCGCCAAGTTCGCAAGTTGAGAACAAAGGAGGTTGCGCCAGTCAAGCTCCTTTGGAGGAACCAATTTTTTGAAAAAGCGACTTGGGAAGCTGAAGCGGATATGAAGAAGAGATTCACGTCTCTTTTAATATGTAGAGAATGCATATCAAGGTACTAATTCTCTTCTCAGTACTTTAGAAACTATGAGTAAGCATGTTGTTACTTGCTTTTCATTTTTGAGTGTTGAACTTGATGTTACTATTCTTAGCTTAGTGAAAGAAATCTCATTCGAGGACCAATGTTCCCAAGGGGGAGATATTGTAACATCTTCTAACTGGTAATAGCCAAGAATAAGCTAAGAAACTAAAAGTGTAACTTTTGGAAAGAAAGAAGAAAATCTGGAATATTTTCTAAGTTTAAAAAGTGAGTTTTCTTCATTTTCAAACGGCCATATCTTGTAGCTCAGGATGAGTTATTGGTAGTTCATGATATGGCTGCAAATCCCTTGGAGAGATATTTCCAGCGCCACCGAGTTTTGCGCATTTTTCATATCCTAAAAATTATAACTACTCTATATGAATTCTAATCACATATAAATCATCCAGAAAGACAAATTTGCAACCTTGAATCCATAACTTCAAATTCAAGGAAAAATTAGAGCTAAGTCTAGAGAGTTCTTTCAAGACGTCTTTTACAAATACTTTAAACTTGTTTTAAGACATAAAGATCAGGTTGAGTAAGGAGTAAAGATAAGAATAAGAAGAAGTTAATTTCATATTTTCATAAGTCTTTCACAAACGTGTTAACTTCGTCAAAGACTTAAGTTGAATTCAGTTCAGAGTAAAGTGAAGTCTTTTCTTCAAAAACAGTATATGGGGACTAAGTATTCCCAAAGCAGTATTAAAATGTTTTCACATTTAAAGGAATGGAAACCGATATTTCCAAGAAGCCTTAGGGCTAGTTTTGAGAAAATAACTATAGTTTTCTAAATGAAGCAAGTAGGGAAACTAAGATTTCCAAGATAGCCTTTGAGCTAAGTATATTTTGAGCACTAATCTCAAAACTACAGAATCAATATGTTTTAAAATCATAAGAGCCAATATATTTTAAGAGTAGTATTGAGCACTGATATGGGGAAGAGTTCAGATAATTCACAGCCCTCATAAACTATGTAGCCACCATGGGTATAAAAGGGGTCATACTTTTTAGATGAACCCTTTTCACAGTAGACTAGTAGATCCATTAGGCAATTCAGATCTTATACCTTTGGCCGGGTATAGGATGCGTTGAAAGCGTGAGGTAGATCGACGTACCATCACTATAACTCTTAAGTGACGGTTGTAACTCCCACATAAGTTATTGTATTTTTATATACATTAGTTTACTTGTATTTTTACATACATCTCCGAGTTAGTTGTATCCTTGTATACATTCAGAGTTTACAATATGTTTTTAGATAGTTTTTCTTTATATTTCTGTTATTTTTAAATTGCTTTTTATTGAAATAAGTCAGTTATTCATGAGTTGAGCAAAGTCAAGGTAAGTGTTCCTTCTTACTCCTTTTTAAGTCTAAGTTGTCGTTTAGCATACCAACTCGCATACTCAAAAATTCAATGTACTAATGATAGTTTTCCATCATCGTATCATGATGCAGAAGCAGGTAACCAGGATCAGTATCATCCTGCACCCCGCTTATCCAGTTGAGCACTCGGAGTCAGTGGTGAGTCTCCTCGCATTCTGGAGGACACATTTATTGATTTTCAGTACTTTCTTTTTTAGGATTTGTGTGGTCTGTTCCAACATCAATCTCAATTTTATAGGCTTCATATATAGATAATCTAATGTTAGTATTTTGAGTCTTTTCAATACTATCCATTTTGTTAAGACTCGGGTTGCCAGCTTTTGGCTAAGTTTGAATGTTTCAGCTTTATAAACGTTCTCATTTATGATATTCTTTTCAGTTAAGTATGATTATTGTCTTCCGCTAAGTTAAGTAAGTCAGGCTAAGGGTTTGCTCGAGGCAAGCAATGGTCTTCGAGTGTCGAACACGTCCAGGGTGTAGGCTCGGGGCGTGACAACTCGACTCTGGGTACTCAACTATGGATACTCAACTCAATATAAAGCAACAATACACATGTAATATAATGAAATCTCTTAAAACATTGGAAACCAACTTAGTTTTTTTTTAAAAATAAAATGCAATAACAAACTCCATTTTACTTAGATAATAAAGTAATATAATTATTATGTGAGATTCTCTATCCAACAACCACCACTATGAGACTAAGTGATGCTACAACGTTTACCTCACGCTGCCAAAGATCGTCCTATACCTTGTCGGGGGTATAGAACCTAACTCACAAAGTGGATCCACTAGTCTATGCTTTAGCACTAAGAAATCATCTAAAAAGTATGACCATTTTCTACACATGATGACTACATGGTTTATGGAGACTTGAGTTAATATTAACTTGCATCCTTATATTAGTACTACTCTCAAAATATACTTAGCTCATAAGTATGTAAAAACAAAACTCTTTCTTTGGTTTGAGACAATTGCTCAAACTACCCTCTTAACAGAGTTAACTTCTCTTCAAAACTATTTCTCAAAAGTATATCAAAATCATATTTTAATATGATCATTGATGACTCGGGAAGTCATACTGCATAAACATTGATGGTATATCTAGATACCATGATTCTTAAACATTGATGACATAATCGATTGTCATACTAATCATGTTTTAGAAACGCTTTATCAAAACTCATATTTTTCTTAAAAGAGATAGTACTCAAACTACTGAAAAATATTTTGGAAATCTCTGTTCCCTCTCATCTTAAATGTAAGAACATTTTAAACTCTTGGGAATACTTAGTTCCCATCTATCATTTTAAGTAAAATGAACTCAGCTCTACACTTTCTCATCTCAAACCTTGGTCTTAAAACAAAGTTAAAACAGTTTTAAAAGACTTTTAAAAATATGTTTCATTCCAAATTATGGATGTGACGACTCAATGAAATATTTTCAATAAACATATATAAAACTCAATACTTGGAACTCAAGAACATCAATGATACTACTCCTCTAAAAAGTACTTAACTGATGGAGTTCATGCGGAATTTGTGGGCATGAACGACTAGACTCGAGGGTCTACATCATAATATGGAACTCATATATATATATATATATATATATATATATATATATATATATATATCTTCTCATTCTCATACTTACTTACTCAAAACGTAACTCAAATTGATTATGGATCTCAAAAGGGTTCACAATTGAACTGAAAGTCTTCCTTGAACTCTACTCTTAACTCTCTTGAATATGAATTATAAATTCAAGAGTTATGATTCATGATATGAAGGATCTCAATAACAATATAGTAATTCTATAATTAGGAATAGAACTTTCAAAAATACATAAATTCAAGGACTCAAAATCAACTTATCTCAAGAATACTCCAATCTAGGTAAAGTATCCTAGATTACTCTTTTACTGAT
Organism: Solanum sitiens; assembly: GCA_016801875.1. Classification (NCBI taxonomy): domain Eukaryota; kingdom Viridiplantae; phylum Streptophyta; class Magnoliopsida; order Solanales; family Solanaceae; genus Solanum; species Solanum sitiens. The sequence continues at coordinate 2,034,366 of JABWTJ010000015.1, forward strand.
CAGAAAGTAGATGTAGGGCGTGAAGACAAACTAGTCCAACACTATGATAGCCTTATTGGCCTAGTAGAACAAGATTCTTGAAGAAACTTTAAGAATCTTGAAGAATAACTTGATTAGAAGCGTTGAAATCCCAGCTTGAGGGTAAACAATGAAGAAAACATTTCTTGAGATTCTTGAATTAGTTTCTTGAAATCTCTATGGCCAAAAATTATGATTTTTCATTAGTGAAATGAGAATTTGATTGTTTTGAGACTTTTATTAGTCAAGAAATTTGTTTATGGTTTTCTTGGAGGTAAAAAAAAAAAACTATTCTAAATATTTTCCCATCGGCTAATTCGTAACAACACTGTATAGGTTACTAAAATAGTTATAACTTTTTACTCAGATATTGGATTGATTCGAAATTGGTGGAGTTGGAAAGTAGATTCAATTACCTTAAGTTAGATATATTATGACTCACTTAACTCTTAATATTCTAATATATATGGTTTTAAATTTTATCCAAGTAGAATCTTACATCAAAACTGAATCGATAAGGAAACTTCAAGAACACTTATCAAGAACTCATCAAGAACATAAATCCTTTAATTTTAAGAAAGAAATTACGCTGAAAATAATATTTTTGGCACGTGGGTGAAAAACCCAACACCGTGAAATCTTACATACCTCTTAGGGATTAAACCCATGGGAAAATTCCTCAACAAGACGCAAAAATCTCAACGAACGCTTGATCCACTCCTCTTTTTCTCTTCTTCTCTCTTCTTGAACTCATAAGTAAAACCCTGGCGATATATTAGGATTATAAAACTGAACTCAATAGTATTAGAACCCTAAAATATTACTAAAAATGAATTAAATCTTCTGGGTAAGGTAAAGACCAAAATATCCCTCATTATGTTTGACTAACTTTCCTAACTGGATAACCTAACTTCAAAACATCATATCTCACTCATCTTAATTCGAAACTTATCAAACTCGGTATATTTGGAAAGATAAGTCAAATATCTTTCCTAAGGTATCTTGAAGTACACATAAATCATCCTTTGCTAGGAGTTATGGTCATTTGAACTTGACCCAAAACTCATACTTATAGCTTAACTCTCCAAATTTTAGATTTTTGTTATTTCCAATTTAGTTCTTTTAGAACTCAAGGTGCTACATCTAGTAAACTGACCTTAATACTTAATATTTTAATTACTTAGCAAATAAATTACTCATTGCGACAGATGGTTCAAGTCTTAGCTAAAAAGAAATCTAGGGGGTTACAACTATTTTTATAAATGATACATTTGATCGCATAAACTTACACATTGTAGGAAAATAAAAATGAGAAGAAAACAATTCTTAGTTTCATTGTTGGTATCAATAAATATCAAAAAAAGTATTTTTCATGAATTGATCATACACCAGGTCAATAAAATTTTAATTGTATCGTCCCAGTTTCATTGTCAAGAATATTTTACATACAAATATTTATTACATCATGTTCTAAATGTAACACCTCGAAAACCAGACGTAGAATTTTTTTGCAGACTAGTGAACCCGTGGTCATGACTTAGACTTCACCAGGCCCAGATATAAGACCAAGGGAACCTTCATAGTCCGTGGTCTTGACGACGTGTCGTAGTGGAGTTTGTGACGTCTAGGCAGTTGGCCCCCTAGACAGATCCTTAGACCCCCACACACAATTGAAGACCACGAGAACCTCTATGGTATGTCACTATTGATGGATTTGTTGGGAGTGGACTGGTTTGTTAAGTATTTGAGGTTACTTGGGCTGGGAGCTTGGCTTTTGGTTCATGGTACTCTTCTCTCAGTAGACTTAGCTATTGTGCGTACCTCTTGGGTTTATGTAGGTTCGGGGCCTATGTGGTCTACTTAGGTTTAGTTTTGTTGTACTTTGATTTACTTTTGATATGCTTGTGTGCTTTCTTTCATATCCTCTTTGACCTCATTTTGTGTCTAGATTCTATCTTTTGATAAAAAATTTACCTTTCTTGCTCAGTCGACTTATAATGCTTACTGAGTACCTTTGTTTTGGTACTCATACTATACTCTGTATTTGTTTAGTGACGCAAATCAACAATGATTGTTTGTGCCAACTTCAACAACTTTTGGTATCAAAGACGCGGGTGAGCACTTGTCGTCTTGGGTGAACCTCTCTCCTTGTGTACATATTTAGATAGTTTTCTTACTTTTGAGATGACTTTCCATTTTTGCCTATGGATCGACTTACCCACCTGTGTCTTAGAGGTTTCGGGAATGATCGCTTGTATGTAGTTTTTTGTTTGCTTCCACTTCTGTCTTGTTTTGTTGTTTTAAGTATTATATATGTTAGTTCTACCCTTATACAAATTATTTATCTTTCTATGCTATGGGTTCACTTACTTACTGATGGTTTATAGTACTTGTAGTGCTATCGTGACTAGAGGAATCAGGTCGTGACACCTCCCATTATGTCATTACTTGCCATTTTTGCCTATGGTTCGTTATTACTCGAGTTTTCAGATCGTGACGTATTTTCTTCATTTTTTATTTATTTATATGATACATTTCTTAAAATTTCTTTTTATCATTCAAAATTTAACACAAAAATAAATTGAATTTGATAGACAACAAGTTATTAGTTAAAAAATAATTAAATTTTGAAGATAGATACTATGCGGACAAAAAGTAGAAAGTGAATTTTTAAAAATAATGTCACGGTGATTGAGATAATATAGTCATGTTGTCAATTGCATTAGAACAAAAAAGGAAAATAAATAAATATATTATTAATAAATTAAAACACAAAGAAAATAAATAAGCTACTAAATGAGTGTGCAAAATTTGTTAAGCAAATCTAAGATTGGGTCTTGTGCAACAAGATAGACTCAACAATTTGCTTAAATAATAATTAGTAAGTTCTCTCTACAATTTTATTGCTCATTTATTTAGGACATATCCAACCCAAAACACCAAATTATACACTAAATTTGGTGGCAACACTATTTTTGGTGTAATCAACTCCAACCCACTGCACCAAATTTTACACCAAAATACTTTTCTCTTTTTTTATTATTATATTATTATTTTTAATTTCACTTATATTTTCTTACTTCATAAAATAAATTATTATATAACATTCACCATATTATTTCATATTTCCTTTTATATTCAATTATAACTTATATTAGAATTAACCAAGCTTTAATTTTTGAAAAAAGTTATACATAGAAAAATTAATTTATAAAAAACCTAAATATTATATCTGAAATTAATATTATAAATATATTACAGAAAAATAATTAAGTATACAAGAGATTTAATTAAAACATAGCATTTATATAATGTTTAATTAAAAGTATATATAATGAAATAATATTAAAATACTGAAAAAGTGATTTGGTGTGATGAATAGTGTTACACCAAATTTGGCGTCACACTATTCACACACAAAATTTGGTGTAAAAATTGGTGTGGATTGGAGCTCAAAAACACCAAATTTAGGATTTGGTGTAAAATTTGGTGTGGGTTGGAGATGGTCTTAAGTTTGTTCTTTCCTTTAAAAAAACATCTAAAACAATCAATTGTTATCAATTATTTTCGTGGGAAGAATCAATGGAGGTACAAAATAGCAAATTTTCTGATAAAATCAGAACTGTATTGGTTGATGATGTTGACAATTGCCTTCACATTATTGCTACTTTACTCAAGCAGTCCAAATTCAAAGGTATTTAAATTCTCTTTTTCATTTTTAAAAGTTTTGTGAGTGTTACGATCCAAAATATAGGATTGTGATGATAACTATCTCATTTCAAAGTAGTATATTTTTGGTGTTCTTTACATGTTAACATTTTTTTTATTTGATATTTATGTATATCAAGATTTATATAAATCAAAACTATTCATGATACCTTCAAAAGAAGGGAATTCTAGTGTTGTGAAGAACATAAAAAATTATAAACTCACAAACGACAGGAATGCCGAAATCTTTGACTATCTCTTGTTCAAGTTGAAAATCTTTCATTTCAGGTAGGGGTGTCAAATGGGCGGGTTGGGTTGATATTGGAAATTATTAAAATGGATTGAATATAAATCGGGATGGGTCTTGACCAACCCAAGTTTACTTTGGGCTCAAATGGGTTGGGCTCAAATGGGCTAAAAACGGGTTGGGTCTTGACCCGCCCAATTTGACCCGATTAATCTCAATAATTTAACATATTGATATTTAACTTTTATAATCATAATTTGAATTTCTGCTCAAGAATTTTTTGTGTAAAAAGTAACAAAGTGATAGATAACCCCTAAAAGATGATAAATAGATAATTATTCATACCTTCAATATATGAACATATCTTAATTAAAAAAAATTAAAATTAGTTTACATTGGAGGTTGAATTGGGCTCAATTGAGAATTCTCTTCAAATGATTTAAGTCTGAATGGGTTGAGATTGAACCCAATTCAAATTATCTTGAGCCCAACCCTTAAAATTCTGGGCGGATTGGGCAGGTTACCTATGTTTGGGTTCATTTTTGACACCCCTAATTTCAGGCATGTGCACTTCTCTGATAATTAAATTTTATTTGTTTCATTCTGTTACAACAATTGAATGCCAAAATTATCACAGAAATACACTTTCCTGAAATGGACATCTCTCAACTTCAACAAGATATAGCCAAAGATTTTGACATTCCTGTTGTTTGAGAGTTTATAATTTTTTATATTCATTACAAGAATAGAATTAGTTTCTTATTTATAACTTTTGGCTCCTGGAGATTCAAATAACATATTATATATGAAATAACGACTCACCGTAAGAAATTATCAATGATGATGAAAAGAAACCAAAGATATGTTTAATAGGGATTATGCATGAACTTTCAAGCATCCCAATTAGAGCTAATTGAACACATTGGAGTTAGCAATAATGATCACTACCCAAGTCCAATGATTGCTAATAAACAAGGGATAAATAGAATAATTAAGATACAAATACCAAAAATAATAAAAGAGAACTTGACACTAATTCGAATAACATTCAATTATGACAATCATTTATTATTTATATAAATAGAAATAAGAAAATCATAGATGAATCACATATAGCTCTTGTGAACTTTAAGAGAGGTTGTAGAACATAATTAAATTAAGCTTAACTAAAGATAATATAATTATCCTAGAAATTCTACAAAAACTCCAATGACTATTCATATCTCCGTTACAGCTCATCATAACTAAAAGGGAAAAGCGTCAAAAATGCCCTTAAACTATGTGTAAGGAACAAAACTGTCCTCCCTTTATAGTTTGGCTCAAAAATGCCCTTAGCGTCAATACTTCGGCTCAAAAATGCCCTTGCAGTCAATACTTTGGTTCATAAATGCCCCTATAGTTACAAAATGGGTCAAAATGTCATTTTTCTGAATAAATATATTACTTTCTTTCTTTTTAAACACATCTTCTTCCTAATTAAAATATTATTAAGGAACATTATTCTTGTTTTCTTTCTTCTAAAATCACTTTAACAAATAAAAATGTAGGAAATATTTTTTTTCTTCTTAATCTCATTTTATCAGTTAAAATAGAATAATTTCATGTATCCTTTCGATAGATAATATATGTCATATATATAAGATCGTACTACATCTATCATTAATTTATATTTTATATAACAATAAAAAATATTGATGATAAAATAATATTTTTTTTCTGAATTAAAGTAAGATAAATATTTGCTAATTTTTTTTAAAAAACATTAATTGAAAAAAGTGTGTCAAAAAGAAAATAATAATATATTTATTTAGAAATAAACTTTTTTGACTCATTACATAACAATAAGGACATTTTTGAACCAAAGTATTGATGACCAAAAATATTTTGGACCAAACTTATTTTTGGACCAAAAATATTTTTGGACATAACAATAAGGGGCATTTTTGTTCCTTTCGCATAGTTTAAGGCATTTTTGAGCCAAAGTATTGACAGTAATGGCATTTTGGAGCCAAACTATAAACAACAGCATTTTCGTTCCTTTCACATGTTTAAGGTCATTTTTTTCTAACTTAAAATATAATATCACATGTAAGATGTTGGTTTGTCAAAATAGGACCTTACAACTAATGTCAATATAGCATTCATATTTATGATCAAAGGTCAAAATTTCTCAATGTTAAAATAAACATTTGAACCTAAAGTACACAAATCAACTTCAATAGATCAAAATTCATATTCAAGATCCCTAACAATATAGAACAAGTTTTAATCGCATTAAACACTTTCAGTAAGAAAAGATATTATTATTTCAGATTTCAAAACTCAATTCAAGTTCTTCAATAATATTCAAATTTTCAGTTGGTATCGAGAGTGTTTTTCAATAAAAAATGGTTCAAACAAAGTCACTAACCAATTCTCAATTAAATCCCACAATGCAATCTCGAATTTACCCATTTATTTTACAAAGATAAATTTATAACTGAAAAATTTAGAGCATGAATATTTTTTAATGAAAGGAGGAAGAAAATTCATACACAAATCACCTTGCTATGGTGTAATTAAAGAAAGGTTTAATAGATAACTAAGCAAACCCTTATCCAAGCTAACGTGAGTATTTCATGCTCTAAGAAAATATCTATACCACTCATCAAATTTACCCTTCCATGGAAACAAGGACCTTTAGGCTAAGCCTAGAAAAAAGTAACAAAAATCTAAACACTCCTAAGTTATGCATGTATGTACCTTTTGTCTTCTTTTTATCTATCTTGTTTTACTTTAAAGCATGACTTTTATGACTTCTTTAACATAACATTGATGTAATATCAACGTGAAAACCTTCCTTAGTATGAGCTAGGCCAAATTCTAAAATTTTCACTTATGTTTATACATTTTTTGGAATTTTTTCTATTTTTTTAATGTGTTAAAATTAACGACTCTTTGTCAGGACCGAAAAGCAGTCGTTATTGGAACCCACACTTACAAACCGGTGGGAGAACAACTACTACCATTCAACTAAAATAATTATTCTAAAAGTAAGGCATTTAAGTTACAGAAGCAAGTTAAATGACAACAAACGAAGTTCCATTACTTAACAAAAGATCTAACAACTAAAATTCACGGAAGATAAACGTAGAATCAGGAAGTCAATCTACAAAAACATTTAATAACATCCATAAATCTAAAAAGAAGGGATACACTACTAGCTAATGAACTATTCAACTAACTAAAATAATGCCTAAATCTGGATTCAATGGACATAGACGAAAGAGAAATCCAAGGCGGCTTGGAAGATGCGTCTCACCCTTGAAGTCAATACGATAATCTCTAGTATCCTAAGAGATGTCTGTCAATAGCCGATTGAGGATGCCATGTACTCAAAAAAAAAATAAGAGCAGGTGTAGAATCAGTACACAACCACCGTGTACTGGTAGGATCACACGGCTATCCCACTAGTGCAATATAAATAATTCAAATAAACATTATAATCACATGCTTATATTAACATTTACAACATTATGAACATGACAATTCGACAACACATTTCACATGCTTATCACATTATTTTCTCACGGAACCCAAACCCAAACAGTTACCTTGCGGAAACGTGGCAATACGATCCTAAGGTATGCGAGAACATGGCAATCTGATCCAATATTGTGCCGAAATGTGGAAACCCGATCCAAGTTATCCCAAAACATTGCAACCGATCTCAGTTAGCTTGCCGCAACGTGACAATCCGATCCCCATTCACACACGACAATTATAATCAAAAGTATATCATCAAGATCATACATTTACATCATGACTTCATGGCTACATCATTCATCTATTTCAGTTACAACAAGTGTGATAGATATGTCAACATTCATATACGTACAAGTATCACAATGAATCAAAAATATGAATACATCACACAATCATGAAATCACAACCATCACCTACCTCGAAATAAGCTTGAACTCTAAGAGACTTGATCCTTCTATTTACAGATTTGTTTCTCTTGTTTGTAGTCTACTAATAATCGATAATACACGAGAATCAATAGAAAATGACTAATTACACAGATTACTAACAATTCTATGAACTCTAGATCAACCAACGATCTCAACTAGTCAATTTGGGGTTAAAATACACCATATAATCCATCATGAAGCCATTCACTATCAATATTGACCCATTCTATTGTGTTCTACGAATTTAAAAGTGAATTCAGGGAGTAAAAAGCTTACCTTTCGCCTCAAGAATGGTGGAAAATTAGTTGGAATAGCCCAGGGGTTGTATTTAGCTCTAAAAAGTGAAAAACAAGAAAATAACGTCATTAAGGGGTTTAATTAATGATCTAACTCGTGCTGATCCCGCTATAACGGCCACATCCCACTGTAGCGATGTCGCTACAATAGTACCCATCCCTTTGTAGCGGTGTTGTTGCAGCGGCACTTTCGAACCAGTGAGCCCCCGTTGAAACTATGATTTTTAAGGTCCCGTATCGTTCGCCACAGCGGCATGCATCCCGCTACAAAAACAATTTTTGGGACTGAGAGTTCTTAGGGGAATTTCAAATCCCCATTTTACAACACACCCTCAGCCCACTGCACTCAAAAAATGCATGCTAAGATCGATTCCCGGAGACTTATCTAAATTCAATATCATAAAGTCGTACGGATTTTTAAATGAGTTATAACAAATAATGTAATCGAATTCATATTTACTCCACCCGTTTACTACCAGATTTCCCTACACCTTGATACTCCATTTCCTTCAAATTTGAACAAGGTTGGTAAAATTCTAATACTACAAAAAAGTTCTTCCGGCCCTGATTTTTTCCTCGCTGGAATTTCTGTAACGACGGAATCCGGTTATTACAATAGATACACAAGTTACGTATCACTTATCCCGAGGACAAAACGTTGGAAAAGTTGGCTAAAGAAAGAGCAAAGTAGTACCTGAATCAGTGAACAATTGCGGATACTTGTCTCCCATGTCCTTCTCAGTCCCCCAAGTAGTTTCTTCGAATGGAAGATGCTTCTATTGAACCTTCATGGACTTAACTTCTTTGATCCTCAACTTACAAGCATCATGATCAAGAACAACAATCGGTTCCTCTTCATATTGGAAATCTTCATCTAGCACAACTGAATCCCGCATTCAAAAACCTCAAAGGGACCAATATATTGCGGACTCAACTTGCCCTACTTACCGAACCTCATCACCCCTTTCATGGGTGGTACCTTAAGAAGAACATTTTCGCCAGTCTGAAAATCTATGTCTCTCATCTTATGATCTGCATACTTTTTTTGTCTACTATGAGCGTCTAGAAGTTTAGCTTGAATGCTCCTCACCTTATCTTGACCATCCTTCACTAAGTCTACCCCCAATGGTTTCACATCTCCTGCCTTAAACAAACCTATGGGTGATCTACATCCCCTCCAATATAACGCCTCAAATTGTGCCATATCAATGCTTGAGTGATAATTATTATTGTAAGAGAAATCACAGAATGGTAAAAACTTATCCCAATGCCCTCCGAAGTCAATCACACAAGCTCTCAACATGTCTTCCAACACTTAAATAGTCTTTTTCGAATGTCCATCCATCTAGGGATGAAAGGTTGTACTATAAGTAAGTTGTGTGCCCATTTCATCATGTAACTTCCTCTAAAACATGGAAGTGAAAAGGGTACCACGATATGAGATGATAGAAAGGGCCCCCCATGCAACCTCACTATCTCCTTCACATAGATTTTAGCTAGTTGTTCCGCATTTTAATATACATGGAATAAAATGGGCTGACTTAGCCAATCTATCAACACAACCCAAATAGAATAAAAGATTCCCAAGGTCTTCGGTAGACCAACCATAAAATCCATGGCTATTCTTTCCCACTTCCATTCCGAAGTTGGCATTCTTTGAAGTAATGCAGTAGGGCTTTGATTTTCATACTTCACATGTTGACAATTTTGACACTTCGCAACAAACTCTGTGATTTCTTTCTTCATCATCGACCAACAATAAATTTGCTTCAGATCTTTATACATCTTGGTCACACCTGGATGAATAGAATATCGCGAACCATGAGACTTCACCAATAATTTTTGAATCAAGCCATCAACTCGAATCCTTCCTTTAACCATAAGTTCACCACCGCATCAAGAGTGGTCTCTTGTGCCATACAATTCACCATCTTCTCTTTGAGTTCTTTCAAATATTCATCCTCAAATTGTTTGGTCTTGATCTCCTAGATAAAGGTAGCCTTAAGTTCAATGCTAGTTAACACCCTGCCGCCTTTAGATATGCCCAACTCATGAAATTAGCCTCTAAGGTCTGGATTTCCTTGGCCAAAGGTATCTTGGTCCCACTCAAGTAAGCTAACGTACCCATACTTACCACCTTTCTACTCAAAACGTATGCCACCACATTGGCCTTTCCAGGATGGTATTGAAGGTCACATCATAATTCGTGAGTAACTCCATCCATCTCTGCTGTCTCAAGTTCAGATCCTTTTGAGTTCATACATGTTGCAGACAACGATGATAGGTAAATACTTCACACTTAACGTCATAGAGGTAATGACGCCAAATTGTAAGGGCAAATACTACCGCTGACAATTCCAATTCATGAGTTGGATAATTTCTCTCATGTACCTTCAGTTGGCGCGACACATAGGCTATCACATTCTAATCTTGCATTAACAAAACGTCCAACTCAGAATAAGAAGCATCATAATAAACTATATAATCATTACCTTTCACTGGTAATTCTAGGATAGGTGCGGTTGTCAAGAGAGTCTTGAGCTTTTGAAAGCTCTCCTCATATTTTTCAGTCCATTCAAATGGTATCTGTTTCTTACAGAAATTATGGAAGTGAGTGGGAATAGAAGAAAAAATTTTCACAAACCAACGGTAGTAGATAGAGAGCCCTAAAAAGCTCCTAAATTTCGTCAGACAACTAGGACAAACCCAATTTTTAACCGCCTCAATCTTTTGAGGATCTACCATTACCCCTTTCTTTGAAACTACATGCCCCAAAAATGCAACGGAAGTCAATCAAAATTTACACTTAGAAAGTTTTGCATACAATCTTTTTTTCCCAAGAACACCCAGAACAATACGAAGATGGTCGACATGCTCTTCCTCACTCTTCAAATAGACCAAAATATCATCAATAAAGACTATCACAAAGGAATCAAGAAATGTATTGAAAACCCCATTCATCAAGCTGATAAAAGTTGCGGGTGCATTAGTCAACCCAAACGGCATCACCAAAAATTCATAGTGCCCATAACAAGTCCTAAACGTCGTCTTTGGTACATCTCTAGTCCTAATTTTTAATTGATGATACATGGATTTTAAATCAATCTTAGAGAAGACCATTGCACCTTGCAATTAATCAAAGAGATCATCTATTCTACGCAATGGGTACCTATTCAGAATAGTGACTTTGTTCAATTGATGGCAATATAAACACATCCACATAATACCATACTTTTTCTTAACAAACAAAACCTGAGCACCTCATGGGGAAGCACTAGGAAAAATAATCCCTTATCAAGGATCTCTTGGATTTGAGCCTTAAGCTCTATCAATTCTGTCGGAGCCATATAATACGGAGGAATAGAAATGGGGCGAGAACCAGGCTCTAAGTCAATATCAAAATCTATGTCTCTATCCAGAGGCATGTCAGGCAAGTCATTGGGAAATACTTTACCAAACTCAGATACCATGGGAATATACCCAATGGACGGAGCCTCAACACCAATATCCCTAACATGAGATAAATAAGCAAAACAACCCTGCTTTACTAGTATACTAGCCCAGATAGAGGCTAAATCATAACCATCACCTACCTCAAAACAAAGATTGAATCCACCTAAGGAACTTGAATCTTCCCTTTGCAGATTCTTTCTGCTTGTTCATTGTCGAATAACAACAAATAACATAAGAATCAGTAAACGAGGCTTAATCACCCAGATTATAATAAATATCATCACCCCTAGGCCAAATCCTTGATCCGCATACCCATGTTAGGGTTTCTTTCCACCATAAATCTTATTTCAAAACCCTCCTTATCGATAATTACCCACGAAACTAGGTTGTACGGATAAAAGAAATACACTGAGGGAGTAAAAACCTTACCTTTAGCACCAAAAATCGTGGAAAACCTTCAAGAAAACACTTTGTGTCGTTCCTTAGCTCTTAAAGTTTAATGGGATAGAATAACAATGTTTTTGGCTTTTAATACCGACTTAATTTATGACTTGCCAGCTACTGTGGACCCCATCCCACCACAGTGGCCCCGCCCTAGCAGGAGTAATCCCGGCCTAGCTGCTTTCCTAGAAAAAGAGAGATAAATTAAGAGTTCCAAATCTCCATTTCACAACAGACATTTATCCCATGTCACTCAAAAAATATCTGTTCACGGCAACATTAATTCGTGAACATTAATTTCGAGAGTTCTACTCGCTCAAATTTGATTTTTTATAGTCGTACAGGTTCCTTAACGTCTTAGTTATGCACTAATGTAATCAAATTCATAATTATATCTCTCATTCGTTACCAAATTACCCTAGCCCTACTGATTCCAATTTCATCCAAATGTGGACTAGGTTAGGAAATTTCAAGTTACTACCAAAAAGTTTTGGGACCCAAATTATTTCTACATTGGCTTTTCCCTAACGACAGAATCAGGTAGTTACATTTGTCCCTCTTAGCAATTTTTTTTGTATGTATGCCTTTTCTTTCGCAATGTTGCATATTCCCATAAATAATGTATGGCATCTTGTGATATGAGCTTCCATATGAAAAAAATAACTCCACTCTCTAGTGATTTAATAGATATAATTTCATTTTCATCAGCTGATAAACCTGGTCACATTCAATAATAGATATTTGAGTCATACACTTTGATTAAAAAAAAATAGAGGGGGTTACTATGATAAACAATACATTTAGTGTAAGTAGATTTTTCTTTTAAAGACAATGTTTATTGCCATAAGAATGTTTAGCTTCAATTGAGTTAATGTCATTACATCCAGATACACTAAAGCCTTAAAAGATATTTATATATAAAAAGTGTTAGTTATAACAATCCATATTTCTTATTTCCTCTAAATATAATTATAACGACCTGAACCTTCGTTATTTGAGAAGATAAAAAAATCCACGAAAAATATGTACCCTGTCCCACTACAGCGAGAACGATGACGGTGGCGCGGCGCTATAACGGCAACCTACGCCGCTGCACCGGGATAGGCGAGGCAAAATCCTTATTACGCGAAATCCTTATTTTCCATATTTCTAAATTTAACCCATTGGTCATAAATAACCCTAGAAAACTAACAAAAACTATTCTATGCTTGGGAAAAAAAGAAGAGAAGGAGCTTTCTAGCATGGGGATGGTGGAATCTTGCGAAATCTTGGCGAAATTCACCGTATCGAATTCAGAAAAGCTCAAAAAGAAATTAAGACTACATGCAAATTGCTTGGCGCCCAGGTAAGTTAGGTTTTTATGCGTTGAGTAGTTATAAATCTATGCTTAACTTATTTTATACGAAATCAATCGTAGGATATATGTGTGGACCTTCATGCACCAAGTAAATTCTGTCAAAATTCCTATACTGCAATGTATTTAGGTTAGTGCTTTGATGTAGCAAATTGATGATTGGTCAAGTGTTCTTGGTTGTTTCTTTAGTAACATTCCATTATTAAACAAGGGTATCCGGAAGAACAAATAAAATTTGGGCTATGCTAGGTTTGACCTAGAGAAGTAACAAGTTGATGAATGTTAGTAGTTTAGGTTTCAAACCCTAATGAAGAACCCTATGAAAGAATTAGGGCTGAACTTGGTCTCTTGAGTGAGAAGAATTGAGAAAAAATCGTAGGTCATGGTTGTGATTTCATGATTTTGTGATGTATGCATGTTCTTGCTTCATTATGATGTTGTATGTACATGAATTTTGCAGTATTGATCACACTTGTTGTAATTGAAATAGACGAATGATGTAGCCATGAAAGCATGATGTAAATGCATGATTTTTAATGATGTACTTGTGATTGTGTTGTGTGAATGAGGATCGGATTGCCATGTTTTGGCAAGATAACTTGGGTTGGTTACCACATTTAGTCATAACATTTGGATCGGATTGCCACGTTCCGGCAAGCTAACTTTAGATCGGTTGCCACGTTCCGACATAATATTTGCATCGGGTTTCCACATTCTGGCATACTTTGGAATTGAATTTTCATGTTCTGGACAGCTAACTATTTGGGCTTGGGTTCCGTGAGAGGACCTACTACTTGTGACAAGAGTATAGGTAAAGTATGTTATGTTTCGATATTGTGATGTGCATATACTTGTGATAATTTCATTCTTATCTAATGATGACCTACTGTAGGTGGAAACATCTTTATGTATGTTAGTGTGGGGTGATGTGTATATATTTTATGAGGTGTACTTTTTGGAAATGAGTGATTTGTCGAGTTGGTTATCTAGGTAAGTACCTAAGAAGAATAGGATAGGGCTAGAGATTGAGAAAGGGGAAACTATATGGTTTGGGGTAGTTAAAGTGAGTATAATTTTAAAAGGTGACATAATCAATTGGTAGGAAAGGATGTTAGCAGTATTTTGGCATTATATAATGTGTTATTTTGTTAAGATATGATTAATATAACCTGAAGTGTTAGCGATTGGAGCGATATAAAAAACGGTTAGGAGGACACAAGTTTGTTTAGCTAGTAAACAACCCTTACCTGGGTGATAAAGAGTAGTCACGTCATAATCCTTGAGTAACTCTAACAACCTTTGTTGTCTAAGGTTAAGTTTTTTCTGACTAAACGCATACTAAAGACTCATGTGATCATTGACCACATCCACATGAACACCATTAAGATAATGCCGCGATATTTCAAAGCAAATACTACAACATCCAACTCTGGATTATGGGTTAGATAATTTCTCTTGTGAATCTTAATATGTCTGGAGTCATAATCTATAACTTTGTCATTCTGCATTAATGCACAAACGAAACCAACTCTAGAAGAATCATGATATAAAAAATACCTTGTGTACCTTCTGGTAAGGTCAATACTGGGGCAAGTGAACCTATTTTTCAATTCCTAAAAGCTTTTCTCACAAGGTCTAGATTAGTCAAATGATATGAAATATATGAAAATCCCTCGGCAAACCTTCTATAATATCCATCCAACCCCAAGAAACTCCTAATGTTTGTTGGGGATGTGGGTCTAGGAAAATTCTGCATTGCCTCTATTTTTTTAATATCAATTCAAATTCCATCATCAGAAACAATGTGGCCAAATAATGCCACAAACTTAAGTCAAAACTCACACTTAGAGAACTTGACATACAACTCCTTA
Organism: Solanum sitiens; assembly: GCA_016801875.1. Taxonomy (NCBI): domain Eukaryota; kingdom Viridiplantae; phylum Streptophyta; class Magnoliopsida; order Solanales; family Solanaceae; genus Solanum; species Solanum sitiens. The sequence goes on from JABWTJ010000015.1 coordinate 2,049,707, forward strand.
TCCTTTAGAGTTTGAAGGACTATTTTGAGGTGACTACCATGATCTTCTTCATTACTCGAATCGATTACAATGTCATCAATGAACATTATAAAAAGTATATCTATATAAGTCTTGAATACTCTATTCATAAGGTCCATGAAAACTTCAGGCGCATTAGTTAAACTGAATGACATGACCATAAACTCATAATAATCATAACAGGTCCCGAATGCTGTCTAGGGACTATCACATTCCCTTATTCTTAATTGATGGTAGCGAAACTTGAGGTCTATCTTTAAGATACACGTGGCATCTTGAAGATGATTGAAAAGATCACAATACTAAGAAGAGGATACTTATTCTTGATGGTAACATTGTTCAACTGACGACAATTTATACACATCATAAGTGAACCATCTTTCTTCCTAAAAAAAAAACAGAGTGCCCCAAGGTGAGACATTTGGTTGAATAAAACCCTTATCAAAGAGATCTTTCAGCTGTTATTTTATCTCTTTCAACTCTACTGGAGCCATTCTATATGAAAGAATAGATATGGACGATTATTAGGAATGATATCTATACCGAAGTCTATCTCTCTCTTAGGAGGGACTCCGGGTAGATCTTCAGGAGATACTTCTGGAAGCTTACTCATAACTGAAACTTACTCAATAGCAGAAGTCTCAACACTGGAATAATTAACTCGGACTAAGTGATAGACACACCCCTTTGAACTAACTTTCTTGCTTTAAGGTACGAAATAAAATGACTCTTATGCACTACTAAACTACTCTATCACTCAATAAATGGATCATTAGGAAACTAGAACTTTACTAGTCGAGTTCTAAAATCTATGATGCAGAACAGGTCCATACCTAGAACTAATGAAATCAAATCTACCATATCTAACTCAACTAAGTCATCCTTAGTACCCTTGTGATTGACGAAAATTGTATAATTAAGATAGACTTTATCAACTAAGATATAGTCCCTAACAGGTGCAGAAACACGAGCTCACAGAGTTTCTCAAGAAGAACATCAAAATTCATCGCAACATATTGAGTTATAAAAGATAAACTCTCTCCTGGATCTAGCAATGCATAAACAATAATGTTAAGACTTGGATCATGCCTGTGACAACATGTGGTGAATCCTCTTGCTCTTGGCTCCTAGCGATAGCATATAGAAGGTTGTCTCCCCGCCATTACCTGAAGTAGCTCCTCTAGGTGCAGCTATGCTTGGTGGAGTAACTAAAGAAAATTGAGCTCTATCGCCATGATTCCCATTACCTTGTTGGTTCTTAGGGAACTCTTTTATGAAGTGACCCTCTTGACCACACTTAAAACAACCATTGGAGCCATTGTGACACTTGTCTGTGTGGTTCCTACCACACATAGCACATTCAAGAGCCCAATTGCCTTCTTGTGCCGCACTACCCTAAGACTGAGAAGGTCTAGCCTGAAATTATATTAATCCTGACTATTATACTCGCCTTTGTTCCTTGTTGTAAGTGTTATAGCAGATGATGGAGCAGGTTTATTTTGCTTATCTTGAAAGTAATAACGATACACATTGCTCCTTTGTTGTCCGGTGTAACAGCTCATAACTAGAAAGATTTAAAAAGGTTGAAATGGTCATTTTTGGAAATAATATAAAAAGATAGAAATCTTTTAAGTATGTTAAGTTGGATTTTTGGTCAACTTCAAACGTGTAACATCTCGTAACTCAAAATAGCTAGGATTAAACAAAGAAACTAAGGATAGTTATTTTTGGAAAGAATAGGGAAAATATGAAAAATTTCCTAAGTGTAAAAGTAAGTTTTTGGTCATTTTCAAACTGCCTTACCTTCTAGCCCAGAATGAGTTAGGGTCAGTTCTTTACATGGTTGGAAATACCTTGAAGATATCTTTCAAAAGCCACGAGTTTGCACATTTTCAACATCATATGAGGGAGATATGTCTATCAAACTTGGGATGTCGAATTAAGAAAATGTCCAATCCAGGATTTTTAAGGGTATTTTGGTCTTTTAGGTACCTTATTAACTTATTCCATTTTTAGGAATTTAATATTGGTCAAGACTGAACTTAGTTAGTTTGAGAAAATTAGAATTTTCTCGGTAGGGCTAAGGAGAAAGGAGAATAGAAAAGAAGAAGGGAAAAAGGGAAAAATCATCAAGATCAACCAAGAACGTTGGTGTTTTCGCTAAGGAACTTGCTTCAAATAGGTATGTGAGGCTCTCATCACGTTGTGATCATTCTTCCACGTGCCAAGCATATTATTTTAATTTTATTCGTCCAAAAATCATTAGAATATTGATATCTTGATACCCTTTTCTTGAATTAATGTGTTTTTCTTGAATTACCTGAGTTGTGAAGATTTTAAATTTGTTACGTCACATTATGGGGTTATTTTAGGTTAGGTTCTTAGGTAAATTTGTTGGGTATCTGTATCTAGAAGAGATTTAAGAAAAGAACCGAGTTTGGGTGAATTGGGGAAGAAAAACAAACAAGAAAATTTGACGGGCAAAACAGGGACCTAGTCCCGCGTTGCGCGTCCAACACGCAGTTTCAAAATTCCAGCTCTGCATCGTGGAGCTTACACAAGGTGTTCTGCCTCAAAAAATGTTTTCGGAACAAAATTTAAATTATGCCTCCGCGTCGCGGACCCACCCTCAAATTCTGATTTTTTTTATTTTTCTCATGTATAGCTATCTAGAATCATTCCTAAGCATTATGAGATCTTTATAAACACGAATCTAATTCGTTGAATCCATAATTCAATTCAAGGATCAGTTAAGAGTCAAGTCAAGAGTAGTTATGGATTAAAGTTAAGAGAAATCGAGAGTCAAATGAGAGGAGTCATTTCAAATTTTTCATAAATCTTTTACAAATATTTTAACTTTGTTTTAAGACTTAAGTTTTGAGTTCAGTAAGAGTGAAGTTGAAGTTTTTTTCTTCAAAGTTATAAGGGGACTAAGTATTCCTAAAGAGACTTGAAATGTTTTAACATTTAACTAGTAAGAAAACTTTGATTTCCAAGGAGCCTTAGGGCAAGTTTTCAAAAAAGAACTATAGCTTTCTAAAAGAAAAAAGGAGGGAAACTGTGATTTCCAAGAAAGCCTTGAGCTAAGTATTTTGAGCACTAATCTCAAAACCACAGATTCAATATGTTTTTAATACATAAGAGACAACATATTTTGGGAGTAATATTGAGCACCGATATGGGGGAGAGTTTAGATAACTCACAACCCCTATAAACCATGTAGCGATAATGGGTAGAAAAAGTTCATACTTTTTAGATGATCCTTTTTCACAGTAGACTAGTTAATCCATTAGGCAGTTCAGGTCTTATACCTTTGGCGGGGTATAGGATGCGCTAGCAACGTGAGGTAGATCACTGTATCATCACTATAACTCTTATGTGATGGTTGTCGGTTGGAGAAACTCCCATAGCAGTTATTGTATTTTCATATACACCAGTTCATTGTATTTTTACATACATCTCAGAGTTTATTGTATCTTTGCATACATAGAGTTTATGCATGTTTGTAAACAATTTTTCTTTATACTGGACTTGTTTAAATTTGCTTTATAATGAAATGAGTTTAGTAAGTATTCATGAGTTGAGAAGAGACAAGGTAAGTGTTTCTTTCAGAATCTCTTTCTAGCCTATGTTCTATTAGCATTCCAACTCGCATACTCGTACATTCAATGTACTGATGCCAGTTGGCCTGCATCGTATTATTATGCAGATGCAGGTAACGAGGATCGACCTCCAGCGCACTGTTGATCTAGTTGAGCACTCAAGAGTTAGTTGGAGATCCTCGTTGCACTCCGGAGGACATCTTTTATTGTTTTCTAGTTAGTTCAATAGGATGTTGTGGGGTTACTCCCAACATTCATCTCAGTCAATTTATAGGCTTTATAGACAGTTAGTAGTTCAGTAGTCTTTACATTTTCATTCGTATGTTAAAGACTTGGGTTTCCATTTTGGCCAAGTTATATGTTTAAATTTTGAAGACATTCCCAGTTATTTTGTTATGTAGTTGACATAAGTTCTTTTATCATTACAAGTGTGGTTTTTGTCCTCCGCTGAGTTAATTAAGCCAGGACAAGGTTCGCTCGAGGCCACCAATGGTCACCGAGTGTCAGTCCCGCCCAGGGTATAGGCTGGGGCGTGACAAAACAACCATAACTCCTAACTCAGAATGACTTAGGTGTGTTTCTAGATATCGTAGGAAAGATCCTCGAATAATCTTTCCAACATCACCAAGTTTGAACAATTCTGAGTTTGTATGAGTGAGACATGTCCAGTGGAAGTTAGGCTGTCTAGTTAAGGAAATCTAAAACTGGATTTTAGAAGGCTAGTTTGGTCTTTTCCTTACCCTTTTTTATAATTGGTTTTTGGTAATTACTTAAGGGTCTAAGCTGAACTTGGTAACCTTATGCTTTGGAAAGATTACGTTAGGGTTTAAGAGAAGAGAAAAGAAGAGAAGAAAATAGAAGGAGAATAAAGGAAATAGTCCAGTTCTAGAAGCTAAGATCGTGAATTTTATCAAGGGGTGATCCCTATGGGTAGTGAGATCACATAGCATTGGTTCCATTCACCCACCCACCAAACATGTTGAATTCATCAACTTTTGTCTTACAAGAGTTAGAATTTGATGTTCTTGAATTGTTTTCGTTCTTGAACTTGTATGTGATTGATGGGTTCTCTTGAGACATTTTAGCAATGTTAAGACTCGTTACGAGTTAAATTCTAGTGTACATGTTTTGGGTATTTTAATCTAAGAAGGTATTGAGAAAAGAAATTGAAATTGATTAAATTAAGGTCATGAAACAAGTTCAAAAGTTCGTTGGGTTTTCCTGGGAAGGGGCTGGCACAACGGGCCTGCGGTGAGTCAGAGGGGCTGCAGTGCGCTAGAAAGGAGCCCTAGTCATTTGAGGCTAGGGAAGCGCACCCAGGACACACCCAGATCGTTGTTTTTCACTCATTGTTTGTTGTTTAGCCCATTTAAGTCCTTCTAAAAAGTACTAACCCTTCCTATTTATTCTATGTACTCTAAATTACTTCTAAATATATAAAAATCATCGAGAAACATGAATCATAACCTTGAATCCATAAATTCAAATTCAAGGAAAGTTAAGAGTCAAGTATAGGAAGTTCTTAGAGTCTTTTTAAGAATTTATTTGCAAATGCTTTTAACTTTGTTTTAAGACTTAAAGTTCAAGTTGAGTAAAGAGTAAAGAGTAAAGATTGAAGTTCATTTCTTCAAAAGTACATTGGGACTATCTATTCCCAAAGGGTTTAAATTGTTTTCACATTTAAACAAGAAAATGAAAGCTTGATTTCAAAAGAGCCTTTGAGAGAATTTTCAATAAAGAGTAAACGCTTTCATGAATAAGCAAGAGGGGAAAATTTGATTTCCAAGATAGCCTTCGAATTGTGTTCTTGAAAAATTATTTCAAATCAGAAAAGTGAATGTACTGATATAAGTAAGTTCTCAGTTCCTTTTAAGATTATGTCTTATTTTATAATTCTCATGGCATACTCGTACATTTAATGTACTAATGCCATTTTTCCTGCATCTTATTATGATGCTGATAGAGGTAACCAGGATCAATATCCAGTACATCATTGATCCAGTTGAGCAATCACAGTCTTGTGGTGAGACTCTTTGCTTCCAGAGGATCCCTTTTATTGCTTTCAGTTTTATTTTTAGTTCATTAGGATGTCGTGGGTCTTGTCCTAACATCTATCTCAGTTTTTTAGAGGGTTCATAAATAGTAATATGTTAGTTCTTTAGTCTTTTCATTATCATTATCTTACGTTGATACTTGAGTATGCCTAAATGGCCAATTAAACTCTTCTTTATAACATTCTGGTTTATTTCATAGATTTATCTTTGTTGAGTTAAGTATTCCACTGAGTAAGTAAGCCAGGCCAAGAGTTCTCTTGGGGACAACAATGGTTCTCTAATGTCAGTCCTACCCAAGGTGTAGGCTCGAGGTGTGACATCCAGACTTACTCCCTGTCTTGGCCTTCTTGTTTTTGAATTCCTGTCTATCTCTCAGCTTCTCTTCCTCAACCTGATGCACATAAACCATAAGTCTTGATATATCAATGTCCCCTATCAGCATAACTGCTTTTCCTATCTTACTTGACAGATGAGACAATCCAAAAATAAACAGACTCATCTTGCCCCACATATCCGTAACCATCTCCGAAGCATATCAGCAAAGTTTGGTGAACTTCAAACTGTACTCATGAACACTTATAGAATCCTGATTAAGGGTATGGAACTCTCTTATCTTGGATTCTCTCAGTTAACGGGGAAATAAATACCACAAGAAAGGCTTCTAAAACATAGCACAACTTAAAATTGGTGCACCCTCAGATATACCCTTCTTCCACTGGTCAAACTATGTCCTAGAAACACTCCTTAGTTGATATGAAGCTAGATCAACTCGCTCAGCATCAGAAACATGAATAACCTCAAACACCTTCTACAATTCCTCAGCAAAGTTTTCTGGATATTCAGTAGTTCTTGAACCAGTGAAGCTTGAAGGATTAATCCTCAAGAACTCACGAATCCTTGAAGTATCAAACTCTTCCTATTGAGCCCCTTTTTGTTTCCCAAATTGATTGGTCACATCTTGACTTAGCATTCAGATTGCTTCCCGAAATTAAACATTGGTCACCTCTCCTTCGGGTTGCACTTCTAGTGCATTAGGTACCCCTTGTTGTTGTGGCTCAACATTCCTTCTAGCAGGACGACCTCAACCAGTTGTCCATGGAGGAATGATCAATTGGAAGACATGAACAAGTATGAGTTAGAAAGAAACTTTATAGAGATGAACTTTATCACATGAAATGAGTATGAAATAAGTGAATTTCCAACATGTTGTAGCCTCCTAATTATAGATATGGCGCGTTTCACACCAGTAACTAGGACTCTACAAACACGGATTCATAGGATCCCTAGGACTATTGAACTATATGCTCTGATACCAAGTTTGTCACGCCCTGAGCCTACACCTTGGACTTGGCTTGCACTCGAAAACCATTGTTGACCCCAAGCGAACCCTTACCCTGGCTAACTACTCAGTCGAAGACTTAATGCATAAGTACAAAGAGTCAATACAACTTTACTCAACTGATTAAGATATAGTTTAAACATTTAAACATAAAACATTCAACTTAGCTAAAATGACAACTCAAGTCTTAACAAATGAAATAGTGATGTAAAGACAAATGAATTACTAACTGTCTATGAAGCCTCTAAACTAGAAGGGATTTCGGGATAACACCCCCGATAATCCTAACATTTGAAAAATACAAAAGCAATAAATAGGGAATCCTCCGGAAAGCAAGGAGACTAATCAACTGACTTTGAGATGCTCAACTGGATCAATGAGGCGTTGGATACTAATTTGGTTAATTGTATTTGCATCATAATAAGATGCATGCCAACTGGCATCAATGTATTGAATGTACGAGCACGCAAGGGGAAAACTAAACATGACATATGATTGAATTGAAACTGAAAAGAACAGTTACCTTGGCTTTACTCAACTTATGAATACTCAACTGAAATGCAAAATAAAACAAAAGTAAAGGTGTAGTTTATGTGAATGATTTAGACAATGATAACAATTCAATTTACTCATATAATAAAGTATTATAATTCTGGGGGAGTTTCTGTAATCGACAACCATCACTATGTGCTAATGTGATGATACAACTTCTCACCCACGCTATTAGAATTGTCGTATAACTTGCTAAGATATAGAACGCGTTAGCTAAGTAGATACACTAGTCTATGCTAAAAAGCACAAAAGAATATCTAAAAAGTATGATTCCTTCTACCTAGTATGGCTATATGGTTTATGGAGACATTGAGGTATTATGAACTAGTCCATATATCAGTGCTTAATAATACTCCCAAAATATACTCAGCTCACATGTTTTAAAACAAAACTCTTTCTGTTATCTGAGGTAATTGCTCAAAACTTAGCTTGAATGTTTTCTTGGAAATTGGTGTTTCCTCTCTTGTTTAAATGTGAAAACATTTTACTCTTGGGAATACTTAGTTCTTGTATAATTTTAAAGAAATGAACTTAACTTTTACTCTTACTCAACTCAATACTTAAGTCTTTAAAGCAAGTTTAAAAAGTTTACAAAAGACTTTTGAAAAGACTCTAAGAACACTCTAGACTTGACTCTTAACTTTTCTTGAATTTGAATTTATGGATTCAAGGTTATGATTCATGTTTACATATGATTTTTAAATATTTGTAAGTCATTTAGAGTAGTTAGAATCGATAGGAAGTGTTAGTACACTTTACAAGGACTCAGACGGGCTAAACGATGAAGAACGGGTTGGGTCAGACGACCCCGGCGCACTGCTAGTGTGGGGCACCAACACCTAAGTTTAGAGACCCATTTATGGTGCACTACTGGGGCATCAGTGGCACGTCACGCCTGCTTTGCCCCAGGCTAACCCCTGAAATTTTTCAACTCTTTTTCTGACCTTAATTCGATTTAATTCTATTCTTTTTATCAATTATCAATTTCCCATAATACTCATATACCCAATACATGTACACAAGAATATAGCTGAAAGAAACTTTAAATTCAACACAATTATCTCATGAACTCCTCAATCTCAATCTAATTCAAGAACAAAAGCAAATTCAAGAAACACATCAAGAACATCAAACTTTCAATCTTTTTTAGGATGAATTCATGTTGAAATAAACAAGTTTGGCCCTTGGGTGAAAGAACCCAATGCTATGTAAGCTCACATACCTCGTAGGGTTGAATCCTTGGCGAAATCCGCAATCATTTCCTCAAGAAAATGACAAATCTTGACATTTCTCTTCTTTTCTCGTCTTGAGTTTTTCTCTCTAAAGCCCTAGTGTATAATTTGATTGCTTAAACTGAACCATTTCTGTTTAGACCCCTAATTAATGAGCAAAAACGAATTAAGCTAATTGGGTTATGAAAATACCAAAATACCCTTCTAGAATTCGGTTCTAACTTTCCTTATCTGGATAACCCAACTTCAAACAGACATATCTCCCTAATACAAACTCAAAAACAAGAAAACTTGGCTGCGTTGGAAAGATAATTCAAAGAACTTTCATAAATTATCTTGTATCCCACATAACTCATCTTGTGCTAGGAGTTATGGTCGTTCGAAGTTGATCCAAAACATATACTTAACATAACTTGCCAAATTTCATATTTTTATTCTTTTCCAAAAATGGTTCTTTATTCTTACGCCCTAATACCCCCTGGACACAACACGCGTCCTAGGATCACAAGTGACCCTAAGCTAACCTTGTTTGCATGACATGAACATACTAAGAATAATAATAACTGATGCGGAAGTTTAAATATCATGAAAATGAAAGGAATGGGGAATTCCTATTCTAAAACTGAATATATCAAATTTGAGAGTCTAATTAGAAATATCAAACTCAAATACTAAGATGAATCTAAAATGACTGGTGCATGCCCCAACTTAATCTAGCAAAATCGAACTAAAAGACTAAAATACTGAAGTCTATAAAATGACTATTTTCTTCAGATATGAGGACTAACCACTAATAAGAATCAGCTAGAGATCATGAACCGATCCATGAGGGATCTGGAAGCTGAGAACCTTAACCTACTCCATGAGATGATGTAGCGTAGAGTATGCGTTAGTACTTGATAGGTACTGAGCATGCATAATAAATTAAAGCTGAAATAACATATAACTGAACAAGCAATAAAGCAAGGATATAACCTAAACATGATATAGATTCTGAATACTTAAGTAACTGAATGAAAAGACCACTTTTATAAATTGTGTTGAAGTGTGGACAATACAAATGAGTCTGACTGAACTGTGGGAGATACTAATAACCGACATAAAATCACATAAGCTAAATGTAGAGTGTGATGTATACGCCCCATTGAGAGGACCCACTACACCCGGACAAAGGTGTAGAGGCATGCTGGCGTAATAACTAAAATAATGCCCATTAGGGACTTACAACCTATGTGGCTCATAGCTCTAGGACTATATGGGTGATTGACCCTAGTTCAACTCGGTATTATGCTACTTCCAATATATTAAATATGAACATATTAAGAGTGAATTTCTGTATTATACTACATAACTCAAAAATGACATGCAAAACTGAGAATGCACATTAATAAACTGGTAATGTCTCATTCAAAAAGACTGATGCATGTATATATGAAATAACAGAAACATATTACCTAAAATGTGTAATTCAAGAACTAAAGAAGTACATAGCTAGGGTTCTAAAATTCATACAAGAAATGACGTAATAACATGATAATTTTATTTGTAACATGTAAATAACTATTTCATGATAATTTGTTGAAGTTCTAGGAACCTAGGTCTAGTTATAAATAGTGAATTAAGAATCTGACTGAATTCTAGGGACCCAATGGGCGAAAGGAGCCCACTAGTGAAACTTCACATACCTGGTGATGAATTCCACGGTGAAATCCTTCGATTTTAGGGGCTGGAACTGGAAGAAACTTGATACGTTATTGAACTAGGGTTCTTGACTTCTTTATCCTCTTACGCTCTAATTTGTTCAAGGTTTGATGAATGATTTTACTTGGGTAAGTTCTAGTTATTTGTCTAGGCTAAAACTGAATCAAAATCACGTAGTATAGGGTTAGAACGACGTAGTTCAGGTCTCCAACAAAATAGGAAAAGAACAAAATACCCCTACTTTAAACTAGTGACGGGGCTGACCACAACCACTTTCACAAACTGTGAAAGGGACCAAAGACCGTGAAGATGGTCGTGGTCTCAGGTCCAGGAGATGTGGTTCTGGGGTCTGATCCACGAACCCCTACCACGGCCCGTGTGGAGGGACACGGACCGTGAAGGTCCCCGTGGTCATCACATGGGCTGAGGTCTGGAGGCTCAGGTGTGGAAGACTGTTGGATAGCCTTCATGGACCACCCCATGACCCATGTGAAGGGCCACAGACTGTGAAGGTCCTCATGGTCTTCACTTTGGCATGGAGATCTAAGGGACTGAATAGGGGGACTACTTCCTAGATGTCACGGATGCCACCGGTTTGTGGTCAAGACCACAGACTATGAAGTTTCCTGTGGTCCTATGTAAGGTCCTGGTGAAGTCCAAGTCATGACCACGAGCAGGTCAACGAACCGTGGACCCTATCACGGTCCGTGAACCTACATTGGTTCACTGGTTAAGGTAAGTTTTCTGAAAGGTTTTTCTTGGCCTTGTCTTCGAGGTGTTATATTTTTAATTTTAGAGTTTACTACTAAAATGCTACTTGGATTTTTTCATGAAACAAATGTACTACTTATTGTTACAATTTCTTTAAGAAAACACTATCTCAAGATATTTTTTTATTATCGTAATAGTATGTTTACTAACTTATCCACATTGAAAATGGTTGATGTTAAGCATTATTACTCACTGAACTAGTGTTTCACTCCCCAATATATTTTACAAATAAATTAAATACAAGTGATGTAGTTAAATATTTTATTAATTAGAACATACAAGTTGGAAATTCTTGATCAGCCCCCTCTTGTTCGTGTGGGCATCATGCTTATTTATTTGTTCTAGACCTTTCTTTGATCTCTGAGATTCACTTCATAGTCAATTCCTTTATTTGATTCATGAATATTGTTTTGTTATTATAGCTGTAACGCTAGAATCGGACTTTTTTCGTATTTGGAGATGAATTTAGTAGTATTACCTTGTGTATAGATTTTTGATCAATATGTGTCTTGTTTGATTATGCTGGTTAATTGCTTTGTTGATTTTTGAGATCGATTTTTTTTGTGTAGGCCCAGAAACTCGTAAAAACCCTAAGAAGTCATAAAAATCAAGCTTAGGAGTGTTATTTATCACTTATGCTTATACATTTTCTTGAATTTGTTTAATGTGTTAAAACTAATTAAGGACTTTTATTCTCACCACAAATATTTAAATAACTCTGTTTATTAGATTTTACAAGAACTATGAGAATAAATTGTTTAATTAGAAATATCATAAATATCCCCTCAAACCTTTAACATTACAACATCAAAAAGTGCACTAGACAATACTTGAAATATACCTAACATAGAAAAAAATGCATGTCTAATTGAGAGTTTCCATTAAACGTTTTATTTTCACATTCTTTTGTTAAATCTTATAATCATTGAGTTGTTAATAAACACTCAAAGATTACTAGTAATGTCCAGTTTTAATTAACTTAAAAGGATCAAAATAATTTGGGGATGGATCCAAGAAACTATTAACTTAAGGGCGTGTTATTGTTATTCTCGTATAACCCACTACAAAAATTAAAGGAGTTAGGAGCAATAATTTATCAATAATTAATAATATAATTATCTCTCAATTATATTTAGAGGAAATAATAAATATATATTATTATAACTAACACTCTTTATATATAAATGTCTCTAAAGGGTTTAGCGTATCTGCAAGTAATGACATTAACTCAATTGATGTTATATATTTTGGGGGCAATAAACATTCGCTTTAAAATAAAAATCTACTTACACTAGCTAAATGTATCTTTTATCATAGTAACCCCCTTCCTTTTATTTTATTTTTTATCAAAGTATATGACTCAATTCTCTATTATTAAATGTGACCAGGTTTATCAGCGGATAAATATGAAAATTACAGTTATTGATTATTATTTTTAAATAAAAATCATCAAATTTGATTGTTATATTTATATTAATTCATGCTTATGTTAGAAAATATATGATAGAACAAATATAGAAGTTAGATGACCTTTGTGTGAAAAAATAATACTTAAAGCAAACTGTTGCATCACTATTTTTCTTTATAATCACTATCTTTCTTTATAATCAGAACATAGTTATCGAACTCATGTTTGCAAACTCTACAAAAATATCGTATGATCTTGAAAAAAAGATACTGATCTGGAGTTGATTTTTGATTTGAGAAAAATCATATCTGATAATGTCGATCCATTGTCCACAAGAAAAGCATATAACAATATTTCAACTTCAGCTACACAACTTATGATAGGAAATTTTAAACTCTATTGACTATGATATAAAGATTGATAATCAAGACTTACACTCTAATCAAAGGATAAGAATTTGGATAGTACATTAAGTTACAATAACAATCAAAATCCTCGTTACATTGGATTTGAAGAGTCTTCTGCGGAGTTATGCCCTTTACCAGAGAATTTTGAATGTACTAGAGAAGGAGGAAAAAATATTACATTAGATAAATCTTCTATGTTGGAAAATGTTTATCATACACCACATTTAATTGCACATAATACCACTGCTTTTGGAAGCCTATTGAATGTTCAACCTTCTAGTACGGAACATACTTCTTCTTTTTTTATTCGTTCTTATTATTTTACTAATATTAGTTGAGTTTATAAAAATTTCTATTTCTAAATGATTCATTTAATAATTTAGTGAATATTTGAGTGCACAAACATACACGTTGTAGGAAAACCAAAATGAGAAGAAAAATAATTCTTAGTTTAGTTTTTGGAATCCATCAAAAAAAATATTTTCTTCAAGATTTGATAATACAATAGGTTAATAAAATTTTAACTATATCATTTCAGTTTCATTGTCAAATTTTTTACATAATGATATGTTACTACTTCATGTTATAAAAGTACAATTAACATATTTAGGTGATTTAAGAATATTCAAAAATAACATAATTTGTTTTCTTTACTTTCTATTATTTTTGTCCACTTCCGCTTTATCTGATGACTGGAGATGGTTGTATAGTATGAAAAAGTTCTCAAAATACTTAAATAATTAATTCTTATTTTGTATTTGCTTAATTGTTTTTTGAATCATAAATGATCGATTTTAGTTTGTGCATCAAAAGGTAAAGTTGAGTTGAATGATTAATTAAATTATTAAAACCAAAATCACTACATCTGTCACGACCCAGACCGTCGTGATTGGCATCCACACTAACCCTCCATTTGGAGAACCATTGCTACAACCTAAACAAACAATTTTTATGAAAACTAAGGAATTTAAGAATGCGGAAGCAGGTTTAAATGACAATAAAAATGGTGTCACCATAAACTCCAAGGTTTTAACAAATAACTAACTAAACTAATGCGGAAGAACAACCCCTAGTACAAATAACCAATAACAAGTCTAAGAACAATGAGTACAACCCCAAAATTAAACAACACCTTAAACAAAAGTTTGAGTCCAAAAAGAGTGGACTTAAACAAGAAAGATACGTGACAGCCTAAACGAACATGCTCACCCTTGATCCCATTCAGGCTCAATTGTCACCTAGCTGAGGTTTATCAATAGTCTCCTCAAGATGCCCTATACTTAACAAAGAAAGTGCAAGTGCAGTATCAGTACACAACCATAATATACTGGTAGGATCACACGACTATCCCATTAGGTGCAACATACATAAGTCATTACAATAATATAATAACATGCATACCCCAAATATACACAAGACAGTATAATTCATAAACAACGAACAATTTCACAATTATCAAGCTATACAATTATGTCAAATCAATAGTCCTTTCATAGAACCCACACCCAAATAGTTAACATAATGAAACGTGGTATCCGATCCAATGTGTATGTCGGAAAATGGAAAATGATCCCATGTTTATGCCAGAACGTGGAAACCGATCCAAGTTAGTGTGTCGGAACGCATCACCCAATCCATTCGACAAGCCACAATATTCTCAAAATCATACATTCATCATTATCTCTCTCATTTACAAATAGTATGATCAATAATGCAAAATTCGTATACGTACAAGAATTATAATGAAGCAAGAACCAACATATATCAAACAATCATGATATCACAATCATCATGTACCTCGAATCCAAGCTTGGATCCTAGCATTTGAATCTTCCTTTTCTCGATTCTTTTCACTTGTTCTAGGTCTATAAATAATAATTTTTTCACAAGGATCAATAATCAAAGGCCTAATTATCTAGGTTATGACGACTCAATAACTGTAACATCTTGAAAAGAGGAGTTAATAATTGGAAATAGTCATTTTTGGAAAGAATAAATTTGAATATTTTGTTAAGTTAGAATAAGTTGAGTTTTGGTCAACTTCAAACGACCACAAATCCCAGCTCAGGATGAGTTAGGTGTACTTCAAGATATGGTAGGAAAGCTCTTGGAATAATCATTCAAACGCCGCCGATTTTGATTCTGAATTTGTATGAGTGTGATATGCCCTTTGGAAATTGGGTTATTTGAATAAACAAAGTCTAATCCAGATTTTGGAAGGGTATTTTAGTCTTTTCCTTACCAATTATTTTAATTCTTTTTTGAGAGTTTAATTGGGGTAAATCCATATTTTAGTCAGTTTAGAAAAGTTGAAATTCACGGTAGGGCTTGGAGAAACGAGAAAAGAGAAGAAAGTTAAAGAATCGTCAAGAACACTAGAGTTTAACTTGTGGATTTCATCAAGGGGTGATCCCTACAAGTTATGTGAGATCATATAGTGTTTGATTAGTTGACCTACACGCTAATCATGATTCAATTCAGTGAAGTATTTAGATTTGAAAGTAAATCTATTGAGGTTTTGATGAAATCCGTTTGAATTCTTGTGGGTTGTGTTGTTGAAGTTTTTTATGTTTTATTCATGATTTCAGTTGAGATTTTGAGTAGAATCTGACATATTATTTTATGGTTCAGTCGATTCTAAATGTTTGGGGAAAGAACCATTGGAGTTTAGAGCGTTTTGAGTTGAAAAACGAGCAAGAAAAGTCGTCAAACACCTGAGGAAAATGGATGGGTATTGCGCTAGCCAGCGCGCCCCAAAGAAGTGTCTGAATGTGGGGTTCATGGGAAACGCATCAATCAGAGCACCCGAACTTGTTCTCTGAATTCTGAGGGCTGGATCCCCGCGCCTCTCAAAGTGTCAGGGACGTCGTTCTCCTTTTTTGTCGCCCATCTTTTCATACTAGTACCTCAGCAATGTACCTATGTTTTCTAGTTGATTCCAACACTCTTAGGTGCATCTAAACATCATAAAATCATCCATAAAAAATGAGATCATGAACTTTGAATCCATACATCAATTCAAGGAAACTTATGAGTAAAGTTTAGAAATTAGTAAGCAAGTCAAGAGAAGTATTTGAAGTTTTCAAAAGTCTTTCACGAACGTTTTAACTTTGTGTTAAAGACATAAAGTTCAAGTTGAGTAAATATTAAAGTTGAAGTTAATTTCTTCAAAGAAGTATATGGAGACTATGTATTTCCAAAGACTTTTAAAATGTTTTTACACTTCACAAGAAAGGGAACATCGATTCCAAGAGAGCTAAGTATATTTTGATTTAACAACATATGAGCTAAGTATATTTTGGGTATATTATTTAGCCCTGATATGGGGACGCGAGTTCAATTAACTCAAGTCTCCATGAACCATGTATCCATCATGGTAGTAAATGATCATACTTTTTAGATGAATCCTTAAGTTCTTTTTAACATAGACTAGTGGATTCGCTTAGTTAAGGTGTCCTATATGACGGCAAAGTATATGACAATTTTTGCACCGTGGGCAAGACGTTGTATAACCACTTAGGCACATAGTGGTCATTTTTGGTTAGAGAATCTCTCATTAAAACTATATTACTTTATTACATAAATAAAGTTGAGTTTGTTATTGAATTTTATTTAACCAAAAAGTTGTTTTTACTACTTTTTCCCAGTCCACGCCCAATCAGATTAGTCAGTGTGCCTGCTCCGTCCTTCTTTGACGAAATGGATGTTGTAGGACATTGTTTTACATGCTTTATGTAAATTGCATGTGTTTTACTACTTCATATTAAGTTGTTCAAGAGATGAGTAAAGTGAAGGTAAGTGTTCATTTCATATTCTTTTCAAGACTATATCATGTTTAGCATTCCAACTCGCTTATTCGTACATTCAATGTAGTGATGACAGATTGGTTGCATCATCTTGTGATGTAGACGCAGCTAACCAGGATCAGCACGTAACATCTCGTTGATCCAATTGAGCACTCAAAGTCAGTTTGTGAGACTTCTTGCATTCCAGAGGACCCCTTTTATTTTGATTTCAGTATTTCATTGTTAGGATGATCTGGGTTCTTGTCCCATTATCACTCTTTGTTGTAGAGGTTTCATAGATGGTTAGTAGTTTAGTTGTCTTTACATTATTTTTCCTATGTTAAGACTGGAGTTGCCATTTTGTTCAAGTTGAATGTTGACTTTTAAACAGTATAAGTTATTTTATCAGACAACTGAGTGAAGTACATTTGATCATTGAAAAAGTTGTTAGAGTCTTCTCTTGAGTAAGTAAGCTAGGACAAGGATTCTCTTGGGGCCAACAATGGCTCTCGAGTGCCAGCCACGTTTGAGGTATAGGCTCGGGGCATGAAAAACTTGGTATCAGAGCAAAAGGTTCAAGAGTCCTAAGTAGTATATGAAGTCGTTTATGTAGAATCCTCGTCATCGATGTGAAGTGTACCACATCTATAATTACAGTGCTACAACACTTAGGAAATTATCTCTTTTCTTTCATACTCATTTCATATTTTATAGTTGATCTCAGAAAAGTTTATTAAAATTTGTGTTTGCGCATTTTTTATGTTAACAATGCCTCCATGAAGAGTTGTGAGGGGTTTTCCTACTAGGCATTATATTGAGGAGCAAGAGTTAACAAATGCACCTGAATTACAACCTCACGGGGAAGTCAATAGTGACGAGTTCAGGGAAGAAACCTTCTTGGTAAGTCAAGGTGACACTAACCAGGTTGGGCAACAAAGAGAATCTCGGCAAAAATAGTCTAACACTTTGAGGATCCATGAACTTTTGAGGATGGATCCTCCAATATTCACTGGTTCAAGCACTACTTAGGATCTAGAGAGTTTTGTTGAGTAACTGAATAATGTATATAAGGTTATGCATGTTGTCCATACTGAGCGAGTTGAACTAGTTGTATATCAACTGAAGAATGTTGCTAGGACTTGGTTTGACCAGTGGAAAGAGGGTACAGTTGAGGCTGCACCACATGCGAGTTGGGCATATTTTGAGAAAGCTTTCTATTTGAATTTCTTTCCCACGAGGATCGAAAAAGGTTAAGGTACGAGGATTTCTTACCCTTAAGCAAGATTCACTAAGTGTTCATGAGTACGGATGGAATTTCACCCAACTATCCCGCTTGCTATGGCGATGGTTAATGATATGAGGGGTAGAATGAGTCTATTTGTTGTTGGGTGTCCTGACTATCAAGAAAAGAGGGTAGGGCAGCGATGCCAATTGGGGACATAGATATATTAAGGTTGATAGTCTGTGTGCATCAGGTTGAGGAAGAGAAATTGAGGGATAGGGAGGAATCCAGAAATAAAACATCTAAGATAGGGAATGTGTCCGAGCATTAGAAAAGTAATGTGAACCGTTTGTCCTTTCAGCAAAATCAAAAGGGATCTGCTCCATCATCTTTTAGTGCATCTGCACCCAAAAATAAGGTGAGTATAATGGCCACAATTCGCAGATCTTCATATCTAGACCTGCCCAATCTCAGGGTAGTGTGTCACAAGGAGGTTACTGGGCTCCTTCATGTTCTAAGTGTGGTAGGACCCATCTGGGTAAGTGTCGTGATGGTCAGTCAGGTTGTTTCAAGTGTGGACAACAAGGTCACTTCATGAAAGAGTGCCCTAAGAACATGTAAGGCAGTGGAAGTCAGGACAATAGATCCCAATCTTCATCATTTGCTCCATTAGACAAGGTTTCATCTAGAGAATCTATTTTCTGTACTGTAGAGGAACAAAGCGTCTTTATGCATTCACTAGTCGCCAAGAGTAAGATAACTCTCCAGATGTTGTCAATGGTATGATCAAAGTCTTTACTTTTGATGTTTATGCTTTGCTACATCCATGAGAAAGTTTATTTTTTGTAACCCCTTATATTTCAAATAAGTTTGATGTTCTTCCTAAGAAACTCTGTGAACCTTTTTGTGTTTCTACACAAGTTGGGGAGTCTATTTTAGCTGAGCGAGTATACCGTCATTGTATCATTTCCATCAATCACAAGGACACCATGCATGATTTAATTAAGTTACACATGGTAGATTTTGACACCATTCTAGGTATGGACTAGCTTCATGCTTGTTATGCCTCTATTTATTGTAGAACTCGAGTTGTCAAGTTTAGTTTCAAAGTGTGCTAGTCTTAGAGTGGAAAATAGTTCAGCAGTGCCTAAGTGTCGTTTTATTTTTGTCATGACCGGGGAGCACCCCTAGACGTAACCGGCGTTGGCATCCTCGGATTGTACTAAGACTAGCCTCTTAGCATTCGTTATAACATTTCATAGGTTAAAATGCAGAAAATTTAAATATTTTCTTACATATTGAGATTTACATAGACTTCTCATTTACGAAACATATATACATATGGACTTTACTTAGACTACTCGCATAGGAAGATTACATAAGCTTCTCGTTTAGATAATATACATAACATATAAGAATTTAGTCTAATAATATTGTCTCACATTAAACCATATAAACGATTAGGACATTAGGGCATAGCCCTCAATAAAATTTATAAATGTCACTTAGGGCATACAACAATATTTTCAACAACAAGAGAGAAGAAAATGTCTTTATACTATAGCAAATCCAACTAGGCTAGATAGAACGCACCATCCTCGAACATTGAGGACCTACCAAAACATGGGGAGAAGTCCAAGTCTTCTTGCAATCGACCTTGATACCTCAACGGCCTGAACCTATATTGTTTGGGAAAAAAGGAAAGAATATGGGTTAGTACATATACTTGTACTAAGTATGGAAACATATGCACATATAATCTTTGAAATCATGCTTAAAGGGACATTTTGTTCGAATTCATGCTAAGTCACTTATGAAAGCCTTAATGCATAAATAAGAACACATCCAAGCCAATGATCACAAATTCATTAAGACAAGTCCATATACGAAACAAGAACAACATCACTAATAATTGTCAAGTCAACATGAACATTATCAACATAAGGCCATATCACATGAATAGTAGCATATAAAGATCATATAACCAAAGCAACTCCAGCATAATTCCATGGCCACAATACATGTACAATAGTTCATATCATCATAGCTTGCAAGACCCTCACCAACAATCCCATCCCAAGCATACAAGTTCAATGCTCATGTGAAGTCCCATAACCCCACTTAATCAAGTAAACAGGGAAAGAGATCATAAGTAATGTCATATTTCATATAACATAGCATCATGAGTAGTCATCTTCATATATATCAATATAGACTAATAACATGTTCATAAGTGGAACTAACATCATATAGAGTCATCAACATGTAAAGTCATCATTTGCATATCATTAACTTTATAAGAGCATAAGAACAAACTCCTAGGACTTCCCTCAAGGCCAACTAGTACAATGTATAGGTAGAGTCCCATACCCCAAACTACACTAAGAAGAACCTCTTAAGTCACCCTAGTTACAGTTCACTTTATTACTTTCATTTTACTTTCAGGAACAATAGCCTTAATCAACAATAGACCATGTGAGCTAAAAATGGAATCCGGTGTCATGAAACCCTATACCGAAAGAAGGTGGTATACTTTCCAAGGTAGGACCAAAACATTAACATCGCATTCTAGGTGAATACACTAGCTAGTTTTCCTATGGGGAAACATAGTTCAAGAACTAGGATACATATGTTGGACTGTCTTTATGAACAATCACATTATAGTCACTATATCATGATAACCCTTGGTGAATCTCCCTTCTATATGGGAGTCAACACCTCTCATTGTCAAGTTCACTCTCTAAATTCCCTTTTTGAAATGCCATTAAGTCATTCTTTAACAATTATAGCTTAATTTAGGTCATAGGAGACTAATACCCTTGTATATCATAACATTTAGCTCATTAGGAATAGGATGATAACTTTATTACATCACACAACAATCATTAGTGAGATCAACATATCATCATCTTATCATCTAAGGCAAACAAGAAAAATCGTCTTCAAACTTGCATTAACATAGCCTCAACATGATATAATATTCATCATAATCATATCATGCAATTATCATATTCATCACATCATATCCTCCTAAATAGAATCACATTCAATACTTCAATTGCACAACATCATCACGGAATACTATCCATCACGATTGAAGTAAAGAGTAGAGAATCATAATGTCTTACCAAATTGCCTCCATAGCTTCATCAAGAATTTCACCCTCAATTCATTACAATTATACAATAACTCACTCATTATCATCATAATATCTTGAATTAAACAATAACATAATCAATTCTAACAACCCTAATTATCACCAAGTTCAATCCATAACTAGGGTTAGGTTAAAAGATCAAATTCATCACACACTAAGTCAATGATCAAGAACTAAAACAATTAACCCATAAACAATTATATTCTATCATTAGTAATCAAAGGAAACCAATAACAATTCAATTTGAAAGATCAATTTCAGAATAAGAAGGAAACCCATGTTTTTAACAAATTTTGAAATCAATTTGAAGGAGCCTCTTGGGGAAAGAGATCCCAAGAGTGAAGAGTTACCATACCTTAACAATACTTGAATATTTATGGATATAAAGTAGAATTCTTGCAGCCCTAAAGCCCTTGAACCTTAGTCTTCAATGGAGTCTTTGGGGAAGAGAGAGAAAGAACAGAGAAGGTGGAGAGATTTGAGTTTGGGAATTGTGGGGTGTTGGGTTAGTTTAATTAGGTTTATATCGTATATAGCCCCTTAACTAACTTAATTAGACACCCCATAGACCTTAATTAACCACCTAACTAACTAACTAATTAATTGACTTAACTTAAAATTTTGACAACAAACCATACCCCTCACCTACAAGACCACATCGATGCCCCGTAGGTCCATGGCGTCCCGTGCTGGCAAGGCATCGATTGGGTCATATACTGACTTTTAGACCCTTTTCCAAATATGGATAAGTACTAACCAATGACTACAATCAATGGGCCATTGACCCATCGACGACTCGTTGATTGGTTCGTGGACTGGCACTGCCAAGTTAGGCTATTTTGGGTCAAATTTAAGGGTCCTTAGAGTGGTCCTTGCAGAGTCGTACCCAGACGTTTCAACACTAAAAACACTCTTCTATATGTTAACCACCTTTCTGCCAATTTACATGAAATTCCAACTCTTAAAACCCCATAAAACATGACAAGGCACACTAACCTCTATTTCACTAGTCTCAGGACGTCATGGATGTTTCTTGATATTTTGACTCTAAAGCTTCCTTATTGATTTATATACATTATTTTGGGCCTATAAAAGTTTTATAAGTCATTGATCGTCATGTGAGGATCCAGATTAGGTCTTGGACTTTCGGAGTGTTACATTATCCCTCCTTAGGAACATTCGTCTAACACTACAAAAAATCTTTTCTTAGGGAGAGATGACTCAAGACTAGCAGCCCAACCAACAACAACATATTACAACATGAGTTAAAACTCAAATCAACATGGAATTTACACAAACACCATTTACTATATAAGAGCTCAACATCACAACATGAGGAATTTCCTTCTCAATATCAACTTGAGCCCAAGATGATCATCATGTTACTTATGCCAAAACTACTTTCAAAACACATTAACATGCTCAATACCATTTCATGAAGGCAACAATACATAAAACACAAATAAGTGCAAATTAAGCTAAAGAAAATTTTCACATAAAAACTCATTTTAGCATGAACTTCTACCATAGATATGCATATTTTAGCAAAACAAGCCAAATTCAAGTTTATTTATTATTTTCATTTTTCATAGGAATGAGTAACCTTAATTAGGAAAAATATGAGGATAACATGACTTAATGACGGCCTCGGCCTCCCATGTTGCTCCCTCAACTAGGTGGTTTCGCCATAGAACTTTTACGGAGGCCACCTCTTTTGTTCCTCAACTTCTTGACTTGGCGATCTAGAATTTCCACCGGAACCTCTTCATACGAAAGGCTCTCATCCACACCTAACCCTTAAATAGGAAGAATGGACATGGGATCTCCAATACACTTCTTTAACGTGGAGATATGGAATACCGGATGAGCCAAAGCTAGTTAACTAGGTAATCTCAACTCATATGCAACTTTTCGACCCGTTGCAAAACCTCATAGGGACCCACATATCGAGGACTTAACTTCCCCTTTTTGCCAAATCTCATCACCCTTTTCATAGGTGAAATCTTCAAATATACCATATCGCCTACTTCGAATTCAAGATCTTTTCTTCTATTGTTGGCATAAGACTTTTGCCGACTATAGGCTGTTTTCAACCTATCCCTTGTCACCCGAACCTTCTCTAGGGCATAATAGATTATATCAGGACCAAGGAGTGAAGACTCACCAACCTCAAACCATACAACCGGAGACCTACATCTCCTACCGTAGAGTGCTTCAAATGGAGCCATGGAAATACTCGAATGGTAGCTATTATCATAGGAGAACTCAATCAACGGCAAGTGATTGTCCCAATTCTATTTGAAGTCTATCACACAAGATCTTAACATATCCTCTAGGGTTTGAATAGTACATTCTGATTGACCATCCGCTTGGGGATGAAAAGCGGTGCTAAGCTTTACCTTTGTACCCAACCCTTTTTGACAAGACCTCCCAAAACGGGAAGTAAATTGTGCACCTCTATCCGATATGATGGAAAAAGGGATCCCATGAAGGCTCACAATCTCATTAATGTAAGTTCTTTCATAATCCTCCGCTGAATAAGTAGACTTAACGGGGATAAAGTTAGAGGACTTCATCAACGTATCCACAATAACCCAAATTGAGTAACTTTCTTCCAGGTTTGAGGCAACCCAACAAGAAAGTCCATATTAATCTCTTCCCACTTGCAAGTAGGAACACCCATTTCTTGGATTAGAATACTAGGCTTTAGATGCTCGACTTTACCTTGTTGGAAATTTGGACACTTGGATACAAACTCTGCTATGTCTTTTTTCAATCCATCCACCAATATACCTCTCTAAGATCACGATACATTTTGGTAGCACCCGGATTAATAGAATATCGGGAACCATGAACTTCTTCCAAAATCTTTCCCCTCAAATCATCAACATCCGACACACACTATCTACCTTGGTACCTTAGCACACCATCCCCCCTTAGGAGAATGACTCATTGAAATAGCTAAGTACCAATTTCTTCAACTTCATCAATAGTGTATCAAGATGTTGCTTAGAATTCACCTCAACCTCTAAAGATGACTCGGAGTTATTATGAACTATGAAACCACCATTTGGGGAATCTTCCAACTGAAAACTCAATCGATTCACCCTATGAACATCTTTCACTAGGTTTTTCTTCCCTTCTTCTACATGAGACACACTCCCATGGTCATACGACTTAGAGCATCCGCAACCACATTGGACTTGCCGGGGTGGTAGAGAACACTCATGTCGTAATCATTCAATAATCCAACCATCTTCTTTGATGGAGATTCAACTCCTTTTGAGTGAGCACATATTGAAGACTCTTATGGTCGGTATACACATCCACATGAACACCATACAAGTAATGTCTCCATATTTTCAAAGCAAATACTTCGGTCGCTAATTCAAGATCGTGAGTTAAGTAATTCTTCTCATGCACCTTGAGTTGTCTAGAGGCATAGGCTACTACATTCCCATGTTGCATAAGGACACAACCCAAACCCACTCGGGATGCATCACAATATACCACAAAACCCTTGGTACCCTCCGGTAAAGTCAACACCGGATAGGAGGTAAGCCTATCTTTCAAAATTTGGAAGCTTCTTTCACATGCCTCCGACCACTAGAATTTAACACTCTTTTGGGTCAAGTTAGTTAAGGGAGAAGCAATGGACGCAAACCCATATACAAACCTCCTATAGTGCCCGACTAAGCCCAAGAAAATCCTACGTTGGTTGGTGTCAATGGTCTAGGCCAATTCTTAACTGCCTCGGTTTTCTTTGGATCGACCTCTATACCCTCACATGAGATAATATGACCAAGAAACGCCACCGATCTCAACCAAAACTCACACTTGCTATACTTGGCAAATAGTTGGTGTTCCTTAAGGACTTGCAATACCACTCTAAAGTGGTCCACATGTTCACCCTCATTTTTCGAATATACCAAGATGTTGTCAATGAAGACAATCACAAAGAAATCTAGGTAATCTTTAAATACCCTATTCATAAGGTCCATAAAATTCATCGGGGCATTAGTGAGACCAAAGTACATAACTAGGAAATCATAGTGATCGTACCTAGTTTGAAATGCCATTTTAGGTACATTCTCACCTATCACTCTAAGTTAATGATACCCGACCTCAAGTCAATATTAGAAAAGTGGCTTGACCCTTGGAGTTGATCAAACAGGTCATCAATCTGAGGGAGAGGATACTTGTTCTTAATGGTAACCTTATTGAGTTAACGATAGTCAATGCACATCCTAAGGGACCCATCCTTCTTGTTAACAAACAACACCGGAGCTCCCCATGGTGAATTACTAGGTTGAATGTAACCCTTATCTAATAAGTCTTTGAGTTGAAGATTTAGCTCTTTAAACTCCACTAGAGCCATCCGGTAAGGAGGGATTGAAATGGGATTCATATCCCGTAACAAGTCAATACCAAAGTCTATTTGCCATTCGGGAGGAATTTCGAGCAAGTCATCGGGAAATACTTCCAAAAAGTCCTTCACTACGGGGACCAACTCTAGAGGAGGAATGTCGGACTCAAGATCTTTGACTATTACAATATGGTAAAGACACCCTTTATAGATCATTTTACAAGCTTTTAAACAAGAAATGATACTACCTCTAGGAGTTGAGTTACATCTATTCCACTCTAAGACGGGTTGATTAGGAAAATTGAACTTAACCACTCTTGTTTGACAATAAATGGAAGCAAAACAAGCATGCAACCAATCCATTCCAAAAATTACATCAAAATCAACCATATCAAGCTCTACCAATCCACCAATGTAACTCCATTGGGAAAAGATGTAGGACAACTTCTAAAGACTCTTCTAGCCACAACGGAGTCACCCACCTAGGTTGTAACCGAAAATGGTTCAATCAAAATATCGGGTAGAACATCAAAAAATTCTAGCTACTAGGGGAGTTACAAATGATAATGTAGCCTCGGGGTCAAGTAAAGCATAAACATCAATAGAGAAGACTTGTAACATACCGATGACCCATCAGGAGATTCTTCTTGCTCACCCCTAGAGCGGAGAGAATAAAAGTGGTTCCTCTTTGGAGCATCGGAACTAGGATCACTTGTTTGAGTTTGAAAACTCCCATTCTATTGACTTCTCACATTATGCCAATGACTAACCTTATGTCCCTCTTTTCCACAACCAAAGCAATTTTCCGTTCCCACCAAGCATTCACCCATACGCTTCTTACCACACTTTGCACAAGTAGGTTTGCCGCTTGGTGAATTTCCACTTCTTCCCTTTTGAGACTTAGGGTTATACACCTTATCCTTCTTTGCCTTAGGTAAATTGGAAGTAACTTGGTTGGAAACCCTGTTCTTGAACCTAGGCTTGTCTTGAATCTCAAGCCTACCCTTGGAAGTACCTCCTTCATAAGACTCGTCCCTCTTAAACTCCCTATTCTTCCTCTTGAGTCTAGTCTTCAACTTGTTGTGCGTGAACCATCAACCTAGAGATATCCATATTGTCATGCAGTATCGCCGAGCGACACTCTTCAACTAAGTCATCGGACACTCCCGTCACAAAGTGAATCATCTCATCCCTAGGATTAGATACCAAGGAAAGAGCATATTTGGATAATTTAGTGAACTTCAATGATTACTCTTGCACACTCATACCTCCTTGAGGAAGGCTGATGAATTCTTCCACTTTCACCTCCTGTTTCTCTCTAGGAATGAACCGATCAAGGAAAGACCTTCTAAACACCTCCCAAGTGATAGGACCCACTCTCATGGACCTATTATCCCTCCATTGGGTGTACCATGTTTGAGCTACATCCTTGAGTTGATAGGAAGCTGGCGCGGACTTTTCATTTGAAGTCACCCCCATGGCATAAAGAATCTTGTAGACCTCATCAATGAAGTCTTGGTGATCTTCATTCACTTTTGACCCATAGAACATAGGAGGGTTCATCCTCGTGAAGTCCCTCAAGCGGGAAGCCATGGTACTAGAATTTGGTTGAACACGATTTCCAACCTCCTGATTGTCTTGAGTCGTCATGGCTTGGGCTTGAGTGGCTACCGCTTGAGCTTGGATAGTCATGGCTTGGGCCAAGATTAGAAATGCCGACCTTATCTCTCTATCTGTCATTTGTGGAGGAATTACCGGAGCTTGGACTTGTGGAGGGACTTGATTGTCTTGTGGAGGGACTTGGTTGTCTTGGGGAGGAACTCCCGTATTAGACAAATCTTCCTCCACTCTCTTCGCAGCTGCTTTTTGGGTAGTCATCTCCTATATCCACAAGAAAAAGGATTAGAAGAATATGGGACACATAGTGTCACCACTCATAAGGCACGACTTTCAAGATTACCAATAAGTGAGAATTAGTAAGCATCACATAGCCTCTCATTCATAAGTGTGGTGCACTTCACACTCATGAACGAGACTCTACATAGACGTGGTTTAGTGAGACATCAACCCTAAGAATATTTCAACCTGGATCTGATATAAAGTTTTTTGCAGCCGGGGAGCACCCCCTAAACTTAACCGGCGTCATCGTCCTTGGAGAGGACTAAGACTAACCTCTAAGCATTCGTCATAACATTTCATAGGTTAAAATGAGGAAAATTTTAATCTTTGCTTACATATTAAGGTTTACATAGACCTCATTTACTAAACATATATATATATATATATATATATATATATATATATATATATATATATATATATGGAGTTTACTTAGACTCCTCGCATAGGAAGCTTACATAGGCTTCTCGTTTAGACAATATACATAACATATAAGAATTTAGTCTAATAATACTATCTCACATAAACCATCTAAAAAGAATAGAACATTCGGGCATAGCCCTCAATACAAATTCATAATTGCCACTTAGGTCATACAACAATATCTTTAAAAATAAGAGAGCAAAAAATATTTGTAGACTATATCAAATGCGACTAGGCTAGATAGAAGGAACCATCCTCGAATATTAAGGACCTACCAAAACATGGGGACAAGTCCAAGTCTTCTTGTAATCGACCTTGATACCTTAACAGCCCGAACCTACATTGTCTGGGCAAAAGAAAAAGAATATATGTTAGTACATCCACTTGTTCTAAGTATGGAAACATATGCACATATAATCTTTAAAATCATGCTTAAAGAGACATTTTGTTCAAAGTCATGCTATGTCACTTTTGAAAGCCTTAATGCACAAATAAGAACACATACAAGCCAATTATCACATATTCATTAAGACAAATCCATATGCAACACAAGACCAACATCACCAATAATTATCAAGTCAACATGAACATTATCAACATAAGGGCATATCACATGAATAGTAGCATATCAAGATCATATAACCAAAGCAACTCCAACATAATGCCATAACCACAATACATGTACAAGAGTTCATATTATCATAGCTTGCAAGATCCTTACCAACAATCCCATACCAAGTATACAAGTGCAGTACTCATGTGAAGTCCCATAACCCCACATAATCAAGTAAACAAGGAAATAGATCATAAGTAATGTCATACTTCATATAACATAGCATCATGAGTAGTCATAATCATATATAGTAATGTAGACCATTAACATGTCCATAAGTGGAACTAACATCATGTAGAGTCATCAACATATAAAGTCAACATTTGCATATCATTCACATTATAAAAGCATAAGAACAACCTCCTAGGACTTCCCTCAAGGCCAACTAGTGCAATGTATAGGTAGAGTCCCATACCCCTACCTACACTAAGAAGAACCCCTTAATTCACCCTAGTTAGAGTTCACTCTATTACTTTCGTTTTACATTTAGGAACAATCGCCTTAACCGACAATAGACCATGTGAGCTAAACAATAAATCTGGTGTCATTAAACACTACACCGATAGAAAGTGGTATACTTGCCAAGGTAGGACCAAAACATTAACATAGAATTCTAGGTGGATCCACTAGCTAGTTTGCCTATGGGGGAAACATAGTTCAAGAACTAGGAGACATATGTTGGACTCTCTTTATGCGCAATCGCATTATAGTCACTATCTCATGATATTCCTTGGTGAATCTCCATTTTATGTGGGAGTCAACACCTCTCATGTCAAGTTCACTCGGTGCTAATCTAAAGTCCCTTTTTGAAATGCCATTAAGTCATTCTTTAACAATCATAGCTTAATTTAAGTCATAGGAGACTAACCCCCTTGTATAGCATATCATTTAGCTCATTAGGCATGGGATGAGAACTTCCTTTCATATCACAATCATCATTAGTGAGATCAACATATCATCATCTTATCATTTAAGGCACACAAGATAAATCATCTTCAAACTTGCATTAATATAGCCTCAACATAATCTCACATTCATTATAATCATATCATGCCATTATCATATTCATCACATCATATCCTCCTAAATCTAATCACATTCAATACTTCAATCGCACAACATCATCACCAAATACAATCCATCACGATTGAAGTAAAGAGTAGAGTATCACAATATCTTAAAAAATAGCCTCCAGAGCCTTCATCAAGATTTTCACCCTCAATTCCTCGAAATTACCAATAAATTACTCATCATAATATCGTGAATTAAGAAATAACATAATCAATTCTAACAACCCTAATCATCACAAAGTTCAATTCATAACTAGGGTTAGGATAAATGATCCTATTCATCACAAACTAAGTCAATGATAAAGAAATACAACAATTAACCAATAAACAATCATATTCTATCATTAATATCAAAGGAAACCAATAACAATTCACTTTGAAAGATCAATTTCAGAATAAGAAGGAAACCCATGTTTTTAACAACTTTTGAAATCAATTTGAAGGAGCCACTTGGGGAAAGAGATCCCAAGAGTGAAGAGTTCTCATACCTCAACAATCCTTAAATATTAATGGAGATAAAGTTGAATTCTTTCAGCCCTAATTCCCTTGAACCTTAGTCTTCAATGGAGTCTTTGGGAAAGAGAGAGAAAGAACAGAGAAGGTGGAGAGATTTGAGTTTGGGAATTGTGGGGTGTTGGGTTAGTTTAATTAGGTTTATATCTTATTAGACCCTTAAATAACTTAATTAGACACCCCTAACCCTTAATTAACCACCTAAGTAACTAACTAATTAATTGAATTAACTTAAAAATTTGACAGCAAAGAAGACCCCTCACCTACGAGACCACGTTGACGCCCCGTAAGTCCATCAACGGTCCGTGATGGCAGGCGTTGATTGGGTAAGAGACTGACCTTTGGACCATTTTCCAAATATGTCTAAGTCCTAACCAACAACTACCATCAACGACTGTTGACCCATTGATGGCTCGTCGATTGGTTCGTGGACTGCCACTGCCAAGTTAAGCAGTTTTGGGTCAAATTGAAGGGTTCTCTCCAAGGACCCTTGTCCTTGGAGAGTAGTACCCAAACCTTTTAACCCTAAACACTCTTTTATATATGTTAATCACCTTTCTACCAAGTTTTATTAAATTCTGACTCTTAAAACCCCATGAAACATGCCAAGGCACACTAACCTCTATTTCACTAGTCTTCGAACGTCATAGACGTTTATTGATATTTTGACTCTAAATCTTTCTAATTGAATTCAATACATTATTTTAGGCCTATAAAAAGTGTTCTAAGTCTTTGCTATTCTTGTGAGGTTCTAGATTAGGTTTTGGACTTTCAAAGTGTTACAATTTTGTACAATAAGGCAAGAAAGTTAGTCTCCAATGGGTGTTTCTATCACTTAGTCTGAGTTAATGATTCTAGTTCTGAGATACCTCCTATTCAGTTAGTTTCAATACTACGAGAGTTTCCAAAATTCTTTCCATATGATCTACCAGAGTCCCTCTTGAGAAAGAGATAAACTTCAGTATAGATGTTCTTCTTGATACTCGTCCTATCTCTATCCCTCTAGATAGTATGGTAGTGACAGATTTGAAAGAGCTTAAAGAGTAGTTGAAAGATCTCTTCGGTAAAGGTTTCATTCGATCAAGCGTCTCACCTTGGGGCACTCCGGTCTTATTTTAGACAAATAAAGATGGTTTCCTTAGAATGTGTATAGATTACCTTAAATTGAACAAGGTTACCATCAAAAACTAATATCATCTCCAGGGATTGATGATATTTTTTATCTACTTCAGGGTGCTACTTGTTTCTTTAAGATATACCTCAGATCATGCTACCATTAGTTAAGAGTAAGGGAATGTGATATTCCAAAGACCCCTGTTAGAACCCGTTATTGTAATTGTGAGCTTTTTCATATGTCCGTTGCTTTGATCATTGCGCCTGCATCATTCATGGATCTTATGAATAGAGTATTCAAGACATAATTACATATTTTTGTTATCATCTTCATTGATGACATACTAATCTATTTGATGAATGAAGAAGATCATGCTAACAATCTCAAAATAGTTTTTCATACATTGAAAGATAAGGATTTATATTCTATGTTTTTAAAATGTTAATATTTGATTGAGTCGGTGGAATTATTAGGCCACATTGTGTCTAGAGAGGGAATTAATGTTGATACCCAAAAGATAGAGGCAATACAAAATTTTCCTAGACCCACATCTCCAACTGATATTAAGAGTTTCTTGGGTTTGGCTAGCTATAATAGAAGTTTGCAGAGGGGTTCTCATCCATTTCGTCTCCTTTGACCAAGTTGACTTAGAAAATAGTTGAGTTTCTATGTCTGAAGCTTGTGAGAAAATCTTTCAGGAATTGAAAAGAGAGATAGACTACTGTCCCAATGTTGACCTTACCAAAAGGTACTCAAGGTTTTTATGGTGTATTGTGATGCATCTAGAGTTTGTTTGGGTTGTGTGTTGATAAAGAATGGAAAGGTTATAGCTAATGCCTTACGAAAGTTGAAAGTTCATGAGAAGAATTACGAAACCCATGACTTAGAGTTGGCAGCCATGGTATTTGCTTTGAAGATATGACATCATTAATTGTATGGTGTTCATGTGGATGTATTCACTGATCACAAGAGCCTTCATTATTTGTTCACTCAGAAAGAGCGTAATCTAAGACAAAGGGGGTGGTTAGAATTTCTCAAAGATTATGACATGAGTATTCTTTACCACTCAGGTAAGGCTAATGTTGTTGATGATGCCTTATGCAGGTGGTATATGGGTAGTACCGCCCACTTTGAGGAAGATAAGAAAGAAATCACATGGGATGTGCATAGACTTGCAGGATAAGGAGTTCACCTAATGGATTCCACATAAGGAGCAGTAGTGGTTATAAATGGAGTTGAATCTTCATTATTGTCAAAAGTAAAAGAGAAGTAGGATCAAGACCCAATTATGCTTGAATTGAAGGCAAATGTTCATAAGCAAAAAGTAATGACTTTTAAACCAGGGGGAGATGACATTTTGAGATATCAAAGAAGATTATGTAGTAATGGTGAATGGAGTCAACCAATGCTTGGAAAATGTTTATCATACACCACATTCAGTTGCACTTAATGGCACTCCTTTTGGAAGATTATTGAATGTTCAACTTTCTAGTACAGTACATACTGCTTCAATTTTTATTTATTCTTATCATTTTACTAGTATTATTAAAGTTTTAAAATTTTGATACTTTTCTAAATGATTTATTTGATGACTTTTAGTGAACATTTGAGTGCACAAACATACACGTTGTAGGAAAACAAAAATGAGAAGAAATAAAAATCTTAGTTTAGTTTTTGGTATCAATCAATATAAAAAATCATTTTCTTCCTGAATTGATCATACAATAGGTTAATAAAATTTAATTATATCATTTCAGTTTCATTGTCAATATTTTTTACATAATTATATATTATCACATCATGTTAGAAAAGTACAATTAACATATTTATGCAGTTTAAGAAAATTCAAAAATAACATAATTATTTTCTTTATTTTCTGCTCTTTTTTTCCACTTCGCCTTCATCCGATGAGTGGAGATGGTTGTATAGTATGAAAAGGTTCTCAAAATACTTAAATTATTAATTTTTCTTTATTTGCTTAATTATATTTTTTAATCATGAATGATCGATTTAGTTTGTGTATCGAAGGGTAAAGTTGAGTTGAAGGAATAATTCAATTATGAAAATCAAAATTACGATATCTGTCATGACACAGACCATCGTGATTGACATCAACACTAACCCTCCGTTGGGAGAACCACTGTTACAACCCAAACAAACTTTTTTTTATGAAAACTAAGGTATTTAAAGATGCGAAAGCGGGTTTATATGACAATAAAAATGGTGTCCCCATAAACTCCAAGGTTTTAACAAGCAATTAACCAAACTAATGCGGAAGAACAACCCCTAGAACCTGAAAGTCATTGTACAAAAACACTACCGACGAAAAGTCTAGGAACAATGGGTACAAACCCAAAACTAAGCAACACCTTAAACAAAAGTATGGGGGTGGTTATCCACACGGATAACCCGGGATCAATCTCTCCCAATGCCTTCTCAGTTGAGCCTGTCGCGTAGGGCTTGCCTAGTGTGCTTTAAATCTTTTTTTGTGGTTTGAAGGATATTACACAGTGGGGGTTTACCCAGTGCGCACAAAGTGCTCACCCGAAGGACAGAGGTTGTGGCAGAGGTTGTAGAGGTTGTGGGTTATCCTGGGGTTCCAAAGAAAAGACTGATTCCATAAAGAGTGGACTTAAACAAGAAAGATCTGTGACACCCTAAACGAACAGGCTCATGCTTGAATCCGTTCAGGATCAATAGTCACCTAGCTGAGGTTTATCAATAATCGCCTGAAGATGCCCTATACTTAATAAAGAAAGAGCAAGTGCAGTATCAGTACACAACCACAATATACTGGTAGGATCACGCGGCTATCCCATTAGGTGAAACATACATAAGTTTACAATAATATAATAACATGCATACACCAAATATACAAAAGACGATATCATTTATGAACAACAAACAATTTCACAATTATCAAGATATACAATTATGTCAAATCAATAGTCATTTCATAAAACCTACACCAAAACCGTTAGCATAGTAGAATGTGGTACCCGATCCAATGTTTATGCCGGAACATGGAAAACGATCCCATGTTTATGGCAAAATGTGGCAACTGATTCAAGTTAGTGTGTCGGAACGCAACACCCGATCCATTTGACAAGCCACAATCACAATCACAAGTATATTCTCAAAATCATACATTCATCATTATCTCTCTCATTTACAAATAGTGTGATAAATAATGCAAAATTTGTATACATACATTTATTATAATGAAGCAAGAACAAACATATATCAAACAATCATGATATCAAAATCATCATGCACCTCGAATCCAAGCTTGAATCCTAGCGTTTGAACCTTCCCATTCTGGATTCTTTTCTCTTGTTCTAGGACTACAAATAATAATATCTACGCAAGGATAAACAATCAAAGGAATAATTATCTAGATTATAAAAAACTCAATAACTATAACATCTCGCAAATTGAAATAACTTGGAAGGAGTTAATAACTGGAAATAGTCTTTCTTTTAAAGAATGAAAATCTGGATATTTTGTTTAGTTAGAATAAGTTGAGTATTCGTCGACTTCAAACGGCTACAAACCTCTGAAAAGGATGAGTAAAGTGTACTTCAAGATATGGTAGGAAAGCTCTTGGAATAATCATTCCAACGCCAACGAGTTTGCATGATTCTGAGTTCGTATGAGTGAGATGTCATTTGGAAATTGGGGTATTTGAATAAGGAAAGTCTAATCCAGATTTTTTAAGGATATTTTAGAATTTTCCTTACCAGTTGTTTTAATTCTTTTTTAAGATTTCGATTGGGGTAAATCCAGATTTTAGTCAGATTAGAAGAGTTGAAATTCACGCTAGGGCTTGGAGAAAAGATAAAAGAGGAGAAAAGAGAATAAAGTTTAAGAATCGTCAAGAACACTAGAGTTTAGCTTGTGGATTTCATCAAGGGGTGATCCCTACAAGTTATGTGAGATCATATAGTTTTGGGTTAGTTGACCCACTCACTACTAATGATTCAATCCATGTGAAGTATTTAGATTTGAAAGTAAATCCTTTGACTTTTTGATGAAATCTGTTTGAATTCCTTTTGGGTTATGTTGTTGATGTTTTTTGTGTTTGATTCATGATTTTAGTTTAGATTTTGAGTTGCATCTGATATATCTTTTATGGTTAAGTAGAATCTAAATGTTTGGGGAAAGAACCATTGGAGTTTAGAGAGTTTAGAGTTGAAAAACGAGCAAGAAAAGTCGTCAAACACATGGGCAAAGGGGTGGGGCGTTACGCTAGCCATCCCCCCCTATAGAAGTCTCTGAATGTGGGGCTCTAGTTTATGGAGTCATCTAGAGAACCCCCTGCCAACTTGTTCTCTTAATTCTGAGGGCAGGAGCCCCGTGCCTCTTAAAGCTCTAAGGACGTAGTTCTCCCCTTTTGTCCCCAATCTTTTCATACTAGTATCTCAACAATGTACCTATGTTTTCTACTTGATTCCAAAACTCTTAGGTATATCTAAACATCATAAAATCATCTATAAATATGAGATCATAAACCTTGAATCCATACATCAATTAATGGAAACATATAAGTCAAGTCTAGAAGTTATTAAGCAAGTAAAGAGAGGTACTTAAAGTTTTCAAAAGTCTTTCACGAACGATTAATTTTGTTTTAAAGACATAAAGTTCAATTTATGTAAAGATTAAAGTTGAAGTTAATTTCTTCAAAGAAGTATATGGAGACTATGTATTCCCAAAGACTTCATATTTGCACAAGAAAGGGAACATCGATTCCATATAACTCAAGTCTCCATAATCTATGTAGCCATTAGGGGTAGTAAGGGATAATACTTTTTAGATAAATCCTTAAGTGCTTTTTAGCATAGACTAGTGGATCCGCTTAGTTAAAGTGTCCTAAATGATGGCAAAGTATAGGAAAATTTTCAAAGTGTGGTCAAGACGTTGTATAACGAATTAGGCTCATAGTGGTGGTTTTCAGTTAGAGAATCTCCTATAGAAACTATTTTACTTTATTACATAAGTAAATTTGAGTTTGTTATTGCATTTTATTTAACCAAAAAGTTGTTTTCTATTGTTTTACAAGCTTTATGTATATTGTATGTGCTTTATTACTTTATATCGAGTTAAGTTGTTCAAGAGTTGAGTAAAACAAAGGTAAGTGTTCATTTCAGATTCTTTTCAAGACTATGTTGTGTTTAGCATTCCAACTTGCTTACTCGTACTTTCAATATATTGATGATAGTTGGCTTGCATCATCTTATGATGCAATGGCAGGTAACCAGGATCAACACACAACAACTTGTTGATTTAGTTGAGCACTCAAAGTCAGTTTGTGAGCCTTCTTGCATTCCAGTGGACCCCTTTTATTTTGCTTTCAGTATATCATTGTTAGGATGATCCGGGTTCTTATCCCGATATCCCTCTTGGTTATAGAGGATTCATAGACGGTTAGTAGTTTAGTTGTCTTTACATTATTTTTCATATGTTAAGACTTGAGTTGTCATTTTGTCCAAGTTAAATGTTGACTTTTTAACATTATAAGTTATTTTATTAATTGAGTTAAGTGCATTTGATCATTGAAAAAGTGCTTAGAGTCTTCCGCTGAGTAAGTAAGCTATGCCAATGGTTCGCTTGGGGCCAACAATGGTTCTCGAGTGCTAGCCACGTCCGAGGTATAGGCTCGAGGCATCACAAACATGGTATCAGAGCAAAAGGTTCAAGAGTCCCAAGGAGTCTATGAAGTCGTGTCTTTAGAATCCTCGTTATCGGTGTGTAGCGTGCCACATCTATAATTACAATGCTACAACACTTAGGAAATAATCTCTTTTCTTTCATACTCATTTCGTGTGTTAGAGTTGATCTCTAAAAAGTTTATTAAAATTCATGCTTGTGCCTATTTTCAGTTGAAAATGCCTCCATGAAGAATTGTTAGGGGTCGTCATACTAGGCATAATGTTGAGGAGCAAGAGTTTTCAAGTGCACCTCGAGGGGAAGTCGCTAGTGATGACTTCAGGGAAGCAACCTTCTTGGTAAGTCGAGTTGTTACTAACCAGGTTAGGCAACAAAGAGGAGCTTGATAAAAAAAGGCTAACAGTTCGAGGATCCATGAATTCTTGAGGATGAATCCACTAATATTCACTAGTTCAAGCACTACTCAGGATCTAGATAGTCTTGTTGAGGAAGTGAAGTAGGTTTTGAGGTTATGCATATTATCGATATTGAGCGTGTTGAACTAGCTATATATCAACTGAAAAATGTTGCTAAGACTTGGTTGACCAGTGGAAAGAGGGTAGAATGAGGATGCACCACCTGCGAGTTGGGCATGTTTTGAGGAAGCTTTTTGTGGGCATTTCTTTCCCCCGAGAATTGAAAAAGGCTAAGGTACGAAAATTTCAATCCCTTAATCAAGATTCACTAAGTGTTCATGAGTATGGACTGAAGTTCACCCAACTACCCTATATGCTTTGCATATGGTTAAGGATATGAGGAGTATAATGAGTTTGTTTGTTGTTGAGTTCTCCTGACTATCAAGAAAATAAGGCACGACATCGATGTTAATTGGGGACATGGATATATCAAGGTTTATTTTCTATGTGCAGAAGGTTGAAGAAGAGAAGTTGAGAGATAGGGAGGAATCCAGAAATAAGACATCTAAGACAGGGAATGAGTCCGACCAGCAGAAAAGCAATGTGAACCGTTTGTCCTTTCGGCAAAAGCAAAAGGGACCTGCTCTATCATCTTCTAGTGCACCTGCACCCATAAAAGAGGTGAGTATAATGTCCAGAATTGAGAGAACTTTAGATCTAGACCTGCCCAATCTCAAGGTAGTGCGTTAGATGGGGGTTACTGGGCTCCTTCATGTTGTCCGTCTTGTAGGACTCATCCGGGTAAGTTTCATGATGACCAATCAGGTTGTTTCAAGTGTGGACAAGAGGGTCACTTCATGAAAGAGTGCCCTAATAACATGTAAGGTAGTGGAAATCAGTCCAATAGAGCCCAATATTTATCAGTTGCTTCATTAGACAAGGTTGCACCTATAAGATCTATTTTCGGTATTGGCGGAGGAACAAATTGTCTTTATGCGTTAACTAGTCGCCAAGAGTAAGATAACTGTCTAGATTTTCTCACTGGTATGATAAAAGTCTTTACTTTTGAGTTTATGCTTTTTGCTAGACCCATGAGCAAGTTTATCTTTTGTAACCCCTTATATTGAAAATAAGTTTGATGTTCTTCCTAAGAACTCTATGAACCCTTTTTTGTTTCTACACTTGTTGGGGAGTCTATTCCAGCTAAGTGAGTATATCATCAGTGTCATTTCCATCAATCACAAGGGCACCATAGATGATATAATTAAGTTAGACATGGTAGATTTTGACGTCCTTCTAGGTATGGATTGGATTCATGCCTATTATGACTTTATTGATTGTAGAAATCGAGTTTTCAAGTTTTAGTTTCCAAGTGTGCTAGTCTTAGAGTGGAAAAGTAGTTCAGCAGTGCCTAAGTGTGTTTTAATTTTGTATCTTGAGGCAAGAAAGTTAGTCTCCAAGGAGTGTGTCTATCACATAGTCCGAGTTAATGACTCTAGTGCTGAGATACCTCATATTCGATCAGTTTCAATAGTAAGAGAGTTTCCAAAAATCTTTCCAGGTCATGTACCCAGATTCGCTCCTGAGAGAGATATAGACTTTGGTATAGATGTTCTTCGAGATACTCGCCCTATCTCTATTCCTACATATAGTATAGCACTGACATAGTTGAAGGAGCTTAAAGAGAAGTTGAAAGATCTCTTAAATAAAGGTTTTATTCAACCAAGTGTCTCACCTTGGGGCACTCCGCTCTTATTTTGGAGAAAGAATTATGGTTTTCTTAGAATGTGTATAGATTACCGTAAATTGAACAAGGTTACAATAAAAAAACAAATATCATCTCCAAGGATTGATGATCTCTTCAATCTACTTCAGGGTGCTACCTGTTTTTTTAAGATATACCTCATATCAGGCTACCATCAGTTAAGAGTAAGGGAATGTGATATTCTAAAGACACTTGTTAGAACCCGTTATTGTCATTGTGAGCTTTTTCTCATGTCCTTTTCTTTGACCATTGTGCCTGCATCATTCATGGATCTTATGAATAGAGTATTCAAGCAATAATTAGATATGTTTGTTATCATCTTCATTGATGACATACTAATCTATTCTATTAATGAAGAAG
The DNA here is from genome assembly GCA_016801875.1 of Solanum sitiens. NCBI lineage: Eukaryota > Viridiplantae > Streptophyta > Magnoliopsida > Solanales > Solanaceae > Solanum > Solanum sitiens. Next base: position 2,089,140 of record JABWTJ010000015.1, read on the forward strand.
ATCATTCTAACAATCTCAAAATAGGTTTTCATACACTGAAAGATAAGGAGTTATATTCTATGTTTTTGAAATGCGAATTTTGGCTTGAGTCAATGGCATTCTTAGGCCACATTTTGTCTAGAGAGGGAATTAAAGTTGATACCCAAAACACGGAGGAAATGCATAATTGTCTTAGACCCATATCTCCAACTGATATTAAGAGTTTCTTGGATTTGGTTAGCTATTATAGAAGGCTTGTCGAGGGGAACTCATCCATTTCGTCTCTTTTGACCAAGTTGACTCTGAAAACAGTTAAGTTTCAATGGTCTGAAACTTGTGAGAAAAGCTTTCAGGAATTGAAAAAGAGATGGAGTACTGCCACATTGTTGACCTTACCAGAAGATACTCAAGGTTTTTGTGGTGTAATGTGATGCATCTAGAGTTTGTTTGGGTTGTGTGTTGATGCAGAATGGCAAGGTTATAGCTTATGCCTCAAGACAGTTAAACGTTAATAAGAAGAATTACCTAACTCATGACTTTTAGTTGGATTCCATGGTATTTTCTTTGAAGATATGACGTCATTAATTGTATGGTGTTCATATGGATGTATTCACTAATCACAAGAGCTTTCAATATGTGTTCACTAAGAAAGAGGGTAATCTCAGACAAAGGTGGTGGTTATAATTTCTCAAGGATTATAACATGAGTATTCTTTACCACTCGGGTATGGCTAATGTTGTTGTTGGTGCCTTATGCAGGTTGTATATGGGTAGTACCGCCTACTTTGAGGAAGATAAGAAAGAACTCGCAAGGGATGTGCATAGACTTGTACGCCTAGGAGTTCACCTAATGGATTCCACACAAGGAGAAGTAGGTGTGATGAATGGAGTTGAATCTTCATTAGTGTCAGAAGTAAAAGAGAAGTAGGATCAAGACCCAATTTTTCTTGAATGGAAGGAAAATGTTCATAAGCAAAAAGTATTGGCTTTTAAATCAGGGGGAGATGACATTTTGAGGTATCAAAGAAGATTTTGTACAAATGGTGGATGGACTCCAAGAGAGGATCAGGGAGGAAGCTCATATCTTTAGATGTTCCATTCATATGGGTTCAACAAAGATGTATTCTGATAATAGAGTAGTCTATTGGTGGAGTAGTTTGGAAAAGGGCATTGCTGGATTTTTTGCTAAGTGCCCAAATTGCCAACAAGACAAAGTAGAGAATCAAAGGCCCAATGGTTTGTCTCATAATATAGAACTTTCGGAAGGGAATTGGGATATGATTAATATGGATTTCATCACAAATTTACCAAGGTCTCGTAGGCAGTATGATTCTATTTGGGTGATTGTCGACAGAATTACTAAATCAGCCAACATTTTACTTGTAAAGACTACCCATTCAGCAGAAGACTATGCTAAGTTGTATCTTCAAGAGGTAGGAATACTTCATGGGGTTCTAGTCAGCATTATTTGAGTTAGAGGTGCAGGATTTACTGCACAGTTTTGGAAGTCATTCCTTAAAAGCTTGGGTTCAAATGTGAACTTAAATACAACCTTTCATCCTCATATATGGGGAAGAAGAGCGCACTTTACGTTCTCTCTTGCCTATCCCACTATGGCGAAAACTTATCTCGCCCTGGCAGCATCTGGCCCTCTGTGGCAGGATAGTGGCGCAGAATTTTCCTGAAATTTTGGTTTTTTCTAAAAAAAACAATGGTCCGGATCGTTATAAGATATTTATCGATGTGTGTGTACCTAGTTCATTATTATTGGTTGGATTTTTCTTCATCTTGACAGGTTCAACTTTAGCCTTAGTAGAATTTTCCTTCAACTTTATAAGTTCAATTTTAACCGTAATTTATTTGAGGGTAACAAAAATTTTTGTTTGAAATTTTTTATCAAAGTGTTATATTTGTGTGCAGATGTAAGTTTAACGGAAATATATATCTAAGGACTAAGGGCATGGAGAGTTCTAGGAGGCTAATTGTGAGATACGAGTGTTATCTTATCACTTGCGTGTACTTCTTATTCTTAATAAATTTGTGAGGTTATTTCTCTCGATATTTTGTATCATTTTGTATAATTGATTACCTCCTCTTTTTTATTAGGTTGACTGACCGAACTAGGTTATATATATTGTTAAATTTCTCATTTATCTTCTTACTTACAGTCTTCTGACGTTCATTACTTTTTTAACATCCAAAGTATATTTGATTATTTTGATTCTATATTTATGCCTTTTCCCCTTACAAATTCAACAGATAAAATTTAGTGACTTTAGTAATATAAAAATTTGTTGATACAATGGAGGTTTTACTTGACTACGGGGTGCAATTATTTTGAAAAAGTTATACCATCCTAATTATTATTTTTTTGGGTATGTTATAATTTATAAGTAAAATTGGATTTTAAAAATCACTACAATAATATCGGTTTTTCTTTGATATCAGTACTTTTGGTTTACTTTCAGCTTTTTACTTTTATCTCATTTCAAAATACATCATTATTAAAGCATTTCTTTGACGAGTGTGTTCGTTAAGAATCATTTCAATTCTTCACCAAGAAGTCAATAATTTAAAATCTTGTTGCCTTACGATTTGATCTGAAACTTTTAAAAGGAGTCTTTGCATAGATTTGTTGTATAGATTTGTGATATATCTATTTTAGTATATATTAATTTTAAAGCAAATTAATTAAAGTCTAACTAAAAAGTAAAACCCCAAAGTCATCCAGTTACCACATGGGACCTCTTAGGGAATTTTACACTAATCCCATAGTATTCAGAGCTAATTAGATTGGAGAGTGCGCGGTCAAACTACTAGTAGGATATGCCTTACTTTATATTATATTAAGTTGTATACCTAAGTCTATGTTAATTTGAATGAATTGGGGACGGGTACCTTGTTGTTCTTTTTTTTCCTACATTAGATACAATGTTTCGACTTTACTGCCTTATTTTCAAGTTTAGTACCATGCTAGTTAGGGATTGTATATGTTTCATGTTGTTGTGGCTTGATTTATTGTTGCTACTTGTTATATATTTGAGCATGTTCCGCCTTAGACTATGATTAGACTAGTTTTAACTTAGACTCCTAACTCCTTTCTTCTTCTACGACGTCAATTTAGATAGACTTGATCCTGTAGACACGAGTAGAAGACTTGTGTATGAGCCTTAGTCTAGGCGATTTCAAATATTTATGGATCTTCTATCTTCTCTCTCTATTTCTGCTACTACGGTGCATTACTAGAGGTTTTGTGTTATTGCAGCATCAAAGAATTGGAATTTCTAGTCTTGGAGCCTTATGGTAAACTTTTTGTGAGTGGACGTCATTTGAGGGTTGCTTGGTATTGGTATTTCAGATACTCTTCGGAGTCGACACGCCCCCGGGTCAGCCTTGTTAGTTAGACGACTTACACCCATGTGAGTGGACCAGCTTGTTAGGCGACTTGATTTATAAGAATCTATTCGGAGTTGACACACCCCATGTCACTCTTTCTAGTTGGGCGGCTTATGTCCTTGGAATGGATTGGCTAGTTAGGAGTCCTAGAATGAATGACAATCTTGTTGTCTTGGTTGGGAGTTGACTGGATTGTTAAATATCTGAGGTTACTTGGGCTGGGAGCTCGATTTTTGGTTCATGGTACTCTTGTCTAAGTAGACTTAGCTATTGTCTATACCGGTTGGGCTTATGGGGGTTCGGGGCTTATGGTGTCTAGTTAGGTTTAGTTTGGTTGTACTTTGATTTACTTTGGATATGTTAGTATGCTTCCTCTCATATTCGTTTTGACCTCAGTTTGTGTCTAGATTCTATATTTTCAAATTTTCTTTACCTAGCTTACTCAGTCGGCCTATAATGCTTACTGAGTACATTTGTTTTGGTACTCATACTTCACTCTGCATTTGTTTCGTAATGCAGCTCCTACTACCAGCTACTAACGGTGATTGTTTGTTCCATCTTCAACTACTTTTAGGATCGGATACGTGGGTGAGAACTTGCCAACATGGATCAACCTCTCTCCCTGTGTACATATTCAGATAGTTTATGTAATTTTGAGATGGTTTTGTTGTGTTCCACTTTTGGTACTTGTTCATTCATGTTAGACAACTCTGTACTAGTGACTTAGAGGTTCTGAGACTAATCGTTTGTATGTAGTTTTTGGTTGGCTTTCACTTTTGTCTCATTTTGTTATTTTAAGTGTTATTTATGTTAGTTCTACCCTTATACAAATTATTTGTCGTTATAGGTTATGGGTTCTCTAACCTACTGATGGATTATAGCAGGTGTAGTGCCAACGTACCTACAGGAATCTGGTCATGACATCTTCCATTATGCCTATTACTTGTCATTTCTACCTATGGATCGGCTTACCCACCTGTGGGTATTTGTAGGTTCCATTATGACTCGACTTTTTAGAACGTGACATATTTTATTCATTTTTTAATTTATACGTACATTTCTCAACTTTTATTTTTATCATTCAAAGTTTAGTTCAAAAATAAATTGTATTTGATAGACAGTAGATTATTAATTAAAAACTAATTATATTTTGTAAAGTATATTCTATGCAGGTGCTAAAAAAAAGTAGAAAGTGAGTTATATAAAAATATTTGTATGAATACAACAATATGGAATATTACTTCTCTAAATCATGATAGACTGTAGATATACACAAAAATAATATTGTAGATTTTATAGTCATGTTGTCAATTCCATTAGAATAAAAAATGAAAACAGATAAATAAATAAATAAAAACGTAAAGAAAATAAATAAGCTACTAAAAGAGATTGTCAAACTAGGTAAGCAAATCTAAGATGGGGTCTTGTGCAACATGATATACACAAATATTTGTTTAAATGATAATTAGAAAGTGCTCTCTTCAATTTGCTTGCTCATTATATAAGTTTGTGTTTTCTTTCAACAGAAAATATCTAAAACAATCAATTGTTATCAATCATTTTCCTGGAAAAAATCAATGTAGGTACAAAATAGCGAATTTTCTGGAAAACAAAATCAGAACTTTGGTGGTTTATGATGATGACAGTTACCTTCTCATTATTTCTACTTTACTCAAGCAATCCAAATTCGAAGGTATTTAAATTATCTTTTTTATTTTTAAAATTTTTGCGAGTGTTCCGATCCAAAATATAAGATTGTGATGATACCTATATCATTTCAGAGTAGGGTATCTTTTATGTTCTTGACATATTACCATTTTTTTAATTTAAGATTTATGTAGATCTATATTTATATAAATCAATACTATTCATGATACCTTGAAATGAAGGAAATTCTAGTCTTTTGAAGAATATAAAAAATTAAAAAATCACAAACAACAGGAATGCCAAAATCTTTGGCTATCTCTTGTTGAAGTTGAAAGTGGTTAATATCAGGAATGCGCACTTCTATGATCACAAGATGAGAGACCGCTGCTACGAAGGACACTCAGAGCACCTTTTCCCCTTTTAACTATCTAACTGAATGAAGCAAAGAAAATTCAATTATCACAGAAGTGCTAATGAACGATAGTGAACAGAGCAAAGGACGCTTTGAGTGTCCTTCAGAGCAGCGACCCCTCTTTCGATTTTGTTATCAAAGAAGTGCACATTCCTGAAATGAAGGACTTTCAACTTCAACAAGAGAGAGCCAAAGATTTTGGCATTCCTGTTGTTTATGAGTTTATAATTATTTTATATTCTTCACAAGACTAGAGTTAGTTTCTTATTTATAACTTTTGGCTCCTAAATATTCAAATAACATATTATATATGAAATAACGACTCATCGTAAGAAAATTATCAATGATGATGAAAAAAAATGAAAGATATGTTTAATAGGAGTTAGTCTAGAACTTTCAAGTAATCCAAAAAGAACTAATTGAACATATTGGAGTTAGCAATAATGATCACTACCCAAGTCCTATGATATCTAATAAACAAGGGATAAATTAAATAATTAAGATACAACAAATATCAAGAATAATCAAAAGAGAACTTGACACTAATTAGAATAACATATAATTATGACAATCATTTATTATTTATATATATAGAAATAAGAAAATCATACATGAATCACATATAGCTATTGTGAAATTTTAGATAACTTTTCTATGTTGGAAAATGATTATCATACACTACATTCAGTTGCACTTAATACCACTGCTTTTGAAGCCTATTGAATGTCAACCTTCTAGTACGGTACATACTGCTTCATTTTTTATTTGTTATTATTATTTTACTAGTACTATTTAAGTTTTAAAAATTTGATACTTTTCTAAATGATTTATTTGATGATTTTAGTGAACATTTGAGTGCACAAACATACACGTTGTAGGAAAATAAAAATGAGAAGGAAAAAAAATCATAGTTTAGTTTTTGGTATCAATAAATATCAAAAAAACTAATTTTCTTCATGAATGGATCATACAATAGGTTAATAAAATTTTAATTATATCGTATCAGTTTCATTGTCAATTTTTTTTACGTAATTATATATTATTACATCATGTTAGGAAAAATACAATTAACATATTTATGCAATTTAAGAAAATACAAAAATAACATATTTTTTATCCATTACTTTCTTCTATTTATTTCCACTTCCCCTTCATCCGATGAGTGGAGATGGTTGTATAGTATGAAAAGGTTCTCAAAATACTTAAATTATTAATTTTTATTCTGTATTTGTTTAAATTTTTTTGGAATGATAAATGATCGATTTTAGTTTGTGCATCGAAGGGTAAAGTTAAGTTGAATGAATAATTCAATTATGAAAACCAAAATTACTACCTCTGTCACAACGCAGACCGTCGTGATTGGCATCCACACTAACCCTCCGTTCGGAGAACCAATACTACAACCCAAACAAACATTTTTTATGAAAACTAAGGCATTAAATGATTCAAAAGCGAGTTTATATGACAATAAAAATGGTGTCCCCATAAACTCAAAGGTTTTTAAAACAACTAATCAAACTAATGCGGAAGAACAACCCCTATAACCTGAAAGTCATTGTACCAAAACTCTACCAACGACAAGTCTAAGAACAATGGGTACAACCACAAAACTAAAAACACCTTAAGATTGTGATGATACCTATATCATTTCAGAGTAGGGTATCTTTTATGTTCTTGACATATTACCATTTTTTTAATTTAAGATTTATGTAGATCTATATTTATATAAATCAATACTATTCATGATACCTTGAAATGAAGGAAATTCTAGTCTTTTGAAGAATATAAAAAATTAAAAAATCACAAACAACAGGAATGCCAAAATCTTTGGCTATCTCTTGTTGAAGTTGAAAGTGGTTAATATCAGGAATGCGCACTTCTATGATCACAAGATGAGAGACCGCTGCTACGAAGGACACTCAGAGCACCTTTTCCCCTTTTAACTATCTAACTGAATGAAGCAAAAAAAATTCAATTATCACAGAAGTGCTAATGAACGATAGTGAACAGAGCAAAGGACGCTTTGAGTGTCCTTCAGAGCAGCGACCCCTCTTTCGATTTTGTTATCAAAGAAGTGCACATTCCTGAAATGAAGGACTTTCAACTTCAACAAGAGAGAGCCAAAGATTTTGGCATTCCTGTTGTTTATGAGTTTATAATTATTTTATATTCTTCACAAGACTAGAGTTAGTTTCTTATTTATAACTTTTGGCTCCTAAATATTCAAATAACATATTATATATGAAATAACGACTCATCGTAAGAAAATTATCAATGATGATGAAAAAAAATGAAAGATATGTTTAATAGGAGTTAGTCTAGAACTTTCAAGTAATCCAAAAAGAACTAATTGAACATATTGGAGTTAGCAATAATGATCACTACCCAAGTCCTATGATATCTAATAAACAAGGGATAAATTAAATAATTAAGATACAACAAATATCAAGAATAATCAAAAGAGAACTTGACACTAATTAGAATAACATATAATTATGACAATCATTTATTATTTATATATATAGAAATAAGAAAATCATACATGAATCACATATAGCTATTGTGAAATTTTAGATAACTTTTCTATGTTGGAAAATGATTATCATACACTACATTCAGTTGCACTTAATACCACTGCTTTTGAAGCCTATTGAATGTCAACCTTCTAGTACGGTACATACTGCTTCATTTTTTATTTGTTATTATTATTTTACTAGTACTATTTAAGTTTTAAAAATTTGATACTTTTCTAAATGATTTATTTGATGATTTTAGTGAACATTTGAGTGCACAAACATACACGTTGTAGGAAAATAAAAATGAGAAGGAAAAAAAATCATAGTTTAGTTTTTGGTATCAATAAATATCAAAAAAACTAATTTTCTTCATGAATGGATCATACAATAGGTTAATAAAATTTTAATTATATCGTATCAGTTTCATTGTCAATTTTTTTTACGTAATTATATATTATTACATCATGTTAGGAAAAATACAATTAACATATTTATGCAATTTAAGAAAATACAAAAATAACATATTTTTTATCCATTACTTTCTTCTATTTATTTCCACTTCCCCTTCATCCGATGAGTGGAGATGGTTGTATAGTATGAAAAGGTTCTCAAAATACTTAAATTATTAATTTTTATTCTGTATTTGTTTAAATTTTTTTGGAATGATAAATGATCGATTTTAGTTTGTGCATCGAAGGGTAAAGTTAAGTTGAATGAATAATTCAATTATGAAAACCAAAATTACTACCTCTGTCACAACGCAGACCGTCGTGATTGGCATCCACACTAACCCTCCGTTCGGAGAACCAATACTACAACCCAAACAAACATTTTTTATGAAAACTAAGGCATTAAATGATTCAAAAGCGAGTTTATATGACAATAAAAATGGTGTCCCCATAAACTCAAAGGTTTTTAAAACAACTAATCAAACTAATGCGGAAGAACAACCCCTATAACCTGAAAGTCATTGTACCAAAACTCTACCAACGACAAGTCTAAGATCAATGCCCCCAATGCCTTCTCGGTCGAGCCTGTAGCATAGGGCTATCCTAGTGAGCTTTACATCTCTTGTGTGGTTTGAAGGACATTACACAATGGGGGTTTACCCAGTGCCCACAAAGTACTCACCAGAGAGTACTCACCCGAAGGACAGAGGTTGTGGCATAGGTTGTAGTGTCGTTAAACGTGAAGCTAGGGGGCTTCACTGTACACTGAAGGAGACTTCACTGTAACAGTGAAGTACTTACTTTAATGTGTTCTAAAAATTATGATAATTGCTTAAATGATTTTCTTATGTATTTCTAATGTGATAATGTTGTTCTTATGATTATATTATGATTTTTTAAACGGAAATTCATGAAAAGCATGTTATTAACTAAATGTCCCTTTTTCATGGTTTTTGCATGGCTTCCATACTTAGTACATCTAATGTGTTAACCCCTTCTTTACCTTTTTGACTAAAGTGTAGTGAATTGGAAGTCTTGATGTATCATGGATGACGGATAGGTTTCTAAGAGTTGAAGATGAAGTATTGGTGAGTCCTCATCGATTCGAGGACAATATCCATACGTTCGGTTATGTCTTGCTATTTAAGTCTTAATGTTTATGTCTTGTATGGGATTAGTACCAAGTTTTGTATACTCTAAGTTTAGATGGTTCAAAAGTTGTAAAGGTTTTAAGGTTTTAATGAAGTCTTCCGCTTATATTATTTATGTAAGGAAAGTTTTTAATTCTTACGCATTTTTAGTATGTTATTATGCGATGAACGATACGATAGGCTAGTATGAGACCTCCGAGAGGTCGAATACGCCGGTCGCAATCCAAGATTGCACCTTAACTTCTAGGGTGTACTTGTGGGATGTGACAAGCTTGGTATCAGAGCATAAGGTTTGGGAGTGTCGTAGTTGTTTCATGAACCACATCAAATAGAATCTTGTTTATAATGTGAAGCGCGCCACATTATAAATAGGAGACTATTGGGTGCTAGGAAAAGTTTCACTTCTTCATTCATCTAATCGTGCCTAAGAGCCTTGTCTATGGTGTCTTTCCTTTGTCTTCCCTATGTGTTGGTCATGTGAGTGTGACCTTATGAAGATTGGGTTGAGGGAGAGAAAATATAAGGTGTGGCTTGTTAGATGAGGTGTGAAAGATGGTGTTGATGACCTTAGATTGGTTTAGTTACCTTTTGAAGGGTAATGGAGTTGAAAAGAATGGTAAGGTATTATCCTGGGGTTCAAAAAAAAGGCTGATTTCGAAAAGAGTGGACTTAAACAAGAAAGATCTGTGACGGCCTAAACGAATGGGCTCACCCTTGAATACGTTCAAGCTCAATAGTAACCTAGCTGAGGTTTATCAATAGCCGCCTGAAGATTCCCTAAACTTAACAAAGATAGAGCAAGTGCAGTATCAGTACACAACCACAATATACAGGTAGGATCACGCTGCTATCCCATTAGGTGTAACATACATAAGTCATTACAATAATATAATAACATGCATACACCAAATATACACAAGACGATATCATTTATGAACAACGAACAATTTCACAATTGTCAAGATATACAATTATGTCAAATCAATAGTCCTTTCATAGAACCCACACCCAAACTGTTAGCATAATGGAACGTGATACCCTATCCAATGTTATGTCAGAACATGGAAAATGATTCCATGTTTATGCCAGAATTGGCAACTGACCCAAGTTAGTATGTCGAAACGCAACACTCAATCCATTTAACAAGCCACAATCACAATCACAAGTATATTCTCAAAATCATACACTCATCATTATCTCTCTCATTTACAAATACGGTGATAAATAATGAAAAATTCTTATACATACATTTATCATAATGAAGTAAGAACAAACATATATCAAACAATCATGATATCACAATCATCATGTACCTCGAATCCAAGCTTGAATCATAGTATTTGAACCTTCTCTTTTTGGATTCTTTTCTCTTGTTCTAGGTCTACAAATAATAAATTATACGCAAGGATCAACAATCAAAGGCCTAATTATTTGGATTATAATGAACTCAATAACTATAACATCTCGCAAATTGAAATAACTAAAAAGGAGTTAATAATTAGAAATAGTCTTTTTTTGAAAGAATGAAAATTTGTATATTTTGTTTAGTTAGAATAAGTTGAGTTTTGGTCAACTTCAAATAGCCACAAATCCCAGATCATGATGAGTTAGGTCTAGTTCAAGATATGGTAGGAAATTTCTTGGAATAATCATTCCAAGTCCACCGAGTTTTCATGATTCTGAGTCTGTATGAGTGAGATATGCCCTTTGGAAATTGGGGTATTAAAATAACGAAAGTCTAATCCAGATTTTTTAAGGATATTTTAGTCTTTTCCTTACCAGTTATTTTAATTCTTTTTTGAGAGTTTAATTGAGGTAAATCCAGATTTTAGTCAGATTAGAAGATTTGAAATTCACGCTAGGGCTTGAAGAAAAGAGAAAAGAGAAGAAAGTCCAAGAATCGTCAAGAATACTAGAGTTTAGCTTGTGGATTTTATCAAGGTGTGATCCCTACAAGTTATATGAGATCATATAGTGTTGGGTTAGTTGACGCGCTAATAATGATTCAATTCAGTGAAGAGTTTATACTTGAAAGTAAATCCCTTTAGTTTTTTATGACATCCGTTTGAATTCTTTGTGGGTTATGTTGTTGATGTCTTTTATGTTTGATTCATGATTTTAGTTGAGATTTTTATTAGAATATGATATATCTTTTATTGTTGAGTGGACTCTAAATGTTTGGGGAAAGAACCATTGGAGTTTAAAGGGTTTAGAGTTGAAAAAAAGAGCAAGAAAAGTCGCCAAACACCTGGGGAAAGGGGTGGGGCATTGCGCTAGCTAGCACACCCGAAAGAATTCTCTGAATGTGGGTCTCTGGGTAAACGGGTCAGCCAGACCACCCAACTTGTTCTCTTAATTGTGAGGGCTGGAGCCCCGTGCCTCTTGAAGCGCTAGGGACGTCGTTCTCCCCTTTTGTCCCCCATCTTTTCATACTAGTACCTCAGCAAAGTACTTATGTTTTCTAGTTGATTCAAACACTCTTAGGTACATCTAAACATCATAAAATTATCCATAAACATGAGATCATGAACCTTGAATCCGTACATTAATTCAAGGAAACTTATGAGTCAAGTCTAGAAGTTAGTAAGCAAGTAAAGAGAGGTATTTTTTCAAAAGTCTTTCACGAACGATTAACTTTGTTTTAAAGAAATAAAGATCAACTTATGTAAAGATTAAAGTTCAAGTTCATTTCTCCAAAGAAGTATATGGAGACTATGTATTTCCAAAGACTTTAAAATGTTTTCACATTTGCACAAGAAAGGGAACATCGACTCTAAGAGAACTTTTAAGCTAAATTTGAGTAATTATCTCAAACCAAAGAAAGAATTTTGATATAACGACATATGAGCTAAGTATATTTTTGGAGTAGTATTGAGCCCCGATATGGAGACGCGAGTTCAAATAAATCAAGTCTCCATAAACTATGTAGCCATCAGGTGTACAAAAGGATCATACTTTTTAGATGAATCCTTAAGTGCTTTTTAGCATAGACTAGTGGATCCGCTTAGTTAAAGTGTCCTATATGATGGCAAAGTATAGGAAAATTTTCAAAGCGTGGTTAAGACGATGTATAACAACTTAGGCTCATAGTGGTTGTTTTCAGTTACAGAATCTCCTATAGAAACTATATTACTTAATTACATAAGTAAAGTTGAGTTTCTTATTGCATTTTCTTTAACCAAAAAGCTGTTTTCTATTGTTTTAAAAGCTTTATGTATATTGCATGTGTTTTATAACTTTATATTGAGTTAATTTGTTCAAGAGTTGAGTAAAACGAAGGTAAATGATCATTTAAGATTCTTTTCAAGCCTATGATGTGTTTAGCATTCCAACTCACTTACTCGTACATTCAATATACTGATGATAGTTGGCTAGTATCATCTTATTATGCAGTCGCAGGTAACCAGGATAAGCACACAACAACTTGTTGATCTAGTTCAGCACTAAAAGTCAGTTTGTGAGCCTTCTTGCATTCTAGAGGACCCTTTTTATTTTGCTTTCAGTATATCATTATTAGGATGATTCGGGTTCTTGTCCCGATATCCCTCTTGGTTATTGAGCTTCATAGACGTTAGTAGTTTAGTTGTCTTTACATTATATTTCCTATGTTAAGACTTGAGTTGCAATTTTGTCCAAGTTGAATGTTGACTTTAAACATTATAAGTTATTTTATTAAACAATTGAGTTAAGTGCATTTGATCATTGTAAAAATGATTAGAGTCTCCCGCTGAGGAAGTAAGCTAGGCCAAGGGTTCGCTTGGGGTCAGCAATGGTTCTCGAGTGCCAGCCACGTCCGAGGTATAGGCTCTGGGCATCACAAACTTGGTATCAGAGTAAAAGGTTCAAGAGTCCGAGGGAGTCTATCAAGTCGTGTCTTTAGAATCCTCATTATCGGTGTGAAGCATGCCACATTTATAATTTCAATGCTACAACAGTTAGGAATCTCTTTTCTTTCATACTCATTTTGTTTTTTAGAGTTGATCTCGAAAAAGTTTATTAAAATTTGTGCTTGCGCGTGTTTTCATTTAACAATGTCTCCTTGAAGAGTTGTGAGGGGTCGTCCTACTGGGCATAATGTTGAGGAGCAAGAGTTACCAAATGCACCTGAAGTGCAACCTCAAGGGAAGTCGCTAGTGATGAGTTCAGGGAAGCAACCTTCTTGGTAAGTCAAGCTGTCACTAACCAAGTTTTGGAACAAAGAGGAGCTTGACTAAAAGAGGCTAATAGTTCGAGGATCCACGAATTCTTGAGGATGAATCCTTCAATATTAACTTGTTCAAGCTCTACTCAGGATCTAGAGAGTTTTGTTGAGGATCTGAAGAAGCTATTTGAGGTTATGCATGTTGTAACGACCCAAAGTACACCCTAGTCGTTACCGCCGTCGTCTTCTTCGAAGAGAACTAAGACAAGCCCTTAGCATACATCATAGCACATCATAGGTCATAAATGCGGAAAAACTTAAAACTTTTCATATACATCTACTTCATGAGGTTTACATAGACCTCTCGCATACACATAATATATATATACATAAGAAGTTTACATAGACTCCTCACATATGAAACTTACTTAGGCTTCTCGCATAGACAACATAAACAACATATAGTAATTTAGTCTAATACTTTGTCTCACATTAAACCATCTATAAGAGTACAAAGGTTTGGACATAGCCAATACAAAACAATACACTATTATAGGCTTACAATGATTGTCTCAATAAGAGAGAGAATAACATTTCTAAACGTAACAACATCATAGCTAGAGAGTAACTTGGCAACGTCCCCAAACATAAGGGCTCACCAATGACTCAGGAAAAGATCCAAGTCTTCCTTGCAATCGACCACGAACATCTCAATGGCATGAACCTAAAATGTTTAGGAAAAAAAGGGAGAAATATAGGTTAGTATAAACCGCATGTACTAAGTATGACTTCTATGCACAAAATCATTTATGCATGACAAAAGGATAATTTAGTCAAAATCATGCTTCCTATCATCTTAACTCAACATGCAATTATAATAAGCATAGTAAGTCAATTTAACATAATATCAACCCAACACATAAGAAACTCAAGCAACACTTGTGCAATGCCAAGAATAGAACCCCATAATCTCATTCCAAGCTAAGTATCACACTAAGCAACCCACTTCATACTTACAACATATTATCATACTTTATCATGACATGCTTAATACAGCAATACTACTCATAGCATATCCACATAGTCATAATCATAATCATAATCATAAAAGAACACTACTAGAATCATCCCTTAAGATCCCACATGTGCAATGAGTAAGAGAAGTCTCATACCCTCTCTCACCCTATGTGGTATCCTTCAAGACAATCCTAATACGACTCCACATACTTAACTTGTTCATTTACATTTACATTAGGGAAATAAGTGCAATAACCAACATGAGACCATGTGAGCTACATGGAATCCAGTGTTCTACTCGCACACCAAAAAGAGAGGTTTAACACTTGCTTAAGGTGTAACTATTCGTACATAGCTATCTAGGTGGATCCACTAAGCTAGAGTCCTATGTGGGCACATAGTTAAGGGTCAAGAAGATTGTTGCTGAAAACCTTGACTTACTAACGTGGAAGTTTTCATCTCATGAGACAACAGATAACTTGGGAATCCGGACTTACTAACGTGAGGAAACCCATGTGGGAGGCCAAACATACTAAACGTCAGCCCTCCAGCTCATTTACATGCCTTTTTCGGTGCTAAGCCATTATTCCCTTTAGAAACATTACTATATAAGTAACTCATAATTCATAATTGAACCCAAAAAGAATCAATCAACATACCTCATTGCCCTTCCAAGAACCTTCATACTTCAATTGCAATTAATACATAATCAATTACATAAACAAGGTAAATTCAAGAAGCAATTACATAATTAACAACAATTTAGTCAATCTACATATCCATAATATTCACAATTCACCATATCAATTCAAGGTTTTCATGAAATTGGGGGAAGGACATGGGTCTAGGTAAATCTCATAGGAAATCATCAAAACCATCAATATATACTTAAAAAACATTAAATCATCATAATTCATCACAATTGATTCATAATTTTGTTTTACAAAGAAGACCCATGAGAAGAAGAAAATCTAGATTTTGGGGGATTTAGAAATCATCTTTTGGAGGGACCTCTTGGGGAAAAGAATCCCAAGAGTGAAATAAACCTTACCTTAATGAAGCTTAACCCAAGAAATCCAAGTGAAACCCTAGAGAAATTGGTCTTCTTTTTCAAGTTTTCTTGCTTCTTCATTGGAGGATTTAGGGAGAGAGAAAGTAGAGAGAGATGAGAGCTTTTGGGTTTTTGTTTTGGAGAATTGATTGGAGTGGGTAAAAATAACTTAAAACTGAACCTAATTCAATATATAATCACCCCCTAAATTACCCAAAAGACCCCTCACTTAATTGGGTCTTTTAGTAAAGTCAAAATGCTTAAAATATGACTTTAACAAATCTGGGAAGTGGCTGCGCGTCGGGGGGTTAATTTCACATTTTATTTTTGAAATCCGGGTTGAGGCAGTGAACCTCGTGTATTCCCCGTGTTGTCTGTGCATCGCTCAGCAGCCTCCCATTCTTGGCTACGAGGCAGCCTGCTCGCCCATGTTCGGGTCCTCCTGAAGGACCCTTTCGTTAGTCCTTGGGGAGTCGTGACTGTACGTTTTGACCTTCTATACTATATATTTACCTATTTAAAGTCGCGTTACAAGTTTTAGACTCAATATGACCCTCCCAAAACCTTCACCAAACATTGAGACGTCTACTAGTTCAATTTCGCAAGTTTCCGGACGTTAAGGTCTTTCTTTGATGATATGGCTCCAATACTTCTCCAACAAGTTATTTACAATTATTTAGGTCTCAAACCATCGTTATTCAACATATTAGGCTCTAGTATAAGTCATGGAAATTACGGGGTGTTACACATGTTGCTGATACTTAGCGAGTTGAACTAGCTATATATCAACTGAAAAATATTGCTAGGACTTGGTTTGACCAGTGGAAAGAGGGTAGAGATGAGGATGCACCACCTGATAGTTGGGCATGTTTTGAGGAAGATTTGTTTGAACATTTCTTTCCCTCGAGGATTGAAAAAGGCTAAGGTACGAGAATTTCATACCCTTTAGAAAGATTCACTAAGTGTTCATGAGTATGGGTTGAAGTTCACCAAACTATCCCACTATGCTTTGGAGATGGTTAAGGATATGAGGAGTATAATAAGTTTGTTTATTGTTGGGTTGTCCTGACTATCATTAAAATAGGGCACGACTGCGATGCCAATTGGGCACATGGATATATCAAGGTTGATGGTCTATGTGTAGCAGGTTGAGGAAGAGAAGTTGAGGGATAGGGAGGAATCCAGAAATAAGACATTTAAGACAGGGAATGAGTCTGAGTAGCAGAAAAGCAATGTGAACCGTTTGTCTTTTCAACAAAAGCAAAAGGGACCTGCTCTATTATTTTCTAGTGCACCTGCACCCAAAAAATGCGAGTATAATTGCCAGAATTTGCAGAACTTCAGAGCTAGACCTGCCGAATCTTAGGGTAGTGTGTCAGAAGGAGGTTATTAGGCTCTTTCATGTTGTAATTGTGGTAGGACCCATCCAGGTAAGTGTCGTGATGACAAGTCAGGTTGTTTCAAGTGTGGACAAGAGGCTTACTTCATGTAAGAGTGCCCTAAGAACATATAAGGTAGTGGAATTCAAGCCAATAGATCCCAATTTTCATTAGTTTCTCCATTAGACAAGGTTACACCTACAAGATCTATTTTCGGTACTGGCGGAGGAACAAACCATGTTTATGCGTTCACTAGTCACCAAGAGTAAGATAATTGTCCAGATTTTGTCACTGCTATGATCAAAGTCTTTACTTTTGATGTTTTTGCTTTGCCAGACTCATGAGCAAGTTTATCTTTTGTAACCCCTTATATTGCAAATGAGATTGTTGTTCTTCCTAAGAAACTCTGTAAACCCTTTTGTGTTTCTACACCTGTGGGGGAGTCTATTCTAGCTGAGCTAGTATATCATCATTGTGTTATTTCCATCAATTAGAAGGACACCATAGATGATTTAATTGAGTTAGACATGGTAGATTTTGATGTTGTTCTAGGTATGCACTGGCTTCATGCCTGTTAGGCCTTTATTAATTGTAGAACTCTAGTTTTCAAGTTTTAGTTTCCAAATGTGCTAGTCCTAGAGTGGAAAAGTAGTTCAGCAGTTCCTAAGTATTGCTTTATTTTGTACCTTGAGGCAAGAAAGTTAGTCTCCAAGGGGTGTGTCTATCACATAGTCCGAGTTAATGACTCTAGTGCTTAGATACCTCCTATTCAGTTAGTTTCAATAGTAAGAGAGTTTCCAAAAATCTTTCCAGGTGATGTACCCAGAGTCCCTCCTAAGAGAGATATAGACTTCGGTATAGACGTTCTTCCACATACTAGACCTATCTCTATTCCTACATATAGTATGGCACCGACATAATTGAAGGAGATTAAAGAGAAGTTGAAAGATCTCTTAGATAAAGGTTTCATTCGACCAAGTGTCTCACCTTGGGGCACTCCGCTCTTCTTTTAGATAAAGAAAGATGGTTTCCTTAGAATGTGGATAGATTACCGTAAATTGAACAAGGTTACCATCAAGAACAAATATCATCTCCAAGGATTGATGATCTTTACGGCTGCTACTTGTTTTTTTAATATATACCTCAGATACAGCTACCATCAGTTAAGAGTAAGGGAATGTGATATTCCAAAGGCACATGTTATAACCCATTATTGTCATTGTGAGCTTTTTATCATGTCCTTTTCTTTGACCGTTGTGCTTGCATCATTCATGCATCTTATGAATAGAGTATTCAAGCCATAATTAGATATGTTTGTTATCGTCTTCATTGATGACATACTAATCTATTCGATGAATTAAGAAGATCATGCTAAAAATCTCAAAATAGTTTTTCATACATTGAAATATAAGGAGTTATATTCTATGTTTCTGAAATGCGAAGTTTTGCTTGAGTCTATTGCATTCTTAGGATACATTATGTCTAGATAGGGAATTAAAGATGATACCCAAAAGATAGAGGCAATGAGGAATTGTCCTAGACCCACATCTCCAACTGATATTAAGAGTTTCTTGGGTTTGTCTAGCTATTATAGAAGGTTTGTAGAGGGGATCTCATCCATTTCGTCTCCTTGACCAAGTTGACTATGAAAACAGTTAAGTTTCAATGGTCTGAAATTGTGAGAAAAGCTTTCAGGAATTGAAAAAAAGATGGACTACTGCCCCATTGTTGACCTTACCAGAAGGTACTCCAGGTTTTTGTGGTGTATTGTGATGCATCTAGAGTTGGTTTGGGTTGTGTGTTGATGCAGAATGCCAAGGTTATTGCTTATGTCTCAAGATAGTTGAAAGTTAATGAGAAGAGTTACCCAACTCATGACTTAGAGTTGACTGCCATGGTATTTTCTTTGAATATATGGCGTCATTAATTGTATGGTTTTTATACGGATGTACTAACTGATCACAAGAGCTTTCAGTATGTGTTCACTAAGAAAGAGCGTACTCTCAAACAAATGGGGTGGTTAGAATTTCTCAAGGATTATGACATGAGTATTCTTTACCACTCAGGTAAGGCTAATGTTGTTGTTGATGCCTTCTGCAGGTTGTATATGAGTAGAACCACCCACTTTGAGGAAGATAAGAAAGAATTCGCTAGGGATGTGCATAGACTTGTACGCCTAGGATTTCACCTAATGGATTTCACACAAGGAGAAGTAGTAGTAATAAATGGAGTTGAATCTTCATTAGTTTCATAAGTAAAAGAAAAGCAGGATCAAGACCCAACTTTTTATTGAATTGAAGGCAAATGTTCATAAGCAAAAAGTAATGGCTTTTAAATAGGGGGAGATGACACTTTGAGATAACAAAGAAGATTGTGTACAAATGGTGGATGGACTCCGAGAGAGGATCATGGAGGAAGCACATATCTCCAGATGTTCCATTCATACGGGTTCAACAAAGATGTATTGTGATATGAGACAAGTCTATTGGTGGAGTAGTATGAAAAATGGAATTGCTGGATTTTTTGTTAAGAGCTCGAATTGCCAAAAAGTCAAAGTAGAGAATCAAAGTCGCGATGGTTTGTCTCATAATATAGAACTTCCGGAAGGTAATTGGGAGATGATTAATATGCATTTTATCACAAGTTTCCAAGGTCTCGCAGGCAGCATGAGTCTATTTGGGTGATTGTCAATAGAATGACTAAATCGGCCAACATTATGCTGATAAAGACTACTCATTCAACAGAAGACAATGTTATGTTGTATTTTCAAGAGGTGGTAATACTTCATAGGGTTCCGGACACCATTATTTCATATAGAGGTGCAGGATTTACTACACAATTTTGGAAGTCATTCCAAATAGGCTTGGTTCAAAGGTGAACTTAAATACTACATTTCATCCTCAGACAAATGGGCAAGAAGAGCGCACTTTAGGCTCTCTCTTGCCTATCCCACTACGGCAACAACGTATCCCGCCCTGGCGGCATCTGGCCCGCTGTGGCGGGATAGTGGCGCAGAATTTTCCTGAACTTTTAGTTTTTCCTAAAAAACAATGGTCCGGGTCGTTATCAGATATTTATTGTTGTGTGTATACATAATTCATTATTATTAGTTGGATTTTTTTTTCATCTTGACAGGTTCAACTTTAGCCTTAGTAGAATTTTCCTTCAACTTGATAAGTTCAATTTTAACCGTAATTTATTTTAGGGTAACAAAGATTTTTGTTTGAAATTTTTTATCAAAGTGTTACATTTTGTGTGAAAATGTAAGTTTAATGGAAATCTATATCAAAGGACTAAGGGCATCGAGATTTCTAGGAGGAGAATTTGTGAGATACTAGTGTTATCTTATCACTTGCGTGAACTTCTTATTCTTAGTAAATTTTGTGAGGTTATTAATCTCAATATTTTGTATCCTTTTGTATATGGTGGATTTATTATCTCCTCTTTTTTATTAGGTTGACTGATCGAACTACGTTAGATATTTCTATTTTTGTGTTAAATTTATCATTTATCTTCTTACTTACAGACTTCTGACGTTCATTACTTTTTTAACATCTGCTGGATATTTGATTATTTTGACCTTACACTTATGCCTTTTCCTCTTACAAATTCAACGGATAAAATTTAGTGACTTTAGTAATATAAAATTTGCTAATGCAATGGAGATTATACTTTACTAGGGGTGCAATTATTTTCAAAAATTTATACCACCTTAATTTATTATTTTTTGGTATTTTATAATTTATAAGCAAAATTAGATTTTAAAAATCACTGCAATAATATCAGTTGTTCTTCGATATCTGCACTTTCAGTTAACTTTCATTTTTTTACTTTTATATTATTTCAAAATACATCATTATTAAAGCATTTCTTTCACAAGTGTGTTCATTAAGAATCCCTTCAATTCTTCACCATGAAGTCAAGAATTTAATATGTTATTGTCATACGATTTGATCTGAAAGTTTTAAAAGGAGTCTTTGGACAAATTTGTTGTATAGATTTATAGAATATCTATTTTAGTATCTTTTAATTTTAAACTAAATTAATTAAAGGCAAACTAAAAAACAAAATCCTAAAGTCATCCAGTTATCATAGACCTAGGACCTCTTAGGGAAGTTTACACAAATCCAATAGCGTTCAGAGCTAATTAGATTGGGCAGTGTGCGGTCAAACTACTAGTAGGATATGCCTTCCTTTCTATTATATTAAGTTGTACACCTAAGCCCATGTTAATTTGAATGAATTGGGGATGGGTACCTTGTTGTTCTTTTTTTTCCTACATTAGATACAATGTTTCGGCTTTACTGGCCTTATTGTCAGGTTTAGTACCATGCTAGTTAGGGATTGTATATATTTAATGTTGATGTGGCTTGATCTGTTGTTGTTACTTGTTATATATTTGAGCATATTCGGCCTTAGACTATGATTAGACTAGTTTTGCCTTAGACTTCTAATTCCTTGCTTCTTCTACGACGTCAATTTAGATAGACTAGATCCTTGTAGACTCGAGTAGAAGACTTGATCTATAGTATGAGACTTAGTCTAGGCATTTCAAAGATTTACGGATCTACTATCTTCTCTCTATATTTATCTTGCTACGGTGCATTACCAGAGGTTTTGTGCTATTGCAGTGTCAAAGAATGTGAATTTCTAGGCTTGAAACCTTATGGTAAACTTTTGTGAGTGGACGTCGTTCGAAGGTTTCTTGGTATTGTTATTTGAGATACGCTTTAGAGTCGATATGCCCTCGGGTCAATCTTATTAGTTAGAAAACGTACACCCATGTGAGTGGACCGGCTTGCTAGACGACCTTGATGTATAAGAATCCATTCAGAGTTGACACACCCCCATGTCACTCTTGCTAGTTGGGCAGCTTATGTCCCTAGGAATGGACTGCCCTGTTGGGAGGCCTAGAATTAATGACATTCTTGTTGTCTTGGTTGGGATCTGACTGGATTGTTAAATATTTTAGGTTACTTGGGCTGGGATCTCGAGTTTTGGTTCATGGTACTCTTGTCTCAGTAGACTTAGCTATTGTCTGTACCGTTTGGGATTATGAGGGTACGAGGCTTGTGGTGTCTAGTTAGGTTTAGTTTGGTTGTACATTGGTTTACTTTGGATATGCTCGTATGCTTCCTTTCATATACGCTTTGACCTCATTTGTGTCTACATTCATATTTTCATATTGTCTTTACCTTTCTTGCTTAGTCGGCCTATAATTCATACTGATTACCTTTGTTTTGGTACTCATACTAGACTCTGCATTTGTTTCGTGATACAGCTCCTAGTACCAGCTACAAACGGTGATTGTTTATTCAATCTTCAACAAATTTTGGGATAGCATACGTGGGTGAGCACTTGACATCATGGATCAACCTCTCTCCATGTGTACATATTCAGATAGTTTTCGTAATTTTGAGATAGCTTGCTTCTGCCCACTTTTGGGACTTGTTCATTAATGTTAGACAACTTTGTACTAGTGACTTAGAGGTTTTTAGAGTGATCGTTTTTATGTAGTTTTTAGTTTGCTTCCACTTTTATCTCATTTTGTTGTTTTAAGTGTTATTTATCTTAGTTCTACACTTATACAAATTATTTGTCATTATAGGCTATGGGTTCTCTTACCTACTGATGGATTATAGCAGGTGTAGTGCCAACGTGACTACAGGAATCTGGTCATGACACCTTCCATTATGCCTATTACTTGTCACTTATGCCTATGGATCGGCTTACCCACCTGGGGGTGTTTGTAGGCTCCATTATTACTCGAGTTTCATTTCGTGACATATTTTCTTCATTTTTATAATTTATACGATACATTTCTCAACTTTTATTTTTATCATTCAAAATTTAGCTCAAAAACAAATTATGTTCGGTAGACAGTAGATTATTAATTAAAAGAAATCTATGTATGAATAGAATAATATGGTATATTAATTCTCTAAATCATGAATTAGACTGTAGATATACACAAAAATAATATTGTAGATTTTATAGTCATGTTGTCAATTGCATTAGAACAAAAAAGGAAAATAGATAAATAAATAAATAAGAACGTAAAGAAAATAAATAAGCTACTAAAAGAGATTGCCAAACTAGGTAAGCAAATCTAAGATAGGGTCTTGTGCAATAGGATATACACAAATATTTGTTTAAATAATAATTAGCAAGTGCTCTCTTCAATTTCCTTGGTCATTATACAAGTTTGTGTTTTCTTTTCAACAAAAACCATCTAAAACAATCAATTGTTATCAATTATTTTCCTGGGAAGAATCAATGGAGGTATAAAATAGAGAATTTTCTGGAAAAAACTCAGAACTTCGGTGGTTTATGATGATGACAATTACCTTCATAATGAAACTCTGTTCATCAAATCCATGAAAGCTGCAGGAGCATTGGTTAGTCCAAACGACATAACTACAAATTCATAATGACCATATCGAGTTCTGAAGGCTGTTTTCGGAATGTCACTATCTCTGACTCTGAGCTGATGATAACCCAATCTGAGGTCTATCTTTGAGAAATGACTAGCACCCTGAAGTTGGTCAAACAAGTCATCAATCCTGGGGATGGGATACTTATTCTTAATTGTGACCTTGTTCAACTGTCTATAGTCAATACACATTCTGAGAGAAACATCTTTCTTTTTTACGAACAACGCTGGTGCACCCCATGGTGAAATGCTAGCTCTGATGAAACCCTTATCTAGAAGGTCTTTCAACTGCTCTTTCAATTCCTTAAGCTCTGTTAGAGCCATTCTGTAAGGAGGAATAGAATTAGGCTGGGTATCTGGAAGGAGATCAATTCCAAAGTCGATTTCCCTTTCGGGAGGAACCCCGGGAAGATCTTCTGGAAACACTTCTGGAAATTCATTGACTACTTGAACTGACTCAAGAGTTGGGGTTTCAGAGCTAGAATCCTTAACCTGAACTAGATGATAGAGATAACCCTTAGAGATCATCTTTCTGGCCTTAAGGTAGGAAATAAATTAACCCATAGGCGCTAAGCTACTACCCTTCCATTCTAATATTGGTTCGTCTGGAAATTGAAAACGAACAATCCTAGTTCTACAATCGACTGAGGCATAACATGAGTGTAACCAATCCATGCCTAGAATGACATCGAAGTCTACCATTTCTAGCTCTACTAGATCTGCTGAGGTGACTTTCTGAGAGACTGTGACAGGGCAATATTTGTATACCCGTCTAGCTATAACTAGGTCACCGACTGGAGTAGTGACTGAGAAAGGTTCTGAGAGAGTTTCTGGATTGACACTGAATTGGACTGCTATGTAAGGAGTTACAAAAGAAAGAGTAGCCCCTGGATCTAACAATGCATAAACATCAAGGTCAAAGACTCGTAACGTAGCAGTGACTACATCAAGAGAACCTTTCTACTCCTGGCGAGCCTGAAGAGCATAAAGTCTGTTCTAGCGCTGACCGCCACCTGTATCAGATGAGTTACCATGTTGAGTCGGGCGACTTGCTGGTGCTGCTGAAGTTGTAGACTGAGTTCTACCATTTCCATCTCCTTGACCCTGTCTAGAAGGACAATCCCTCAACCTGTGACCAGACTTACCGCACCCAAAACATCCTTCTTTTCCTGCAAGACACTCGCCCGGATGGTTCTTACCACACTTAGGGCAAACGGGGTAAGTCTTGGTGCCTGAAACACTTCCCTACGACTTAGAACCTGGTGCTCTAACCTTCTGGTCAAACCTGTTCTTCGAGGATGGAACACTAGTTGATGAAGGGGCTGGAGATGAGAACTTATGCTGACTCTGCGAGCGATTTACACCACCCGATTTCTGTTGAGAGTAGTCATAGTTCCCATTCCTAGCCTTCTTATTCTCTTTGGCTTGTTCTCTAAGCTTATCACCCTCAACCTGCTGAGCATGAGTCATAAGCCTATAGATGTTCATATCTCCCAGTAACATAGCACTTCTGCACTCTGTTTTCACCAAATCCGACACTCTATACAAGAACTTATTCATCTGAGCCCTAGAGTCAGCAACCATGTGAGGAGCATACTTGGAGAGTTGGTTAAACTTCAGCCCATACTCTTGGACTATCATGTTTCCCTGCCTCAAGTTCATGAATTCTTGAGCCTTTGCTTCTCTCAACTCTATTGGGAAAAACCTATCGAGAAAAGTCTCACTGAAGCACTCCCAAGTAATAGAAGTTGCATTTGCACCCCTATTCTCCTTCCACTGAGTGTACCAGATATGAGCCACGTATTTCAGCTGGTATGACACCAACTCAACCCGATCATTCCCAGTAACCTGCATCACCTCAAAGATCTTCTTGATCTTGTCCAAGAAATTCTGAGGATCCTCATTAGTTTGTGATCCTAAGAACTCAGGCGGATTCATCCTAACAAAGTCACGGACCCTTTCTGCTGCTGATCCACCATTTTCATTCACAGGAGCATGAACCCGATTGTTCTGGTGGGTCATACTCTGAGCCAACATCTGTAAGGCATTCCCGAACTCAGCATTGGAGACTTTTTGTTCTGGGACTGGAGGAGCTTCGTTTCCATTCCTGGCATTCGCATTCCTAGCGTTAGCTCTACGAGGAGGCATGATCTAAAACGTAGAACGTCAAGTTAGAATGGAATAAGATCATACCTTACGCACGATAAGAGTAACAACAAAGTGAAGTTTTTCCTAAAACACTTCATAGCCTCCCTCTCATTAGATGTGGTGCACTTCACACCCATTAAAAGGACTATACTTAGTGCGGCTTTTCAGACATCCTAGGACTCTTGAACCTAGTGCTCTGATACCAAGTTTTGTCACGCCCCGAGCTACCCCCGAGATGCGGATACGAAACCTAGGACCACAAGTGATCCCAAGCTAACCCTGTTGGCATGATCATGAGCATACTAAAGATCATAAACTATTGCGGAAGCTAAATCATACTTAAAATGAAAAGATGGGGAATACCCATATTCTAGTGAAGCAGGAACAAACATATATCAAACAATCATTATATCACAATCATCATGTACCTCAAATCCAAGCTTGAATCATAACATTTGAGTCTTCCCTTTCTGGATTCTTTTCACATGTTATAGGTGTTATTAACTTGTACTTATAAGGTTAGTTAAAACAGAAACAAGATGCAGTAGACAGAAAACAAAATAATCCAAGTCCACAGAACTAGTGTGTCTCCTTAAGAAATTTAATCCCCTCACTGTACCCGAGGTTATGGTGTCATGCCTCGAGCTACCCCCAAGACGCGGACACGCAACCTAGGACCACAAGTGATCCCAAGATAACCTTGCTGGCATGATCATGAGCATACTAAAGATCATAAACTGTTGCGGAAGCTAAATCATACTTAAAATGAAAAGATGGGGAATACCCATATTCTATAACTGAGATATTTGAAAACAATGAGTTTAATATAAAAGAAATATTAACTCAATACTAAGCTGAATCTAACTATGTCTGAAATAAGCCTCTAAACTGGACTAGAAATACTGGGAAAAGCCCCACCTAAATCTAGCAAAAACTAAAACTAAATGACTAAAAACTGAAATGACACTCATGACTGTTGTCCTTGGAGAATGAGGACTCACCACTGAATCTGCTGAACTATAGATCGGAAATCGATCTATGCGTGATCTGGATGCTGAGAACCTGAACCTACATCACGAGAAGATGTAGCGCACGTATGCGTCAGTACTTGAAGGTACTGAGCATGTAGGATAGAGTAAAGCTGAAATAAAAAATAACTGAACAAGCACAAAAGCAAGTATAATAAACTGAACATAATATACTGAATTTCTGAGCTAAACGAATGCAATGACCAATTTATTACCTGCTGAAACTGAATACTAAATATACTGATAAATGGTGAATGCAGAGAGTCTGACTGATCTGTGGGAGCTACTAATAACCGATAATAAAACCACATGAGCTAAATGTGGAGTCCGATGTATACGCCCCATCAAGAGGACCCAATATACGCTTCCAAAGGTATAAAGGCATGCTGGCGTGATCACTAAACTGATTGCCCATAGAGGGGACTTACAACCTACTTGGCTAGTAGTTCTGGGACTATTGGGTACGCTGAACCCTAGTCCAACTCGGTATTATGCTACTCCCAATGAATTCTATAAATTAACTGATTATGTCTGAGTTTCTGTAAATACTAGATAGCTCGAAACTGAACATGCAAATTGAGAATGCAACAATTAATCTGGTAATTATGCATTTATAACTGAGGCATGTATATCTGAAGTGTCTGATATATCTGACCTAGCATGTGTAATTCAAGAACTAAAGAAATAAAAAGCTAGGGTTCTGAAATTCATGCGATAATCTGAGTAATAACATGTAATCTGATTTAGAACATACATTTAATAAATTCATGAAGTTCTATCAAAGTTCTAGAAACCCTAGGTTTAATCATGACAAGAGAATCAAGAACTGATTGAAAACTAGGGACCCAATGGGTGAAAGGAACTCACTAGTGAAATCCCACATACCTGGTGATGAAATCCACGGAAAAATACTTAAGTTTAGGGGCTGGAACTGCTGGAGCTTGTGGCGTTCTTGAACTAGGGTTCTTGAGCTTTTTCTCCTCTCTTGCTTCTAATTTTTTAAGTTTTCATTTAATGATTTGACTTAGATATGTTCTAATTATGTTTCTAGGCTTAAACTGACTAAATATGATGATTTAGGGTCAAAACAACGTAACTTCGGGTTTAAACGGAGTGGGAAAGGTCCAAAAGACCCCTGGGAAAGTTGGTGTTGGACCAAACAACGGCCAGGACTGACGGTCCGTCGTTTGACCGATGCCCTGTCGTTGGGTCCGTCGACTGGGACTGTTTGACAGGCCTTTACTAAAATAGGCATAACGTTTTACTCGGAGGTCTTATTTTAACAAGGTTGGTGTTTATGGAAAGATAATTTAATTATCTATCTGTGGGTAGGTCATAGAACACCTAATACGTTTTGTGCTAAGAGTTATGACCATTTTAAGTTGACCCAACTGCATTTCCCCTTAACTGTCTGCAAATTTTCCACCTACGGTTAGAGCTACGGACGGTAGGTCCACCTACAGACTGTACTGGTCATCCGTAGCTCTTGTCAGAGAGTGGGTGAAAGAAGTCTTGATCTACAGTCACGGACTACGGACCGTCGTCTGACCTACAGACCGTAAGTCCGTCCGTCGTCCAAGACTTAACCAATTTTTCTAGGCTGAAATTTTTGGGAGTTTCTGATCCTATCGACGGTTGTGCAGGACGGACCGTGGGTCAGGCTACGGTCCATCGATGGTCATGTTGATTGCACCTGTAGATTTTTTTTTTTTTTGAAAAAACTAATTTTTGGTCTTTTTTGACTACGAGGTGTTACATATGGATTAATTTCTCCCAAGATAAAATGAATTAATCATGTTAAAGAAATAGTGGTACCTCAAACTTCTTTAACTTCAGTGAACTTAAGAACAACAACAAGTCACACAGACTCACTCGATCGACACTTTGATTTTGAGAGAAAATATATGCAGAGAAGGAAAAAATTTCAGTGTTTGAAAAAATGAAAAATGACTTCCTTTTATAGTCATTTTCAGCAAGAAACATGTCTATTCAGAGAAATCTATTCAGACCCATTTTATCCAGAAAGTTGCGTCTTTTGGTAAAAGTAACAACTTTTTAGAAAATGTGCATGTTGGGAAAGTAACGGCTTTTCAGAAAGTAACGACTTTTCGAAAAGAGTAACGACTTTTTGGAACGTTATCGTTACATGCGAATTAATTCTGTTAATTAACTTATTAACTAACGTCCTAAATTAATTTATAAGAGATAAGATTAACAGGATTTATTTGATTAACAAAAATCGATTAAATTAATTTTGTCCAAAAAAATTATCAATCAATCACATCATTGCCGAATTCGAAGCCGAGTGAGCGACGACGACGGCGCGAGGGGGCACCTTCTTCTAAGCTCTTTAAGAAGTAAAGGAAGTGTTTCCTTATATAAGGACAACAATTTCCCTTTCTTTTGCCGATATGGGAGAAATGACTTTTCATTTGCACTTTGCAAATGACTTTTCATTTTCCCTCCAAATTGGTTCCCTGACTTTTCCATATTCTCTCTTTTCTTTTCTCATTCACACTTTGCTAAACCCAACAATTCCCCACATGAATAGGGAATGACTATTGTTAAAACATATGCATGAAAAACTTGTTTGTCTTGTAAGTAAGGGTTAATTGCATCTGGATAAGTAGGTTTCCGTTTAAACTTTCCGTAGTGAACATATATCGGATATACTTGGTCAATCGGTAGATTTGATATCTTTGAACCGTAGAGCTTTGGTGTATACCTAGACAACATAAGTCAAACAATAAACCCATGAACTATTCTTAGTTCTCATTGGTTTATTCATTTCATCCATGAACACATCTCGGATAGTAAGTGCTTAGAGAAACTGGCCTTACCAGATTCTCAAGCGGCTTACACTTCACACTCACATAGGTGATTTCTAAATGTGTTATTCCGTAGATACACCATTTGATATACCCTGTATCAAACTTAGAAACCATTAAAAAGTCTTTATGCCTTTATCTAGGTTATTGAACATTGTCTCATCATGACAATGGACCATAAAATAATTTTTGACAATGTTGAACCGTCATCAATGACTTTGTTTTATCTCCTTGAACCTGGATCTTGGGATCTCCAGTCTTCTAGGTAGAGTTACCGCCACGATGACTTGTTCTCGGCCATAGTCCCATTCCCGTCGATGATTTCTCAACTCCCTCTATAGTTAGGCCTTTTTTAAGTGGATCCAACACATTATCCTTTGACTTCACATAGTCAATTGTGATAAGTCCACTAGAGAGTAGTTGTCTCACAGAGTTATGTCTTCGTCTTATGTGAAGAGACTTGCCGTTATACATAACGCTTCCAGCCCTTCCTATTGCAGCTTGACTATCACAGTGTATGCATATAGGGGCTATTGGTTTGGGCCAAAATGGAATATCTTCTAAGAAATTCTGGAGCCATTCAACTTCTTCACCTGCCTGGCGATGAATTCAGACTCCATTGTAGAGCGAGCTATACATATTTGTTTGGATGATTTCCAAGATATTGCTCATCCACCAATAGTAAAAATGTATCCACTTGTGAATTTTGTTTCAGTTGACCCAGTAATCCAATATATCCTTCAAGAACTGCTGGATATTTGTTGTAATGCAAAGCATATTTTGAGTGTCATCTAAGTATCCCAAAACTCTCTTCATTGCCAACCAATGATTTTGATTGGGATTACTTGTGTATCGACTCAGTTTACTGATAGCGCAAGCTATGTCTGGTCGTGTACAATTTATGACATACATCAAACTTCCCAACACTCTGGCATAGTCCAATTGAGACTGACTTTCACCTTTATTCTTTGCGAGATGAATTCATATGAATTGGAGTCTTTGCCCTTTTGAAATTCAAAATTTGAATTTTTCAAGTACCTTTTGATTATAATGAGTTTGAGACAATGCTAGACCGTTAGAAGTTTTGAAAATTTTAATTCCCAATATCACATCAGCAACTCCTAGATCTTCCATATCAAACTTACTAGTGAGCATACGCTTAGTAGCTTTTATATTGGCAATGTCCTTGCTCATTATCAGCATGTCATCCACATATAGGCATACAATGACTTCCTGATTTGGAGTATCTTTAATGTAAACACATTTATCGCATTCATTGATCTTAAATCCATTTGACAACATAGTTTGATCAAACTTTGCATGACATTGCTTCGGTGCTTGTTTTAGTCCATAAAGTGACTTAATAAGTTTGCACACTTTCTTTTCTTTACCAGAAACTACAGAACCCTCAGGTTGTTCCATGTAAATTTCTTCTTCCAGCTCTCCATTTAAGAAAGTGGTTTTCACATCCATTTGATGGATGTAAGACCGTATACTGCAGCTAGGGCAATTAACATCCGGATTGATGTAATCCTAGTCACTGGTGAGTATGTGTCAAAATAATCAAGACCTTCTTTTTGTCTAAATCCTTTGACAACAAGTCTTGCTTTATATTTGTCAATAGTTCCATCATCATTCATCTTCCTTTTAAAGATCCATTTTGAACCCAAGGGTTTATTTCCTGGAGGAAGATCAACCAACTCCCAAGTATGATTGCTTAGGATTGATTCAATTTCACTATTGACAACCTCCTTCCAATAAGTTGAGTCGCTAGATAACATTGCTTCCTTGAATATTTGAGGCTCACTATCAAGAAGAAATGTTACAAAATCATATCCAAATGAAGTAGTTGTTCTTTGACGTTTACTGCACCTTGGACTCTCTTCATTGGTTTCATTCTCTTTTAGTTCTTGTCGGGGTTGTTTAGACCACCCACTAGATGACTCAAGTCTAGTTTTATACGGATAGATATGTTCAATAAATTCAGCACTATCTGATTCCATTAACGTATTGTCATGAATATCCGGATGTTCGGACTTATGAACCAAAAATCGACATGTCTTACTGTTTGTGGCATATCCAATGAATACACAATCCAGTGTCTTATGCCCTATTTTTACCCTTTTAGGTATAGGAACTTGGACTTTGTCCAGACACCCCCACACTTTGAAATATTTAAATTTGGGTTTTCTACCTTTCCATTTCTCATATGGAATAACATGTGTCTTTGAGTGAAGCACTCTATTAAGTATTCGATTTGCTATAAGGATAGATTCTCCCCACAAGTTCTGTGTTAAACCTAAACTTATAAGTAATGCATTCATCATTTCTTTTAAAGTTCGGTTTTTCCTTTCTGCAATCCATTAGATTGAGGAGTGTACGAAGCAGTAGTTTGATGGATTATTCCATTTTCTAAGCATATTTCTGCTAATGGAGATTCATATTCTCCGCCTCTATCACTTCTGATTATTTTGATCTTTTTATCCAACTAACTGTCAACTTCATTTTTATATTGCCTAAATGCATCTATTGTTTCATCCTTATCATTTAGCAAATAGACATAACATTATCTAGTGCAATCATCAATAAAAGTTGTGAAATACTTTTTCCCACTACGTGATGGTGTTGACTTCATGTCACAAATATCAGTGTGAATCAGTTTTAAAGGATTTGAATTCATTTCAACAGATTTATAAGGATGCATAGCATACTTATTTTCAAAACAAATTTGACATTTTGATTTATTGCACTCAAATTTTGGCAAAACATTTAAGTTAATCAGTTTTTGCAAGGTTTTTTATTAATGTATCCCAAACGTTCATGTCATAAACATTTAGACTCAAGAAAGTAAGAAGAAGCATAATCTTTATTCATATCAACTGCAATTAAATTGAGTTTGAAAAGGTCATCACTAGGTAGCCTTTTCTTACATACATATCATTCTTACTTACTACTACTTTATCAGAATCAAATACACATTTGAATCCATTCTTAGTCAAAACTAGAATTGTAACTAATTTTTTTTCAATTCTGGAACATACGAGACCTTGTTCAAAGTCACCACCTTGTCTGATGTCATCTTTAATAGGACCTTGCCAGTTCCTTCCACCTTTGCAACAGCAGAGTTTGCCATAAACAACTTCTCATCTGTAGGTGTTGGAGTATATGTTGAAAATAATTCTTTGTTGGCACAAACATGGCATGAGGCACCAGAATCTATCCACCACTCTCTTGGATTTCCAACCAAGTTACATTGTGCAAGCATTATACAGAGATCGTCCATTTCTCCTTTGGATTCAGCCAAGTTTGCTTGATTCTTCTTTTTCTTGTCCTTCTTAGGACCCCGGCATTCAGTAGCCCTATGACCACGTTTACCAAAATTGAAGCAGCTTCCATTGAATTTCTTCTTAGGGGGATTGCTTTTTGGACCAGATACTTTCTTTCTTTTCTTTAATTTTGTGGGATCTTCTTCAACAATATTTACTCCAGATATTGTTGAGTTACCACGTGACCTCTTTTCTACAGCCTTATTATCCTCTTCGATTCTCAACCTTACTATGAGATCTTCAACAGTCATCTCCTTGCGTTTATGTTTCAAGTAGTTTTTGAAGTCCTTCCACAACGGAGGTAACTTCTCAATAATAGCAGCCACTTGAAAGACATCATTCCCAATCAATCCTACATTAAAGATTATGTGAGTATTAAGGAAAAACTTAATATTTCTAGCATAGGCATTAAATAAATTTATATTTTCAGCAAGGAGATCATGGATTATGACCTGCAGTTCTTGTACTTGGGTGACGACGGTCTTACTGTCTATCATCTTATAGTCCAGAAACTTTGCCACAATGAACTTCTTCATTCCGGCATCCTCTGTTTTGTATTTCTTTTCTAAAGTATCCTAGAGTTCTTTTGAGGTTTTGACACTGGTGTACACATTGTATAGATCATCTTGCAGGCCACTCAGAATTTAATTTTTACACAAAAAAACTGAGTGTGTCCATGCTTCTGTTACCAAGAATCGTTCTTTAGGCGGAGTATCATCCGACCTAACAAGAACATTCTCATTAATGAACCACTGCAGACTCAACGTAGTGAGATAGAAGAACATCTTCTGCTGCCATCTCTTAAAGTGGACTCCAGAAAACTTTGTAGGTTTCTCAGTCGGCGCTAAGGCAACAGTTGAACGATTGTGTGCAACCGATATTGTTGCAACACTTACTGTTGCAGCACTCACTGTTCCAGCATTCACTTGACTTGAATTAGTCAATTTTTTCTGTCACAAATGGCAGATAATTTAATTATATGAAATACTAACAGTAAAGAAAAAATCTTTACACAGACTGTTTCTGATTTAACGATAAAGTTTTTATGTTCTTTGAATCGTTAATCGAATAAATTTTAAAAATTCAAGTAGTGTAGAAAACCATAAAGTTTTAATCTCCAAAAACCTCAAATACAGAAACTTATTAAATTTCTTAATATTGTTATTAACCTGTACTTATAAGGTTAGTCAAAACAGAAACAGAAATAAGATGAAGTAGACAGAAACAAAATAATTCGAGTCCACAGAAACTGTTGTGTCTCCTTAAGAAATTTAATCCCCTCACTGTACCCGAGGTTATGGATTAATTTCTTCCAAGATAAATCGGATTAATCCAGTTAAATAAATAGCGGTACCTCAAACTTCTTTAACTTCAGCGAACTTAAGAATAGCAACAAGTCACACAGACTCAGTCGATCGACACTTTGATTTTGAGAGAACGTTACTGTTACACATGAATTAATTCTGTTAATTAACTAATTAACTAACGTCATGAATTAATTTATAAGTGATAAGACTAACAGGATTTATTTGATTAACAAAAATCGATTAAATAAATTTTGTCCAAAACAATTATCAATCAATCACATCATTTGCCAAATCCGAATCCGAATCCGAATGTGAAGCCGAAGCCGAGGCCGAGCGAGCACCTTCTTATTAGCTCTTTAAGAAGTAAAGAAAGTGTTTTCTTATATAAGGACAACAATTTCCCTTTCTTTTGCCGATATGGGAGAAATGACTTTTCATTTACACTTTGCTAATGACTTTTCATTTTCCCTCCAAATTGGTTCCCTCACTTTTCCATATTCTCTCTTTTCTTTTCCCATTCACACTTTTTTAAACCCAACACTAGGTCTACAAATAATAATTCATACGCAAGGATCAATAATCAAAGGCCTAATTATATGGATTATAACAAACTTAATAACTGCAATATCTCGCAAATTGAAATAACTAGGATGGAGTTAATCATTGGAAATAGTCATTTTTTGAAAGAATGAAAATTTGGGTATTCGTTAAGTTAGAATAAGTTGAGTATTGATCAACTTCGAATGGACATAAATCCTAGATCAGGATGAGTTAGGTGTACTTCAATATATAATAGGAAAGCTCTTGGAATAATAATTCCAACGCCGCCGAGTTTGCATGATTCTGAGTTCGTATAGGTGAGATATGCCCTTTGAAAATTGGGTTATTTGAATAATGAAAGTCTAATCTAGATTTTGGAAGAGTATTTCATTCTTTTCCTTACTAGTTACTTTAATTCTTTTTGGAGAGTTTAATTGGGGTAAATCCAGATTTTAGTCAGTTTCGAAAAGTTGTAATTCACGCAAGGGCTTGGAGAAAAGAGAAAAGAGAAAAAAGTTCAAGAATCGTCAAGGACACTAGAGTTTAGCTTGTGGATTTCATCAAGGGGTGATCCCTAAAAGTTAGATCATATCGTGTAGGGTTCATTGACCCACGCGCTAGTCATGATTCAATTCAGTGAAGTATTTAGATTTGAAAGTAAATCCTTTAAGTTCTTGATGAAATTCGTTTGAATTCTTGTGGGTTGTGTTGTTGAAGTTTTTTGTTTTTGATTCATGATTTTAGTTGAGATTTTGAGTAGAATCTGACATATTTTTTATGGTTGAGTCGATTCTAAATTTTTAAGGAAAGAACCATTGGAGTTTACGGGGATTAGAATTGAAAAACGAGCAAGAAAAGTCATCAAACACCTAGGGAAAGGGGTGGGACGTTGCGCTATCCAGCGTGCCCCGAAGAAGTCTCTGAATGTGAGGCTCTGGGGAAACGCATCAGCTAGAGCACCCCAACTTGTTCTCTGAATTCTGGGGACTGGAGACCCACGCCTCTCAAAGCGCAAAGGACGTCGTTCTCCCCTTTTGTCCCCCATCTTTTCATAATAGTACCTCAACAATGTTCCTATGTTTTCTAGTTGTTTCCAACACTCTTAGGTACATCTAAAAATCATAAAATCAACCATAAACATGAGATGATGAACCTTTAATCCATACATCAATTCCAGGAAACTTATGAGAAGTCTAGAAGTTAGTAAGCAAAACAAGGGAAGTATTTTTTCAAAAGACTTTCACGAACTTTAACTTTGTTTTAAAGGCATAAAGTTCAAGTTAAGTAAAGATCAAAGTTGAAGTTCATTTCTTCAAATAAGTATATGGATACTATGTATTCTCAAAGACTTTAAAATGTTTTCATATTTGCACAAGAAAGGGAACATCGATTCCCAGAGAGCTTTTAAGTTAAGTTTGAGTAATTATCTCAACCAAAAGAAAGAATTTTGATTTAACAACTTTTGAGCTAAGTATATTTTGGGAAGAGTATTGAGCCCCGATATGGGGATGCCAGTTCAAATAACAAAAGTCTCCATAAACTATGTAGTCATCAGGGGTACTAAAGAATCATACTTTTAGATGAATCCTTAAGTGCTATTTAGCATGGACTAGTGGATCCGCTTAGTTAAGGTGTCCTATATGAGCGAAAAGTATAGGACAATTTTCGAAGGGTGGGCAAGACGTAGTATAACCACTTAGACTCATAGTGGTGGTTTTCAGTTAGAGAATCTCCCATTGAAACTATATTACTTTATTACATAAGTAAAGTTGAGTTTGTTATTGCGTTTTCTTTGACCAAAAAGTTGTTTTCCATTGTTTTACAAGATTTATGTATATTGCATGTGTTTTATTACTTTATATTGAGTTAAGTTGTTCAAGAGTTCAGTAAAGCGAAGGTAAGTGTGCATTTCAGATTCTTTTCATGCCTATGTTGTGTCTAGCATTCTAACTCTGTTACTCGTATTCAATGTACTGATGGCAGTTGGCTTGCATCGTCTTATGATGCACACGCAGGTAACTAGGATCAGCACGCAATAGCTCGTTGATCCAGTTGAGCACTCAAAGTCAGTTTGTGAGCCTTCTTGCATTCCAGAGGACCCCTTTTATTTTGCTTTTAGTATATCATTGTTAGGATGATCCGAGTTCTTGTCTCGATATCCCACTTTGTTATAGAGGCTTCATAGACGGTTAGTAATTTAGTTGTCTTTACATTAATTTTCCTACGTTAATACTTGAGTTGTCATTTTGTCCAAGTTGAATGTTGACTTTTAAACATTATAATTTATTTTATTAAACAATTGAGTTAAGTGCATTTAATCATTGAAAAAATGCTTAGGGTGTTCCGCTAAGTAAGTAAGCTAGGTCAAGGGTTCT
Organism: Solanum sitiens; assembly: GCA_016801875.1. Classification (NCBI taxonomy): domain Eukaryota; kingdom Viridiplantae; phylum Streptophyta; class Magnoliopsida; order Solanales; family Solanaceae; genus Solanum; species Solanum sitiens. The sequence continues at coordinate 2,126,262 of JABWTJ010000015.1, forward strand.
CTTGGGGCCAACAATGGTTCTCGAGTTCCAGGCATGTACGAGGTATTGGCTCGGGGCATCACAAACTTGGTATCAAAGCAGAAGGTTCAAGAGTCTCAAGGAGTCTATGAAGTCGTATCTTTAGAATTCTTGTTACCGATATGAAGCGTGCCACATCTATAATTATAACACTTAGGAAATAATCTCTTTTCTTTTAAATCATTTTGTGTGTCAGAGTTAATCACTAAAAAGTTTATTTAAGTTTGTTTTTGTGCATGTATTCAGTTAACAAATGCACCTGAAGTGCAACCTCAAGCGGAATTCACTAGTGATGAGTTCATGGAAGCAACCTTCTTGGTAAGTCAAGATGTTACTAACCAGGTTGGGCAACAAAGAGGAGTTCGATGAAAAGAGGCTAACACTTCGAGGATCCATGAATTCTTGAGGATGAATCCTCCAATATTCACTAGTTCAAGCACTACTCAGGATCTAGAGAGTTTTGTTGAGGAACAGAAGAAGGTATATGATGTTATGCATGTTGTCGATAGTTAGCGAGTTGAACTAGCTATATATCAAGTGAAGAATGTTGTTAGGACTTGGTTTGACCAGTGGAAAGAGGGTAGAGCTAAAGATGCACCACCTGAGAGTTTGGCATGTTTCTAGGAAGCTTTCTTGGGGTATATCTTTCTTTCAAGGATTGAAAAAGGCTAAGGTATGAGAATTTCTTACCCTTAAGCAAGATTCACTATGTGTTCATGAGTATGGGTAGAAGTTCACACAACTATTACTCTATGCTCTGGAGATGGTTAAGGATTTAAGGAGTAGAATGAGTTTGTTTGTTGTTGGGTTGTCCTGACTATCAAGAAAAGAGGATAGTGCAGCGATGCCAATTGGGGACATAGATATATCAATTTTGATGGTCTATGTGCAGCAGGTTGAGGAAGAGAAACAGAGAGATAGGGAGGAATTCAGAAATAAGACATCTAACATAGGAAATGAGTGCGAGCAATAGAAAATCAATATGAACCGTTTGTCGTTTCTGCAAAAGAAAAAGGGACAGGCTCCATCATATTCTAGTGCACCTGCACCCAAAAAAAAGTGAGTATAATGGCCAGAATTCACAGAACTTCAGAGCTAGACCTGCCCAATCTCAGGGTAGTGTGTCACAAGGAGGTTCCTAAGATCTTTCATGTTCTATGTGTGGGAGGACCCATCCAGGTAAGTATCGTGATGGCCAGTCAGGTTTTTTCAAGTGTGGACAAGAGGGTCATTTCATGAAAGAGTGCCCTAAGAACATGTAAGGTAGTGTAAATAAGTCCAATAGATCCTTATCTTTATCAGTTGCTCCATTAGACAAGGTTGCACCTAGAGGGTCTACTTTCGGTACTGGCGGAGGAACAAACCGTATTTATGCATTTGTTAGTCACCAAGAGTAAGATAACTCTCAAGATGTTGTCACTAGTATGATCAAAGTCTTTACTTTTGATGTTTATGCTTTGCTAGACCCATGAGCAAGTTTATCTTTTGTAACCCCTTCTATTGCAAATAAGTTAGATGTTATTTATATGAAACTCTGTGAACCTTTTTGTGTTTCTACACCAGTTGGGGAGTTTATTCTAGTTGAGAGAGTATATCATCATTCTGTCGGTTCCATCAATTACAAGGACACCATGGATTATTTCATTGAATTAGACATGGTAGATTTTGACGTCGTTCTATGTGTGGACAGATTTCATGTTTGTTATGCCTCTATTGATTGTAGAACTCGAGTTGTCAAGTTTTAGTTTCTAAGTGTGCTATTCTTAGAGTAGAAAAGTAGTTCAGCAGTGCCTAAGTGTCATTTTATTTTGTATCTTAAGGCAAGAAAGTTAATCTGCAAGGGGTGTGTCTATCACTTAGTTCGAGTTAATGACTCTAGTGCTGAGATACCTTATATTCGGTAAGTTTCAATAGTAAGAGAGCTTCCAAAAATCTTTCCAGATGATCTACCCGGAGTCCCTCCTGAGAGAGAGATAGACTTCGGTATAGATGTTTTTCCAGATACTCTTCCTATCTCTATTCCTCCACATAGTATGGCACCGACATAGTTGAAGGAGCTTAAAGAGCAGTCGAAAGATCTCTTAGATAAAGGTTTCATTCGACTAAATGTCTCACCTTGGGGCACTCCGCTCATATTTTAGAGAAAGAAAGATAGTTTCCTTAGAATAAGTATATGTTGCCGTAAATTGAATAAGGTTACTATCAAGAACAAATATCCTCTCCAAGGATTGATGATCTTTTCGATCTACTTCAGGTTGCTACTTATTTATTTAGGATATACCTCAGATCAGACTACCATCAGTTAAGAGTAAAGGAATGTGGTATTCCAAATACACTTGTTAGAATCCGTTATTGTCATTGTGAGATTTTTCTCATGTCCTTTGCTTTGACCATTGCGACTATATCATTCATGGATCTTATGAATAGAGTATTCAAGCCATAATTAGGTATGTTTGTTATCTTCTTCATTTACGACATACTAATCTATTCAAAGAAAGAAGAAGATCATGCTAGCCATCTCAAAATAGTTATTTATACTTTGAAAGATAAGGAGTTATATTCTATGGTTTTTAAATGCAAATTTTGGCTTGAGTTGGTGGCATTCTTAGGCCGCATTGTGTCTAGAGAGGGAATTAAAGTTGATACCTAACAGATAGAGATAGAGGCAATGCAGAATTGTCCTAGAGCCACATCTCCAACTGATATTAAGAGTTTCTTTGGTTTGGATGGCTATTATAGAAGGTTTTTAGAGGGATTCTCTTCCATTTCGTCTCCTTTGACCAAGTTGACTCATAAAACAGTTAAGTATCAATGGTCTGAATCTTGTGAGTAAAGCTTTCAGGAATTGAAAAAGAGATGGAATACTGCCCTAATGTTGACCTTACTAGAAGGTACTCATGGTTTTTGCTGTGTATTGTGATGCATCTAGAGTTTTTTAGGTTGTGCGTTGATGAAAACTAGAAAGGTTATAACTTATGCCTCAAGACAAGTGAAAGTTCATGAGAAGAATTACCCAACCCATGACTTAGAGTTGGTTGTTGTGGTATTTGATTTGAAGATATGGCGTCATTAATTGTATGGTGTTCATGTGGATGTATTCACTGATCACAAGAGCCTTCAGTATGTGTTCACTTAGAAAGAGTGTAATCTCATACAAAGAGGGTGGTTCAAATTTCTCAAGGATTATGACATGAGTATTCTTTACCACTATGTTAAGGCTAGTGTTATTGATGATGCCTCATGCAGGTTGTATATGGTTTGTACCGCCCACTTTGAGAAAGATAAGAAAGAACTCACAAGGGATGTGCATAGACTTGCAGGCCTAGGAGTTCACCTAATGGATTCCACATAAGGAGCTGTAGTGGTGATGAATGAAGTTGAATCTTCATTTCTTTGAATTTTTTTATCAAAGTGTCACATTTGTGTGCAGATGTAAGTTTAATGGAAATCTATATCTAAGGACGAAGAGCATGGAGAGTTCTAGGAGGAGAATTTGTGTGATACTAGTGTTATCTTATCACTAGCGTGAACTTCTTATTTTTAGTAAATTTTGTGAGGTTATTTCTCACGATATTTTGTATCCTTTTGTATATGGTGGATTTATTATCTCCCCTTTTTTATTAGGTTGACTGACCGAACTACGTTAGATATTTCTATTTTTTTTGTTAAATTTCTCATTTGTCTTCTTACTTACAGTCTTCTGACGTTCATTATTTTTTTAACATCTACCGGATATTAAATTATTTTGATCCTACACTTATGCCTTTTCCCCTTACAAATTCAACGGATAGAATTTAGTGACTTTAGTAATATAAAAATTTGCTAATACAATAGAGGTTATACTTTACTAGGGGGCAATTATTTTCAAAAATTTATACCATCCTAATTTTTTTGGGTATTTGATAATTCATAAGCAAATTAGATTTAACAATCAACGCAATAATTATTTCAAAATACATCATTATTAGAGCATTTCTTTCACGAGTGTTCTCGTTAAGAATTCCTTCAATTATTCCCCACGAAGTCAGGAATTTAAAATCTTGTTGTCATACGATTTGATCTGAAACTTCTAAAAGAAGTCTTTGCATAGATTTGTTGTATAGATTTATGGAATATCTATTATAGTATATTTTAATTTTAAAGTAAATTAATTAAAGGCAAACTAAAAAGCAAAATGCCAAAGTCATCTAGTTACCATAGGCCTAGGACCTCTTAGGGAATTTTACACAAAACCCATAGTGTTCAGAGCTAATTAGATTGGAGAGTGTGTGGTCAAGCTACTAGTAGGATATGCATTCCTTTCTATTTTATTGAGCTTGAATACGTAAGTCCATGTTAATTTGAATGAACTAGGGGCGGGTACCTTATTGTTGTTTTTTTTCCTACATTAGATACAATGTTTCGGCTTGACTGGCCAGTTTTTCAAGTGTAGTACCATGCTAGTTAGGGATTGTATATATTTAATGTTGTTGTGTCTTGATTTGTTGTTGTTACTTGTTATATATTTGAGCATGTTCGGCCTTAGACTATGATTAGACTAGTTTTGCCTTAGACTCCTAATTCCTTGCTTCTTCTACGAATCAATTTAGATAGACTAGATCCTTGTAGACTCGAGTAGACGAATTGATCTATAGTATGAGCCTTTGTCTAGGTGTTTCCAAAGATTTACGGATCTTCTATCTTCTCTCTCTATTTATGTTGCTACTGTGCATTACCAAAGGTTTTGTGCTATTGCAGTGTCAAAGAATGTGAATTTCTAAGCTTGGAGCTTTATGGTAAACTTTTTGTAAGTGGACGTCGTTCGAGGGTTTCTTGGTATTGGTATTTGAGATACGCTTCGAAGTCGACACGCCGCCGGGTCAATCTTATTAGTTAGATAACTCACACCCATGTGAGTGGACCGGCTTGCTAGGCGACCTTGATGTATAAGAATCTATTCAGAAATGACAAACCCTCATGTCACTCTTGCTAGTTGGGCGGCTTATGTCCCTAAGAATGGATTGGCCTATTGGGAGGCCTAGAATGAATGACACTCTTGTTGGCTTGGTTTGGAGCTGACTGGATTGTTAAATATTTTAGGTTACTTGGGCTGGGAGCTCGATTTTTGGTTCATGGTACTCTTGTCTCAGTAGACTTAGCTATTGCTTGTACCGCTTGGGATTATGGGAGTACGAGGCTTATGGTGTCTAGTTAGGTTTAGTTTGGTTTTACTTTGGTTTACTTTGGATATGCTTGTATGCTTCCTTTCATATCCGCTTTGACCTCGTTTTGTCTCTAGAGTCTATATTTTCATATTGTCTTTACCTTTCTTGCTCAGTCGGCCTATAATTCTTACTGAGTACCTTTGTTTTAGTACTCATGCTACACTTTGCATTTATTTCGTGATGCAGCTCCTAGTACCGGCTACTAACAATGATTATTTGTTCCATCTTCAACAACTTTTGGGATTGGATACGTGGGTGAGCACTTTCCGTCTTGGATCAACCTCTCTCTTTGTGTACATATTCAGATAGTTTTCTTAATTTTGAGATAGCTTGCTTATGGTCCACTTTTGGGACTTGTTCATTCATGTTAGAAAACTTTGTTCTGTGACTTAGAGGTTCTAAGAGTGATCGTTTGTATGTAGTTTCTAGTTGGCTTCCACTTTTGTCTCATTTTGTTACTTTAAGTGTTATTTATGTTAGTTCTACCTTATACAAATTATTTGTCGTTCTAGGCTATGGGTTCTCTTACCTACTGATGAATTATAGCAGGTGTAGTGCCAACGTGACTACAGGAATCTGGTCATGACACCTTCCATGATGCCTATTACTTGTCATTTCTACCTATGGATCGGCTTACCCACCTATAGGTGTTTGTAGGTCCCATTATTACTTGATTTTTCAGATTTTGACATATTTTATTCATTTTTTTAATTTATAGGATACATTTCTCAACTTTTATTTTTATCATTCAAACTTTAGCTCAAAAATAAATTGTATTCGATAGACTGTAGATTATTAATTTAAAAAAATAATTTTTTATAGATAAATACTATGCAGGTGCTTGAAAAAAAAGTAGATGGAGGTACAAAGTATGTCTGAATAGAATAATATGGAATATAATAATATGGAATATTACTTCTCTACATCATGAATTAGACTGTAGATATACACCAAAATAATATTGTAGATTTTATAGTCATGTTGTCAATTGCATTAGGAGAAAAAAGGAAAATAGATAAATAAATAAATAAATAAGAACGTAAAGAAAATAAATAAGCTACTAAAAGTGATTGTCAAACTATGTAAGCAAATCTAAGATGGTGTCTTGTGGAATAGGATATACACAAATATTTGTTTAAATAATAATTAGAAAGTGATCCCTTTAATTTTATTGCACAACAGGATATACACAAGTATTTGTTTAAATAATAATTAGAAAGTGCTCCCTTTAATTTTATTGCACATTATATAAGTTTGTGTTTTCCTTTCAACAAAAAACATCTAAAACAATGAATTGTTGTCAATTATTTTCCTTGGAAGAATCAATGGAGGTACAAAGTAGCGAATTTTCTGGAAAAAAATCATAACCGTTGTGATTTATGATGATGACAGTTACCTTCTCATTATTTCTGCTTTACTCAAGTAGTCCAAATTCGAAGGTATTTAAATTTTCTTTTTTTATTTTTAAAAATTTTGCGTGGTACGATCCAAAATATAAAATTGTGATAATAACTATCTCATTTCAAAGTAGGGTAATTTTTATGTTCTTTTTTGAGATTTATGTAGATCGAGATTTATATAAATCAAAACTATTCATGATACCTTGAAATGAAGGAAATTCTAGTCTTGTGAATAATATAAAAAATTAAAACTCACAAACAACCGGAATGCTAAAATCTTTGGTTGTGTTCTGTTGAAGTTAAAAGTGGTTAATATCACGAATGCGCATTTCTATGCTAACAAGATGAGAGGCCGCTGCTTGAAGGACACTCAAAGCATCTTTTGTCCTCATAACTATCTAACTGAATGAAACAAAGAAAATTTAATTATCAAAGAAGTGCCAATAAACGATAGTGAAGAGCACAAAGGATATTTTGAGTGTCCTTCGGAGCAGCAGCCCCTCTTTCGTTCTTGTTATCACTGAATTGCACATTCCTGAAATGAACGACTTTCAACTTCAACAAAGGAGAGAGCCAAAAATTTTGGCATTCCTGTTGTTTGTGAGTTTATTATAATTTTATATTATTCACAAGACTAGAATTAGTTTCTTATTTATAAATTTTGGCTACTGAAGATTCAAATAACATATTATATATTAAATAACGACTCACCGTAAGAAAATTGTCAATGATGATGAAAAGAAATCAAAAATATGTTTGATAGGAGTTAGGCTAGAACTTTCAAGCATTCCAAAAAGAACTAATTGAACACATTGGAGTTAGCAATAATTTTCACTATCCAAGTCCTAAGATTGCTAATAAACAAGGGATAAATGGAATAATTAAGATACAAATATCAAGAATAATCAAAAGAGAACTTTACGCTAATTAGAATAACATTCAATTATGACAATCATCTATTATTTATATATATAGAAATAAGAAAATCACACATGAATCACATATAGCTATTGTGCATTTTCAGATAACTTTTCTATGTCGGAAAATGTTTATCATACACCACATTCACTTGCACTTAATACCGCTGCTTTTGGAAGCCTATTGAATGTTCAACCTTCTAGTACAGTACATACTTTTTCTTCTTTTATTCGTTCTTATTATTTTACTAGTATTATTTAAGTTGTAAAAATATGATTCTTTTCTAAATGATTTATTTGATGAGTTTTAGTGAACATTTGAGTGAACAAACATACACGTTGTAGGAGAAAAATGAGAACAAAAAAATTCTTGATTTAGTTTTTAGTATCAATCAATATCAAAAAAATTATTTTCTTCATAAATTGATCATACAATTGGTTATTAAATTTTAGTTATATCGTTTCAGCTTCATTGTCAATTTTTTTAACATAATTATATATTATTACATCATGTTATACAAGTACAATTAACATATTTATGCGATTTAAGAAAATTTAAAAATAACATAATTTTTTTTCTTTACTTTCTATTATTTTTGTCCACTTCCCCTTCATCCGATGAGTGGAGATGGTTGTATAGTATTAAAAGGTTCTCAAAATACTTAAATAATTAATTATTATTCTGTATTTGTTTAATTTTTTTTTTTTTTTAAATCATAAATGATTGATTTTAGTTTGTGCATCGAAGGGTAAAGTTGAGTTGGCTGAATAATTCACTTATGAAAACCAAAATTACTACATCTGTCATGACCCAGACCGTCGTGATTGGCATCCACACTAACCCTCCGCTGGGAGAACCATTGCTACAACCCAAACAAACATTTTTTATGAAAACTAAGGCATTTAAGGATATGGAAGCAGGTTTAAATGACAATAATAATGGTGTCCCCATAAACTCCAAGGTTTTAACAAACAACTAACCAAACTAATGCGGAAGAACAATCCTTAGAACCTGAAAGTCATTGTACCAAAACTCTACCAACGACAAGTGTAAGAATAAGTTGTATAACCCAAAACTAAAGAAACACCTTAAATAAAAATCTGAGTCCGAAAAGAGTGGACTTAAATAAGAAAGATCCATGACAGCCTAAACGAACGGGCTCACCCTTGAATTCGTTCAGGCTCAATAGTCACATAGTTGAGGTTTATCAATAGCCGCCTAAAGATCCCTATACTCAACAAAGAAAGAGCAAGTGCAGTATTAGTACACAACCACAATATACTGGTAGGATCACACGACAATCCCATTAGGTGCAACATACATAAGTCATTACAAGAATATAATAACAAGCATACACCGAATATACACAAGAAGATATCATTTATGAACAATGAACAATCAGAATTATCAAGATATACAACTATGTCAAATCAATAGTCCTTTCATAGAAGCCACACCCAAACCGTTAGCATAATGAAGCGTGGTACCCGATCCAATGTTTATGTCGGAACATGGAAAACGATCCCATGTTTATGCCAGAACGTGACAACTGATCCAAGTTAGTTTGTCGGAATGCAACACCCAATCCATTAGACAAACCACAATCACAATCACAAGTATATTCTCAAAATCATACATTCATCATTATCTCTCTCATTTACAAATAGTGTGATCAATAATGCAAAATTTTTATTCATACACTTATTACAATGAAGCAAGAACAAACATGTATCAAACAATCATGATATCACAATCATCATCTACCTCGAATCCAAGCTTGAATCCTAGCATTTGAATCTTCCCTTTCTTGATTCTTTTTGCTTGTTCTAGGTCTACAAATAATAATTATACGCAAGGATCAACAATCATAGGCCTGCTTATCTGGATTATAATGAACTCAATAACTGTAACATCTCGCAAATTGAGATAACTAGGAAGGAGTTAATAATTGGAATTTGGAAAGAATGAAAATCTGGATATTTTGTTAAGTTAGAATAAGTTGAGTTTTGCTCAACTTCAAATGAACACAAATCCTAGCTCGAGATGAGTTGGGTGTACTTCAAGATATGGTATGAAAGCTCTTAGAATAATCATTCCAACGCCGCCGAGTTTGCATGATTCTGAGTTTGGAAATTGGGTTATTTGAATAAGGAAAGTCTAATCCAGATTTTAGAAGGGTATTTTAGTCTTTTACTTACCAGTAATTTTAATTCTTTTTTGAGTTTAATTAGGGTAATCCAGATTTTAGTCAGTTTAGAAAAGTTGAATTTCACGCTAGGGCTTGGAGAAAAGAGAGAAGAGGAAAAAAGAGAATAAAGTTCAAGAATCGTCAAGAACACTAGAGTTTAACTTGGGATTTCATCAAGGGGTTATCCCCACAAGATATGTGAGATCATATAGTGTTTGGTTCCCACGCGCTAATCATGATTCAATTTAGTGAAGTATTTAGATTTGAAAGTAAATCGTTTGAGTTCTTGATGAAATCTGTTTGAATTCTTGTGGGTTCTTTTGTTGAAGTTTCTTGTGTTTGATTCATGATATTAGTTGAGATTTTGAGTAGAATCTGATATATTTTTTATGGTTTGGTCGATTCTAAATGTTTGGGGAAATAACCATTGGAGTTTAGAGGGTTTATAGTTGAAAACCGAGCAAGAAAAGTCGTCAAACACCTGGGGAAAGGGGTGGGGCGTTGCACTAGCCAGCGCACCCCAAAGAAGTCTCTGAATGTGGGGCTCTAGAGAAACGCTTCAGCCAGAACACCCCAACTTATTCTCTGAATTCTGAGGGCTGGAGTCCTGCGCCTCTCAAAGCGCTAGGGACGCCAGTTCTCCCCTTTTGTACCCTATCTTTTTAAACTAGTACATTAACAATGTACCTATGTTTTCTAGTTGATTCCAACACTCTTAGTTACATCTAAACATCATAAAATCATTCATATTAAACATGAAATGATGAACCTTGAATCCATACATCAATTCAAGGAAACTTAGGAGTCAAGTCTAGAAGTTAGTAAGCAAGTCAAGAGAAGTATTTAAAGTTTTCAAAAGTCTTTTACAAATGTTTTAACTTTGTTTTAAATACATAAAGTTCAATTTAAGTAAAAAGTAAAGTTGAAGTTCATTTCTTCAAAGAAGTATATGGATATTATGTATTCCCAAAGACTTTAAAATGTTTTCACATTTGCACAAGAAAGGGAACATCGATTCCAAGAGAGCTTTTAAGCTACGTTATAAGCAATCATCTCAAACCAAAGAAAGAAGTTTGATTTAACAACATATGAGCTAAGTATATTTTCGGAGTAGTATTGAGCACCGATATAGGGACGCGATTTTAGATAACTCAAGTCTCCATAAACCATGTAGACATCAAGGGTAGTAAAGGATCATTCTTTTTAGATGAATTCTTAAGTGCTTTTTAGCATAGACTAGTGGATTCACTTAGTTAAGGCTTCCTATATGATGGAAAAGTCTAACACAATTTTTGCAGTGTGCACAAGACGTTGTATCACCACTTAGGTTCATAGTGGTGGTTTTTTGTTAGAGAATCTCCCATAGAAACTATATTACTTTATTACATAAGTAAGTTGAGTTTGTTATTGCATTTTCTTTTAACCAAAAAGTTGTTTTCCATTGTTTTACAAGCTTTATGTATATTGCATGTGTTTTATTACTTTATATTGAGTCAAGTTGTTCAAGAGTTGAGTAAAGCGAAGGTAAGTGTTCATTTCAGATTCTTTTCAAGCCTATGTTGTGTTTAGCATTTCAACTCGCTTACTTGTACATTTAATGTACTGGTGAAAATTGGCTTGCATCATCTTATGATGCAGACGCATGTAACCAGGATCAACATCCAGCACCTCGTTGATACAATTGAGCACTCGAAGTCAGTTGGTGAGCCTCCTTGCATTCCGGAGGACTCTTTTATTGCTTTATGGTCTTTTCATTTATAGAATGTTGCGGGGTTTGTCCCAATATTCATCTTAGTATTATAGAGGCTTCATACACATATAGTCAGTCAGATAATCAGTTTTGAGTCTTTCTATTTTGCATTTCAGATGTTTTATTTTGAGACTAAAGTGCCACTTTTTCTGAGACATTTTATTTTTAAGTTATCTTGTGACAATGATTCTTACTTATTATTGAGTTAAGTCTTCCGCTGAGTTAAGTACGACAGGCCAAGGGTTCTCTCAAAGCTAGCAATGGTCATTAGGTGCCTGCCACGTCCAGGTGTAGGCTCGGGGCGTGACACTGGCGCACTGTAAGCGCGCCGCCCCAGGCCCTCTGGCGCAATAGGGCGCACCGCGCCTGTCTCTGCCCAAGTGACGCCTGACGAATTTTCATTTTGTTTTCCTGACCTTAAATCGTTCTAATTAGATTTTTTTTCTCAAATTCACCTTAGATCTATGTACCCATTTCGTATATACAAGGAACTCAAAAAACAACACTTTCTACCTCAAACAATTCATAAACTTCAACTCATGTTCAAGAACGAAAGCAATTCAAGAACAACATTCAAGTACATTCAAAATTCAATCTTTTAGGATGAAATCATGATGAATCAAACATGTTTGGCACGTGGGTGAACGAACCCAGCATTATAAAATACTCACATACCTTTTAGGGATCACCCCTGACGAAATACTCAAGTTAATTCGACGATCTTGGCGAATCTTTCCCTCTTTCTTCTTCTCTTCTCTTCTCCTTTATCATTTCTCCAAGCCCTAGTGTGAATTCTATATTTCCTAAATAGAATAAAGTCTTGTTTTTATCCCAATTTAAACCCTAAAACGAATTAATTAAATTAGGTAAGGAAAAGAAAAAAAATTCCTTCCCAAATCCCTATTGGATTTTTCTTAATCCAACAGTCCAACTTTCGAAAGGCATAACTAACTCATATGATATCGAAATCACACAAATTTGGCAGCTTTGGATAGACTAATCTAAGGGATTTCCAACCATATCTGGAACTACTCCTAACTCATCCTAAGTTAGGAGTTACGGCTGTTTAATGTTGACCAAAAACTCACTTTTGACTTACTAAAAAAAATTCCAGATTTCCTTAAACTTTCCAAAAATAAGTATTTTCAGATTTTAAACTCCTTTCTAGTTCTTTCTAGTTGTGAGATGTTACACCAGCAATGGTCTCCAAGTGCCAGTCACGTCCCGGATGTAAGCTTGGGGCGTGACAAATACATATCATTTATTCATTTACATCATATATACAAGAGAACTATCTATAACTCATACTATTTAGACATCATATATTAGTGATATGATTTTCCATGCGTGTAATCTTTATTTGTAGATAAAATTGTAAAATAAAATCTGTAGAAATAAGTAAGAAGTTAAAAGAATGACAAAGTTTGATAAAATATGTAATAAGTTGATAATTTAAAATGGAGATCTCTAAAGTTAGATGCACTACGTCACTCATTCAATGTTACCATGCAAAGTTGTTTACACAAAGACGGAGATATAAAAATCCAAACCAATAAATAGAAATTTTAATACCATCTTAAAAAAAATACAACACTTTATGTATATTCATTGTTGAACCACATAAAATTTACACTTACCAATACAAAATTTGAACTCTTTCAAGTCGATAATTTGAATTATTTCAAAGGTGACTCATCAATCTAGTTGCTTGCAACATATACAAAAATTTTAACTTGATAGTCTAAAGTTACATCAACCTTTGATGAATTTGGTTAAAAGAAACCAATACTAAGTTATACCTAATCCAATCCAATCCAATTTTGATTAATAAATAAATATAAAGTTTATCAATTTTAGAAAATGCATAAAAGATGAATGTGAGGATAATGAAATTTCATTCTTTTACCATTTTGGTTCATCATCCATATACTACATAATCATTTCTTTACAAGCCCCCTCTTATATTTTTATTGTTATAGCTAAATCAATTAAAATTTCATTTGTTTAAAAACAATCACAAAATTAGGCAACCCCTTTAAAAAGACATTTTAAAATAAGGTTAGCTTTTTTCCCTATCAAAATAATGAAAAAATTCTAAGAGATGCCAGTGCCAATTTCTTTTTTGGTGATGAAGGAGATATGGGAGGAACAAAGTAGACAGACAAATTATAGAAAACTTGAGAAATTGAACATGCATCTTCTGAAATATCTATATAAAAATAGGAATGATGTGCAATGGCCACAAGACATATATGTATCATCAGTAATGAGTAATGACTCATTACTGTTCATGCTCAAAGACTAAACTACCCATTAGGTTATGTTAAATTACTTTTAGTATACATGTTGAAAACTGTCCTTTCTACTGTATAGAAACATGAATTTTATTAATTTTGATGAATTATAATTGTTACTTCTTATTTAATTTGTTGGGGTTCCTGGCGATGGCTTCATAGTCCAAGATTTAACTTTTAGGAATAATGTCGGACCTATAAGCATTAGGCAGTGTCATTACGACGAGTTGAAACAGATTTGGCATCTTTTTATAGAAGTCGATTCGATGAGTATCAAGACACCTTATATGTGAAAAGACAACATCAATTTTACAGAGATTGTGAAATCTATGGTATGATAGATTTCATATGCAGTGACGCGGCGACCCTATTCCAAAACTACTTGATTGTAGCACGCGTTCCATTGGCCAAGCAATATAACACAATCACAACCTAGGAGAGAGTTTGAGGACGTGCTTCAAAATTGCACTAAAGGCTAATGAAGATAACATCACGGCATAGTTAGGTCGGACATGGAGTATATTTCTTAGGATTGCTATAATGGAAAGTTACATCGATAACTTGATAGATCCTAGAGAATGGGTTGAAGGGAACGAATCGACATATAAGTTCGTTAGTCGTCGGTCAGAATATCTGGAGTACCAATTTAATTTCTTAATTTTTTATGTTATATTTAGTAATAACATAAAGAAGACTATAATTCATGATAATAAACTTAAAATGTCTATAAATTTGTTGACTCTTAAAAAAATTTTGTCCACATAAATTG